>CM059445.1:61418771-62044208 GCA_030390025.1 Squalus acanthias
TTTCAACCATTTTACCCTGCAGAACAACGATCCATCTTCTCAACTCCATGCTTAGCAACCGACGCTTCCGTGTGTACTCTGGCACCCAGAAGAGCAGATATAGGACATTGAACAACGGACTCCCACAGGATGTCCTGGCACCCATTTTATTCAACGTTTACACCAGTGATCTGCCTGAAACAGAGTCCCGCAAATTCGTATACGCTGATGACATTGCCTTGACTACGCAAAACATGAATCTGTCCATCACCGAGGAGACCTTGACCAGTGATTTATAGAGGATGGAGGCCTACTTTCGCCGATGGCGACATAGAAACATAGAAAAATAGGAGCAGGAGTAGGCCATTCAGCCCTTCGAGCCTGCTCCGCCATTCAATATGATCATGGCTGATCCTCTATCTCAATACCATATTCCCGCTCTCTCCCCACACCCCTTCATGCCTTTTGTGTCTAGAAATCTATCTATTTCCTTCTGAAATATATTCAGTGACTTGGCCTCCACAGCCTTCTGTGGTAGAGAATTCCACAGGTTCACCACCCTCTGAGTGAAGAAATTCCTCCTCATCTCAGTCCTAAATGTCCTACCCCGTATCCTGAGACTGTGACCCCTCGTTCTAGACCCCCCAGCCAGGGGAAACATCCTCCCTGCATCCAGTCTGTCTAGCCCGGTCAGAATTTTATACGTTTCAATGAGATCCCCTCTCATTCTTCTAAACTCTAGTGAATACAGGCCTAGTCGACCCAATCTCTCCTCATAAGACAGTCCTGCCATCCCAGGAATCAGTCTGGTGAACCTTCGCTGCACTCTTTCTATGGCAAGTACATCCTTTCTTAGGTAAGGAGACCAAAACTGCACACAGTACTCCAGGTGTGGTCTCACCAAGGCCCTGTATAACTGTAGTAAGACATCCTTGCTCCTGTACTCAAATCCTCTTGCAATGAAGGCCAACATACCATTTGCCTTCCTAACTGCTTGCTGCACCTGCATGTTTGCTTTCAGTGACTGGTGTACAAGGACACCCAGGTCCCTTTGTACATCAACATTTCCCAATCTATCACCATTTAAATAATACTCTGCCTTTCTGTTTTTCCTACCTAAGTGGATAACTTCACATTTATCCACGTTATACTGCATCTGCCATGTATTTGCCCACTCACTCAACTTGTCTAAATCGCCTTGAAGTCTCTTTGCATCCTCCTCACAACTCCACCTAGTTTTATGTCATCAGCAAACTTGGAAATATTACATTTGGTTCCCTCATCCAAATCATTGATATATATTGTGAATAGCTGGGGCCCAAGCACTGATCCCTGCGGTACCCCACTAGTCACCGCCTGCCATCCCGAAAAAGACACATTTATTCCTACTCTCTGTTTCCTGTCTGTTAACCAATTTTCAATCCATGCCAGAATATTACCCCCAATCCCATGTGCTTTAATTTTGCTCACTAACCTCTTATGTGGGACTTTATCAAAGGCCTTCTGAAAATCCAAATACACCACATCCACTGGTTCTCCCTTATCTATTCTACCAGTTACAGCCTCAAAAAACTCCAGTAGGTTTGTCAAACACGATTTCCCTTTCATAAATCCATGTTGACTTTGTTTAATCCCGTTGATATTTTCTAAGTGTCCTGTTATCACATCCTTTATAATAGACTCTAGCATTTTCCCTACTACTGATGTCAGGCTAACCGGTCTGTAGTTCCCTGTTTTCTCTCTCCCTCCTTTTTTAACTAGTGGGGTTATATTTGCCACCCTCCAATCTGCAGGAACTGTTCCATAATCTGTAGAATTTTGGAAGATGACAACCAATGCATCCACTATTTCCATGGCTACCTCTTTTAGTACTCTGGGATGCAGATTATCAGGCCCTGGGGATTTATCAGCTTTCAGTCCCATTAATTTCTCCAGCACTATTTTTTTACTAATACTAGTTTCCTTTAATTCCTCCTTCTCACTAGACCCTTGGTTCCCTAGCATTTCTGGGAAGTTATTTGTGTCCTCTTCCGTGAAGACAGATCCAAAGTATTTGTTTAATTGCTCTGCCATTTCTTTGTTCCCCATTATAAATTCTCCCATTTCTGACACCGGCCAAACCCGCAAAAGACCGTCACCTCGACATTCCACCTCAACACCCATCAAGCAAACCGAGCTTTGAAAGTCTCCTTTTGCGGCGCAGAGGTAAACCATGCCAAAAAACCCTCCTATTTAGGAGTCACGCTTGATTGCATCCTGTCATATAGACAACATCTCCAGAACCTTGGGAATAAACTAAAGAGTAGGGTCAACTTGATCCAGAAACTCGCAGGATCCACATGGGGAGCAGACGCTCAAACCCTCCGTACGGCAGCACTCGCCCGGTGTACTCTACAGCGGAGTACTGCTCTCCGGCATGGCTATTGAGTCCGCATGTCAAATCCATTGATGTCCAGCTGAATTCAACTATGAGAATTATTACCGGTACGCTTTTATCGACACCAACACCTTGGCTGCCCGTGCTTGCAAACATCACACCACCACACCTATACCGCGAATATGCAGTCTCCAGAGAATACAACGCTACACCAGCAAAGACATGCCGATCTAGGCCAACTTGAACAACCTACCACCAACCCGTCTCAAATCTAGAAGGCCATTTTGGACCATCGCCGAAGCCCTTCAGCGATTGCCCCTCAGCCTTGATGACCGATGGCGAAATGCTTGGAGGAACTGTGACATACGGAATGGATTCCTTATAGAGGACCCCACAGTACAACCTGAAGGATCAAACCTTCCTCGCAAACAGTGGCCAACCATTAACCACCTCAGAACTGGTCATGGTAGATGCTGCCACCTTCTCCATAGATGGAAGATTAAAGCATCCCCATCATGCGACTGTGGAGCTCCTGATCAGACCCTGGAGCACATCATTGAGCACTGCCCTCAGAGGAAATTCACAGGCAGCCTACAAGATATCCACGCTGTTACACCAGAAGCTTTGGCCTGGATATCTGACTTAGATATTGACATCTGATTTGCTTGGCTACTTCCATACGAAAGAAGAAGAAGAAGACTCATAAGAACATAAGAAACATAAGAACTAGGAGCAGGAGTCGGCCATTTGGCCCTTTGAGCCTGCTCCGCCATTCAATAAGATCATGGCTGATCTTCTACCTCATCTCCACTTTCCTGCACGATCCCCATATTCCTTGATTCCCTTAATATTCAAAAATCTATCGATCTCTGTCTTGAATATACTCAATGACTGAGCCTCCACAGCCCTCTGGAGAAGAGAATTCCAAAGATTCACCACCCTCTGAGTGAAGAGATTTCTCCTCATCTCAGTCCTAAATGGCCGACCCCTTATTCTGAGACTGTGACCCCTGGTTCTAGACTCCCCAGCCAGGGGAAACATCCACCCTGCATCTACCCTGTCAAGCCCTGTAAGAATTTTATATGTTTCAATGAGATCACTTCTCATTCTTCTAAACTCTAGAGAATATAGGCCTAGTCTACTCACTCTCTCCTCATAGGACAATCCCCCCATCCCAGGAACCAGTCTGGTGAACCTTTGTTGCACCCCCTCTATGGCAAGTATATTCTTCCTTAGGTAAGGAGACCAAAACTGTACACAATACTCCAGGTGTGGTCTCACCAGGGCCCTATATAATTACAGTAAGACTCAGAATAGCTACATTTATTTTTATTCATTTATGGGATGTGGGCGTCACTGGCAAGGCTGGCATTTATTGCCCATCCCTAATTTCCCTTGAGAACGTGGTGGTGGGCATGCTTCTTGAACCGCTGCAGTCCCTAAGGTGAAGGTTCTCCCACAGTGCTGTTAGGTAAGGAGTTCCAGGATTTTGACTCAGCGATGATGAAGGAACGGCCGATATATGTCCAAGTCGGGATGATGTGTGACTTGGAGAGGAACTTGGAGGTGATGGTGCTCCCATGAGCCTTCTGCCCTTTTCTAGAAAAGAGAAGGCTGAGGGGTGACCGAACAGAGGTCTTTATAATTATGAAGGGGTTTGATAGGGTAAACGTAGAGAAGAAGTTTCCACTTGTGGGAGAGTCCAAAACTAGGGGCCATAAATATGAGATAGTCACTAATAAATCCAATAAGGAATTCAGGACAAACTTCTTTACTCAGAGAGTGGTTAGAATGTGGAACTCACTACCACATAAGAAAATAAAAAAACAGGGGCAGGAGAAGGCCATACAGCCCTTTGAGCCTGCTTCGCCATTCAATAAGATCATGGCTGATCTTCGACCTCAACTCCACTGGTTGAGGCGAATAGCATAGATGCATTTAAGGGGAAGCTAGATAAGTACATGAGGGAGAAAGAAATAGAAGAATATGCTGATAGGGTGAGATGAGGTAGGGTGGGAAGAGGCTCGTGTGGAGCATAAACACCATCATAGACCTGTTGAGCCAAATGGCCTGATTCTGTGCTGTGCATTCTAGGTCAAGGTCTGCAATGTTGGACTGGGAGCTGTAAAGAGAACAGTCTGAGGAAAAACATGTTACTAGCGGAGTTTGCAGTAGACTGAGCAGATTTCGATGGTTCTCTGGAGATCAGATAGCCCCCGAGCAGGTCGCACTCCAGTCTGAAGTTACGACCTGTGTTAAGATGTATGAAGCCACTCGCTGAAATGGTATCAAACACTCATGTAATTATACATTTGTTGCTTTGATACTGAGGAACACTTTGAAGAAAAATAAAGCTCCCATTAGACTTTCCATCTCCTTTAAGTGATATTAATAGGTTATTTTTCCACATTATATTAAAGGAAAATTGGCTAATCTGGTACATCTTATATTTATTTGAAAAGAATCAGTCACGTAATGAAGAACACTGACTGGAAACATAACTTTATAGCTTCCAGGCTTTGGGATGAGAGTCTTTCAGCAGAGAATCAGGGCGGGCGAAGGGATTTAACAGGAGGAAATGCTAAATGGGGATTGAACCGGGGTTTGCTGGTCTGATTGACTCAGAACCACAATGCTTTCACCCACTCGTCCTTCAGGGAGGCAATTGGGTGTTATAATTAGCCCCAGGACCACTGAATTAGGGAGGGGAAAATCGCCTGAGGTCACCACTCCTGGGGGCTAACTTTAAGCCATACCTCCCGGCAGGAATGGGGCAGGGAGTCTTCAAATTGGAGCTTTGAGCCTTACCACCCCATGCCCGTTGGAATCCCGCAGGCCACCATTTTAGCGGCTCACTGCAGTTAATTAGCTGAGTCTGCTATTACATCACCGAGACCCTGATTGGGTTATAACCTGGGTCTGAGCGGCTCTCCCGCCAGGTCAGAAGCTGTCGCTCCCTAAATTCACTCCCTAAACCACTCCGCTTCTCTCTCCTCCTTTAAGAACATCCCCGATTTTAATTGCTCCACATTGGCGGCCGTGCCTTCAGCTGCCTGGGCCCTAAGCTCTGGAATTCCCTCCCTAAACCTCTCTGCTTCTCTCTCCTCCTTTCAGACGCTCCTTAAAACTGACCTCTTTGACAAAGCTTTTGGTCACCTGACCTAATATTTCCTTATGTGGCTCGGTGTCAAATTTTGTTTGATAATCGCTCCTGTGAAGCGCCTTGAAATGTTTTACTATGTTAAAGGTATAAATGTTGTTGTTTCTGAGGAGGGAGTTGAGGCCCCACTCTGTTGGTGCAAAATAGAAGAGGATTCAACCACACAATACCTGATCTGATGATACTTGATGTTGACTGGGTGTCCAAACTGAAAAGTGTTCCAAACCCCAGCGCTAATGCCCCTCACCTCGATGAGAATACAATTCACAAAGAAAGTGATTTTAATTCCAAGAGAACTGGGGTGGGTTAAGTACCAGGCTTCTGTTGTCCTCTTGTGGTCATCTGTATCAACTGCCTGGGATTTCAGAGCACCAGGGTCCCAGAGTAAGCAAGATGTGCAGTTACACTGGGTTATCCTAATAAATTGATGATTTGGTGTTGATGGCGGCACATCAGAGGATTTATTTTGCAAGTGTGAAAGACCCACTTATAAGTGTCACAGAATGGCGGAAGAGGCTCGAGGGGCTGAATGGCCTACTCCTGTTCCTATGTTCCTCACCTACCGAACAATGAGACCCTTTTTACTTATTAACTGCAGAATGTTTTATTGATTGTATGTCATCTAATGCTTAAACGTGATAAAAGTTAACAAAGAAACATTTAAAGTTTTAATTGCGATCGAGTCATTTGTACTTAATTATTAATTCTTATCCTCGTGTTCAAATCCCTCCATGGCCTCTCCCCTCCCTATCTCTGTAACCTCCTCCAGCCCCACAAACCTCCGAGATCTCTTCGCTCCTCCAATTCTAGCCTCTTGTGCATCCCTGATTTTCATCGCTCCCCCATTGGCGGCCGTGCCTTCAGCTGCCGAGGCCCTAAGCTCTGGAATTCCCTCCCTAAACCTCTCCGCCTCTCTCTCCTCCTTTAAGACGCACCTTAAAACCTACCTCTTTGACCAGGCTGTTGGTCACCTGTCACGCTAAAACAGATATTCTGGTCATTATCACATTGCTGTCTGTGGGAGCTTGCTGTGTGGAAATTGGCTGTCGTATTTCCTACATTACAACAGTGACTACACTACAAAAAGCACCTCATTGGCTGTAAAGCGCTTTGGGAAGTGAAAGACGCTATATAAATGCAAATTTTTCTTTTTTTCACCGAGATGAGTTATAAATGCGACGAGGGGATGGTATCTTGCAATGAACAGTATATTTACCAACCGAATTATCAAAGGAGCTTGCTTCACCATTTTTAGTATCTATCTCATGAGCAATTTGCCTTAATGGGACCCCTGCAGTTCCTATTCAAACACCTCTTCATTGTATTTGCTCTCTGTCTGTCTTCCTGCACTGATCCAGCAGATATTTACCTTGTAAGGCCTGGTGTTTACATTAGCTTAGGAGTCTGTGTAACCTCACTCTTAATCTGCACACACTCGTGGGGGGGGGGGGGGCTGTGGGGAAAACCCCCCCGAGCCTCAGCCCTTCTACAGAGAAAAAAAATGTGCATTTTCAGCACAGTGACCGCCCCCCCTCCCCCCAAGGCAAGGCCACAACAGGCCCTTCTCTAGCCCGCAGGGGTACAGGTACCAGGCCGCACATATATCACTTTTTTGGGGGGTTGCTCCCAGGCTTTGATTAATTAGATCATGCCGAGGTACAAAAGCCCTTCCTATTGGCCTGCTCAGTATCAAAATAAGACGCTTCATAATAATATGCAAGATAAAGTGTCTTGCTTTCACCAGCTTCTCATAAGCTGCCCCCTAATCTGTCTCTCTTACAGTTAATGCTACGTCCACTTTTAAGAAGAAAACACAGGACTGCTTTATCCCTCTGAGAAGATTAAAATGAGCAGGGATGGCAACTTGGTAAGTGTGAATGTAAAAGACAGACCATGCTGATGATGAAACAGCCGGTTCATTTAGATACGTTAACTTGTGTTTCAGTTTCCGAGCTGTAACGAATCATAGAATGATACAGCACAGAAGGAGGCCATTTGGCCCATCGTGCCTGTGCCGGCTCTTTGAAAGATTCTATCCAATTAGTCCCACTCCCCTGCTCTTCTCCGAGCCCTGCAAATTTTTCCCCTTCAACTAATTATCCAATTCCTTTTTGAAAGTTACTATTGAATCTGCCCTTTCAGGCAACGCATTCCCAATCATAATAACTCGCTGCGTAACAAAATTCTCCTCAACTCACCTCTGGTTCTTTTACCAAATACCTTAAAAATGTATCCTCTGGTTATTGACCCTTCTGCTACTGGAAACAGTTTCTCCTTATTTACTCTATCAAAACCCTTCATGATTTTGAACACCTCTATCAAATCTCCCCTTAACCTTCTCTGCTCTCAGGAGAACAACCCCAGCTTCTCCAGTCTCTCAACATAACTGAAGTTCCTCATCCCTGGTACCAATCTGGTAAATCTCCTCTGCACCCTCTCCAAGGCCTTGACATCCATGAACTGATTTTTTTTCTCACCTTCCCTCAGTTTTCTCCCCCCCCCGGCTCCCTGAAGGTGCTGACACAGTAGGGGTTGCCAACCCTCCAGGAATTAAAGATTAATCTCCAGGACACTGCTGCCAGCAACACCTGGGAGGAAAAGCATTGGGGCGTTAAAAATAAATTGTGTTTTTAAAAAAAAATTCTTTGAACACTTTTGTTTATTAATTATAAAAAGTATTGGACATGGGGAAAAAAGGCTGTTTGATTGACAGTCAAGAATCATCCAATCGGGTAATGAAGACTCTATTCACTTTCCAATTGGCTGTGCACCATGAGGATAGACATGCTGGGAGACCAATGGCGAGAGTGGGGGGGGCGGGGTGGTTGGATTCAGGAGGTCACGCGATGAAACCTCCAGGAATATGTCCAATCAGAGTTGTCAACTGCATGATACAGCTTGGGGTAGACTTTCATGCGTGCTGACCATCCTCTGTTGCTGCGCCCAAGTGCCCATTCTTCAAATACAACAGTGAGTCGGAAGGTTGTGGGTTCAAGCCCCCACTCCAGAGACTTGAGCACAAAATCTCGGCTGACACTCCGGTGCAGTACTGAGTGAGTGCTGCACTGTTGGAGGTGCCATCTTTCGGATGAGATGTTAAACCAAGGCCCTGCCTGCCCTCTCAGGTGGACGTAAATGACCCCAACACTATTCGCAGAAGAGCAGGGGAGTTTTCCTGGTGTCCTGGCCAATATTTATCCCTCAATCATCATCATAAAACAAATTTTAGATGATCATGTAACCATGTTACTGTTTGTGGGAGCTTGCTGTGCATAAATTGGCTGCAGCATTTCCTACATTACAACAATGGCTACACTTCAAAAAGTACTTCATTGGCTGTAAAGCGCTTTGAGACGTCCTGAGGTTGTGAAAGGCGCTGTAGAAATTCAAGTTCTTTCTTTCATGTAACTCTCACTGTCCTTTGGATCAACTCCCTGAATTCCTTACTTCTAACTCCCTGAAATGGCCCATTTTATACAACACATGTAAAGAGTCACAAAAATGAACTTCTTGCTTCTGAAAACTCAATTGCAAAATGTGATGGAGGTGTGGCACTCTGTACTGGCAGGTAATATGACCAGCACATCTCTTTCCCAATAACATTCCCTGGCAGTCCATTACAGATCAAACAGTATCCCACCAATTGATCTACTTTGGCTATGTAAACTGATATCAAGATAAAAACCCACAGTGGGGAGAGAAAGACAGAAGACAAGAGAGTCACGGAGAGGAATAGATGAGAAAGATGGGGAAAAGAGAAGAGGAGGAAAGAAAAGTACATTAATGTTACTTGGCTGTCCCATGTGATTATATGACTTGTGACAGAAAATTCTCACACTGAGGATTTGTCCAGTGTTGGCATCTCTCTGTAAATGTGAAGTTTTTGTGTAAATAATATGTTGCATGACTTCCAGAGCAAATTCAGAAAGCTCAACCCCTGGAAGATGTGCCAGTGTGATGAGAAACACTCTACACAGTTATAGAATTGCATTACACGCCCTCAGGACGTCCCAATGTGCCTTATAGCCAATGAAGTACTTTTGAAATACAGTCACTGTTGTTTTGTAGGTAAACATGGCAGTCAATTTATGCACAGCAGGATCCCTCATACAGCAAATGCGATAAATGATCGGAAAATCTGTTTTGGTGGTGTTGGTTGAAGGAGGAATGTTGGTTAGGTTAGAATACTAGAAGAACACCTTGCCCTACTTTGAATAGTGCCGTGGGATCTTTTTAGTCCATCTGAACAGTACAACAGTACAACAGGACCTTGCTTTAATGTCTCATGAGACAAACAGAGAGTGACAGACAAAGAGACAGAGACAGACAGAGAGCGAGACAGTCAGAGAGAAAGACAGACAGAGACGGAGACAGAGAGACAGACACACAGACAGAACAAACAATGTGTTAACCTCTTACTTTACAAAGCACCTACCAAAAGGAAGCAATATGACTGAGTCAACTCCCTCGGCTTTCCACCCAATCTGGCCTTGACTCCCACTGCTATCCCGACTATGCCCCATTCCCAGTGCTCGCCCTCATCTCTACCCAGGCCTGACCTTTGCTGCTCTCCTGATCTGGTCTCAACTCTCACTCAGCTCCCCGACTCCGATTGCTTCCTGACCTTACTCTGATGCCCAGGAAAATTCTCAGGGATAATCAGGAATGTGAATAAGGGCAGTGCAGATAATTGAGGTCATACTATAGTGCAGGGATGGAGCAACCACCAAAACACTTAATGACTGTACCCCAACTGATATTAGTTTAGTTCTCTCACACATGTCCCAGTAACTCCTCCAAGCCAGCTCTCCTTGGCTGTGCCATTAGAACTCACTATTTAAACAAAGTATCAGCAGAAACCAATAGGGTGACAGAAAAAAACATGTTAATCATATAATCCTTTCCAAGTCTATAAAATGGGGCGAAAGCATACTCTCTAAACACTCAGAATTCTTACACAGTGATAAATTTAAATTATGGTCCCTGTTCTCTGCCGAATTCTTGGCAGGAATCTTAAACATTATAGAATAGTGTGAGTGATAATCAGTCCTTTTCTATGAAGGCTGCAATTCATTCTCTCTGTATTTGATATTGAACAGGACCCGAAATTCAATCTCAGGAATTTAACTTAATGAGGTATCACAGCTTTAAATTATGGGCAATAACATTTGCTGATTAAATTTAACATTGTAAAAGAATAGGTGATGGAGCCATAATACAATCTCAGCCCAGGGCTGGAGCTTTAGACATGTAAAAAGCTTTGTGCTGATGCGGTAAGAAAGCAAACATACGTGTGCAGGTCTGCTGGTATTTCAGTCCCACGGCAATCATCTGGACTGTAATTATTCCTGTTAAAGTCTCCGAGCCGCGTGTAAAAGTGACGAGAGAAAGATGGGACTAAATAAAATGAAATACGTACAGACCGGGGTAATTCCCGGGTTAGATCTCTGGTGTCCGCTGAGTCAGCTGATCGTAGCTCGGGCATCAGTAGGAGCCAAAGGGCGGAATCTGCCGAGATTGCTGCTTCTCATCGTTAGCTAGCAACCCCTGCTGGAATCTGGCGTCAGGTGTGCAGAGGATCAGGCTAGGCTCTCATGCACACTGTGGTTGAATCATCGAATGATACAGCACAGAAGGAGGCCATTCGGCCTATCGTGCCTGTGCCGGCTCATTGAAAGAGCTCTCCAATTAGTCCCACTCCCCGGCTCTTTCTCCGTAGCCCTGCAAAATTTTCCCCTTCTAGTATTTATCCAATTCCCTTTTGAAAGTTACTATTGAATCTGCTTCCACTGCCCTTTCAGGCAGTGCGTTCCAGATCACAACAACTCACTGCGTAAAAAGCTTCTCCTCATCTCCCCCTCTGGTTCTTTTGGCAATTACCTTAAATCTGTGTCCTCGGGTTACCGACCGACCCTCCTGCCACTGGAAACAGTTTCTCCTTACTTACTCCAGCAAAACCCTTCATGATTCTGAACACCGCTATCAAATCTTCCCTTAACCTTCCCTGCTCTAAAGAGAAGAACCCCAGCTTTCTGGTCTCACCACCAAAAGTCATTCAAGCCCCAGTGTGCTGCCCCCCAAAAATGTTGGATTATAGATATAGAATAGCCTGCCAACACATTCTCTAGACTATTGCATGAAGAATAGCCACTTAGATGAGGTACCAGAGGAGCGTTCACACTCATGGAATCATAGCTCATGGACTCCAGCAGTGAGCCAGTGCCTTCAGAAGGGGAACAGAAAAAGAAATATGGTATTAAAATAAAAAACTGAGATGGTTTGTACAGCGACAGTCTGGGTTTGGGAGGGGATAGGCAGCCCACTGATAGTTGACTCCACTATCCCCTAGACACGGTGTGAACAATGGAAAGAATGATACCAATGCATGAGTTGGGCTTGAGGCACATTAGCCCATATATCCACGTTGTTCCCAGTTGCAGACTCCAATTACCAGACGGTGCAACAAGTTATAGAATGCTCACTATCCCCAGGTAGGCGTGCTCTGCAGTATGGTAATTATCTAGCAGGTGTCAGCCATGGCTCAGTGGGTAGCACTCTCACCTCAAAGTCAGAAGGTTGTGGGTACAATTCCCACTCCAGAGACTTGAGCACAAAAATCTAGTCTGACACTCCCAGTGCAGTACTGAGGGAGCGCTTCACTGTCAGAGGTGTTGCCTTTCAGATGAGATGTTAGGTGGACGTAAAAGATCCCATGGCACTATTTCGAAGAAAATTAGTGGGGTTCGCCTCGGTGTCCTGGCCAACATTTATCCCTCAATCAACATCACTGAAAAACAGATGATCTGGTCATTATCACATTGCTGTTTGTGGGACCTTGCTGTGTGCAAATTGGCTGCCATGTTTCCCACATTACAATAGTGATAACCCATGCTTCCTGTAAGCTGTGCGGCCTGTTTCTTTTAATGCGCGGTACCTTTATATTTTTGCGCTTGTGCGGTATTTACAATGTAAAAGCTGGTGAGTGGCCTGCGCGGGACCTTTCAGATTACTGCGTGGCAGTGCACGCGCCTTAGCAGGAACATTGGTGATAACCCTTCAAAAATATTTCATTGGCTGTAAAGCGCTTTGGGACGTCCTGAGATCTTGAAATGCGCTTCATAAATGCAACCTCTTTCTTTAGATTTAGCTGATACAGTGGAGTTGTGTTTAACTTGGTCTGTCCCTTTTAGGCCTGTGCTCAGGTGCTCCCCACGGGCAAGCGATGTAAATAGGCCTTTCCTGAGATCAATTAGATCAATTCCTGTTGGAAGTCCCTCTATATTGACAGCGACTTTGGTTCCTCTCCACAGCCAAGTTATCTAAAAGTCAGAAAAAAGACACTAGGAAATAAGTGTCTTTCTTCCCTCTCTTTTAGTAGTCTTTCACGATTGTTCAGTTATGGTTTATTGGCATTTTATACAAAGTGTGGGATCTGAAGTGTGACAGATGTGCGAGGCACAAGCCTTGTAAATATAATTATCAAATTTAATTTGTCAATAAACCTTCAGTAATGGCAGCAGATTCATTAATCTCATCATGCATCTTACTACAGTCCGTGTCTGCGAACAGAACAGGTCACAAAAAATTCTGCAAAGCTTACAGTATATGTTCGAAAAATAACAGATACCTTGGTGTTAGACCAAGGCTGTAATCTCATCTCAGGCTTCAAATTACTATTATAGACTATTCAAACACTGCTCTTATGGTTTATGATGTCAATTTGGTTTGTAACCAGTGCAAGACATCCATTACTCTGCATCTAAACAATCGGAAGGAACCCCTTCATTAGATTCCAGATCTGAGCCACTCGATTAGATTCCAGCCTAACTCTATCCCAGGTATCAGTTATTCTATAAATAAACCCCCCGAATCCCTCGATTAGATTCCAACCTGTAACTCACTCCCGGGTATCCGTTATTCTATATATAAACCACTCGAACCGCTCGATTAGATTCCAGCCTGAAACTCACTCCCGGATATCTGTTATTCTATATATAAACCACCCAAAACCCCTCGATTAGATTCCAGCCTGTAACTCACTCCGGGTATCTGTTATTCTATATATAAACCTCCCAAAGCCATCGATTAGATTCCAACCTGTAACTCACTCCCGGGTATCTGTTATTCTATATATAAACCCCCCGAACCCATCAATTAGATTCCAGCCTGTAACTCACTCCCAGGTATCGTGGGCAATTTTAATCTTCATATAGATTGGACAAATCAAATTGGCAAAGGTAGTCTTGAGGACGAGTTCATAGAGTGTATTCAGGACAGTTTCTTAGAACAATACGTTTTGGAACCAACCAGGGAACAGGCTATTTTAGATCTGGTAATGTGTAATGAGACAGGATTAATTAATGATCTCATAGTAAAGGATCCTCTAGGGAAGAGTGATCATAACATGACGGAATTTCACATTCAGTTTGAGAAATTTGGGTCTCAAACTAGTGTCTTAAACTTAAATAAAGGCAATTACAAGGGTATGAAGATAGAGTTGGCTAAAGTGGACTGGGATAAGCAGATACGTTGTGGCAGACTTTTAAGGAGATATTTCCTAACTCTTAACAAAGATATATTCCAGTGAGAAAGAAAGACTCTACGAGAAGGATGAACTATCCATGGCTTACTAAGGAAGTTAAGGATGGTATCAAATTGAAAGAAAAGGCATACAATGTTGCAAAGATTAGTGGTAGGCCAGTAGATTGGGAAATTTTTAGAAACTTGCAAAGGATGACCAAAAAAAAAAGGGAGAAAATAGATTATGAGAGTAAACTAGCAAGAAATATAAAAACAGACAGTAAGAGCTTCTAAATGTATATAAAAAGGAAGAGAGTAGCTAAAGTGAATGTTGGTCCCTTCGAGGATGAGACTGGGGAATTAATGGGAAACAAGGAAATGGCAGAGACTTTGAACAAATATTTTTTATCTGTCTTCATGGTAGAAGACACTAAAAACATCCCAATAATAGTGGAAAATCGAGGGGCAAAAGGGAGGGAGGAACTTAAAACAATCACTATCACTAGAGAAAAAGTACTAGGCAAACTAATGAGACTAAAGGCTGACAAGTCCCCTGGACCTGATGGCCTGCATCCTAGGGTCTTAAAAGAAGTGGCTGCAGAGATAGTGGATGCATTGGTTGTAATCTTCCAAAATTCCCTAGACTCTGGAAAGGTCCCAGCGGATTGGAAAACCACAAATGTAATGCCCATATTCAGGAAAGGAGGGAGACAGAAAGCAGGAAACTATAGGCCAGTTAGCCTAACATCTGTCATTGGGAAAATGCTGGAATCCATTATTAAGGAAGTAATAGCAGGACATTTAGAAAATCATAATACAATCAAGCAGAGTCAACATGGTTTTATGGAAGAGAAATCGTGTTTGACAAATTTATTAGAGTTTTTTGAGGATGTAACGAGCAGGGTGGATAAAGGGGAACCAGTAGATGTAGTGCATTTGGATTTCCAAAAGGCATTCGATAAGGTGCCACATAAAAGGTTACTACACAAGATAAGAGCTCATGGTGCTGGGGGTAATATATTAGCATGGATAGAGGATTGGCTAACTAACAGAAAACAGAGAGTCGGGATAAATGGGTCATTTTCAGGTTGGCAAACTGTAACTAGTGGGGTGCCACAGGGATCAGTGCTGGGGCCTCAACTATTTACAATCTACATTAATGACTTGGATGAAGGGACCGAGTGTAATGTAGCCAAATTTGCTGATGATAGAAAGATAGGTGGGAAAGCAAATTGTGTGGAGGACGCAAAGAATCTCCGAAGGGATATAGATAGGCTAAATGAGTGGGCAAAAATCTGGCAGATGGAGTATAATGTGGGAATATGTGAGGTTATCCACTTTGGTAGGAAGAATAGAAAAGCAAAATATTATTTAAATGGAGAGAGACTACAGAATGCTGCGGTACAGAGGGATCTGGGTGTCCTCGTACATGAAACACAAAAAGTTAGCATGCAGGTATAGCAAGTAATTAGGAAGGCAAATGGAATGTTGGCGTTTATTGCAAGGGGGGATGGAGTATAAAAGTAGGGAAGTCTTGCTACAACTGTACAGGGCGTTGGTGAGACCACACCTAGAGTACTGCGTACAGTTTTGGTCTCCTTATTTAAGGAGGGATATACTTGCATTGGAGGCAGTTCAGAGAAGGTTCACTAGGTTGATTCCTGGGATGAAGGGGTTGTCTTATGAAGAAAGGTTGAGCAGGTTGGACCTATACTCATTGGAGTTTAGAAGAATGAGAGGTGATCTTATTGAAACATGTAAGATTCTGAGGGGGCTTGACAGGGTAGATGTTTCCCCTCATGGAGGAATCTAGAACTAGGGGGCATAGTTTCAGAATAAGGGGTTGCCCATTTAAGACGGAGATGAGGAGGAATTTCTTCTCTCAGAGGGTCATGAATCTTTGGAATTCTCTACCCCAGAGAGCTGTGAAGGCTGGGTCATTGAATATATTCAAGGCTGAGATCGACATATTTTGAACTACAGGGGAGTCAAGGGTTATGGGGAACAGGCAGAAAAGTGGAGTTGAGGCCAAGATCAGATCAGCCATGATCTTATTGATTGGCGGAGCAGGCTCGAGGGGCCGAATGGCCTACTGCTGCTCCTATTTCTTATGTTCTTATATGTTATTCTATATATAAACCACCCAAACCCCACGATTAGATTCCAGCCTGTAACTCACTCCCGGGTATCTGTTACAAATGCTCTGATGGTCTTCTGGCTTTAGATGTAACCTGTCTATTAACTGGTTAACTGGTGTCTGAGGTGTTTTCTTTACATGTTCATAGTGTGGAGGAATAAGGGGAGTGGGGGAAATCAGGTTGCACCCTAGGGAGAACGGTGGGAGTCTTCCAATGCAACCAGCAAACCATAGTGAGCAGTGCAATTCAAACAGAGCAGTGGAGAGATCATACGCATTCCACAGGCAGAGGGAGGGAGGGACGGAGGGAGGAAGGTAAGGAGGGCGGAAGGAAGGAAGGACGGATGGACATTTCTACAGCACCTTTCACGACCTCAGGACATCCCAAAGCACTTTACAGCCAATTAAGTACTTTTGAAGTGTGGTCACTGTTGTTTTAATTAAACGATCCGACACCTTCACAATCAACTAGCAGAAAAATAAAAGACAAAGGCAAGAGCCTGCTTAACAAATAGCCAAGTGGCAGCCTGTGACAGAAATGTCCATCATGATTTTTCTGTTGTTGTTGAAATTGAATTTAAAATAATACCGCTATCTATTTCTTGGTGCTGTGCTATAAAATTAATGCCCTAACCTTCATCTCTGTTCCTGGCAATAGCGTGTGGAAAATCAATTTTCTGCCCAAGAAAACTAGCTTTCTGTGTTTTGAAAAAAAAAGTGAGTGCACTTTCCTGCAGTAAGGTCAGTGAGAAGATTGATTTAATTTATAGATCTGTAAATTCCTTCGCTAATGCGGACTTCAGTGACGATTCCCATTTATCTATATTTTTTCTCCGAGGGAAGTAATCAGCTGTGTTTCATATGGATGTGCAGGTAAGGTTGCCAATCCTCCAGAATAATTCTGGAGTCTCCAGGAATTGAAGATTCCTCATCCATGCATTTGTTACCTCCAGACCGACTATGCCAATGCTCTCCTGGCATCCTCCCACTTGCAGCCTCCGTAAACCTCAGCTCATCCAAAACTCAGCTGCCCGTGTCCTAACTCGCACAAGTCCCGCCTACCCATCACCCCTGTGCTCGCTGACCTACATTGACTCCCGGTCTGGCAACACTTCAATTTTAAACTTCTCATCCTGGTTTTCTAATCCCTCCATGGCCTCGCCCCTATCTCTGTAACCTCCTCCAGCCCCACAACCCTCCGAGATCTCTGCGCTCCTCCAATTCTGGCCTCTTGAGCATCCCTGATTTTAATCGCTCCACCACTGGCGGCCGTGCCTTCAGCTGCCCGGGCCCTAAGCTCTGGAATTCCCTCCCTAAACCTCTCCGCCTCTCTCTCCTCCTTAAAACCTACCTCTTTGACCAAGCTTTTGGTCATCTATCCCAATATCTCAATTTTTGGCTTGGTGTCAAATTTTGTTTGATAACACTCCTATGAGGCGCCTTGGGATGTTTTAATATGTTAAAGGCGCTATATAAATGAAAGTTGTTGTTGATTAATCTCCAGGACACTGCTGCGAGCAAACCCAGGAGAAAAATCATAGGGGGCATTAAAAAAAATCCTGTTTTATTCATTTTCTTTAGCGACTTTCATTTATTAGTTATAAATATATTGGAGATGAGGAAAAAAGGCCATCTCACTAACAGTCCAAGATTAATCCAATTGGGTAGCAAAGAGTCTGTTCCCATTCCAAAATAAAAAAAATGGGAATTAGTGGAAATATTTTTGAATGGATATGTAATTGGTTGACCAATAGAACCCAGAGGGTGGTGGTCCAGGGATTGTCATCAGCCTGGGAGAATGTTACCAATGGGGTCGCACAGGGGTC
This sequence comes from Squalus acanthias, assembly GCA_030390025.1. Lineage (NCBI taxonomy): Eukaryota > Metazoa > Chordata > Chondrichthyes > Squaliformes > Squalidae > Squalus > Squalus acanthias. The sequence goes on from CM059445.1 coordinate 61,436,771, forward strand.
TGTTTGAGACCTCTTTGACTTAATATCTTTATAAATGATCTGGAGCTAGGAGTCACAAGCACCATAGCTATAGCCAATGAAGGTGACAGACTCCAAAGCTGAACAGGATAAGCTCCAGGAGAATTTGAATATACTTGAGAATTGGGCAGACAGGCGGCAGATGAAATTCAATATCGAAAAATGCAAAGTGCTTCACATGGGGACAAAAAACCCAAGCACGGACTATTACTCAAATGGATAGAAAATAATGCGCACGGAAAATGAATGGGATCTGGGGGTCATGATTGACAATAAGTTGAAGCTTTCACAACAAGGCTTGGTGACAGTGAGTAAAGCAAATCAGATGTTGGATGCATTAAATGGTCAGTATCGAGCCAAAATAGTGAGGTAATCCTGCCACTTTATAAATCATTGGCACGACCGCACTTGGAATACTGAGTAGAGTTCTGGTCACCGCAGTACTAAAAGGATATTGCAGCTATTGAAAGGATGCAGAAGAGAGCAACCAGAATAATTGAGGGGATGGAGGGATTCGATTATTGCTGTTTTTAGGAATCTAAAGGGACTAATGTCGACCATGACCTGCTGTCTCACCATGTCCAGAACAGTAGAACCAGAGGACACTCCTGCACTTGAAGGGGGGTGGGGGGGGGGGTTAAATTCAAAACTAATCTGCGGAAATATTATTTCAGTGAGCGAGTGGTCAATCTATGGAACAGGCTCCCTAGGGAGACGGTGGAAGCAGTTAGTATTGAGTCATTCAAATGCAAATTAGATAGATTTCTTTCAGAAAATAACATTTTGGGACACAGTATATGAGTAATTTGATTGTTGACGTGTGGTGAGTGTAGTGTGCTCAGGAAGAACAGGTGACTTTGGACCGATGGTTCCCAAAGCTCTCCACCACTGGGGATTTTCCTCGCCTCGTGTCTGGATCTGCTGTAGACTCATTGATGGAGATTGATTGCTGTGATTAGTCAACAACATCATTATCGTTGCATCATGTGACTACCAGGATGATAGAAGGCGAACTAGATGGACCTCGGTCTTTTTCTGTGTAGCAATTCCTGTGTTCCTATGTATTAAATGTGCTACTGACATCGACAACAACAACAACTTGCATTTATATAGCGCCTTTAATGTAGTAAAACGCCCCGAGGCGCTTCACAGGAACGTTAGCAAACAAAATTTGACACCGAGCCACATAAGGAGATATTAGGACAGGTGACCAAAAGCTTGGTCAAAAGGTAGGTTTTAAGGAGCGACTTAAAGGAGGGGAGAGAGGCGGAGATGTTTAGGGAGGGCATTCCAGAGCTTATGGCCCAGGCAGCTGAAGGCACGGCCATCAATGGTGGAGCGATTAAAATCGGGGAGGCCAGAATTGGAGGACCACAGAGATATCTGAGGGTTGTAGGACTGGAAGAGGTTACAGAGATAGGGAGGGGATTAGGCCATGTAGGGATTTATACAGTTAATTTTTCTGTAGTTCACCATCCACAAAAGGGCAAAACTACAGAAACCCACATCGTAAAATTCATTTTCCGTGAGGTCCAATGTCACATGATGATACTTTCAAGGAAAAAAACCACCCACTGCATTAACGGAATTGGCCACAGTCTATGTACAACAAACAGGTACATGCTTTATAGGAATAATTTACTACCCACTCACTATGTAAGTAATAGCAGATGCTTTTTTTTTTAGTGAATTTAAGACATTAGTCCACCTAACATGCAAATAACACACAACATAAATTGGCCAAGCTTTATTTTGGTAGTTTCCTCCCCCGTCCCATGATTTTGATTGGATAATTTTTCCAGTGTGCTACTGTTGTAATACATGTGGATGCAAAAATGAGAAAGTAAACAGAAGACACACACTGACGAATTGTTGGGTATGATATTTATTCCAGCATTATAACTTGGGAGCAGGAAAAAGAAAGAAAAAAGATCTTGCATTTATACAGCGCCTTTCACAACCTCTGGATGTCCCAAAGCGCTTTACAGACAATGAAGTACTTTTGAAGTGTAGTCGCTGTTGTAATGTAGGAAACGTGGCAGCCAATTTGTGCACCGAAAGCTCCCACACACAGCAATGTGATAATGACGAGATCATCTGTTTTAGTGATGTTGGTTGAGGGATAAAAATTGGCCCCAGGACACCGGGGAGAACCCCCCTGCTCTTCTTCGAAATAGCGGCGTGAGATCTTTTACATCCCCGAGAGGGCAGACAGGACCTCGGTTTAATGTCTCATCCGAAAGACGGCACCTCCGACAGTGCACTGGGAGTGTCATCCTGGATTAAACGGCAGTTGATGCTCAGTCAATTGTTAATTTTAAATCTGAGATTGATAGATTTTTGTTAACAAAAGGTATTAAGAGATGTGGGCCAAAGGCGGGTTTATGGATTTAGGTCACAGATCAGCCATGATCTCATTGAATTCTAGAACAGAATCGAGGGGCTGAATGGCCTACTCCTGTTCCAATGTGCTCAAGTCTCTGGAGTGAGACTTGAAACCACGACCTTCGGCCTCAGAGGCGACAATCCTTGAAGAGTGTTCAGCACACTCTCATAAGATGTTTTGAAGGTCTTTTGCTCATCAACCATTTTCATTCAGAAGGCTGGACCAGTAGGCTAACAATTCCTTGCCTATAGAGTAGCGGAATGCCTTGGATTGTGGCCCTGGGTATCTGCTTGTTGTTCCTTGACTGCCACATTCACTTGTTGCTCCTCACCTCTGATGAATGTTTGACCCATTGCGCCCCCTCAAGTTCACTATCGAAATGCCCTGCGTGTTTGGATCTGTGATGGGTGTTTGGCCCAGGTGGAGTGTGTGAAATGAGCTGCTCTGAAGGCTGAGGTGCAGGCTGCCATCAGATGACACAGGCCCACCTTGGGAAGCCCCCAGCGAGTAAAGAAAAGGTAGATTTTGTTCAAATGCTTTCAGGATGGAAAGCCTTCAAAGAAACGGCAAGATACCAATATATTGGCCGGGAATCCTTTGGGGAGCTGGTCTTGCTTCACCGTTGTAACTTCACTGGAAACAAAATTTTTGTTGCATTTCCAGCTCCAAGGAAATTTCCAACCATTGTACATCAGGCTGTGCAATGTAGACTTCTGTTAAGTAAGTGAGAAGGGTATGAAGGAGATTATAAAGGTCCAGTGCCAGCACAACTCCAAACTCTCCCTCCCCTACACTACCCTTTATAGACGCTGGGCCAACAATCCCTCAAATGCAAATGCTCACATTTGAGCAGCCCCTTCAAATGTGAAGGAGCTCTAAGAGCGTAATTGCTCTCCCAACGTTTACGTGCAGTTTTTTGACTGGGAGCAAACAGAAGAGATCCAGATGTTAAAAATTGGTAGAGCAGTCAGATAACCACCCCTTGGGGCAGTGCGCGTCTCTCCTCGTGTGAGCGCATTCTGTGGACAGTGCTGGTTCAGATCACACCTTTCAACAGTTAAGTGTCGCAGTGCAACCTATTTGTGTGCCCTAGAAAAGTGGACTCTCCAGCGTTTTTTCAGTAATATAGTGTGAGGGAAAGGAGAAAAGGTTTTCTTTAAAATATTCTTCCTCCCCCCGAAGGAGCTGCACTTCACAATTTTGGTTTGTGCCGTTTGAACTAATACCCGTAAAGGCGGGTGCACTTACTTCGGCCTTCGTCCTGATACCATGAAACCTCTTCCTTATTCTCTCCGCAACCATCATCCAAGTACCTCTAACCTCTGCTTTCACATGAAAGGTGGCCCTTCCTCTCCAAAGAGGGCCTCTGTCATTTTCCTGCACCTCCTCCAGAATCACCAAAGTCATGCACCAAACCACAAACATTCCCTTAACAACCAAACTCCAATAAACATGTTAACAACATGAGATCTAAAGTAACCAATTTAAAAGGTCCTTAGCGTTGTAGCTATGCCAATATCTACACTTCATTATGTCTTTTTATAATGTCACTAGGCACTGCATTGCCTGGGTCTGCGGAACTCCATCAGTTTCATATTTTGTCATTTCTTCCCCTCAGGTAAAATGTATATCTGACATTAATTGCAATGTAAACAGACCAGTGTATGATGATTGTTACAGAAGATGAACCTGACATCATAAAATGCTCATCTGTGTGAACTGTGGCTCAGTTGGTAGCACTCTTGCCTCTCAGTCAGAAGGTCGTGGGTTCAAACCCCACTCCAGAGGCTTGAGAACATAATCTAGGCTGACACTCCAGTGCAGTACTGAGGGAGTGCTGCACTGTCGGAGGTGCCGTCTTTCAGATGAGACATTAAACCAAGGCCCCTTCTGCCCTCTCGGGTGGATGTAAAAGATCCTATGGCTCTATTTCAAAGAAGAGCAGGGGAGTTCTCCCCGGTGTCCTGGCCAATATTTATCCCTCAACCAACATCACTAAAAACAGATTATCTGGGCATTATCACATTGCTGTTTGTGGGAGCTTGCTGTGTGCAAATTGGCTGCAATGTTTCTCTACATTACAACAGTGACCATACTTCATTGGCTGTAAAGCACTTTGGGACATCCTGAGGTCGTGAAAGGCGCTATAGAAATGCAAATTCTTTCTTATTTTCTTTCTACCCTCAATCCTTGAAACACATCTAATTGCCTTTTGAACCCACTAATAATGCCTGCATCAATCGCCTTCCCAGCTCCCTTATTCTCCGACAATTACTTTTTGGTCTTTCTATTAGATGACCAAGTTCTGCCCGTCTCCCCTCCTAACTTTCCCATTTATTTTTTTTGTTTTAACCTCTTCCCACAGTGACCAATTTGCCCGTTTTCAACTTTGTTCCTTTCTGAATCTCGAAAACTTCAGCTGCTTGCAAGCAAGGAATTCCTGGTGAAGAGGCACCTTTAAGTTACTACATTTGTGAGCAGGGTAATTGAGATATATGATGATTTGAAAAAACACCCAGTAATGTGAACAAGCTGAGGCTAGCTTGTCCTACATGCTGATTTAACGTCAGTGTTTGGCAGCTTTGTACGATGCAGTGAGTGAGCTCTGAAGATTCGATTGGTTATGTTGATGACCAATGTAACATCTTCTTGCAAAAAGTAAATGGGTCTGACCAGCTGTTCTGCAGATGTTGCATCACATTTTTGAATAAACTGAAAGCCAGGCAGAAATATAACCAAATTATTAACTCTATATTAGTAAATACAGAAATGCTTCCTATGTATCATTTGCCTGAGCTCCCAGACCTTAGAACATAGGAATAGGAACAGGAGTTGGCCATTTAGCCCCTCGAGCCTGTTCCGCCATTCAACAAAATCATGGCTGATCCGTGCCCCAGGTACAGGTAGGGGTTGCCAACACTTCAGGATTGCCCTGGAGTCACCAGGGATTAAAGATTATTCTCCAGGAAACTGCTCTAGGCACAGGTTAACTTAAACCAAGGCTTTAGCGACATCCCAATTGTGCTCTTGGGGGCTGCTTAACTAGCTAAAACCATGAAGTTTACCAGCTCAAAGCACCAGTAAGCTTCTCACTGCCGAGCGCCATACAGCAACAACAACAACTTGTATTTATATAGCACCTTTAACGTAGTAAAACGTCCCAAGGCGCTTCACAGGAGCCTTATAAAACAAAGTTTGACACCGAGCCACACAAGCAAATATTGGGGCAGGTGACCAAAAGCTGGGTCAAAGAGGTAGATTTTAAGGAGCATCTTAAAAGAGGTGGAGAGGCGGAGAGGTTTAGGGAGGGAATTCCAGAGCTTAGGCCCCAGGCAGCTGAAGGCATGGCCACCAATGGTGCAGTGATTAAAATCGGGGATGCTCAAGAGGCCAGAATTAGAGGAGCGCAGATATCTTGGAGGGCTGTGGGGCTGGAGGAAATTAGAGATAGGGAGGGGCGAAGCCATGGGGGGATTTGAAAACAAGGATGAGAATTTTAAAATCGAGGCGTTGCTTAACCGGGAGCCAATGTAGGTCAGCGAGCACAGGGGTGATGGTGAACGGGACTTGGTGCGAGTTAGGACACGGGCAGCTGAGTTTTGGATGACCTCACGTTTACGTTGGGCAGAATGTGGGAGGCCAGCCAGGAGTGCATTGGAATAGTCAAGTCTAGAGTAACAAAGGCACAATACGTTAGGGTATTGGGTTGCAGAGCTCTCTGGAACGGAATGGGAAGGATCGGACAGGTGTATACATCAAGGCCTCATTAACGAGTCAGGCTAGGTGGCAACAGTGTCTCGGAGTGATGCAGAGCGGGCCTGCACAGGCATCGGATCATCAAATCAGGGCAGAACAAATACTGAAAATATTGGGCATTGAGTGAAACAGGTCAGTAATCTCAGTGGTGGAGTCAGAAAAGCTGCTTCATCACCGATATTACTGGGTTTTATTTCAGGTGCTGGTGTTGTGTAGTTCAGTCCTGTGTGTGCAGCAGCAGTACAGTAAAAACCTTGCATTTACATAGCACATTTTATGACTTCAGGACGTCCCAAAGCACTAAACCGAGACCATGTGCCCTCTCAGGTGGATGTAAAAGATCCCATGGCACTATTTCCTGGCCAATATTTATCCCTCAATCAACACCTAAAAACAGATTATCTGGTCATTATCACATTGCTGTTTGTGGGAGCTTGCTGTGCGCAAATTAACTGCTGAATTTCCTACATTACACCAGTGACTACACTTCAAACGTACTTCATTGGCAGTAAAGAACATTGGAAGGTCGTAAATCCAAATCCTTTTGGGACGTTAAACCAAGATCATGTCTGCCTCTTCAGGCAAACATAAAAGACGGCCTGGCACCATTTGAAGAACAGCAGGGGATGGTGTCCGAGCCTAAAATTTATCCCTATATAATAATTGGTGATTTATCTCAGCGCTGTTTGTGGGATCTTGCAGTGCAGCATTTTGCTAAAAGGGCAACAGTGGCTGCACTTCAAAAATAAAAAGACTTGCATTTATACAGCGCTTTTCACGACCACCAGACGTCCCAAAGCGCTTTACAACCAATGAAATACTTTTGAAGTGTAGTCACTGTTGTAATGTAGGAAACACGGCAGCCAATTTGCGCACAGCAAGCTCCCACAAACAGTAATGTGATAATGACCAGATAATCTGTTTTTGTGATGTTGATTGAGCGATAAATATTGGTCCCAGGACACCGGGGAAAACTCCCCTGCTCTTCTTCAAAATAGTGCCATGGGATCTTTTACATCCACCCGAGAGAGCAGACGGGGCCTCAGTTTAACGTCTCATCTGAAACACGGCATCTCCGACAGTCAGCCTGGATTTTTGTGCTCAAGTCTCTGAAGCGGGACTTGAACCCACAACCTTCTGACTCAAGAGGCGAGGGTGCTACCCACTGAGCCACGGCTGACACTTGCGTTTTTTCAAAAGTAATTAATTGGCTGCGGGCACAAAAAGTGCTCATTTAAATTCCTGTTCTTTCTGTTGTGTCCTGAATTAACATTTCAGAAAATAATCAAACAATCGGCAGCCTAGGAAGCTTTAAGAAAGATCTGCAGACTAGGAGATTGGTGAGTTGGATGTGATATTACTTTTAAGAGAAATAACGCTGAGCCAGCAGTAAATCTACTTCATTTGTGCTCTCTCCCTAACCACTCCCACTTTCTCAGTCCTCTGGAACCTGTTTGACAAACAGAGCCAGTCACCCCGCTTTGCCCGGCAACAGATCTGGCACAAGCCCAAGTTACTGTCAAAGAGAAATTATGGTTCCCTCTACTGGCTTGGCAGATAATATAAATAACTGTCGCGCTGCTCGGATTCGAGATGAAAATCTCAGGGGTTTTTGTTTGCTTTGCTTGGTTTGTGCTGGGTTTTAAAAACCATCTACCAGAGCAGATCATTTAGCTCTTTATTAACAAGACTGTAATTTTCTTTTAGAAAGAGTCAGTTTGTGTGGGATTTAAGGGAAGGAGAGAGAGGAGGAAAAACATTACAAGATTGAAAGAGTGAAAAAAAACCGGTGACTGAACAGCTATTTGAGAGAGGCCCAGGTAGAGGGGTTGCAGACTCTACAATTGCCATACAAAAGGGGCACTATCGCAAGGTTGCATGCTGTGCTCCAAGATTAAAACAGGACGGTTAACTGTGAAGATTTAACTCTGTAATAAAATATTTCAGATATATACAACAACTTGCATTTATATAGCGCCTTTTTCGTCCCAAGGCTTTTCACGGGAGCGATTACCAGACAAAATTTGGCACCGAGCCACATAAGGAGATATAAGGACAGGGAGGTAGCAGCGACATAACTGAGGAGAGAGGTGGAGAGGTTTAGGGAGGGAATTCCAGAGCTTAGGGCCCTAGGCAGCTGAAGGCACGGCCGCCAATGGTGGAACGATTAAAATCGGGGATGCTCAAGAGGCCAGAATTAGAGGAGCGTAGAGATCTCAGAGGGATGTAGGGCTGGAGGAGATTACAGAGACAGGGAAGGGCGAGGCCATGGAGGGATTTGAAAACAAGGATGATAATATAGGATAGCTAGCTAGTGGTGTCTACAAAGTATTAACACATTGAGGGGTGCAGATGGCATTGCAATTTCAAAATATGTTATTCTTAGAAAGACATCCAAATATGAATATCATTTTAAGAAAGTTTGAGTGTTAAGTTGCCAGATTTAAAATGAAACGGTGCATAAAAGTGACTCAAACCCTAGTGGAATTAATTTTTATTTATTAGTTTGACGAGGAGAAACCCTCCTTATATATATTATCCAAGGGTTTTGTCCATCAGCTTTTTGCTGCATAATTGCGGAGTGAATCTCTATCAGCGAGAGGCCTTCCTAGGCTGTTCCGTCCTGAAGATTTGAGAAAATATTTATTGCTGTGCCTGGAGTGTGGGTGAGCAGTGACCCCTGGTGGCAGCACAGGCTGGAACAATTCAGCACAGGATAATATTTTAGTGCCACCTCTTGTGTCTGTTGGTAGATTTGGTCCAGATTTTCCTGGAGCGGGGCATTCTTAGTTAGACATTTTCCCCGCAGCCTTCAGCTCGAAAATGTTTTGCCCTGTAATTTGCTGGGAGTGCGAGCTGATAACAGCGCGGCGAGGGCAATGGCGGAGCTGGGACTTTGGTGAACGACGGATCAACAATCTATCTCCTTAACCCATGAGATTTAATAATTGAGAAAGAAACAGAGGAATGACGGAGAAGGTAATCGGGAGAATTAGAGTCAAATCAGATACAGAAAGAGAAATAAAGAGAGGGAAAGAAAGGTTGGATTAAGAGAGAGAGAGAGAAAAGAGACAGAACAGGAAAAAAAATTTTTAATTAAAAAAATCTCTAAGAAGAATTTACTACATGCAGGAATGAAATTCCACAGTTTGAATTGTTCCCTTTCTGGGCGGGAGAGGCTGACTGGCATTGCATTAACAGTTATCACATCCTTAAAAGGTACTTACGTTGTCAATTATGAGCACTAACTTTCTGCTACGAGTTTAATGGGCAATTAATGTACAAATCAAACAAGTTCTTAAAAATAACGGGGAGGCTCAGGGCGAATTGCAGTGTGTGTGAAACGAACAGTGAAGCGGTATAAATCGATCATCAATTTCGGGAGATTCGCAACTCCCGGAGTATCTCTTAATCCCGTGAATATACTAGCCAATTTACACATTAATGACAGTGTGCGTCGTTAAGACATAAGAATTAGGAGGAGTAGGCCATTCGGCCCCTCGAGCCTGCTCCACCATTCAATAAGATCACGGCTGATCTTCGACCTCAACTCCACTTTCCTGCCCGATCCCCATATCCCTTGATTCCCTTAGTGCCCAAAAATCTATCGATCTCGGCCTTGAATATCCTCAACGACTGAGCCTCCACAGCCCTCTGGGGTAGAGAATTCCAAAGATTCACCACCCTCTGAGTGAAGAAACTCCTCCTCATCTCAGTCCTAAATGGCCAACCCCTTATCCTGAGACTGTGCCCCCTAGTTCTAGACTCTCCAGCCAGGGGAAACATCCTCCCTGCATCTACCCTGTCAATTCCCCTCAGAATCTTATATGTTTCAATGAGATCACCTCTCATTCTTCTAAACTCCAGAGAGTATAGGCCCAATCTACAAAATCTCTCCTCATAGGACATTTCCATTAAAGTTAACGGAATAAATAATCGGGAGAGATGTAAAACCAATAAATTGGTCAGGTGGGCAGAACAGTGGCAAATGGAATTCAATCCAGAGAAGTGTGAGGTAATGCATTTGGGGAGGGCTAACAAGGAAAGGGAATACACATTAAATGGTAGGACACTGAGTAGTGTCGAGGAACAAAGGGACCTTGGAGTGCATGTCCATAGATCCCTGAAGGTAGCAGGCCAAGTAGATAAGGTGGTTAAGGAGGCATACGGAATGCTTGCCTTTATTAGCCGTGGCATAGAATACAAGAGCAGGTGGGGTTATGCTTCAACTGTATAATATACTAGTTAGGCCTCAGCTAGAGTACTGCGTGCAGTTCTGGTCACCACATTACAGGAAAGATGTGATTGCACTAGAGAGGGTACAGAGGAAATTTACAAGGATGTTGCTGGGAGTAGAGAATCTTAGCTATGAGGAAAGACTGGATAGGCTGGGTCTGTTTTCCTTGGAACAGAGGAGGCTGAGGGGAGATCTTATTGAGGTGTATAAAATTATGAGGGGCATAGATAAAGTGGATAGAAAGGACCTATTTCCCTTAGTAGAGGGGTCAAAAACCAGGGGGCACAGATTTAAAGTAATTGGGGGAAGGTTTAGAGGGGATTTGAGGGGAAATTTCTTCACCCAGAGGGTTGTGGGGGTCTGGAACTCACTGCCTGAAAGGGTGGTAGAGGCAGGAACCCTAACCACATTTAAAAGTACTTGGATGTGCACTTGGGATGCTCTAACCTGCAGGGCTACGGACCAAGAGCTGGGAAGTGGGATTAGGCTGGATAGCTCTTTGTTGGCCGGCGCGGACACGATGGGCCGAAATTGCCTCCTTCCGTGCTGTACCTTTCTATGATTCTATGAAAACAGACTGCTGATTCACCGTCACCTGTTTTACACCATCGTACAACATTAAAATCTACCCCATTATCTCTACATTTATATAGTATAAAAATATTCTTGAAGGTGCAATCTGTACACCAGTTTCACAGTAATCACTATTTGAAAACAGGACTGAATTGTTCCATTTAAAAGAAAAATCTCTTGCTTCTTGTTAGTCATCCAAAAAAAAGCAATTTCTTGCATGGATACACCTCAGAATCAACAGAGCTGTTGATTTACATCAGACTAAACCACATGCTCAAGTTTACGCGATTAATAAATGCAAGAACCTGCAGAACTATCTCTGCCGACCCACACAAACAGGCACGAGATGAGCCGCGAGTTAACCTGCCCTTTTAGTGGTGCTGATTGAGAAAGGACGCTGGGAGAATTCCCCGCTCTTTTTCCAACGCAGTGCTGTGAGTTTGTTGATGTTTACCTCAACGGGGGAAAAGGGGGCCTTGGATTTAGCGCCGCATCCGCATCACAGCCCAGGTGATGAGCCCAGGCCCCTGGTGTGGAACTCAAACCCCGCGCAACCTTCTAAACCAACAACTTATATTTATATAGCGCCTTTAACGCAGTAAAATGTCCCAAGGCGCTTCACAGAAACGATTATCAAACAAAATTTGACACCGAGCCACATAAGGAGATATTAGGACAGGTGACCAAAAGCTTGGCCAAAGAAGTAGGTTTTCAGGAGAGACGAAGGAGGAGAGAGAGGGAATTCCAGAGCTTAGGGCCTAGGCAGCTGAAGGCACGGCCGCCAATGGTGGAGCGACGAACATTACTCAGAGACAAAAGTGCTCCCAAAATGAGCCAAGCTGCCATACATTGCGCCACAAATAGGGAAACAGGGGCAGGGGACACCCCCCCCCTAAATGGGCTACACTCCTGGGTGTGCCGTGAGCAGTGATTTTTTTGTGTGCTGGCAACGCACAAAGTTAAGATTGATCTCCTGAACACTGCTGCGGGCAAAAACCTGGGAGAAAAATCATCAGGGCAATAAAAAATATTGTGCGTTTTTTTCATTTTCTTTGAACAATTTGGTTTATAAAAATATCGGAGATGGGGGTAAAAAGGCTGTTTGATTGACAGTGAATAATCAGTCAATCGGGTAACAATGAGTCTGCTTGCTTTCCAATTGGCTGGGTAAGGCGGTGTGTCGTGAAGATGGACGTGTACGGTGACCAATGGTGGGAGAGTGGGGGCGGGGCGGTTGGAGGCGGGAGGTCATGTGATGAAACCTCCAAGGAAACATCCAATCAGAGTTGGTAACACTATTAGAAACAGGAGGAGGCCATTCAATTAAGTTGTGACTGATCTGTGTCTAATTTCCCACATTAGCTCCATATCCCTCGATACACTTACCCAACAATAAAACATCTATCAATCATATTTTTGAAAGCTTCAATTGTCCCACAGCATCCATAGCCTTCTGGGGAAAGAGTTCCAAGAAAAGACTCTTCCATTTTACTCCAATGTAACATTTCAATTTCCTGGTAAAAAGAATCCTCCACACAATGAGGAGCTTCTTGAGTGCATCAAACTTTTTAACCCCCAATTTCTCCACCCCCACCCACGTCTCTTAAAGGTGCTGATTCCTGCTGGAGTCCGAGTTCAAAGGCAGCTATATCCCTCCAGTATCTCTCAATCTCAGGATGTCCCAAAGCGTTTTACAGCCAATGAAGTACTTTTGAAGCCTAGTCACTGTTGTAATGTAGGAAACGCGGCAGTAAATTTGCACACAGCAAGCTCCCACAAATAGCAATGAGATAATGACCAGATAATCTGTTTGAGTGATGTTGGTTGAGGAATAAATATTGGCCCCAGGACACCGGGTAGAACGCCCCTGCTCTTCTTCCAATAGTGACGTGGGATCTTTTACTGCCACCTGAGAGGGCAGACGGGGCCCCGGTTTAACGTCTCATCTGAAAGACGGCACCTTCGACAGTGCAGCGCTCCCTCAGTACTGCACTGGAGTGTCGGCCTGGATTATGTGCTCAAGTCTCTGGAGTGGGACTTGAACCCACAACCTTCTGATTCGCAGGCTCATTTAGACCATTCCACTCATTATTTCTCTCTGGCTTTGTCTCATGTATATACAGCTTGTCCCCCTTCCCTTAATCTGATTGTATTAATATGGCCATCTACCGCTTCAGGTTTGGACTGGTCTGTAACCAAGAGACTAACTAATCTCTTCTCCCCACAGATGCTGACTGACCTGCTTCCAGCACCTTCTGCCTCTTTTGCAGACTTCCAGCAACTGCAGTCTTTTGCTTTTAACACCATCCAGATTGGCTGTTTCAGGAAATTCATGGTAAGTGGTTTTAAAATGTTTAAGCAGAACTCGCACTTAAGTGAATCAAAATGCTGTACCATCATTGCACACTTGAGGGCAGCTATCCACCAAACTCGAATGTATCCTCACTGTTAATGCCAACAGTAAGACGACAGGAGGGGATATGTCCTTTTGAGGTTCGAACGGATGAGTTGTGTTGACCCCTCGAGTTCCATTACTGAGCCAGGCCAGCTAGTCAATAATGAATGGCCCCATTTGTCACAGCAGAGAAGCCAAATAATATTCCCAGACCGATGTATCCAACCTGAAGCTCAATTAGACTGCGCGCCTTCCCAAAGGTGTCCGCCTCCCCTCCCCTCTTCCCCCCCACAACTCCCGGCGACCCCTCACCTCTGCCCCCCCACCACCCCCCCCCTCCCCCCATCCCTTTGGATGAACTGGATAAATAAAAGAATGAAGGACTTGCATTTCTACAGCGCATTTCATGACCACCGGACGTCCCAAAGCGCTTTACAGCCAATTAAGTACTTTTGAAATGCAGTCACTGTTGTAATGTAGGAAACGCAACAGCCAATTGTGATAATGAGATCATCTATTTTAATGATGCTGATTGGCCAGGACACCGGGGATATTTCCTATGCTCTTTTTTCGAAATAGTGCCATGGGATCTTTTACGTCCACCTGAGAGAACAGACTTGAAGGAGACAAAATTGCAGGGAAATGGGGAAATAGCGGGGGAGTGGGACGAACTGGATTGCTCTTCGAAAGAGCCGGCGCAGACTCGATGAGCCGAATGGCCTCCTTCTGTGCTGCACTATTCTATGATTGTAAATGATTCCCTCGTTCTTGTGTTGCTTCTAATTTCAATGCAATGAAGTTTCTAATCCAACTTAATTTGTCCTCCACCAGCATGACTGCTCCATTGATCCTGCACCTTGCTTTCAGCTGCGACTGTGGTCTGCGCTCATGGCTCACAGCTGCCCTCAAGTGGGCAATGATGGCACAGCAACACAAAAGCAAAATACTGCGGATGCTGGAAATCTGAAATAGAAACAGAAAATGCTGGAAATACTCAGCAGCTCAGGCAGCATCTGTGGAGAGAGAAACAGAGTTAACATTTCAGGTCGATGACCTCTCATCAGAACTGGAAAAAGTTAGAGATGTAACAGATTTTTAAGCAAGTACAGAGGCAGGGAAAGGGGGAGGGGAGGAAAGAACAAAAGGGAAGGTCTGTGATAGGGTGGAAGGCAGGAGAGATTAAATGACAATAGGTATGATTGTACAAGGCAAAAGGAGATGGTAATGGGACAAGTAAAGAAACAAAAGATGAGGCTAGAAGAAGTGTAAATGGGAATGGCAGAAACATCAACAGCTGCCACGTGAAAAAATAGGGGCAGAGGTTATGGTCTGAAATTGTTAAACTTGATGTTGAGTCCAGAAGGCTGTAAAGTGCCTAATCGAAAGATGAGGTGCTGTTCCTCAAGCTTATTGGAACAGTGTAAGAGGCCAAGGACAGAGAGGTCAGAGTGGGAGTGGAGCGGAGAATTAAAGAGACAGGCGACCGGAAGCTCAGTGTCACGCTTATCATAGAATCATAGAATGGTTACAGCACGGAAGGCGGCCATTCAGACCATCGAGCCCATGCCGGCTCTCTGCAAGAGCATTTCAGCTAGTCCCACTCCCCTGCCCTTTTTTCCCTTCAGGTATTTATCCAACTCCCTTTTGAAAGCCATGATTGAATCTGCCTCCACCACCCTTTCAGGCATTGCATTCCAGATCCTAACCACTTGCTGAGTAAAAAAGTTTTTCCTCATGTCGCCTTTGGTTCTTCTGCCAATCACCTTAAATCTGTCTCCTCTGGTTCTCGACCCTACTGCCAATGGGAACAGGTTCCCTCTATCTACTCTATCCAGACCCCTCATGATTTTGAACACCTCTATCAAATCTCCTGTCAATCTTCTCTGCTCGAAGAAGAACAATCCCAGCTTCTCCAGTCTATCCACGTAACTGAAGTCCCTCATCCCTGGAATCATTCTCGTAAATCTTTTCTGCACCCTCTCTAAGGCCTTCACATCCTTCCTAAAGTGCGGTGCCCAGAATTGGACACAATACTCCAGTTGCGGCCGAACCAGTGTTTTATACAGGTCATCATAGTTTCCACATTTTTGTACTCTGTACCTCTATTCAAGAAGCCCAGGATCCCATAAGCTTTTTTAACTGTTTTCTCAACCTGCTCTGCCACCTTCAACGATTTGTACACACATACCTCTAGGTCTCTCTGTTCATGCACCCCCTTTAGGATTGTACCCTTTAGTTTATATTTCCTCTCCTCATTCTTTCTACCAAAATGTATCACTTCGCACTTTGCTGCGTTAAATTTAATCTGCCACGTGTCCGCCCATTCCACCAGCCTGTCTATGTCTTCCTGAAGTCTATCACTCTCCTCCTCACTGTTCACTGTACTTCCAAGTTTTGCGTCATCTACAAATTTTGAAATTGTGCCCTGTACACCCACATCCAAGTCATTAATATATATCAAGAAAAGCAGTGGTCCTAGAACCGACCCCTGGGGAACACCACTGTATACTTTCCTCCAGTCCGAAAAACAACCGTGCAGCACTACTCTCTGTTTCTTGTCACTTTGCCAATTTCATATCCATGCTGCCACTGTCCCTTTTATTCCATGGGCTTCAACTTTGCTGGCAAGCCTATTACATAAGAAGTAGGATCAGGAGTAGGTCATATGGCCCCTCGAGCCTGCTCTGCCATTCAATAAGATCATGGCTGATCTGATCTTGGCCTCAACTCCACTTCCCTGCCCACTCCCTATAACCCTTGACTTCCTTACCATTCAAAAATCTGTCTATCTCCACCTTAAATATATTCAATGACCCAGCCTCGACAGCTCTCTGGGGAAGAGAATTCCAAAGATTCACGACCCTCAGAGAAGAAATTCCTCCTCATTTCCGTTTTAAATAGGTGACCCCTTATTCTGAAATTATGCCCTCAAGTTCTACATAACCCCACGAGGGGAAACATCCTCTCTGCATCTACCCTGTCAAGCCCCTTCACAATCTTGTATGTTTCAATAAGATCACCTCTCATTCTTCTAAACTCTAATGAGTATAGGCCCAACCTGCTCAACCTTTCTTCATAAGACAACCCCTTCATCTCCGGAATCAACCTCGTGAACCTTCTCTGAACTGCCTCCAATGCAAGTATATCCTTCCTTAAATAAGGAGACCAAAACTGTACGCAGTACTCCAGGTGTGGTCTCACCAACGCCCTGTACAGTTGTAACAGGACTTCCCTACTTTTATACTCCATTCCCTTTGCAATAAAGGCCAGCATTCCATTTGCCTTCCTAATTACTTGCTGTAACTGCATGCTAACTTTTTGTGATTCATGTACAAGGACCCCCAGATCCCTCTGTACCTCAGCATTTTGTAATCTCTCCCCATTTAAATAATAATTTGCTTTTTTATTTTTCCTACCAAAGTGGATAACCTCACATTTTCCCACATTATACTCCATCTGCCAGATTTTTGCCCACTCATTTAGCCTATCTATATCCCTTCGGAGATTCTTTGCGTCCTCCACACAATTTGCTTTCCCACCTATCTTTCTATCATCAGCAAATTTGGCTACATTACACTCGGTCCCTTCATCCAAGTCATTAATATAGATTGTAAATAGTTGAGGTCCCAGCACTGATCCCTGCGGCACCCCACTAGTTACAGTTTGCCAACCTGAAAATGACCCATTTATCCCGACTCTCTGTTTTCTGTTAGTTAGCCAATCCTCTATCCATGCTAATACAGGTATATTACCCCCAACCCCGTGAGCTCTTATCTTGTGCAGTAACCTTTTATGAAGCACCTTATCGAATGCCTTCTGGAAATCCAAATACATGACATCTACTGGTTCCCCTTATGATACTATGATCACTCTTCCCTAGATGTTCACCTACTGACACTTGCTCCACTTGACCTACCTCATTCCCCAGAACCAGATCCAACAATGCCTCCTTCCTCATTGGGCCGGAAACATACTGATCAAGAAAGTTCTCCTGAACACACTTCAGAAATACTTCCCCCTCTCTGCTCTTTACACTATTACTATCCCAGTCTATATTAGAATAATTGAAGTCCCCCATTATCACTACTCTATAGTTCTTGTATCTCTCTGTAATTTCTCTGCAAATTTGCTCCTCCATATTTTTCCCACTAGTTGGTGGCCTATAGAATACACCTAGTAGTGTAATGGTGTCTCTATTACTTCTTAAAAATGCTTACGGACTGAACGGAGGTGTTCGGCAAAGCGGTCACCCAATATGCATTTGGTCTCCCCAATGTAGAGGGGGCTGCATCGTGAGCAGCGAATACAGTATACTAAATTGCAAGAAGTACAAGTGAATCGCTGTTTCACCTTGAAGGAGTGTTTGTGGCCCTGGACAGTGGGAAGGGAGGAGGTAAAAGGGCAGGTGTTGCATCTCCTGCGCTTGCACGGGAAGGTACTGTGGGGAGGGGAGGGGGTGTTGGGGGTGATTGAGGAGTGGACCAGGGTGTCACGGAGGGAGAGGTCCCTTTGGAATGATGGTACAGCAGTTTGATTCACTTAAGTGCGAGTTCTGCTTAACCATTTTAAAACCGCTTACCATGAATTTCCTGAAACAGCTAATCTGGATAGTGTTAAAAGCAAAAGACTGCAGATGCTGGAAGTCAGCAAGAGAGGCAGAAGATGCTAGAAGCAGGTCAGTCAGCATCTGTGGGGAGAAGAGATCAGTTAGTATCTTGGTTACAGACCAGTCCAAACCTGAAGAGGTACATGGCCATATTAGTACAATCAGATCAAGGGCAGGGGGGGGGGGGCGGGGGCAAGCTGTATAGAGATGAGACAAAGCCAGAGAGAAATAATAAGTGGAATGTTCTAAATGAGCTTGTGAGTCAGAGGTTGTGGGTTCAAGTCCCACTCCAGAGACTTGAGCACAAAATCCAGGCTGACACCCCCAGTGCCGATACTGAGGGATCGCTACACTGTCGAAGGTGCCATCTTTCGGAGGAGACGTTACACCGAGGCCCCTTCTGCCCTCTCAAGAGAGCCCACTGCATTATTCAAAGAGCAGGGGTGTTCTACCCGGTGTCCTGGGCCAATATTTAACCCTCAACCAACATCACTAAATGATATTATCTGTTCATTATCTCATTGCTGTTTGTGGGACGTTGCTGTGCAGAAATTGGCTGCCGAGTTTCCTACATTACAACAGTGACTACATTTCAAAAAGTACTTAATGGGCTGTAAAGCACTCTGGGACGTTCTGAGGCGGTGAAAGGCGCTGTAAAGTGTCAGCTGTGGCTCAGTGGGTAGCACTCTCGCCTCTGAGGCAGAAGGATGTGGGTTCAAGTTCCATTCCAGGGACTTGAGCACAAAAATCTAGGCCGACACTCCAATGCAGTGCTGAGGGAGTGCTGCACTGTCGGAGGTGCCGTCTTTCGGATGAGACGTTAAACCGAGGCCCCGTCTGCTCTCTCAGGTGGACATAAAAGAACCCATGGCACTATTTCGAAGAAGAGCAGGGGAGTTGTCCCCAGTGTCCTGGCCAATATTTATCCCTCAATCAACATAACAAAAACAGACTATCTGGTCGTTATCACATTGCTGTGTGTGGGAGCTTGCTGTGCGCAAATTGGCTGCCGTGTTTCCCATATTACAACAGTGACTACACTTCAAAAGTACTTAATTGGTTGTAAAGCACTTTGAGACGTCCAGTGGTCGTGAAAGGCGCTATAGAAATGTAAGTCTTTCTTTCTTTTTCTTTTTGTATAAATGCAGGCTATTTCACTCTATAACCTGAGGCTCACAGTATCTTATCTCAAATTATACTTTGTCCATCTGCACTAAGCATACTGACTCACTAGTTAGGAATAAGCAGTCTGT
The DNA here is from genome assembly GCA_030390025.1 of Squalus acanthias. NCBI lineage: Eukaryota > Metazoa > Chordata > Chondrichthyes > Squaliformes > Squalidae > Squalus > Squalus acanthias. The sequence continues at coordinate 61,455,995 of CM059445.1, forward strand.
GATCATAAGCTGCACTCATTTGAATAACATGCAGTTGTTGCAATCTCAAAGGTTCAGTTGTGTCTGCCATTTTGATGTAACGCCTGTAACCAGATACCTTCACCAGATTTATTAGCAAGTCCACTCATCAAAAAGGTACAAACCCTCACTGCCAACCAGATTATCTCAAGAACCTTCTCCCTGAATCTCAATTCTAAGACAAACACAAATAAAGACTTGCATTTCTATAGCGCTTTTCACAAACTCAGGACGTCCCAAACCATTCTATCCAAACTTACATTTTTTAATTTCCTCCTTTCATAGAATCATAGACATTTACGGCAGAGAGGGAGGCCATTCGGCCCCTCGTGTCTGTGCCGGCTGAAAAAAAGCTATCCAGCCTAATCCCACTTTCCAGCTCTTGGTCCCTAGCCTTGCAGGTTACGGCACTTCAAGTGCATATCCAAGTACTTTTTAAATGTGATGAGGGTTTCTGCCTCTACCACCCTTTCGGGCAGTGAGTTCCAGACCCCCACCACCCTCTTGGTGAAAAAAGTTCTTCTCAACTCCCCCCTAATCCTTCTACCAATTACTTTAAATCTAAGCCCCCAGGTTATTGACCTCTCTGCTAAGGGAAATAGGTCGTTCCTATCCACTCTATCTAGGCCCCTCATAATTTTATACACCTCAATTAAGTCTCCCCTCAGCCTCCTCTGTTCCAAAGAAAACAACAAGCCAATAAGTTTGGAAAAGTCTGTTTTTAGTATTGCTGCATCACTGGTTGATAAGTCCTCAATCAGGCCTGTTCCCCATGCCCTTTTTAAAAGGGTTAACAAGAACTATTACAAACCCCCACCCGACTCCCACTAACTAAGGAACATTTCTAACCACCATCTCCTCTAACAACTCCATCCCTAGCTCACAGTTTCTCCATCTCTGCTCCATTTGCTCTGATGAATTGTCCTTCTGCAGTAGTTTCTAAAATGTCTTCCTTTATTCTGCTCTCCGCAGTTATATTGCTTCATTTCCTCATTTGAGCCAGGGATGGGGGGGGGGGGGAGCGTTGGTCAGGCGCTACATGGTTACCTAAGGTCCAAAAATGGATTCAGAAGTACGTGCGCGCGCACACACTTCTGACAAGAGGTGCACAGCGTTACATTGTCCTGGAGCTACCCGGGGACTGACCGCTAGTTACATTGTCCTGGAGCTGCCCAGGGACTGACCGCTAGTTACATTGTCCTGGAGCTGCCCAGGGACTGACCGCTAGTTACATTGTCCTGGAGCTACCCGGGGACGGACCGCTAGTTACATTGTCCTGGAGCTACCCGGGGACTGACCGCTAGTTACATTGTCCTGGTTGTGTTTGTACCTTTGAGAGTTTGGTGTTCTGTGGAATGCAGCAAACCCCCTCAACTTAATGAGCATTGGAAACAAAACGAAGATTAAATAAATTCCACTTTAACTAAATATTCCCCTGCCTCCAGTTTGTTATTTCTCTTGGTAGTTTGTTGAAGATGTTCATGGTCATGGTCGACTGCAGATGTCTGCTGATTTCTGGTTGGGATTAACTGTCCATCACGGAGCTGACGATGCCCGAGTCCTGGATAAACATCCTTCTCCAGTGCAAACAACAGCCGCTTAATTAAATCAGCCTCCCCTACCCGAGTTACACTCCTTAAATCTCACCGCTGCTTCTAGACTTTACTGCAGAGACTGGAGTCAGATATCAAAGCGAAGAACCTGGAGCTTGCCAGTGTTAAAGTGACCCTCTGCATTTAGAATTCTGGCCAAAACATTCTGAGCGTCAGATTATAATTACACACTGTGATTCTAGCATCAAATGAGTACAATTGATCTATGAGGAATGACAAGTTGCCCGATTTGTCATAGTGATGCCACATGAGATCAGGAATTGAGGTGCGAGTGCTGAAGAAAGAGAGTGACTTGCAGGTACACACATCTCTCAACAGGTGCTTCAGAAACAGTGAAATACTTTAAAGTACGGTGACTGTCACAAATGAAAACGACAGCTGTTTACAGCAACATCCCCCCACCGAACCGCAAATACTTTGGCTTAAAAATCCATTTTATTTCTAGAGGAAGAGAATTGAAACACAGAGAAGTTATGTTAAACTTGTATAGAACCTTGGTTGGACCACACTTGGAGCACTGTGCACAGTTCTGGTCTCCATATTATAAAAAGGATTTGGAGGCACTGGAGAAGGTGCAAAAAAGATTTACAAGGATGATACCAGAACTGAGAGGTTATACCCACCAGGAAAGACTGAACAGGCTGGGTCTCTTTTATCTAGAAAAGAGAAGGCTGAGGGGTGACCTGATAGAGGTCTTTAAGATTTTGAAAGGGCTTGATAGGGTTGACGAAAAGAGGATGTTTCCACTTTGGGGGGAGGGGGGTTAGACACAGAGAGGATGTTTCCACTGTGGGGGGGGGGGAGGGGTGGAGGTTAGAGTCTAAATTTAGGGGTCAGAAATATAAGATAGTCACTAATAAATCCAATAAGGAATTCAGGAGAAACTTCTTTACCCAGAGAGTGGTGAGAATGTGGAACTTACTACCACAGGAAGTGATTGAGGCAAATAGCAGAGATGCAGTTAAGGAGAAGCTAGATAAGCACATGAGGGAGAAAGGAATAGAAGGATATGCTGATAAGGTGAGATGAAGAGGGGTGGGAGGAGGCTCGTGTGGAGCATAAACGCCGGCATAGACCAGTTGGGCCATATGTGCTGTACATTCTATGTAAATTATCAGGAAAGGAAAAGTAGAAAATGGCAAAATATGATTTCCATTTTGCTGGAGTTGAGACAGATCTTTGCTGATAAGTTCAGAATCAGCCAATCAGTAACAGGCCAGGACCTGGCTGGGTGTGAATGTTCTCCCTACAGTTAACGATTGCTTGTGTTCAGAAAATTTCTGACTGCAACTGTTTTCTGTGCTTTTATTTCACAGTCTGTTGATCAGCTGTGAAGTTCTCTTGACGGTACACAGCAGGTCTTCGTGCGAATGAGGTACTTCTGCAGTGCAGCTCATGGTTCATTCAAACTCAGGCCTGTGCAGCGAGCGAGGTCCCAGGACCATAGGAAAGCCGGGATAACCCGCATTGGGATCAACGATCATCTCTGATCAATGATCATTGATCCCGGATCTATACCAGCATTGATCTCTGCAAACAATGATCAATTTTATCAATGAAATCTACAACCAGGATTAATCTCTTAGTTTATATGGCCTCCCCCCCTCCCTGTCTGTAACCTCCTCCAGCCCTACAATCCTCCGAGATCTCTACACTCCTCCAATACTGGCCTCTTGCGCATCCCCGATTTTCATCGCTCCACCATCAGCAGCCGTGCCTTCAGATGCCTGGGCCCTAAGCTCTGGAATTCCCTCCCTAAACCTCTCTCTCCTCCTTTAAGACACTCCTTAAAACCTACCACCTTACCAGTCCTAATATCTCTTTTTGTAGCTTGGTGTTAAATTTTATCTCATAACACTCCTGTGAAGCGCCTTGGGACATTTTACTATTTTAAAGGCGCTATATAAATACAAGTTGTTGTAGTTAGTGTTCAGTATTGATCACTAGGATCTATGATCAGCATTGATCGATAGGATTGATTATTGCATTGATCTTTCAAACTGAAATTTACACAGCACCATCTCATTTGTTCATAACCGTACAATGCTATTGCTTAAACTACACACCTCACTGTGTCACTTGTACGTGGTGTAATTGTGACAAAAATGACAACTGCCTCTCCATCCATAAACAATGTTTATGAAACACAATTATATCAAGATGACACATGGTTTAAAGGACACCTAAAAGCCGTAAAAAAAACCATAACAATTGCAACAAATAAATCGTCAAAAGACTGCTGCACTCACAATACTGCATCACACTGGTGGGTCAGTGGCAGCTTGGATAAGAAATTGGCCTAAGGTCAGAAAACAGCAAGTTGTGGTAAATGGCTGGAGGATGGTAGACAGTGGTGTTCCCCAAGGGTCAGTGCTGGGGCCACTGCTTTTTATATATATGTGCATAGGTGCCTGAAGGTGGCAGGACATATTGAGAGAGTGGTTAACAAAGCATATGGGATCTTGGGCTTCATAAATAGAGGTATTGAGTACAAAAGTAAAGAAGTTATGCTGAACCTTTATAAAGCGCTGGTTAGGCCACAACTGGAGTACTGCGTCCAGTTCTGGTCACCACACTTTAGGAAGGATGCGAAGGCCCTTGAGAGGGTGCAGAGGAGATTTACCAGAATGGTTCCGGGGATGGGGGATCTTAGCTACAAGGACAGGTTGGAGAAGCTGGATTTGTTTTCATTAGAGCAAAGGAGGTTGAGGGGTGATTTGATAGAGGTGTACAAGATTATGACGGGCTTGGATAGGCTAGATGGGGAAAGGCTGTTCCCACTAGTTGATGGTACAAGGACTAGGGGACACAGATTTAAGGTTTTGGGCAAGAGATACAGGGGGGACGTGAGTAAAAACTTTTTTACGCAGCGAGTGGTGAGGACCTGGAACTCGCTGCCGATGAAAGTGGTGGAAACGGAAACACTCATTGTTTTCAAGGGGAGACTGGATAGGCACTTGAGGGAAATAAACTTGCAGGGCTACGGGGATAGAGCGGGGGAATGGGACTGACTGGATTGCTCTACAGAGAGCTGTAACGGACTCAATGGGCCAAATGGCCTCCTTCTGTGCCGTTATGACGCTATGAACAATGAGGCGTATAGTAACAGACTTCACGAGGACATAGACAGACTGGTGAAATGGGCAGACACATGGCAGATGAAATTTAAAGCAGAAGTGTGAAGTGATGCTTTTTGGTAGGAAGAATGAGGAGAGGCAATATAAACTAAATGATACAATTTTACATAGGATATACAACACAGAAACAGGCAATTCAGCCCAACCAGTCCATGCCGGCATTTATGCTCCACTCGAGCCTGCTCCCGTCTTTCCTCATCTAAATCTATCAGCGTAACCTTCTATTCCCTTCTCCCTCATATGCTTGTCTAGCCTCCCCTTAAATGCATCTATACTATTCGCTTCAACCACTCCCTGTGGTAGCGAGTTCCACATTCTCACCACTCTTTGGGTAAAGAAGTTTCTTCTGAATTCCCTATTGGATTTCTTGGTGACTATCTTATATTGATGGCCTCTAGTTATGCTCTTCCCCACAAGTGGAAACATTCCCTCTGTATCCACTCTATCAAAACCTCTCAAGCAAGATTTTCCCTTTTGAAATCCATGCTGACTATTCATTATTATACTTCATGTTTCTAGATGTTCTTCTATTCTCTCCTTTAGTAGGGATTCCATTATGTTTCCAACCACCAATGTTAAGCTGACTGGTCTATAATTCCCTGGACATGTTCTATCCCCCTTCTTAAATATAGGTATTACGTTAGCTGTCCGCCAGTCCTCTGGCACTACACCTTTTTCTACCGAATTATTAAATATGTGTAGTAATGCGTCTGCTATCTCTTCCCTAGATTCTTTTAAAATGCGTGGATGCAATCCATCTGGACATGGGGTTTTATCCTCTTTGAGTTTGATTAGTTTATTTTTTTTTAAACTTTTTTATTTTAAATGCACTTATCTCATTACTCATCTCATCATCCAATGTCATGTCCACCTGTTCTATCTCCCTGGTAAATACCAAAGCGAAATAATGATTTAATATTTCTGCCATATCCCTATCGTTACCTGTGGTATTGTCCTGTTTATCCCTTAATGGTCCTATTCCCATCCTAACCTTCCTTTTTTTATTGATGTGCCTGTAAAATATCTTATTCTTTTGTTTTATGTTCCTAGATAATTTCATAGTTCCTCTTTGCCTTCCTAATTGTTATTTTGACTTCTCTCCTAATCCCTTCATATTCTCTCTTATCATGCACTCCTCTGCTGTCTATGTACTTAATGTTTGCCTCTTTCCTTATGTCTTTATTCATCCATGGAGTCTTATTAGTGTTTAGTTTGTTCTCTTAGTAGAATATACTTTTCCTGCACTCTGTTGAACACCGTTTTAAATGTTTCCCATTGTCATTCCACATTGTTGTTTGCCAATATTGTTGCCCATTTTATCTTCCCAAGTTCTATTCTCAGCCCCTCAAAATCAGCTTTTCTCCAATCTATTAACCTGTTTTTTGTCCTACTTACGTCCTTCTCTATTATCATCTTAAAGCATATTATATTTTGGTCACTATTGCCTATATGTTCCCCTACTTTTACATAAGAACATAAGAAATAGGAGCAGGAATAGGCCACTTGGCCCCATGAGCCTGCTCCGCCATTCAACAAGATCATGGCTGATCTTGGGCTCAAAGCCACTTCCCCGCCCGCTCCCCATAACCCTTCACTCCCTTATCTTGCAAAAAATTGTCTATCTCCACCTTAAATGTATTTAATGACCCAGCCTCCACAGCTCTCTGGGGCAGAGAATTCCACAGATTTACAACCCTCTGAGAGAAGAAATTCCTCCTTATCTCAGTTCTAAAAGGGTGATCCTATATTCTAAAACTGTGCCCCCACGTTCTAGATTTCCCCACGAGGGGAAACATCCTTTCTGCATCTACCTCGTCGTGCCCCCTCAGTATCTTATATGTTTCAATAAGATCACCTCTCATTCTTCTAAATTCCAATGAGTATAGGCCCAGCCTGCTCAACCTTTCCTCATAAGTCAACCCCCTCATCTCTGGAATTAACCTAGTGAATCGTCTCTGAACTGCCTCTAATGCAAGTATATCCTTCCTTAAATAAGGAGACCAAAACTGTACGCAGTACTCAAGGTGTGGTCTCACCAATACCCTGTACAGTTGTAGCAGGACTTCCCTGCTTTTATACTCCAACCTCTGAAATAAAGGCCAACATTCCATTTGCCTTTTTGATTACTTGCTGTACCTGCATGCTAACTTTGTGTGTTTCATGCACAAGGACCCCCAGGTCCCTCTGACCTGTAGCATTTTGTACTCTCTCTCCATTTAAATAATAATTTGCTTTTTTATTTTTCCTGCCAAAGTGTATAACCTCGCACTTTCCCACATTATACTCCATCTGCCAAATGTTTGCCCACTCACTTAGCCTGTCTATATCCCTTTGCAGGTTCTTTGAGTTCTCTGCACAACTTGCTTTCCCACCCATCTTTGTATCATCCGCAAACTTGGCTACATTACACTCGGTCCCTTCATCCAAGTCATAAATGTAGATTGTAAATAGTCGAGGCCCCAGCACTGATCCCTGTGGCACCCCACTAGTTACCATTTGCCAACTGGAAAATAACCCATTTATCCTGACTCTCTGCTTTCTGTTAGTTAGCCAATTCTCTATCCATGCTAATATATTACCCCCAATTCCGTGAGCTCTTATCTTATGCAGTAACCTTTTATGTGGCACCTTATCGAATGCCTTCTGGAAATCCAAATACACCACATCCACTGGTTCATCTTTGTCCACCCTGCTCATTACCTCCTCAAAGAACTCCAGCAAGTTTGTTAAACATGATTTCCCTTTCATAAAACCATGCTGACTCTGCTTGACTGCATTATGATATTCCAAATGCCCTGCTACTGCTTCCTTAATGAAGGACTCCAGCATTTTCCCAACGACAGATGTTAGGCTAACTGGTCTATAGTTTCCTGCTTTCTGTCTCCCTCCTTTCTTAAATAGGGGTGTTACATTTGCAGTTCTCCAATCCGTTGGGACCTCTCCAGAGTCCAGGGAATTTTGGTATATTGCAACCAATGCATCCACTATCTCTGCAGCCACTTCTTTTAAGACCCTGGGATGCAGGCCATCTGGTCCAGGGCACTTGTCATCTTTTAGTCCCATTATTTTACCAAGTACTATTTCCTTAGTGATAGTGATTGTCTTTAGTTCCCCCCTCCCTGTGGCCCCTTGATTATCCATTATTGGGATGTTGTTCGTGTCTTCTACCGTGAAGACAGATACAAAATATTTGTTCAGAGTCTCTGCCATTTCCCCGTTCCCCATTATTAATTCCCTAGTCTCATCCTCTAAGGGACCAACATTTACTTTAGCTACCTTCTTCCTTTTTATATATCTGTAGAAGCTCTTACTATCTGTTTTAATGTTTCTTGCCAGTTTACTCTCATAATTCATCTTCTCTCTCTTTATTTTTTTTTAGTCATCCTTTGCTGGTTTTAAAAAATTTCCCAATCCTCTGGTCTCCCACCAATCTTGGCAACATTGTATGCCTTCGTTTTCAATTTGATACCATCCTTTACTTCCTTAGTTAGCCACGGATGGTGTTCCCTTCTCTTAATATCTTTCTTTCTCACTGGAATATATTTTTGTTGAGAGTTATGAAATATCTCCTTAAATGTCCACCACGGCATTTCAACTGTCTTACCCTTTAATTTATTTTTCTAGTCCACTTTAGCCAGTTCTGCCCTCATGCCACTGTAATTGCCTTTGTTTAAGATCAGGACACTGGTTTGAGCTACAACTTTCTCACCCTCCAACTGAATTTGAAATTCAACCATGCTATGATCACTCTTTCCTAGAGGATCCTTTACTATGAGATCATTTATTAATTCTGTCTCATTACATAGTACCAGATCCAAGATAGCCTGCTCCCTGGTTGGTTCCATTACATACTGTTCTAGGAAACCATCCCGGATGCACTCTATGAACTCCTCCTCAAGGCTACCATGGCCAATTTGATTTGTCCAATCAATATGGAGATTAAAATCACCCATGATTATTACCGTACCTTTTTTACAGGCCTCCATTATTTGTTGATTTATATTCTGTCCAACAGTATTGCTACTGTTCGGGGGCCCGTAGACTACGCCCACCAGAGACTTTTTTCCTTTATTATTTTTTATCTCCACCCAAACCGATTCTACATCTTGATCTTCTGAGCCAATATCACTTCTCACCACTGCACTGATCCCACCCTTTACCAACAAAGCCACCCCACCTCCCTTTCCTTTCTGTCTATCCTTCCGAATTGTCAAATACCCTGGAATATTCAGTTCCCAGCCCTGATCACCTTGCAACCACGTCTCTGTAATGGCGATCAGATCATAGCTATTTGTGCTGTCAACTCATCTATCTTGTTACGAATGCTGCGTGCATTCAGATATAGAGCTTTTAACTTTGTCTTTTTACCATTCCTCCTTGTTTTGGACCCATTTTCTGTTGCACTCTTATTTTTAAACATTCTGTCCCTTCCTGTCACACTCTGGTTATTATTTCCCCCATCTCTATCCTGCTCTATTTCTTTCTCATTTCTCATGGACTTTTTAAATTCCCGCTCACCTGGGTCCTCCCCCCCACTATTTAGTTTAAAGCCCTCTCTACAGCCCTAATTATTCGATTCGCCAGGACTCTAGCCCCAGCATGGTTCAAGTGAAGCCCATCCAAACAGAACAGCTCCCTCTTATCCCAGTACTGGTGCCAGTGCCCGACAAATCGAAACCCATTTCTCCCACACCAGTCTTTGAGCCACTCGTTCATTTCTCTGATCTTATTTACCCTATGCAAATTCGCTCGTGGCTCAGGTAGTAATCCAGAGATTATTACCTTTGTGGTTCTGCTTTTTAATTTAGCCCCTAGCTGCTCATACTCTCTCAGCAGAACCTCTTTCTTTGTCCTACCTATGTCATTGGTGCCTACGTGGACCATGACAACTGGATCCTCCCACTCCAAGTTTCTCTCCAGCCCAGAGGAGATGTCCTTAACCCTGGCACCGGGCAGGCAACACAGCCTTCGGGACTCACGCTCTCGGCTGCAGAGAACAGTGTCTATCCCTCTAACTATACTATCCCCCGTCACTGCAACATTTCTTTTTACTCCCCACACTTGAATGGCTCCCTGTACCACGGTGCTGTGGTCAGATTGCTCATCCTCCCTGCAGTCCCTGCCCTCGTCCACACAGGGAGCAAGAATCTCGTACCTGTTAGACAAGGCCAAGGGCTGAGGCTCCTCCACCACTACCTCCTGGATCCCAATAACAGCCTCGCTTGTAGTCACACCCTCCTATCTCTGACCATGGGCCAAATTGGAAGTAATTACTCTCGTGGGTGTGACTGCCTCCTGGAACTTAGTGTCCAGGTAACGCTCCCCCTCCCTAATGTGTCACAGTGTGAATCTCGGACTCCAGCTCATCAACTCTGAGCCGAAGTTCCTCGAGCAGCCAACATTTGCTGCAAATGTGGTCGCCTTGGACCTCAATGGTGTGCACCAGCTCCCACATGCAACAACAACAACACCTTGCCTGGTCTCCCATCTCAATTAATTTGTTTTAAAATTTGGAACACGTATATCTTTTAATCTACACCAAGGCACTTAAATTTAGACGCCCAAGTTTGGGAAAAAAGCGAGAAATATAGAAATACTCACCAACCAATCACTTACCTGCTTTCTGGTGATGTCACACTTCGATTACTTTTTACTTCTTTACTTCTCTTATCTGCTCTGGCTCATTCCCCATAATTAGATCCAATAGTGAATCCTCCCTTGTTGGGCTTTTTATATACTGGGTTAGAAAGGAGTCCTGTAGACACTGTAGGAACTCCATTCCCTTATCCCCTTTATCTACCTCTTCTGTCCAATTAATATCGGGGTAGTTGAAATCCCCCATGATTATTATTCTATGTTTTTTACTCATTTCTCTAATTTGTCTGTATATTTCTTCCTCCACCTCCCTTCCACTATTAGGTGGTCTGCAGACTACGCCTATTAGTGTGATTGATCCTTTATTATCTTTTATCGCTATCCATATGGATTCTATTTTTGTCTTGCTGATATCTATGTCCCTTTTTTCTACTGCCATTGTTATCCCCAATAAGTACAGCTACTCCACCTCCCCTTTTTCCCCCTCTATCTTTTCTAAATGTTATACCCTGCAATGTTTAATTCCCAGTCCTGATTTTTCTGTAGTCATGTCTCAGTAATCCCTACTATGTCTGGTTCCTCCCAATGCATGATTGCTTCCAGCTCCCCTGTTTTATTACGGAGACTGTGTGCATTGCTGTACAGACAGTTTAACTCATTTTAATAGGATTTCCTTTCACTTTATGTTTAACCATCTTTCTAGACTCCTGTTCTATAACTCTATTTGCTCCCTTGCTGTCAATGTACTCCTTTACTTTATTCTTTCCTATTAAAAAAAAACTATCTTAGCGTTGCGGTGGAATATTGTACTGCAGCACAGGGCTCGAGTTCAACACTGGACCACTTAATCAAAAATGGCTGGAGGGTGCAGGAGCAGAGAGACCTGGGGGTGTTTGTGTTTAAATCTTTGAAGGTGGCAGGACAAGTTGAGAAGGCAGTTAAAAAACACATGGGATCCTTGGCTTTATAAATAGCGGAATAGAGTACAAAAGCAAGGAAGTTTACAAAACACTACTTAGGCCTCAGCTGGAGTATTGTGTTCAATTCTAGGTACCACACTTTCGGAAGGACGTCAAGGCCTTGTACGGTTATGAACAAATGAGATGGTGCTGTGTAAATTTCAGTTCGAGAGATCGATGCAATAATCAATCCTATCGATCAATGCTGATCATAGTTCCTAGTGATCAATACAGAACACTAACAATAACTTGCAATTATGTAGCTTTAGCATAGTAAAATGTCCCAAGGCACTTCACAGAAGCGTTATGAGATAAAAACTTTACTCCGAGCCACATAAAGAGATATTAGGACAGGTGACCAAAAGCTTGGTCAAAGAGGTAGGTTTTAAGGAGGAGAGAGAGGCAGAGAGGTTTAGGGAGGGAATTCCAGAGCTTAGAGCCTCGGCAGCTGAAGGCACAGGCGCCAATGGTGGAGCAATTAAAATCGGGTTTGTGCAAGAGGTCAGAATTGGAGGAGCGCAGAGACCTTGGAGGGTGTAGGACTGGAGGAGGTTACAGAGATAGGGCGGGGCGAAGCCATGGAGGGATTCGAAAATAAGGATGAGAATTTTAAAATTGAGGTTTTGCCAGACCGGGAGCCATGTAGGTCAGCGAGCACAGGGGTGATACGTGAACAGGAATTGGTGTGAGTTTGGATACAGGCAGCAGAATTTTGGATAACCTCAAGTTTATGGAGGGTGGAAGATGGGAGTCCGGCCAGGAGACCGTTTGAATAGTCAAGTCTAGAGGTAACAAAGGCGTAACTTCAACTACCCACCTTGGTTCCGTAACCCTTCATCAGATTCTGGTCCTCTGTGCGACAAGTACCTGTGTTTTTGGTGTATTCTTGTTGACTGTTGATTGCATTGTTTTCTCTGCGTATTTATATTGTGTTCAACTTGCATCAGTGCTGCTCTTATATAAAAGATCTACGTGTAATAACATGGAGTGCCTGCCTTCATTAATCTCGGCCTCCGCAAGAAGCTGTGCAATTTCACTTTACTCCCACTGGCTGTGAGCAATAAGCTCATGGTTCAGTAACTTTATCTTGACTGGATTTTACTGGACTCAATAAATCATTTGCTCTCACAGAAATCCTTCCAATTTGAACCAGGCAAAGATGTCCAACTTCACTGCGGCTGATGAACACACAGAAAGCCAAGTTAATGAAACTGAACAATTTGTGTTCAAAGCTGCAGAGCCTTTGTACGATAGACACCAGGTTTGTTTATCTCCATTAATTCACTTTCCTTTCTCACCACCTCTCGGATACGTCACACTGTCTGCTTTGTATACTCCAATAGTTGTTGTAAAACATGTATTTCCATTCCAGCCTATTGCTGCAGTTAGATTATGCCAGTAAGTACCACTATGATTACATGGCAGAGGTGCAAGCATATTGGGTATAGAGTATGTTAGCATGGTTATGTTACTGGACTAGTAATCCAGAGGCCTGGTCTAATAATCCAGAGAATGTGTGTTCAAATTCACCATGGCAATTTCAGAATTTGAATTCAAAAATTTTCTTTTAAATCTGGAAATAAAAAGCTGGTATCAGTAAAAATGACCATGAAGCTGTCGGAGTTTCGTTAAAAAAAAACTGGCTCACTAATGTCCTTTAGAGAAGGAAATCTGCCATCCTTACCCGGTCTGGCCTATGAGTCCAGTCCCACACCAACATGGTTGACTCTTAACTGCCCTGTGAAGTGGCCTAGAAAGCCAAACAGTTGTATCAGGAACATAGAAACTGGAGGAGGCCATTCAGCTCCTCGAGCTTGTTCCGCCATTTAATTAGATCATGGCTGATCTGTATCTTAACTCCATCTACCGCCTTGGTTCCGTAACCCTTAATATATTTGCCTAACAAAATTCTATCAATATCAGGAATGAGCAATAACTGCCAGCCTTGCCAGTGACACCCACATCCCGAGAATTAATGAATAATAAAAAAATGTATTAGTTGGAAGGAGAGAGAGTAATTTCAGGTTGGGGGGAAGGGAGCATAATGAAAGTCAAATTTTCCTCATCCCCAACCTTCCAGTGGTTGCATCTGTTCTATAACCTGTTCACACCTCCCATGCGCCTGCTTCTTCAAAATATTATTAGGGTTGGCTCCATTGGTATTAATAGGAAGGGACTGCCTCTACTGGGATAATAGGGAATGGCCAGATCAATGGGAATAGGGAGACCGTCTCTACCCAGATTAATGGGACTGGGTTGGCTCAACCGTACTAAAAGACCAATTGAACAGATAGAGTGGGACAGGGCTGCTTCTATTGGGATTAATGGGCAGGGACGACTCGGTGGGATTAATGGGATAAAGCCGGTTTTGTTATTAATGATAAAATGACTGGACGTGTACAGTAGTGAAACGGTTTATGGCATTAGAATAGCAACGCAGAGTCATGAGTTCAAATCCCATCAGTGAAACGGAATTCAAAATAAAAATTGTAATTTGTGGGCTGGCACCAGAGAATATTACCATGAAGATTGTTGCAAGAATCCAACTGGTTCACAAATGCCCTCAGGGAAAGGAAAAGTCCACCCCTACTGGACTGGCCGACACGTCACTCCAGCCTCCAGGTTGACTCTTAATGCCCTGGTGCAACTAGGAATGGGCAATAATTACTGCCTGGTCAGCATGACCCGCATCCCAAAAACAAATATGTAAAAATAAATTAATGGGAAAGGGTTGGCTCTACTGCGTGTCACCTTTCCCCTCTGAGTTAGAAGGCTCAAGCCCCATTCCAGCAACTTGAGCACATAATCTAGGACGACACTTCAATGTAGTACTGGGGAGCACTGCACTGTCAGAGGTGCTGCACTTTCAGATGAGATGTTAAACTGTAGCCCCATTTGGATTTAAAAGATCCTACAGCACTATTCGAAGAAGAGCAAGGGAGCTCTCCAAGTGTCTTGGCCAATATTTATCCCTTACCCAATATCAGTTAAAAAAAAGATATATGGTCATTTATCTCATTGCTGTTTGCGTGACCTTGTTGAGAGAAAATTGGCTGCTGCGTTTCCAACATTACAACAGTGACTACACTTCAAAAGCACTTCATTGGCTGTGCAGCACTTTGGGATGTCCTGAAGTTGTGAAAGGTGTTATGTAAAAATGCAAGTCTTTCTTTCTTTCCTTCCTTCCTGGAATTAGTTGGACAGGACCAACTCAACAGGATTAATAACTCCACGGGCTGTTGTCACTGGGATTAATGGGGCATGGCTATGTGAATGGCCTTAATGAGAAAAGATGGTTCTGCAAAAATTATGGGCAGAAAACAGGTTTATTGGTATTAGTGGGTGAAGGTTGGCTCTACTGGGGCAGGAACTACATACAGAAAATGTACAGCAGATCAATGAACATCTGTAAAGAGAAAAATAAAGTTATGATATTTTGAGTGCATACCCTTTCTTTCAAAAGTGTCTAATGACAATATTAGGAATGAGATTTATTTCATAGTATTACATAGGATATACAGCACAGGAACAGGCCATTCGGCCCAACCAGTCCATGCCGGCGTTTACGCTCCACTTGAGCCTCCTCCCGTCTTTCCTCATCTAACTATATCAACATATCCTTCTATTCCCTTCTCCCTCATGTGCTTATCTAGCTTCCCCTTAAATGCATCCGTGCTATTCGCTTATTCTCACCACTCTCTGGGTAAAGAAGTTTCTTCTAAATTCCCTATTAGATTTCTGTCACATTAACCCCAGTGAAAACAGCCCATGGAGTTATTATATGATAAACATGGAGAATGATAGATTGCAAACGAACTTCAACTTGGAAACACGATCACCTCCCATTCAGACTTAGACATACATTCCCATTCCTTCATGTTTGCTGGGCCAATATACTGGAATTCCTGACCAACACTATTGTGGGAGCACCATCAGCTAGGGGACTGAAGTGGTTCAAGGAGAAGGCCACCGCTACCTTCTCAGGGTGAACAGGGATGGGCAATAAATGCAGCCTGGACAATGTTGCCCACATCCTGAGCTGAAACTAAAAGATGGTTGTGAATACCGACAATGCGGCGGACCATCATCGTCGATGACATCCCACCCTGGCACTACTGACTCCGTGCAATTTAGGGTTAGAAAGACTTGCATTTCTATTGCGCCTTTCACAACTTCAGGTCATCCCAAAGCGCTTTACAGCCAATGAAGTACTTTTTGAGGTGTAGTCACTGTTGTAATGTAGGAAACGTGGCAGCTAATTTGCGCACAGCAAGCTCCCACAAACAGCAATGAAATAATGACCAGATAATCTGTTTTAGTGATGTTGGTTGAGGATAAATATTGGCCCCAGGACATCGGGGAAGAACTCCCCTGCTCTTCTTCGAAATAGTGCCATGGGATCTTATACGTCCACCCGAGAGAGCAGACGGGGCCTCGGTTTAACAACTCATCCAAAAGATGGCACCTCCGACAGTGCGGCACTCCCTCAGTACTGCTCGTCTAACAGTGCGGCACTCCCTCAGTACTGTCCCTCCGACAGTGCGGTGCTCCCTCAGTACTGCCCCTCCGACAGTGCGGCACTCCCTCAGTACTGCCCCTCCGACAGTGCGGCACTCCCTCAGTACTGCCCCTCCGACAGTGCGGCACTCCCTCAGTACTGCCCCTCCGACAGTGCGGCGCTCCCTCAGTACTGCCCCTCCGACAGTGCGGCGCTCCCTCAGTACTGCCCCTCCGACAGTGCGGCGCTCCCTCAGTACTGCCCCTCCGACAGTGCGGCACTCCCTCAGTACTGGCCCTCCGACAGTGCGGCGCTCCCTCAGTACTGCCCCTCCGACAGTGCGGCACTCCCTCAGTACTGGCCCTCCGACAGTGCGGCGCTCCCTCAGTACTGCCCCTCCGACAGTGCGGCGCTCCCTCAGTACTGCCCCTTCCACTGTCACTGGAGGCGTTAATGGAAAGCGAGAAGCCCACGGAGCGCGGTGAGCTACCTGTTCCTGGCGAGTGGCGCTGCTGCTGTGGGCCTCAGGCCGGCCGTCGCCATGGTCACCGTCACCTGACCCAGCAGCGCGAGCGCGGCCGCCAGTTTAAACCGCACCCGACAGAGCGCGCGGCTCTCGGCGCGGGGTAACAGGGCCCGAGGATCCCGCCGCTTCTCGCGGCCTCGTCAATACATTGCCGCGGCCGACTGTCCGGATGTTGAGCGGTAGCTGTGCATTTTTTTTTAAATTAAAATTTAGGCGGTTTCTTTCGCCGGCGGGGTTTTGGCAAGGGCGGGGTTTGGAGATTGCGGGGTTTGGGGATTGTGGGGTTGGGGGCGGGGTTTGGAGATTGTGGGGTTGGGGGCGGGGTTTGGGGATTGTGGGGTGGGGGGCGGGGTTTGGGGATTGTGGGGTGGGGGGCGGGGTTTGGGGATTGTGGGGTGGGGGGCGGGGTTTGGGGATTTTGGGGTGGGGGGTGGGGTTTGGGGATTGTGGGGTGGGGGGCGGGGTTTGGGGATTTTGGGGTGGGGGGCGGGGTTTGGAGATTGTGGGGTGGGGGGCGGGGTTTGGGGATTTTGGGGTGGGGGGTGGGGTTTGGAGATTGTGGGGTGGGGGGCGGGGTTTGGGGATTTTGGGGTGGGGTTTGGGGGTTGGGGGCGGGGTTTGGAGATTGTGGGGTGGGGGGCGGGGTTTGGAGATTGTGGGGTGGGGGGCGGGGTTTGGAGATTGTGGGGTTGGGGGCGGGGTTTGGGGATTGTGGGGTTGGGGGCGGGGTTTGGGGATTGTGGGGTGGGGGGCGGGGTTTGGAGATTGTGGGGTGGGGGGTGGGGTTTGGAGATTGTGGGGTTGGGGGCGGGGTTTGGGGATTGTGGGGTTGGGGGCGGGGTTTGGGGATTGTGGGGTTGGGGGCGGGGTTTGGAGATTGTGGGGTTGGGGGCGGGGTTTGGAGATTGTGGGGCTGGGGGTGGGGTTTGGGGATTGTGGGGTTGGGGGCGGGGTTTGGGGATTGTGGGGTTGGGGGCGGGGTTTGGGGATTGTGGGGTTGGGGGCGGGGTTTGGAGATTGTGGGGTTGGGGGCGGGGTTTGGAGATTGTGGGGCTGGGGGTGGGGTTTGGGGATTGTGGGGTTGGGGGCGGGGTTTGGAGATTGTGGGGCTGGGGGCGGGGTTTGGGGATTGTGGGGTTGGGGGCGGGGTTTGGGGATGTTGGGGGCGGGGTTTGGAGATTGTGGGGTTGGGGGCGGGGTTTGGAGATTGTGGGGATTGTGGGGTTGGGGGTGGGGTTTGGGGATTGTGGGGTTGGGGGCGGGGTTTGGAGATTGTGGGGTTGGGGGCGGGGTTTGGGGATTGTGGGGTTGGGGGCGGGGTTTGGGGATTGTGGGGTTGGGGGCGGGGTTTGGGGATTGTGGGGTTGGGGGCGGGGTTTGGAGATTGTGGGGTTGGGGGCGGGGTTTGGGGATTGTGGGGTTGGGGGCGGTGTTTGGAGATTGTGGGGTTGGGGGCGGGGTTTGGAGATTGTGGGGTTGGGGGCGGGGTTTGGAGATTTTGGGGCGGGGTTTGGAGATTGTGGGGTTGGGGGCGGGGTTTGGAGATTGTGGGGTTGGGGGCGGGGTTTGGGGATTGTGGGGTTGGGGGTGGGGTTTGGGGATTGTGGGGTTGGGGGCGGGGTTTGGGGATTGTGGGGTTGGGGGCGGGGTTTGGGGATTGTGGGGTTGGGGGCGGGGTTTGGGGATGTTGGGGGCGGGGTTTGGGGATTGTGGGGTTGGGGGCGGGGTTTGGGGATTGTGGGGTTGGGGGCGGGGTTTGGGGATTGTGGGGTTGGAGGTGGGGTTTGGGGATTGTGGGGTTGGGGGCGGGGTTTGGGGTTTGTGGGGTTGGGGGCGGGGTTTGGAGATTGTGGGGGCGGGGTTTGGAGATTGTGGGGTTGGGGGCGGGGTTTGGAGATTGTGGGGTTGGGGGCGGGGTTTGGGGATTGTGGGGTTGGGGGCGGGGTTTGGAGATTGTGGGGTTGGGGGCGGGGTTTGGAGATTGTGGGGTTGGGGGCGGGGTTTGGAGATTGTGGGGTTGGGGGCGGGGTTTGGAGATTGTGGGGTTGGGGGCGGGGTTTGGAGATTGTGGGGTTGGGGGCGGGGTTTGGAGATTGTGGGGTTGGGGGCGGGGTTTGGGGATTGTGGGGTTGGGGGTGGGGTTTGGAGATTGTGGGGTTGGGGGCGGGGTTTGGAGATTGTGGGGTTGGGGGCGGGGTTTGGGGATTGTGGGGTTGGGGGCGGGGTTTGGGGATGTTGGGGGCGGGGTTTGGAGATTGTGGGGTTGGGGGCGGGGTTTGGAGATTGTGGGGTTGGGGGCGGGGTTTGGAGATTGTGGGGTTGGGGGCGGGGTTTGGAGATTTTGGGGTGGGGTTTGGAGATTGTGGGGTTGGGGGCGGGGTTTGGAGATTGTGGGGTTGGGGGCGGGGTTTGGAGATTGTGGGGTTGGGGGCGGGGTTTGGAGATTGTGGGGTTGGGGGCGGGGTTTGGAGATTGTGGGGTTGGGGGCGGGGTTTGGAGATTGTGGGGTTGGGGGCGGGGTTTGGGGATTGTGGGGTTGGGGGTGGGGTGTGGGGTTGGGGGTTTGGGGATTGTGGGGTTGGGGTGGGGTTTGGGGATTGTGGGGGTAGGGTTTGGGGATTGTGGGGGCGGGGTTTGGGGATTGTGGGGTTGGGGTGGGGTTTGGAGATTGTGGGGTTGGGGGTGGGGTTTGGAGATTGTGGGGTTTGGGGATTGTGGGGTTGGGGGCGGGGTTTGGAGATTGTGGGGTTATTGTGGGGTTGGGGGCGGGGTTTGGAGATTGTGGGGTTGGGGGCAGGGTTTGGAGATTGTGGGGTTGGGGGCGGGGTTTGGAGATTGTGGGGTTGGGGGTGGGGTTTGGAGATTGTGGGGGTGGGGTTTGGAGATTGTGGGGGTGGGGTTTGGGGATTGTGGGGTTGGGGGCGGGGTTTGGAGATTGTGGGGTTATTGTGGGGTTGGAGGCGGGGTTTGGAGATTGTGGGGTTGGGGGCGGGGTTTGGAGATTGTGGGGTTGGGGGCGGGGTTTGGAGATTGTGGGGTTGGGGGCGGGGTTTGGAGATTGTGGGGTTGGGGGTGGGGTTTGGAGATTGTGGGGTTGGGGGATTGTGGGGTTGGGGGCGGGGTTTGGAGATTGTGGGGTTGGGGGCGGGGTTTGGAGATTGTGGGGTTGGGGGCGGGGTTTGGAGATTGTGGGGTTGGGGGCGGGGTTTGGAGATTGTGGGGGCGGGGTTTGGGGCCGGATCGCGGTTTGGCGAGGGCAGGGTTTGGAGATTGTGGAGTTTGGAGATTGTGGGGTTTGGGGCGGGTAATGGAGAGGGCAGGTTTAAACATAGAAACATAGAACAGTACAGCACAGTACAGGCCCTTCGGCCCTCGATGTTGTGCCGAGCATTGTCCGAGACCAAGATCAAGCTATCACACTCCCTATCACTCTGGTGTGCTCCATGTGCTTATCCAATAACCGCTTGAAAGTTCCTAAAGTGTCCGACTCCACTATCACAGCAGGCAGTCCATTCCACACCCCAACCACTCTCTGAGTAAAGAATCTACCTCGGACATCCCTTCTATATCTCCCCCCATGCACCTTATAGTTATGCCCCCTTGTAACAGCTGCCTCTACCCGAGGAAATAGTCTCTGAACATCCACTCTATCTATCCCCCTCATCATCTTATAAACCTCTATTAAGTCGCCTCTCATCCTCCTCCGCTCTAAAGAGAAAAGCCCCAACTCCCTCAATCTTTCCTCATAAGACCTCCCCCCCAAACCAGGCAGCATCCTGGTAAATCTCCTTTGCACTCTTTCCAATGCTTCCACGTCCTTCCTATAGTGAGGTGACCAGAACTGCACACAATATTCCAAATGTGGTCTCACCAAGGTCCTGTACAGTTGCAGCATAACCTCACGGTTCTTAAACTCAAACCCTCTGTTAATAAACGCCAACACACCATAGGCCTTCTTTACTGCTCTATCCACTTGAGTGGCAACCTTCGGAGATCTGTGGATATGAACCCCCAGATCCCTCTGCTCCTCCACGTTCCTCAGAACCCTGCCGTTGACCCTGTAATCCTTATTCAAATTTGCCCTACCAAAATGAATCACCTCGCACTTATCAGGGTTAAATTCCATCTGCCATTTTTCGGCCCAGCTCTGCATCCTATCAATGTCTCTTTGCAGCCTACAACAGCCCTCCACCTCATCCACTGCTCCACCAATCTTGGTGTCATCAGCAAATTTACTGATCCACCCTTCAGTCCCCTCCTCCAAGTCATTGATAAAAATCACAAACAGCAGAGGACCCAGCACCGACCCCTGTGGCACACCGCTGGTAACTGGTCTCCAGTCCGAAAATGTTCCATCCACCACCACCCTCTGCCTTCTATGAGATAGCCAGTTACTTATCCAATCGGCCAAATTTCCCTCTATCCCACAACTCCTTACTTTCTTCATGAGCCGACCATGGGGAACCTTATCAAACGCCTTACTAAAATCCATGTATACGACATCAACTGCTCTACCTTCATCTACACACTTAGTTACCTCCTCAAAGAATTCAATCAAATTTGTTAGGCAAGACTTACCCTTCACGAATCCGTGTTGACTTTCCCTGATTAAGTTGCCCCTTTCCAAATGGTCATAAATCCTATCCCTCAGGACCTTTTCCATTATCTTACCAACCACCGAAGTAAGACTAACCGGCCTATAATTACCAGGGTCATTCCTATTTCCTTTCTTGAAGAGAGGAACAACATTCGCCACTCTCCAGTCCTCTGGCACCATTCCCGTGGACAGTGAGGACCCAAAGATCAAAGCCAGAGGCTCTGCAATCTCCTCCCTTGCCTCCCAAAGAATCCTAGGATATATCCCATCTGGCCCAGGGGACTTATCGACCCTCAGGTTCTTCAAAATTGCTAAAACATCTTCCCTCAGAACATCTACCACCTCCAGCCTATCCACCTTTATCACACTCTCATCCTCAAGAACATGGCCCCTCTCCTCGGTGAACACTGACGAAAAGTATTCATTCATCACCTCTCCTATCTCTTCTGACTCCATGCACAAGTTCCCACTACTGTCCTTGACCGGCCCTATCCTCACCCTGGTCATTCTTTTATTTCTCACATAAGAGTAAAAGGCCTTGGGGTTTTTCTTGATCCGACCCGCCAAGGACTTCTCTCCTAAGCTCTTTTTTTAGCTCATTCCTTGCTACCTTGTACCCCTCAATCGACCCAACTGAACCTTGTTTTCTCATCCTTACATACGCTTCCTTTTTCCTCTTGACTAGACATTCAACCTCTTTTGTGAACCATGGTTCTCTCACTCGGCCATTTCCTCCCTGCCTGACAGGGACATACCTATCAAGGACACGCAGTAATTGCTCCATGAAAAAGCTCCACTTTTCGTTTGTGCCTTTCCCTGATAGTTTCTGTTCCCATCTTATACTCCCTAATTCTTGCCTAATCGCATCATAATTACCCCTCCCCCAATTATAAACCGTGCCTTGCCGTATGGCCCTATCCCTCTCCATTGCAATAGTGAAAGTTACCGAATTGTGGTCACTATCTCCAAAGTGCTCTCCCACATACAAATCAAACACGTGGCCCGGTTCATTACCCAGTACCAAATCCAACGTGGCCCCAGCTCTTGTCGGCCTATCCACATATTGTGTCAGGAAACCCTCCTGCACACACTGTGCAAAAACTATCCCATCCGAACTGTTTGACCTATAAAGGTTCCAATCAATATTTGGAAAGTTGAAGTCACCCATGACAACTACTCTGTGACCTCCACACCTATTCATAATCTGCTTTGCAATTTCTTCCTCCACATCTCTATTACTATTTGGGGGCCTGTAGAAAACTCCTAACAACGTGACCGCTCCTTTCCTATTTCTAACTTCAGCCCATATTACCTCAGACGGCAGATCCCCCTCGAACTGCCTTTCTGCCGCTGTTAAACTATCCTTGATTAACAATGCTACTCCTCCACCTTTCTTACCAACTTCCCTACTCTTACTGAAACATCTATACCCCGGAACTTCCAACAACCATTCCTGTCCCTGTTCTAACCATGTCTCCGTAATGGCCACCACATCGTAGTCCCAAGTACCAATCCACGCTCCAAGTTCTCCTACCTTATTCCTGATGCTCCTTGCATTGAAGTAGACACACTTCAAGCCACCTTCCTGTCTGCCGATACATTCGTGCGACCTTGATACCCTCCTCAGTACCTCCCTACATTCACCACTGGTTTGTGGCAGGGTTTCGAGAGGGTGGGGTTTGGGGGTGAGGGGCGGGTGTTTTGAAAACACTGGGACCGAAGGAGCAGGACTCGGTGTGATTGAGTCTTGGCTTTAACTGAGTGGAGCGGCAGAGAGGAGCTAAAGTGAGTGTGATGAGATATAAATTTCATTGGAATCCTGAGTAAAACAGTATTATGTAGAGATGGAAAAGGTTGTGACTGTTGCAGGCTGGGAGTAAGGGATTTTATTCTTGTATCCTTGTAGGAATCTGAGAAGAACCTTGTAATATATGTGGGTAGAACAAATGAAGGACAGAGACAGGATGAGTTGCTAGTCAAGGTGTTTGTTTACTAGGCCAGAGCGAACTGAGCATGCTCATACTAAACCATGTGATAATACATTACACTGCTTTCCCCTTTTTAAAAAAAATGTACATATTCCCCTCTCAAATACACAAAACTATGGTCCCATCTTTCCCAGCATTACATGTACCACATAACAAAAATTCCTGGCTTTTTTTCTTTTAAAATCAACTACAAATGCTACCAATGAACTACGAATCCAGTTTAATAACAGGTTTGCAGAGCCTTCCTGATCTCCTTACAAAAGATTTTGGTGTTGCACCAATTTTCGGGCTGTTTAGTTTTTGTTCCGAACTCAAAGATTCTATCTCAGACTTGTTTGAACCTGGTACTTCAGTTTCTGAAGTCTGAACTGAGTCCTTTTGTGTCTCATCTGCAATCTCAGTTGCATTCACGGGAAAGTCTTTGTCAACTGCACCTAGCATGAAAATCTCACCTTCACTCCCAACACATGAGTCCTCATGTGGCAACCTGGACAAGGTATCTGCGATTGCGTTTTGCTTTTGAAGTGCAATATTCAATCGTGTAGTCATATTGTGACAACAACACTGCCCAACGTTGCATTATTGATGCGGCCATTGCAGGGATGGCAGATTTAGGCCCCAATATTGCTAGGAGCGGTTTGTGATCGGTTATCAGGGTAAACTTTCTGCCGATCAGGAACTATTGGAATTTATTGATTCCAAACACTATGGTGAGTGCTTCCTTTTCAATTTGCGCGTAGTTTCTTTCACTCTTTGTGAGGGTTCGCAAGCGAACACAATTGGTTTCTCTTGGCCGTCATCCATTATGTGGCTTATGACAGCTCCCATACTGTAGCTGGAAGCATCGCACGCTAACTTAAGCTCATGCTCTGTGTCGTAGTGCACAAGTAGAGCATCGCTAGAGAGACTTCTCTTACCAGCATCGTAAGCTTCCTGTTGCGCTTTCGTCCACGTCCACTGGACATCCTTCTTGAGGAGCTCGTGCAATGGAGCCAACATGGTCGCTAACTCAGGTAAGAAACGTGCATAGTACTTGACCATTCCAAGGAAAGATCTTAATTCAGACATGTTCTGTGGCTTTGGAGCATTGATGACAGCATCAACCTTTTCCTTAACTGGTTGCAAGCCATTTGCATCAACTTTCAGACCAAGGTACACAACCTCAGGCTGCACAAAAGCACATTTGCTCCTTTTCAATTTGACATTGTGGCAATTCAACCTTTGAAGCACTAAATCTTAACACTTCTAGATTTTCTTCCTCGCTGTTTGTTGCGATCAGCTGGGGTGCAGTTCCATAGATGATGAACATGTTCTGGTACTTTGCCCAAATCCATTCATGTGTGAATCCGACAGGGAGTGCGCGAGTGTTCAATCATACGTCTATCACAGCCAAACACAGTGCTGTTGTCAGACATACCACATATGTGCACTATCCAGCCACTGGATGGCGATAAGAAGTGGGATTTTTCCCCTTCCTTTGCACAGGGGCACGGTGAACAACTGCAGCATCGACCTGAAGTCCTGGCCAACATCATCTAATGCAGCAAGGACCGAGTATTGAACCTGGGAACTTTTGGTTCAATGGGCCAGTGCTGTACTTGCAAAAAAAAAAATTAAACTGAATCATCAGCAGAGTGAAAGTCCATAGTTCAATTGTAAGTGTGCTTTGACTATTTAGGCACCATTACACCACAGGGATAATCTGACGAGCAGATCACGTGTATGTTGCAGAACATGCCCAATGTTCATCCTATCCCATCCCATTGACTTCAGGCCATCCGCTCCGCCATATTATCGCCCAGGCAGTGAAGGTGGAAATTGCCCCGCACACATTTTGTCGCTCATCAGGACAGAGAGCCTCGGCTTGCTTTAACAATATGACTGATGACCAAATGAGAGAGGTGGTATTCCAGCTGCTCTGCTTGTGTACAACTCCCTCCCACCTTGCCCTCGATTGTTTCCGTTACTCTATCTTCTACTGATTTGTTGACTGCTGCTCTGCAGTGATTGGATGTGCATCAAGTCTACTAAAACCCCTCAAGCTCTTTCACCATCATCCATATCCATTTCAAAATCATTCATGAAGTACCTGTCTCACCTGTTTTTCTTCCTAGGCCAATATATCTTGGAAAGTTAAGGGGTGATCTGATCGCAGTTTTCAAGATATTAAAGGGAACAGATAGGGTAGATAGAGAGAAACTATTTCTGCTGGTTGGGGATTCTAGAATAGGGGGCATAGTCTAAAAATTAGAGCCAGGCCTTTCAGGAATGAAATTAGGAAACACTTCTACACACAAAGGGTGGTAGAAGTTTGGAACTCTCTTCCACAAACGGCAATTGATGCTAGATCAATTGTTAATACTTGTCGGTATTAAATTTCACCTGTCCACTTCCATATTTTACCTACTCGTCAGTTACCAAACAACCTCTTCAGACTCTCCCTCCTAATCTGGTATCTGCAAATTTGACCAGTTTGCATTGAACTTCTGAATCAGTCACTGATCCCTGTGGCACTCTGTTCAGTACTCACCCGAGCCCAAAACATGTTTCCTCTAACAAATGCCACTACTTTCAAGCCTGTCTAAGAATTCCACAAGATATTAGCTCTTTTATTTGTGTGGTGTTGCTGGTACAGAATGATTACTGCATTTGTTTGCATAATAGTCGAGAGTTCACTATGTGAAGCACCTGGAAATATTTCAATGCAATAAGGTGCTAAAACAGATGCTTCCTAAGGTGTGGTGCCCAGACTGTGAGCAATTCTGGACACCACACCTTAGGAAAGATATATTGGCCTAGGAGGGAGTGCAGCGTAGGTTTACCAGAATGATACCCGGACTAAGAAGGTTATGGGGTGATCTGATTGAAGTTCTCAGGATATTAAGGGGAACTGATAGGGTAGATAGAGAGAAACTATTTCCACTGGTTGGGGATTCTAGGACTAGGGGGCATAGTCTAAAAATTAGAGCCAGGCCTTTCAGGAATGAAATTAGGAAACACTTCTACACACAAAGGGTGGTAGAAGTTTGGAAAACTCTTCCGCAAACGGCAATTGATGCTAGATCAATTGTTAATTTTAAATCGGAGGTTGATCGCTCTTTGTTAACCAATGGTATTAAGGGATATGGGGCAAAGGCAGGTAAATGGAGTTAAGTTGCAGATCAGCCATGATCTCATTGAATGGAGGAACAGGCTTGAGGGGCTGAATGGCCTACTCCTGTTCCTATATAGCAAGTTGGTCGACAGGAACGGGAACGGTAGCGTAGTGGTAATGTCACTGGGCTAGTAATCCAGAGGCTTGGACGAATGATCCAGAGACGTGAGTTCACAATCCCACCACGGCAGCTGGGGAATTTAAATTCAGTTAATTAAATAAAATCTGGAATAAAAAGCTAGTATCAGTAATGGTAACCATGAAACTATCGGATTGTCGTAAAAACCCATCTGGTTCACTAATGTCCTTTAGGGAAGGAAATCTGCCATCCCTACCTGGTCTGGCCTATATGTGACTCCAGACCCACAGCAATGTGGTTGACTCTTAACTGCCCTCTGAAATGGCCTAGCAAGTCACTCAGTTGTAACTAACTGCTACGAAACAAAATAATAAGAATGAAACTGGACGGACCACCCGGCATCGACCTTGGCACCGGCTACGGATACGGCACACACCCCCCAGTCAACCCTGTAAAGTCCTCCTCACCAACATCTGGGGACTTGTGCCAAAATTGGGAGAGCTGTCCCACAGACTAGTCAAGCAACAGCCTGACATAGTCATACTCACAGAATCATACCTTTCAGCCAATGTCCCGAACTCCTCCATCACCATCCCTGGGTATGTCCTGTCCCACTGGCAGGACAGACCCACCAGGGGTGGTGGCACAGTGGTATACAGTCGGGAGGGAGTGGCCCTGGGAGTCCTCAACATTGACTCCGGACCCCATGAAGTCTCATGGCTTCAGGTCAAGCATGGGCAAGGAAACCTCCTGCTGATTACCACCTACTGCCCTCCCTCAGCTGATGAATCAGTGCTCCTCCATGTTGAACACCACTTGGAAGAAGCACTGAGAGTAGCAAGGGCACAGAATGTACTATGGGTGGGGGACTTCAATGTCCATCACCAAGAGTGGCTCCGTAGCACCACTACTGACCGAGCTGGCCGAGTCCTGAAGGACATAACTACCAGTCTGGGCCTGCAACAGGTGGTGAGTGAACCAACATGAGGGAAAAACCTACTTGACCTCGTCCTCACCATTGACCAGAAACTTAACTGGACCAGCCACATAAATACTGTGGCAACAAGAGCAGGTCAGAGTCTAGGTATTCTGCGGCGAATGTCTCACCTGACTCCCCAAAGCCTTTCCACCATCTACAAGGCACAAGTAAGGAGTGTGATGGAATACTCTCCACTTGCCTGGATGAGTGCAGCTCCAACAACACTCAAGAAGCTCGACACCATCCAGGACAAAGCAGCCCGCTTGATTGGCACCCCATCCACCACCTTAAACATTCACTCCCTCCACCACTGGCGTACCGTGGCTGCAGTGTGTACCATCTGCAAGATGCACTGCAGCAACTTGCCAAGGCTTCTTCGGCAGCACCTCCCAAACCCGCGACCTCTTCCACCTAGAAGGACAAGGGCAGCAGGCACATGGGAACACCACCACCTCCAAGTTCCCCTCCAAGTCACACACCATCCTGACTTAGAAGTATATTGCTGATCCTTCATCGTTGCTTTGTCAAAATCCTGGAACTCCCTCCCTAACAGCACTGTGGGAGTACCATCACCACACGGACTGCAGCGGTTCAAGAAGGCGGCTCACCGCCACCTTCTCAAGGGCAACTAGGGATGGGCAATAAATGCTGGCATTGCCAGCGATGCCCTGATCCCATAAAAAATGAATTTAGAAAAAAGGCAGGAAACAAAGGGTTGGGGGTTCACGGGCATTGCTCAGTTGGAGAAGTGTTAGAAGTGCTATGACCCAGGGATCAGTGCTGGGTCCACTTCTGTTCTAGGTTTATCTAAACAACTTGGGCAAAAGGAACACTATCAAAATTAGTTGACCATACAAGAGGAGAGGGATTTGCAAACCGCAAGAAGGGGTGCAAGACTTTAGGAGGGCATCGACTGGTTAGTGAAATGGGAAGATTGGCAGATGTAATTTAACATGGAGAAGCATGAGGTAATACATTTTGGGAGGAAAAACAAGGAATGGAAAGATGATGATAAAGTGCAGATGAACAAAGAACAAGGGGCTCAAATACATCGTTCCCTAAAAGTGCAGGTAGACAAAGTTTTAGTCACCCCATTATAGAAAGGGGTTAAAGCCATGGAGAGCATACAACACATATTCACCAGGATGATGCAGAGGATGAAAAATTATGATTGAGAAGATTTCAGATACTAAGAAAGCTAGGAGAAATATAAATCAAGCTTTATAAAATTATGAAGGGTTTTGATAGTGAATAGGGAAAGATTACTGCCTCTAGTTGGGAAGTTAGTGACAACGAGTCAAGTTAAAACTATCACTAAAAGAGCTAAGAGAGATTAGGGGAAAGACAAAGAGAGATGGTGATTAGAGCATGGAATGCTTTGTCGCAGGGAGTAGTTGAGGCAGAGACCACTGCATCTTTTAAGGGATAGTTGGGTAAATATTTCAAGCTGAGGGAGATACACAGCTATAGAGAGAGCAGGGCAGTGGGATTAATTCAAGCAAAGAGCCAGCAGACACAATGGGCTTACCTTCAATCAATCAGCATCATTCCTCATTGCGCTGTGTACACACTATTGCAAGTGTAGAACTCCGCCACTGCCTCAATCTGCCCTTCCTCCTCCTCCTCCTATCTACAGCTTATCAAAACCCAAACTCGCTGTCATCTCATCTTCTCTCTTACTCTTTTCCACTTGGGTGGCATTCTGTTTTTCATAATAACATAAGAATTAGGAGCAAGAGTAGGCTATACGGCCCCTCAAGCCTACTCTGCCATTCTGTCTTGAATATACTCAATGACTGAGCATCCACAGCCCTCTGAGGTAGAGAATTCTGAAGATTCACAACCCTCTGAGTGAAGAAATTTCTCCTCATCGCAGTCTTAAATATCCGACTCCTTACCCTGAGACTGTGACCCCTAGTTCTAGACTCTCCAGTCAGGGGAAACATCCTCTCAGCATCTACCCTGTCAAGCCCTCTAAGAATTTTATACATTTCCATGAGATCACCTCATTCTTCTAAACGCCAGAGAATATCGGCCCATTCTACTCAATCTCTCCTCATAGAACAACCCTCTCATCCCAGGAATCAGTCAGTGAACCTTCATTGCACCCCCTCGAAGGCAAGTATACGCTTCCTTAGGTAAGGAGACCAAAACTGTACACAGTACTTTCCCTTCTCACCTTTAGGCTTCCCAATAATAAAGAAAGCATGTGTGGTACAGTATTAGGGAAGGGCCCACCTATCCATTCTCTCAGGCACGGTAGTGTAAACTGAATCATACTGCGAACAAAACGAGAGATTTGCACCCTCACACTTTTTTTTTAAATTGCAGGATGCTGAGACATAACAACAACATGCATTTATATAGCGCCTTTAATGCAGTTAACGCTCCTGTGAAGCGCCTAGGAACGTTTATCAGACAAAGAAATTAACACCAAGTCGAAGAAGGAGACATTAGGACAGGTGACCAAACGCTTGGTCAGAAGTAGGTTTTAAGGAGCGTCTTAAAAGAGGAGAGAGAGGCAAAGAGGTTTGGGAAGGGAATTCCAGAGCTATGGGCCTAGGCAGCCGAAGGCACGGCCGTCAATGGTGGAGCGATGGAAATTGTGGATGTGCGAGAGGCCAGAATTGGAGGAGCGCAGAGGTCTTGGTGGGTTGTAGGGCTGGAGGAGGTTACAGAGGTAGGGAGGGAATTCTCCAATTATTGGTTGCATCAGTGGGAGAATGCTTAATCCAGTTATAGGACATTACTTTGTCCACCATTATAGCAGCAACAACAACTTGCATTTATATAACGCTTCTAATGTAGTAAAATGTCCCAAGGTACTTCACAGGAGCGTAATCAGACAAAAATTGACACTGAGTCAAAGAAGGAGACATTAGGACAGGTGACCAAAAGCTTGGTCAAAGAGGTAGGTTTTAAGGAAGAGAGAGAAGTGGAGAGGTTTAGGGAGGGAATTCCAGAGCTTCGGGCCTACGCAGCTGAAGGCACGGCCGCCAATGGTGGAGTGAAAGAAGTCAGGGATGTGCAAGAAGCCAAGAGAATTAGAGGGGTGCAGAGATCTCAGAGGTTTGTAGGGCTGGAGGAGGGGTGAGGCCATGCAGGGATTTGAGGCTTTGGTGGACCAGGAGCCAGTGTAGGTCAGCGAGCACAGCGGTGATGGGTGAATGGAACTTGGGGCGAGCAGCTTGGAGTCCTCTCCCAAGTATGTATGCTGCACGCATGAATATTTGTACATCGAAAGAAAATCCATTATTACATCGACGTTGTCTACACTGGACTCAGTACCGATGTAAAGTGCAAAAACAAACGTTCTTCCCAAAAGCAGATACAAACACACTCTCAAGGGAGTGAGTGATTTCAGGCTGTGTGTGAGAACAATCTATGATTACCGGTAAGGGCTGTTGTCTACCTAATGACAAATGAACTTCAATCTAGATACGTGTGAGGTAATACATTTTGGTAGGAAGAATAAGGAGGCCACTTACTCCTTGGAGAGCAAGTCTCTAAATGGGGTAGAGGAACAGAGAAATCTGGGGGTACGGATACACGGATCACTAAAAGTAGCGATGCAGGAAAAATACTCAACAATAAATCCAAAAGGGAATTCAGGAGAAACTTCTTTACCCAGAGAGTGGTTAGAATGCGGAACTCGCTACCACAGGGAGTAGTTGAGGTGAATAGCACAGATGTATTTAAGGGGAAGCTCGATAAACACATGAAGGAGAATGGAATAGAAGGATATGCTGATCGGATTAGATGAAGAGGGGTGGGAAGCGGCTCCTGTGGAGCATAAACTCCGGCATGGATCTGTTGGGTCAAATGGCCTGTTTCTGTACTGTGAATACTTCGTAAACTGTTTTTTTGCTATTTGTTATGGCAGTGATTTCTTCCTGAGCTGCATTTAATCTGTTTCCCCCAGGAATTCCTGTCACAGTGAACTTACAAACAATACTGCCAGCTGTTTGCTCTGCTGTATACAAAGGATTAATGGCGATACACGTTGTCGGCATATGATGAGTGATAACCAACTGGCGTTGTGTGCAGGATCTTTCAAACCCTCCAATCTCCTTGTGTGGCGGCCCTGAGAATACAAGTGATGAAATAACTCCTGTTAAATAGTGAAACTAACATTAATTTTGATTATTTTATTTTTTTCTTTTACTGTTAGGGGCTGAGGAAAGAGAAAAATGCTACCACAGGCTGGAGTGTTTCACTTTTTGTGGGAGATTTGTTCGGGTGGAGTTGAGGAAGGCAGTGCATTGAGAACGTTTGGCAGGTACGTACAGAAACTTGCATTTCTATAGCGCCTTTCACAACCTCAGGACGTCCAAAGCGCTTTACAGCCAATGGAGTACTTTTGAAATGCAGTCAGTGTTATAATGTAGGAAAGATGCACGGTTAGCACGGGGTCTATAATGGGGATGCAGGGCAGAGGTGACTTGGGTTACAGTTGTCAGGGTCAACTGCTTGGGACCGTTGTATTGTCTACCCGTGATGTCAGAGGGCACACTCTCTCTCTTACCTGCATTTTTTTGGGGGTTGCTGTTTCTCTCCTGCTATTTTGGGTCGGAGATAATGTGGAAGGAAGCAATTTCTGGTGAGTGCAGGACATTGGTAGGGTTAAAGAGATTTGGATTGGAGCACATGTGGAGGGAGGAATCCAGTCCACATTTTCCATTGGTATGGCGTAACTTTTATGTAAGCACAGAAATCTCATTCTCCCTCTGCCTCTCTCTTGTTTATCTATTTCTTTGTCTTGTGTTTCTCTCTCACTCTCCTTCCCTTTTTTAAGTTGTCCTCAACATTTTTCTCTCTCTGATTTTGTCAGTGGCAGATGTGGGGCACTGGTCAGGGTAGAGATCTGTCCGTATTTGGCAGGTAGGGTTGGCTTCAGGCCTTGGCTTGCAGTCTCTGTTGGCGGGTGCTGGTGGGGGGAGGGACATGGCCAGCTGGTGGACAGATGCTGCCTTTGGTGTTACAGGTGGTGACTGGTAGGTGAGGGTATGGATCCGATTGTGCGGGGCACCGGGTGTAGAATAAATGGAGCCAGGACTGTAGTCCGGCACCATGGAAGAGGCCACTATCATCTTCTCTGTCGAGGGGGACAACAATGGTAGATTTGACGAGCTGTTGTTGACCATTTTGTGTCCCATTTCAAGTGCATTATTAACAAAACAGAACAGAAATTCCCAGGGTGCTCGCCAGCAAAGTATAAAGGTTTACTGCTCATTATAGACCGGTTAGCCTGACATCGGTAGTGGAGAAAATGCAAGAATCCATGATAAAAGATGTAATAGTAGAGCACTTGGAAAACAGTGACCGGATTGGACAAAGTCAACATGATTTACAAAAGGTAAATCATGCTTGACAAATCTACTGGAATTTTTTGAGGATGTAACTGGTAGAATTGATAAGGGAGAACCAGTGGATGTGGTGTATTTGGACTTTCAGAAGGCTTTCGACAAGGTCCCGCATAAGAGATTAGCATGCAAAGTTAAAGCACATGGGATTGGGGGTAAGGTACTGACTTGGATAGAGAACTGGTTGGCAGACAGGAAGCAAAGAGTTGGAATAAATGGGTCTTTTTCCGAGTGGCAGGCAGTGACTAGTGGGGTACCGCAGGGATAGGACTCCAGCTATTCACAATATATATTAATGATTTAGACGAGGGAACGAGATGTAATATCTCCAAGTTTGCAGATGACACAAAGCTGGGTGGGCGAGTGCTGTGAGGAGGATGCAGAGAAACTCCAGTATGATTTGGACAGGTTGGGTGATTGGGCAAATGCATGGTAG
Source organism: Squalus acanthias (assembly GCA_030390025.1). NCBI lineage: Eukaryota > Metazoa > Chordata > Chondrichthyes > Squaliformes > Squalidae > Squalus > Squalus acanthias. The sequence continues at coordinate 61,488,937 of CM059445.1, forward strand.
ATGCAGTATAATGTGGATAAATGTGAGGTTATCCACTTTGGTGGCAAAAACAGGAAGGCAGATTATTATCTGAATGGCAATAGATTGGGAAAAGGGGAGGTGCAACGAGACCTGGGTGTCCTTGTGCACCAGTCGCTGAAGGTAAGCATGCAGGTGCAGCAGGCGGTTAAGAAGGCAAATGGTATATTGGCCTTCATAGCGAGAGGATTCGAGTACAGGAGCAGGGATGTCTTGCTGCAGTTGTACAGGGCCTTGGTGAGACCACACCTTGAGTATTGTATGCAGTTTTGGTCGCCTTATCTGAGGAAGGATGTGCTTGCCATGGAGGGAGTGCAGCGAAGATTCACCAGACTGATACCTGGGATGGCAGGGATGACGTATGAAGAGAGATTGGGTCGATTAGGCTTATACTCGCTGGAGTTTAGAAGAATGAGAGGGGATCTCATTGAAACTTATAAAATTCTAACAGGACTAGACTGACGAGATGCAGGAAGGATGTTCCCGATGGCGGGTGAGTCCAGAACCAGGGGTCACAGTCTAAGGATAAGGGGTGAGCCATTTAGGACTGAGATGAGAAGGAATTTCTTCACCCAGAGAGTGGTGAACCTGTGGAATTCTCTACCACAGAAGGCAGTTGAGGCCAAATCATTAAATATATTCAAGAAGGAGTTAGATATAGTTCTTAAAGCTAAAGGGATATGGGGAGAAAGCAAGGACAGGGTACTGAATTTGGATGATCAGCCATGATCTCATTGAATGGCGGAGCAGGCTTGAAGGGCCGAATGGCCTACTCCTGCTCCTATCTTCTACGTTTCTATTACTTACTGCCTTATCCTTAAAGGGGAGTGGATTAGCCCAGTATTAACTTCTTCAAGTGGATTGAAACTGGATCTTTTCAGTAATTGTTGCTACTTCTAGTCAGGGATTCTACTTCACTGGGATAAACACAAATCATTTGGCCCATCTAGCTCATTCTTCCATAGGAACCTATAACACCCCCCCCCCCTCTCCTAATCACAATATCTAACTGGCTCTTGAATACTCAGATTTGACCTCCAATGCCTTACTCAACCCAGAGACCATTCCACGTATTAATCGCTCTGTGGAAAAGTGCTTCCTGACATCAGTCCTGAAATATTATTTGATTATATCTGCCTCCTTGTCCTGCAGTCATGCTTCAATGTGGAATAATTTTTACAATTAAAGTTTTTCAATCCATTTAGTTGCTTGTATATCTATATATTAATTGATGCATTTAAGGGAGAAGGGAATAAGCGGGCTGGGTGGGAAGTGGTATTTAGAGTGGGAGGAGGCTGCTGTGAGGTATAAACGTAGCCTGTTTCTGTGCTGTAGATTCTATGTATTTTTGTGTTGTAAGTTCTCTGTTTCGGTATTTCTTTCTCTAACTTGTTCGTCGTAGCTGAGTTGCCCATTGGTCCCTCGGGGAAATATAGCATTTCGCAGTGCAGGAAAGATCAGCTGATAAGAGGTCCTGCTTTTTCCATGATAAACTGCTTTGCTAGACAAATGTGGAACCTGATACAGGAAAACCTGGGCAGGGAGGAAATCTCTCAACTGGTAAATTCCTCAAACTGAGCACAAAATAACAGACCAGAATTCCAGACCCGCCTCTCTAGAATATCACACTGCTCTCCTAAACATCAACACCTCCATTTAAATGTTTTCTTTTATAGGTTAACTAATTACAACGCCAGGATCTCCGAGGCAATTCTCTCTGTGCATCACAACTCGATCAGTTACCAGCTTCGGGTCCGTACTTCACTGGTGGAACCGTTTGAAGCTCGCATTGGATCAGAGTATATGGTACTTGGAGAGATGGAAATCACAGCAGGTAGAGTGGGTGAGGCTTTGGGGACAGAATGGATGATGACGTGTGTCCCAGCCCCATCTTTCGCGCAACTCCTGTTTGAATCCCTTCAATCTGGTTTCTGCATCTCCCACAGAATCAAAGCGGACCTAGCCTTTAAGACGCTCCTTAAAACCTACCTCTTTGACCAAACTTCACCTGATCTAATATCCGCTTGTGTGGCTCGGTCTCAAATTTTGTTTGATAATTGCTCCTGTGAAGTGCCTTGGAACATTTTACTACGTTAAGGGTGCTATATAAATGCAAGTTGTTGTTGTAGCCAATGCCAATGACCGCCAGCTCTATCCCTCCATTATCTCTCTCAACTTTTCCACGCCCTGAGTGTTCTCTGACTGCTTATCCGATATCCATTTGGATGCATCTTAACTTTCTCCAGCGAAATATTGGGAAGACTGATGCCATCACCTTTTGTCCCCACCGCAGACTATGCTGTATTGTTCTCCATCCCAGTTCTCAACATATATCAATCCAGATAATACCTCAGACAAGACTAAATGTCTTGAATAAAAGTTTTGGGGATGGTGGCAGAGGGAGAGAGAGAGCGGCATGGTTTGAGAATCTATTGTTAGGGCCGAGGTAACAGGGCACTTAGAAAATCATAATATGATTAGGCAGAGTCATCATGGTTTTATGAAAAGGAAATCGTGTTTGACAAATTTTGAACGAGTAGGCTGGATAAAGGGGAACCAGTGGATGTAGTGTATTTGGATTTTCAAAAAGCATTCGATAAGGTGCCACACAAGAGGTTACTACACAAAATTAGGACTCATGGGATTGGGGGTAATATTGGATGAGGATTGGTTAATGGACAGAAAAGAGAGAGTAGGAATAAATGGGATTTTTTCAGGTTGGCAGGCTGTAACTAGCGTGGTACTGCAAGGATCAGTGCTTGGGCCTCAGCTATTTACAATCTGTATTAATGACTTAGATGAAGGGACTGCGTGTAACGTATCCAAGTTTACTGATGATGCACGTTAGGTGGGAAAGTAAGCTGTGAGGAGGACGCAAAGAGGCTGCAGAGAGATATAGACAGATTGACTGAGTGGGCAAGAACATGGCAAATGGAATACAATGTGGGGAAGTGCGAAGTTATCCACATTGGTAGGAAAAACAAAAAAGCAGAAAATGTTTTGAATGGTGAGACTGGGAAATATTTGCACTCAAAGGGACCTGGGTGTCCTTGTACGTGAATCACAGAAAGTTAACATGCAGGTACAGCAAGCAATTAGGAAAGCAAATGGTATGTTAGCTTTTGTTACAAAGGGAAAAGAGGATAAGAGAAAAGAAGTCTTACTACAATTATACAGGGCATTGGTGAGGCCACACCTGGAGTACTGTGTTTAGTTCTGGTCTCCTTAACTAAGGAAAGACATACTTGTCTTAGAGGGAGTGCAGCGAAGGTTCACTAGACTGGTTCCTGGGATGAAGGGATTGCCCTATGAGGAGAGATTGAGTAGACTAGGCCTATATTCCTTAGAGTTTAGAAGAATGAGAGGTGATCTCATTGAAACATATAAAATTCTTAAGGGGCTTGACAGGTTAATGCTGAGAAAATGTTTCCCCTGGCTGGGGAATCTAGAACACGGGGTCACAGTCACAGAATGAGGGGTCGGCCATTTAGGACTGAGATGAGGAGAAATTTCTTCACTCAAAGGGTGGTGAATCTTTGGAATTCTCTACCCCAGAGAGCTGGGGATGCTCAGTCGTTGAGAATATTCAAGACAGAGATCGATAAGTTTTTGGGAACAAAGGGAATTAACGGATATGGGGATAGTGCGGGAAGGTGGAATTGAGGTAGAAGATCAGCCATGATCTTGATGAATAGCGGAGCAGGCTCGATGGGCCAAATGGCCTACTCCAGCTCCTATTTCTTATGTTCTTATGAGATAGATATCGAGGCAGCGGAGTGGGTGCAGAAAAGATTCACTAAGATGGAACCAGGGTTGAGAGGCTTTAGTTACGAGGAAAGACTAGTGAAATGAGCACTCTTTTCACCAAAACAGAAGGTTAAAGGAGATGTGTTACAGTACAGGCGTTTACAATTATGAAGATTTTGATGAGATAAATGGGGAAAAACTATTTCCACCAGCAGTTGAGTTGATAACTGGAGGATATCAATTTAAGATCACCAAAAGAATGAAGGGAGAGGTTGGGAGACAATTATTTTACAAAGTGGTTGTTAGGACAGTAGGGAAGCAGACTACATATTAGTTTTTAAAAGGGAAGTGAAAAAACTAAAGTTTGAAAAGATGTGAGAAAATGGGGCAACACTGATGGTTCCTTCAGAGAGCCGGCACAGGCACAGTGGGCCGAATGGCTTCCTCCTGTGCTGTAAAATTCTAAGTTATGTTTCAACCAAGAAGAAGAAGGAAACAAGCTGCCTGTACTGCAGGCTCAGGACCAGCAGAGGTCAGTGCTTGATCCACTTTTTCTCTCTGTGTATATAGAAGATTTGGACCTGGATATAGAGAGCACAATCTTGAAATTTGTTGACCATTCAAAAGTAGGAGGTATGGAAAACAGTGAGGAGGACGGTAAAAGATTTCAGGGAACCCTCGGCAGGTTAGTGGGATGGGCAGACAGGAGGTAGATGCAGTTTAATGCGGAGCTGCACCCACCCAGGCAAGTAGAGAGTGCTCCATCACACTCCTGACTTGTGCCTTGTAGATGGTAGAGAGGCTTTGGGGTGTTGGGAGGTGAGCCACTCGCCACAGAATACCCAGCCTCTGACCTGCTCTCGTAGCCACGGTATTTATGTGGCTGGTCTAGTTCAGTTTCTGGCCAAAGTTGATTTTGATGGTGGGGGACTCAGTGATGGTAATGCCATTGAATGTCAAGTCGAGGTGGTTAGACTCTCTCTTGTTGGAGATGGTCATTGCCTGACACTTGTGTGGGCGAATGTTTCTTGACATTTATTAGCCCAAGCCTGGCTGTTGTCCAGGTCTTGCTGAAATTGGGCACGGACTGCTTCATTATTGCGAATGGAGCTAAACACTGCAATCATCAGCAAACAGCCCCACTTCTGACCTTGTGATGGAGGGAAGGTCATTGATGAAGTAACTGAAGATAGTTGGCCCTCATCCCTGGTACCATTCTGGTAAATCTCTTCTGCACCCTCTCCAAGGCCTTGACATCCTTCCTAAATTGGACACAATACTCCAGCTGAGACCTAACCAGTGATTTATAAAGATTTAGCATAAGTTCCTTGCTTTTATACTCTATGCCTCTATTTATAAAGCCAAGGATTCCGTATGCCTTTTTAACAGCCTTCTCAACTTGTCCTGCCACCTTCAAAAATTTGTGTACACAAACACCCCCAGGTCTCTCTGTTCCTGCACCCCCTTTAAAAGTGTACCATTTAGTTTATATTGCCCCTCCTCATTCTTCCAAAATGCATCACTTCACATTTCTCAGCATTAAATTTCATCAGCTATGTGTCTGCCCATTTCACCAGTCTGTCTATGTCCTCCTGACGTCTGCTACTATCCTCCACACTGTTTACTACATTTTGGAGTTTCGTGTCATATGCAAACTTTGAAATTATGCTCAGATTTTTGTGGACAGGACATACCTGGACAATTTTCCACGTTGTCAGATGGATGCCAGTGTTGTAGCTGGATTGGAACAGCTTAGCTCAGGGTGTGGCTATAAAAATGCAAGTCTTTCTTTATTTAGCTTTGGCCTCATTACATCAGATGTATGTATTTCCTCTTAAGTTCAGTTACATGAAATGATGTTATCTCCTTCATTGGACAGGGCACAAGGCAAGAATATCCAGTCTGTTCATTACAATTTGTGGTGGCATTGGAAACCCTAATAATCCCCATAAGCTTATTGAGTAAGGGGTGAAGAAGATGAGATTTGCTTATGGGCAGATGAGAATTCAGGATTATGGATAGATTTCTGGATGCAAAATTAACAAGGAAAAGCCAGAGACCCTTCCATTAAAGGGTTGGTGAGAGATTATCATGGCCAAGTTATTGTCTGATACGGGATCGAAAGTTCTCTTATGGGGTCAGTAAATTTGGGGAAGTTATGGCATAATAGGTTGGAGCCGAGCCCCTGTCCTTTTTTCCTTTCTGTTTTCACAATTTCTACTCGTTTCTGTTTGGGTTAATTAGAAAAGAGGATGTAGGGGTGTAATAGGGGCTCAATGGAATATTTATACCTCATTCTTTGATGTCTTGCATCTTGGACTGAATGTCGACTTATGTTCCTATTGTTGATGTGATTCATTGTAAAGTAAATTTAAAAATGTTATTCAGTCACTGGATAGGAACATAGGAATAGGAGTAGGCCATTTAGCCCCTCGAGCCTATTCTGCCATTCAATGAGATCATGGCTGATCTGAATCTCAACTCCATATACCCGCCTTTGCCCCATATCCCTTAATACCTTTGGTTAACAAAAATCTATCAATCTCAGATTTAAAATTAACAATTAACATAGCATCAACAGCCGTTTGCGGAAGAGAGTTCCAAACTTCTACCACCCTTTGCGTGTAGAAGTGTTTCCTAACTTCACTCCTGAAAGGCCTGGCTCTAATTTTTAGGCTATGTCCTCTAAGTCCCAGACTCCCCAACCTTGGCTATGTTCTTTCCCACTTGGTGTCCTGGGGCAGAGAGGGCAGCTGTAGCAACTTGGCTGAGGTGGGCCAACTCACCACAGGACTTAAATAGTCATTCGCTTTACATCATTCTGTCTGCTGTGCACATGCTGCACTTGTTCTGATTGGCTAGCTATTAACTCGGTGGTACTGTGCTGCATTTTCAGGCAATGTTCCCGTGATCCAGGCTCGGCTGCTAATGGACGCAGATGGAGTTAACTTTCCATTACTGGAGCGGGCCGTACAGGAGCAAAGAAAGTACTTCCAACAAAGAGATGGAAGGAGTGCCCTTGAAACTGAGGTAGCCAACAAAAGGGATGTGTGAACACGCACACTCAGACTCTCCATCGGACTTGCCGCTACCGGCAGTGCCTCTTGGGAGTGTCGGCTGTTTGTATTTACTGTGAAGACTGATCTGTCTGAATCTGCTCTGTTCTGGCCTGATGCTGAACATTCTAGTCTGCTTTCTCCACATCATCGCCCACCTCACCATTCGAAACTCCTCAACAATTTTGCTTTTCGAAAATGTTTGGTAAGTTCAGATGAAAGTAACCTCCTGTTGGACCGTTGCTTTTGTGTTTAATTAGAGTTGCAGTACATGCAATTTCTGGAATGCTATTTAGAACGATTGTGCACTTTAATGATATTGTGAGCTCTCGATTATAACCCACACTGTTCAAGATTGCACCCTGCATCAGTGAAATAAGGGAACTGGATTTCTGATGTGAATGTCGATCTTCTTTCAGTGTTACTCATTTTCGGTTTGTAATGTGCAAGATTTAAGCCTGGGAGACATTCGTTTTATTGCTTTCTTTATGGAATAAATCCTCAAAATATACAAGGCGGTGGTTGTGGGTCTACATTATCCTGACTCTGCTTATTTAATCGGTTGATGCAGGGGAGTACCAAGCTATCCTGCTTTGAGGAAAAATGGAACAGGTACTCCCAGGGACAGTGCTGAGTCTCATTGATCTCCTACACCCACCAGCTCAGTAAAATACTTTGTGATCACAAGTACAACCCTGTGGGTAACCTCTATACAGTACCTGCTGTATTCTGCACCCTGTGAGTAACCTCTGCACAACCCCTGCGGTATGTTGTGGACAGTCTCTATAATGAGCCCCCACTGAATCCTGTGGGTAACTCCACACAATACTGGCTGTAAACTGGACTAGGTGTGCGTAATACTGCTGTTCTAGGGAGTTACTAATCGATGCTCCTCTCTCACTGCTGCCGCCTTGATGTAAATAATCTGTCTCTCTCGCTGATCTTAGATAGGGAACATTGTTAGATACCAGAAAGTCAATGTGCATTTGTTAATGCATCTGAGGAGTTTCAGTAATGCCAGTGATCCGGGGTGCTGTAGGCTCTTGTTCCTTTTCTCAGCTATTGCGGTTTCTTTACTGGAGAACCTCATTCAACCAGAAATGAGGATTACATCACGTCTATACACGTGTGTGCGTCATTTCCTGGTTCTCGATGGGATTTCTTTCTCCAGTGCAGTGCTGAGGGAATGCTGCATTGTCGGGGGTGCCATCTTTTGGATGAGACGTTAAACCGAGGCTCTGTCTGCGCTCTCAAGTGGACGTAAAAGATCCCGCGGCACTATTTCGAAGAAGAGCAGGGGAGTTCTCCCCGGTGTCCTGGCCAATATTTATCCCTTAATCAACATAACAAAAATAGATTATCTGGTCATTATGACATTGCTGTTTGTGGGAGCTTGCTGTGCGCAAATTGGCTCATATTTCCTACATTACAACAGTGACTACACTCCAAAAGTACTTAATTGGCTGTGGTCGTGAAAGGCGCTATATAAATCCAAGTCTTTCTTTTCTTTTATACAGCTCCAGAGTTGCCCCTTAATCATTTGCCAACTGAGCTGCAATTTCATTTGTCATCCAGGCACACGCTCGCTGTGTTTGAAGATTGTTCTTTATGGTGAATGATTCTGAGGACTTTCAGGACCGTAGAGCTTGTATGTTCAGTTAGAAGACGCCCCTGGGCTGTGTTAGGAACCGACTAAGGCATCTGTCTTCGTCATTCAGCAGCAAATGTATAAATTCACAGTTGCACATGAGGGGTGAGGGGAGGGGGGGGCGGTGGAGGGAGAAACAGGGGTCGTTCCTGCACGCAGTACTCCCCATTCACAATACAGAAGTAGATATTCATGGTGTCCCTCTGGAGGGGGGGGGGGGGCGGGATTTGGGGGGTTCTACATGCAATTTTGAAGCACAGACAAAGGAGGGGCTAGGAACCAGCAGCATCTCGAGAGTCAGTTTTCTATTTTAAATCGCTGTTGACCTCTAGACTGTTGGACAGAAATCAAGGTTGGGTGCGAATCTGCTTCTATTCCGATTACTGTTCAGTGCAGTAGAGGTTTAAAGAAAAGAAATGAGCCTTGAATTTCCGATAATGGAGGAAGAAAAGGGCATGAGCTGACCCATTGCACAGGTTTGCTGAATTTGTATGGGCTACAAGTACTAGGAAAAGCTTGCCGGTAGCACACTTGGCCGGCAATTGAGACAATCTGGCAAGGGAGCAGTTCTTAAAGGGCAGTAGCCAGCTATGGCCTTGCACCCCCCCCTTATCCCTGTGACCTCCTCCAGCCCTACAAGCCTTCGAGATCTCTGCGCTCCTCCAATTCTGGCCTCTTGCTCTTCCCCAATTTTAATCACTCCAGCCTTGGTGGCCATTTCTTCAGCTGCCTAGGCCCTAAGCTCTGGAATTCCCTCCCTAAACATCTCCGCTTCTCTACCTCTCTCCTCTTTTAAGACACTCCTTAAAACCTACCGCAGTGACCTTCACCTGCCCTAATATCTCCTTCTGTGGCTCGGTGTCCAATTTTGTTTGATAACGCTCCTGTGAAACACCTTGGGACGTTTTACTACGTTAAAGACGTTATATAAATGCAAGTTGTTATATTTAAAGGAGAAGTTGTGGTGGGGACATGGACATGGAAATGGAGCAATTGATCACACTGGACACTGAAGAGTTGGAGGCTCTGCTGCAGGAAATGCACCACAGGATGCTGTCTGAACTGTGACAGTCTGCCTGGTGAAGACGAGGTGGGGAAGGCTGGCTTCCTCACACGTGGCCAGATACTTTGAGGGGAGCTGTAAAAGTGAGTCCTGGCGTAGTAATGAGTGCAGACTGGTCATCCTGGATGTTCATAGAATCATACAGCACAGAAAGGGGCCATTCGGCCCATCGTGCCTGTGCTAGCTCTTTGAAAGAGCTATCCGATTAGTCCCACTCCCCCCGTCCATTCTCCATAGCTCTACAATTTAAGTATTTATCCAATTCCCTTTTGAAAATTACGATTGAATCTGCTTCCACCACCCTTTCAGACAGTGCATTCCAGATCACAACTTGCTGTGTAAAAAATGTCTCCTCATTTCCTGCCTAGATTTTTTTGCCAATTATTTTAAATCTGTGTCCTCTGGTTACCAACCCTCCTGCCACTGGAAACAGTTTCTCCTTATTTACTCTACCAAAACCCCACATAATTTTGAACACCTCTATCAAATCTTCCCTTAACCTTCTCTGCTCTAAGGAGAACAATCCCAGGTTCTCCAGTCTCTCCACATAACTGAAGTTCCTCATTCCTGGCACCATTCTAGTTAATCTCCTCTGCACCCTCTCCAAGGCCTTGACATCCTTCCTGAAGTGTGGCACCCAGAATTGGACACAATACTCCAGTTGGGGCCTAATCAGTGATTAATAAAGGTTTAGCTTGAGGAGTTTTGTTGTAATTGGTTCTGGTGACCCCCCTCATGAACTTGCTAATCTGAAGCATTGTTTTAATTTGTTCTTGGGATGTGGGTGTCGCTGGCAAGGCCGGCATTTATTGCTCATCCCTAGTTGCCCTGAGAAAGTGGTGGTGGGCCTTCTCCTTGAACCGCTAAAGTCTGTGTGGAGGTGGTGATCAGTAGGAAATTCGGGAATAGCGTATCCTCTCGCATCTGTTTAGAGTAAAAAACATCAGTTCGCCAGACACATTAAGGACAGAAATATCTCCAATCATCCTGAAGGTTAGCCAGAATCCTGCCCATGCCAAACAATCTGTCGATAATGATGTTTTAATAAAAACCTGAGGCCGTTATCTCTGCACAAGTGCATTAAGGAACAGCTGCACCGTGATCCCACTGTGCATGAGCAGAGTGTGTTTGTGGCTAATTCAGTTTCTCCGAATGCTTCTGAGGGCTGGATGTCAAGTTAATAAATGTGCTCTCTTCATAAATCAATTAAAATAGTTTCTTGTTTTTGTAAAGCACATTTATATTTATTCTTGCCCCAAGGCAGGTAAACATTTCAATTCCAAACAGGTCTGTTTACTAGGTTAGGGGGACAGGGAAAGGACAGGTTGTTTCTCACAGAATCTCTAGATTTTAAACTAGTTTCTCTGCCTAACATCAGGCAGGAAAAAGATGGAGTGCGTGTCACATAGGGATGTGAAAGAAAGATAAATAGGGCTTTAATTTTCCCTTCCCAGAAAAACTCTTTATTATTTTATACCTAGTGAAATCATGGGAATGCATGGGTTTGAAATGTGATCTCAAAGGTAGCTCCGTCGGTCCTCCCCCTTTTCCTAACCACTGTACTTGCTTAACATCTGTTAAATCTCTAACTTCTTTCAGTTCTGACGAAAGATCATCGACCTGAAACGTTAACTCTGTTTCTCTTTCCACAGATGCTGCCTGACTGGCTGAGTCTTTCCAGCATTTTCTCGGTTATTTCAGATTTCCAGCAGCCGCAGTGTGTTGCTTTTGTATCCATGTTCTTTGAAGGCTCGTTGTGCAGCTAACAACGCACTCACCCAGTATAAATTTCAGCCCCTTTATTAATCCAACTGCAGAATGCACAGCGTGTCGCTAAAATGGCTAAATAACAACTGAGAAAATTCACCCAGCATTTCCAGCAACATATCTATTTTGTAAAAGGAGTCAAATGAGCCAGCATAAGAAGATAAGAAATTGGAACAGGTAGGCCATACGGCCCCTTGAGCCTGCTCCGTCATTCAATAAGATCGTGGCCACCCATTTGGCTGAAAGGTCATAATCATAGAGTCATAAGGGCACAGAAGGAGGCCATTTGGCCCATTAAGTCTGTGCCGGCTCTCTGTAGAGCAATCCAGTCAGTCCCATTCCCCCGCTCTATCCCCATAGCCCTGCAAGTTTATTTCCCTCAAGTGCCTATCCAGTCTCCCCTTGAAAACATTGAGTGTCTCCGCTTCCACCACTTCCGTCGGCAGCGAGTTCCAGGTCCTCACTACTCGCTGCGTAAAAAAGTTTTTCCTCACATCCCCTCTGTATCTCTTGCCCAAAACCTTAAATCTATGTCCCCTCGTCCTTGTACCATCAACTAGTGGGAACAGCCTTTCCCCATCTCACCTATCCAAACCCGTCATAATCTTGTACACCTCTATCAAATCACCCCGCAACCTCCTTTGCTCTAATGAAAACAAATCCAGCTTCTCCAACCTGTCCTTCTGGCTAAGATCCCCCATCCCCGGAACCATTCTGGTAAATCTCCTCTGCACCCTCTCAAGTGCCTTCACATCCTTCCTAAAGTGTGGTGACCAGAACTGGACGCAATGCTCCAGTTGTGGCCTAACCAGCGCTTTATAAAGGTTCAGCATAACTTCTTTACTTTTGTACTCAATACCTCTATTTATGAAGCCCAAGATCCCATATGCTTTGTTAACCACTCTCTCAATATGTCCTGCCACCTTCAGGCACCTATGCACATTAACTCCCAGGTCCCTCTGTCCCTGCACACTCTTTAAAACTGTGCCATTAAGTGTATATTGCCTCTCCCTGTTCCTTCTGCCAAAATGCATCACCTCACAATTCTCTGTATTAAATTCCATCTGCCACTTGTCTGCCCATTCTGCTAGTCTTTCTATGTCCTGTTGCAGTCGATTGGTATCATCATCACTGTTTGCCACACCCACAAGTTTGGTGTCATCGGCAAATTTAGAAATTCTACTCTGTATTCCAATATCCAGGTCATATATATATCATAAAAAGCAGTGGCCCCAGCACTGACCCTTGGGAACACCACTGTCTACCATCCTCCAGTCTGGAAAACAGCCATTTACCACAACTCGCTGTTTTCTGTCCTTAAGCCAATTCCTTATCCAAGCTGCCACTGACCCACCTATTCCATGAGCCTCAATTTTGTTAACCAGCCTTCTATGTGGTACTTTGTCAAATGCCTTCCGAAAATCCATGTAGACAACATCCATTGCATTCCCTTCATCAATCCTCCCCGTTACTTCATCAAAAAATTCAATTAGATTAGTCAAACACGATCTTCCTTTTACAAATCCGTGTTGGCTCTCCTTAATTAGCTTAAACCTCTCCAAGTGCCCGTTAATTTTTTCCTTGATTATTGTTTCTAAAACTTTACCCACCGCTGATGTTAAACTGACCGGCCTGTAGTTATTAGGATTGTCCTTGCACCCTTTCTTGAACAATGGTGTCACATTTGCCACTTTCCAATCCTCAGGCACCTCCCCCGCATCTCTGGAAGATTGGAAAATTATGGCAAGCTCTTCCGCTATCTCCTCCCCCAATTCCCTTAGCAACCTGGGATGCAAGCCATCTGGACCAGGCGACTTATCCACTCTAAGCATACCCAGCCTTTCTAGTACATCCTGTCTATCAATCATCAATTTTCAACCCTTCCATTGCTTCTACCTTTTCCACTTCTACTGATATCTTGTCAGCATCCACCTCCTTGATAAACACCGATACAAAGTACTCATTGAGTATTCTAGCCTTGCCCTGCACCTCTAAGCATATATCACCTTCTTTGTCCCTAATAGGCCCCACCCCGCCTCTTACTACCCGCTTACTGTTTACTATTCCAGTTTACAAGTTCCACTCTAGATTGTTCCTTGCTCCTCTCCATTGCTAATCTAAATCTTATGATACGATGATCACTCGTACCCAAGTGTTCTCTCACAGACACTTGGTCAGCCTGGCCCACCTCATTCCCCAGCACCAGATGCAGCAATGCTTCCTTCCTAGTTGGGCTAAGAACATACTGGTCAAGGAAATTCTCCTGAACACATTTCAGAAATTCCTCCCCCTCATTTCCCTTTACCCTAGCATTATCCCAATCGATATTTGGGTAATTAAAGTCCCCCAATATCACCAATCTACAGCTCTTGCATGTCGCTGCGATTTCCCTGCAGATTTGCTCCTCCACCTCCCTCTCACTATTTGGAGGCCTGTAGAATACCCCCAATAGTGTGATCATACCCTTTTTGCTCCTCAACTCTAACCAAATGGATTCTGTCCTTGTCCCCTCAAGAACATCCTCCCTTTCCAACACTACAATGTCTTCCTTAATCAGCACTGCCACCCCACCTCCCTTTTTTCCTTCCCTATCTTTTCTGAACAACTTGTACTCTTGAATATTAAGTGCCCAGTCCTCACCGTTTTTAAGCCACATTTCCATTATTGCCACAACATCATATTGCCACACGGCTAATTGTGCTTGTAGCTCACCAACCTTATTCACCACACTTTGTGCGTTTACGTACATGCATTCTAAACCCATTTTTGAATTTTTCGTAGTCTTAGTCTGCTCCTATCTAATATGGTACTACTTCCACCTCTAGTACTACTTTCTTCTCTAATACTATCCAACACACTCACTCTTTTATGCACCTTATTCCTCTTTTCTACTCCTATATGCTGGTGCCCATCCCCCTGCCAAGCTAGTTTAAACCCTCCCCAACAGCACTAGCAAAACTCCCCGCGAGAATATTAGTCCCGGCTCTGTTGAGGTCTTTTTCTTTTTGTCGTTATACCAAATGCCGATTATGAGAGTAAACACAACTCGGGTGTTTAATATCTCACTTTCTGAGGTTCTCTTTACCCAGTGATTTAACTCTTAATGTGAGTAAGATAATGAGTAGAATGTTACTGCAAATGTCACTGTGGTCGTTTCTGTCTCTAAATGACAGTCTCCTACACTCTGGCTCCTTAAACCCAGAGGATCAGGGGATGTTTCTTACAGCAGCTGCATTATCTACTGGCAAGGTCAGACCTTAATTAAAAACTTTATGAGGAAACATTCCTATTAAGATAACATATCTCATCATCTTCAAAAGCCTTCTCCAATTTTTTGTACTTGAGGGACAAGCCCACCGGATTGTAACTCTCTTGAGTGGTCACTTTCTATTACATGGTACTGTATGATCCAGAAAGATACCATTTTACCTTTTCTCTGTCTGTGCACAGGACATTTCTCAGGGTTGTGTCCAAATTTAGGACTGGCTAAATCAAAAATTAAAGTAATTTATGTTTAAAAAAAATATATAACTCTGCATAGACCAGTTGGGCCAAATGGCCTGCTTCTGTGCTGTAAAATTCTATGTAATAATGTGTCCGGCATGAAGACTGGGAAGAGAGTATAGAGCTTGTAAGTGGGTGACCAGTCATGTATGGAAGGAGCAGTCCTGATGGGTTGAATAACTTTTCTCACGTCAAGATTTTTTATGTTCGGAGCTCTCCCCATATCGATATGCAGCATGCAGTCAAATGCCGGGATTCTGTCAATCCCGTTCTTTGATCCATTACTGGCACTGCAACTGCCCAGTGTGACTCATTTGCCACTTTTCCAGACTACGGCCTGTGCCCTATCATTCTGTGCCATGTCTGGGTGTCTTGCACCCAGTGATATTAACAATCTATAAAGCATCAGAACACACGTGGTCACAAAAAGAACCATAACGACAGCTGGAAGGGATGAACCATAGAATCATACAGCACAGAAAGTGGCCGTTTGGCCCATCGTGCCTGTGCCGGCTCTTTGAAAGAGCTAGCCAATTAGTCCCACTCCCCTGCACTTTCCCCATAACCCTGCAATTTTCTCCCTTTCAAGTATTTATTTAATTCCCTTTTGAAAGTTACTATTGAATCTGCTTCCACCCCCTTTCAGGCAATGCATTCCAGACTATAACAACTCGCTGTGTTTATAAAAAAAAAAAAAATCCTCATTTCCTTCCCTGGGTTTTTTTGCCAGTTATCTTAAATCTGTGTCCTCTGGTTACCTCCCTCTTGCCAGTGCAAATACCCACCATAACCACCGCTCCCATTTTCTCAGACAGCAGGTGCTGGTAATGGCCCTGTTGTAACCATTTACACCTCCTCTGGACCATCTTTTGTATCTTTCCTTGCCCAATACCTGGCCTGCACTTGCTTAAAATCTGTTAAATCTCTAACTTCTTCCAGTTCTAATGAAAGGTCATCGACCTGAAACGTTGACTCTCTTTCTCTCTCCACAGATGTTGCCTGACTTGCTGAATATTTCCAGCACTTTCTGTTTTTATTTCAGATTTCCAGCATCCGCAGTATCCTGCTTTTGCTGAATATAAGATTCTTGGCCCATTTGCAGCCGTGACCATCACTGTACCTGAGGGAATATCTACAGCAGATCTAAAATGTGTAATGGGTGTTCAGATGGTTTATCTATAGAATGACTGGTACACGACCACGGTTAAGGCTAGAATCTAATTGAGGGGTTTGGAATGCAATATCCAGGAGTGAGATTAGATAGTTTAAGTTTGAATAGTTTACATGTATAATAAGGGATACCTGGGAGTGAGTTACAGGCTAGAATGTAATTGAAGGGGATGGATGGAATAACAAAAAAATAATTTGACCTGGAGTTACACAGCGGATCTTTCAGGAAGATGAGTGAGTGTTGTATCTGCCACCTGGTGGTGCGTGCACATGGGCTTTCGTGTTCTAAAGATCTCAAGGGACATATGAACATAATAGTCCAGAAATGAGTTTGCAGTGTCACTGAACAAATGCTTAATGCATTGTATCACATTCCTCTGCCTGCTATTTTTTAGCAGAGATATTAACCTAAGACGGGCATGCTGGTGCCTGGATTAAAATAGCAGATATTGGAATGCATTAAAACCTTGACACGGACATCAGCCACAGTCATTTCTAGATTTTTAGGAACCGCAAAGGTAAACAGGCCAAACAAATATGTCCTTTTTCGGAGATTAACAGCATTATGATAACCAAACCCCAAATGTTCCCTTACTTCAAACTGGCTTATTATTCTGTTCTCGTAGTTAGGAGTACATCCTCCTTGTGGGATCCTTCACCTGCTGTTTAACACAAGATTCTTCAAGGACTAAGACCTGCTCTCTGTGTGGAATCACCTATCTTCAGCCAAACCCCCCCACCTCTCGCAGTGGGATTGACGACTGTTAGCTGCTTTTGAAGCCACACTGAGATCAGGAGTTTTCTGTATAGGAGACAGGGCTGGAATCCCGTGCTGTGCTGTGCCAATGCGTCACCAACAATTTGTGGTTTCTTGTTTTCTCAGCATTCTATGGTCATCTCTCTTCTGCCTCTCTCCTACTTGTTAGATAACCTTGGAGAGGTTTTGATGGCTTTAGATGTGCCTACCAGGTCAGGACTCTTGGCTTTGCCTCTCCACTTTTTAGTGGGAATAGGAACAGGAGGAGGCCATTCAGCCCCTCGAGCTTTTTCCGCTTTTCAATTAATACATGGCAGATCTGGATCTTAACTCCATCTACCTGCCTTGGTTCCGTAACCCTTAATACCCTTGCCTAACAAAAATCTTATCAATCTCAGTTTTGAAATTTTCAATTGACCCCCAGTCTCAACAACTTTTTGCGGGGGAAGAGTGATCCAGATTTCCACTACCCTTTGTGTGAAAAAGTGCTTCCTGACATCTCCCCTGAATGGCCTAGCTCTAATTTTAAGGTTATGTCCCCTTGTTCTGGACTCCCCCACCAGAGTAAATAGTTTCTCTCTCTATCTACCTGTCCTGATATCTCCTTATGTGACTCGGTGTCAAATGTTTGATAATCACTCCTGTGAAGCGCCTTGGGACTTTTTTTACTACATTAAAGACGCTGTATAAATGCATGTTGTTGTGATGTCTGAGCCATTATTACATCCAGATACTGCTGTAATTTAGCGGTTGTGTCAGTGAGTGCCTGAGTTATTGGGGTTAGGCCCAGTGTATATTAAATACACTGACACTGTCTCAGGCAGGCTGACAACAGTGTTTACAACTGACCTCATTTTACATAAAAACACCTTTGAATGCAGCTTCTTGCTGCGCTGATTTTCAAAATGAGTATTTGATTCCTGTCACCAGCTCAGTCTGTTTACACAAAGCTCATGTTAGAGTTTTTATTGCGCAGAGAATGACAACCCATAATTTATCCCAAATGTATAAAGATGACACTGCTTTTACAAGGCTGAAAAGGGTAAAAATAATTTTTAAATGGTGGCTTTCTCATTAAATAATTAGCTGACTGCAGCAATCTTATCGCTTAGTTTAAAAACACACCACTTTCACTTTTATTGACCTAAACAAGCTCAGCATTAAGATAATTAAAACAAAATCCACGTTTTCTGCTTTATTGTCTGATTTTAGAGGACAGGTTTTGGTAATGATAGGGTGCAGAGGAAGCAGACAGATCAGGAAGATGCCAATTTGATTATGGGTCTCTGCTAATTTTTCTGATTTTTTTTGCTAGGGTGTCGGCCGTGGCTCAGTGGGTAGCACTCTCGCCTCAGAGTCAGAAGGTCGGGTTCAAGCCCCACTCCAGAGACTCGAGCACATAATCCAGGCTGACACTCCGTGCAGTACTGAGGGAGTGCCGTCCTTCGGATGAGGCGTCTGCCCCCTTAAGTGGACGTAAAAGATCCCATGGCATTATTTTGAAGTAGTGCAGGGGAGTTATCCCTGGTGTTGCTCCCTTAAGTCCAAGGGACGCAGACTTGAACGGATATGGCGGACAACTGGTTTAGCCATTCACCACCAGATCTGGCTGGACCACATAAAGCATTATCGGGTCCTGCTCTCGTCTGCCAAAATTGCTCACTATTCCAGAATCATTCTGGAATACAAAGATAAACCCCGGCTCCTATTCTCTACTGCTAACCGTCTTCTTAAACCCCTCTCCCCTGTCTCCTCCTCCCTCACCTCTGACAACAAATGTGAGGAGCTCATGGATGACTTTGTCTCTAAGATTGAGACCATCCGTTCAGCTGCCTCTGCCACTTCCCTTCCTTCCCCTAGCCCACTGGGCCAAACTTCCTCTAAGGTTCACCCCTGCCCTAGCCCTGAACTCACATCTTTCTCCAGTTTCTCCAATCTCTCCTCATGACCTCTTCACACTCATCTTATCCATGAGACCCACTTCCTGCTCCCTTGACCCTATTCCCACCAAACTGCTTACCACCCAACTTCCTTTTCTGGCTCCCATGTTAGCTGACATTGTTAATGGTTCTCTCTCCTCAGGTACTGTCCCCCTCCCTCAAATCTGCCGTCATCACCCCTCTCCTCAAAAAAACAACCCTTGACCGCCCCATCTCCAACCTCCTTTTCCTCTCCAAAGACCTTGAACGTGTTGTCGCCTCCTAAATCCATGCCTATCTTTCCCACAATTCCATGTTTGAATCACTCCAGTCAGGTTTCTGCCCTTGCCACAGTACCGAAACGGCTCTCATCAAAGTCACAAATGACATCCTTTGAGACTGTGACAAAGATAAACTATCCCTCCTCGTCCTTCTTGACTTGTCTGCAGCCTTTGGCACGGTTGACCACTCTATCCTTCTCCAACGCCTCTCCACTATTGTCCAGCTGGGTGGGACTGCACTCACCTGGTTCCATTCTTATCTATCTAATCATAGCCAGAGAATCACCTGCAACGGCTCTCTTCCCGCTCTCGCATCATTACCTCTGGTGTGCCCCAAGGATCTATCCTTGGCCCCCTCCTATTTCCCATCTACATGTTGCCCCTTGACGACATCATCCAAAAACACAGCGTCAGTTTCTACATGTACGCTGACGACACCCAGCTCTACCTCACGACCACTTCTCTCGACCCCTCCACGGTCTCTAACTTGTCAGACTGCTTGTCCGACATCCAGTTCTGGATGAGCAGAAATTTTCTCCAATTAAATGTTGGGAAGACCGAAGCCATTGTTTTCGGTCCTAGCCACCAACTCCATCCCTCTCCCTAACATCTGTCTGAGGCTGAACCACACTGTTTGCAACCTAGATGTCATATTTGACCCTGAAATGAGTTTCCGACCACATATCCGCAGCATAACTAAGACCGCCTATTTCCACCTCTGTAACATCGCTCGTCTCCGCCCTTGCCTCAGCTCATCCGGTGCTGAAATCCTCATCCATGCCTTTGGTACCTCTAGACTTGACTATTCCAACGCACTCCTGGCTGGCCTCCTACATTCTACCCTATGTAAACTTGAGGTCATCCAAAACTCAGCTGCCTGTGTCCTAACTCGCACCAAGTCCCGTTCACCCATCACCCCTGTGCTCGCTGACCTACATTGGCTCCCTGTTAAGCAATGCCTCGATTTCAAAATTCTCATCCTTGTTTTCAAATCCCTCCATGGCCTCGCCCCTCCCTACCTCTGTAATCTCCTTCAGCCCCACAACCCCCTGAGATATCTGCACTCCTCTAATTCTGTCCTCTTGAGCATTCCTGATTATAATCGCTCAACCATTGGCAGCCGTGCCTTCTGTTGCCTGGGCCCTAGGCTCTGGAATTCCCTGCCTAAACCTCTCTGCCTCGCTACCTCTCCTTCCTCCTTTAAGACTCCTTAAAACCTACCTCTTTGACCAAGCTTTTGGTCACCTGCCCTAATTTCTTCTTAGGTGACTCGGTGTCAAATTTTTTGTCTTTCAATACTCCTGTAAAGCACCTTGGGACGTTACACTACGTTAAAGGCTCCATATAAATACAAGTTGTTGGTGGTGGTGTCCTGGCCAATATTTATCTCTCAATCAAAATCACTAAAAAAAAACACAGATTGTGTGGTCATTACCTCGTTGCTGTTTGTGGGAGCTTGCTGTGCGCAGTTTGGCCGCTGCATTTCCTACATTACAACAATGACTACACTTCAAAAGTACTTCATTGGCGGTAAAGCGCTTTGCGATGTACTGAGGATGTGAAAGGCACCATAGAAATGAAAGTCTTTGAGTTGCTATAATTGGCTTCAGTGCCCTTGGCTGGAGGAGGAGGTGGTGAGGGGGAGAAATCAGTCAGGGTGCCTGCCGCTGATCGCAATCGACTGACTCCAGGAATGTGTGTGTGTGCAGATGGCGACTGAAGATAGGATTGGACTCAACTTTGAGCAGCTTGCACGTGAAATGTGGCCGCTTGGGTGAGGCATCGGAGACAGACTAACATCCGGGGAACCGTACCCCAGCAAGAGGCAGAGCCTTCAGGACAGCGAGGAGGGGGAAAAATACAGGCTTTCCTCCCAAATCTAAACACTAGGTCTATTTCTTGACTCAATATTGGAAGCTGCCAGTTTAGCTCATTTGCATGTCGTTCCCACACTGAGTGCTCAGCGGCCGTGGAATTCCCAGCAGAGTTAAAAAAAAAAAATGTTTTATTTTAAGCTCCTACCTGAAATAACCCAGGAGGATGGTCAGAGAAGATGTCTGTAGTAGTTTCCAATGTACTAATACACAGGGTTGGGGAGGCTCTAAGCAGCACACAGGTTTACGCTCTGAGTCCGTCAGCAACTCACCATTGGGAGAATGGTGGCACCAATGTTCCCTGTTAGCTGCGCTTTGTTCTGCGCGGCCTGTTTCTTTTAATGCGCAGTCCCTTTAAATTTCTACTCATTCACGGTATTTACAATGTTAAAGCCGGTGAGCGGCCTGCGAGGGACGTTTGAGATTCCTGCTCGTCTGCACACCTTAGCAGGAACATTGGGTGGCATGAGGGGGTGGTTGAAGTGTGTCCATGTGTATGGGGGCATTGTTGGTGTGTGGGAGCCATGTCCACATCCCACTACATCCACATCCTCCTACCCCGTCCAACCCCACTGCCCTCTGTGTCTGCCCCCGGAATAAACTCTTCCCCATGTCACTTACAAACTCCCAATTCTCTAGCCTTTTGCCCTCCATTCGCTGTGATACTTCTGCAGTCGACCCCCATCTTTGCTCCCTCAAGTTCAAGGAGTCCTTGTTTGGGGAGGGGGTGCTTTGTGAATGTGTGTTGGGGAGGGCTGCGTGAATGCAATTTTTTTGGGGGGGCGCTGTGTTCATGTGTGGGCAGTGTGTCTATTATTGACGCGCGCATTTTGAGGTGTTGCCGTTTCTTTGTCTCTAATGTTCGGCACTGATTGCTCAAATGTAAAAGCTGATTCTGTGCTTTTTACAAGACAGCCGATAAAATCTGTTTCTTACGGCAGAAAGCGCACATTTATCGCCTTGCTTTACCTCCTGCCAGACCTACAGTAAACGGGCCAAGGACTGTGGCAATCCTCATTGTCCTGTTAGTGCAAAGCATCATTCTGTTAAAATAGTTAGCAGCTAACCGAGGAGCCATTAACCCGCTAAATCCTGGGCTGCCTGCATTCAGTTAAAAGTAATAAGATGTAAATTCCCTGCTGAGCATTGTCCCCACGTTCTCAGCTGAGGGCTGGCGATGTGTCTCCAGTCTGTAGGGAATGGCGAGGGATGATTAGTAGAAGCACTGCAAAGGCCCAAGGACATCTGTGGTCAGAGAATCCTATTTTGTGTGGTGGAGCGCAGAGAGTTATATTGCTCACTCTCTCCTGCTGCTACCACTCATGATGAGGTCGCTGATTCAATGGCTTCAAACTTCATTTCTGCTGCAAACAATCTAGTTAAAGTGTTTTCTCGGCTTCCCAGCTCTTGGGAGTCAGGGCGTTCGTTAACCAAATATAAAACGGAGGCATGTTTGAGGCCCGCCTGAATCAGCTGACATATTCCAGACTAATGAAAGTGCCTTGGTGCCAGGCATTGACCATCCATTCACTTCTCTGTGGAAACAGGTGGATCGATCACTTTTGGTCACAGTTCCTTTGTTCAGTTAGTCAACACACTGAAAAACAGATATAACAAGAGTGGCGGAAACAAAGACAGAGCTTGCTCCTGACCTAGTAGGTGAATCTACTGCCTTAGTGTCAGCTGTGGCTCAGTGGGCAGCGCTCTCGCCTCTGAGTCAGAAGGTTGTGGGTTCAAGTCCCACTCCAGGGACTTGAGCACATCTAGCTAGGCTGACACTCCAGTGCAGTGCTGAGGGAGTGCTGCACTGTCGGAGGTGCTGTCTTTCGGATGAGACGTTAAACCGAGGCCCCGTCTGCTCTGTCAGGTGGACGTAAAAGATCCCATGGCACTATTTTGAAGAAGAGTAGGGGAGTTATCCCCGGTGTCCTGGCCAATATTTATCCCTCAACCAACATAACAAAAACAGATTATCATTGCTGTTTGTGGGACCTTGCTGTGCGCAAATTGGCTGCTGCGTTTCCCACATTACAACAGCGACTCCACTTCAAAAGTACTTCATTGACTGTAAAGCGCTTTGAGACGTCTGGTGGTCGTGAAAGGCGCTATATAAATGTAAGTCTTTTCTTTAGTTTGGCAAGAAGCACAATTGACCGAGAAGGTTCCAGGTTTGATTCTGATTTCCAGCTACGTTGGTCTCTCCTGGATGGCTGCCAGTGTCCGACCTCGGCTGTAAAGCCCTCGGGGTTGGAATAGGCTACTGACACTCTCACACTAGGCTCACACAATAACAACTTGCATTTATATAGATCCTTTAACGCAGTAAAATGACCCA
Source organism: Squalus acanthias (assembly GCA_030390025.1). Taxonomy (NCBI): domain Eukaryota; kingdom Metazoa; phylum Chordata; class Chondrichthyes; order Squaliformes; family Squalidae; genus Squalus; species Squalus acanthias. Next base: position 61,512,076 of record CM059445.1, read on the forward strand.
AGGTGCTTCACAGGAGCGTTACCAAACAAAACTTGACACCGAGCCGAATGAGATATTAGGACAGATGACCAAAAGCTTGGTCAAAGAATTGGGTTTTAAATAGCATCTTAAAGGAGGAGAGAGGCGGAGAGGTTTAGGGAGGGAATTCCAGAGCGTAGGGGCGAGACAGCTGAATGCTCGGCCGCCAATGGTGGAGCGATTAAAATCGGGGATGCGCAAGAGGCCAGAATTAGAGAGACCTCCAGGTTGTAGGGTTGGAGGAGATAGGGAGGGGTGAGGCTATGGTGGGATTTGAACACAAGGATGAGAATTTTAAAGCGTCTTAAAGGATTATAGAGAGGCAGAATGATTTATGGAGGGAATTCCAGAGCTTAGGGCCTAGGCAGCTGAAGCCACGGTTACATGATCATTGGCCAAAGTGGCACTCAAAAGCAATACATAGCAACTTTTTAAAACAAGTATATTGATTTAAACTTAATTTACAATTTGGAGAAACCTTCAGCAGACCCCATTATAGGAAGGATATTAGAGCCAAGGTTCAGTAGAATCAGATCAGGAATGAAAAGTTGTAGAAAACTGGGGGCTTGTTTACCCTTGAAAAGAAAACCATAGGGCGATCTAATAGTAGAATGTAGTCCCAGTTGAAGAGTTAGCACAGTGAGCCAAATGGCTGCCTTGTGTGCTGTAATTTCTATGATTTTATATTCCTTTCCATTTCCAAAACCATTCCCCAAATTATTTATAAAGATTACGATCAGCAGAGGTGCTCTGACTGTTCCGGGGCCTCGAATGCACACAGCATTTTAATTAAAACTATTGCCATTGATAATTAGTCTTTTTTTCCATTATTTACCCAATTCATTATCCAATTTTAAAACTTTCTGCTTTATCCCCCAAGAGCTCTCACTTGAGCCTGAAAAATCTCTTGTGTGGGATTTTATCCCGTGCATCTAAAAGTTAAAATATGGAAAATCGACTATATTACCATCACCCAGCAGCTCTGTCATGTCCTCCAAGAGTTGCAGTGAATTTTTTAGACACGATCTGACTTTCATGAATCAGTATTCCCACGTTGGATGCTCTTGAATTGCTTCCACTAAGGTTTACAATGTTTCCCCATTAGGAATCACGGTAACTGGGCCCATAATCTCCTGCATTTCTGACCTTTTTTAGAGATTTAAAACGTTCAATATTTTCCCGTCATCTGGTACTACGCCTGTGTCCAATGAGGTGTGAATGGTTTAAATTGCCAATCCCTTAGTTCTACCGTCATTTCCTTAAGTACTCTTAGATGCGTTCCATCTGGTCTTGGTGCTTCATGAATATTTAAATATCACAGCTTTTTAATGACCATTTTACTACCAGACATGAACTCAGATTCAGCAACTGGAAAGATGTTCCAGATTGAACCAGTTGTGACAGAATGGGCCAGACTTTGCTGGAGCGGCATGCCCCGTGAGTTAGTCATTTTCCTGCACCCTTCAGCTCGAAATATATTTATGCCGTGTCTTGCTGGTAGTGCGAGCTGATAGCGGCGAGGGCAATGCGGTATCTGGGACCTCGGTGAACGACAGGACCAACAGTCTAGCTCTTTAACCAATGGGATTTAAGGATTGAGAAAGAAACAGAGGAACAACAGAGAAGTAAATGGGGTGAATTAGTGTCAAATTAGATACAGAAATAGAAATAAAGAGAGGGAATGATTGTATTAAGAGAGAGAAAAGAGAGAATTTTTTTTAAATCTGACATTTAAAAAATCTCTAACAACAATTTACTACATGCAGAAATGAGACTCAACAGTTTGAATTGTTCCCTTTCTGGGCCGGAGAGGTTGATTGGCATTGCATTAACAATTATCACGTTGTTGAAAAGGTACTTACACTCTTAATTATTAGCCCTAACTTTCTGCAGTGAGTTTAATGGGCAATTACTGTGCAAATCCAGCAAGTTCTTAAAAATAACAGGAAGGCTGAGGGCGGAGCGAAGCAAACGGTGGAGCAGCGTAAATTGACCAGCAAGTTCTGGAGATTCGTAACTCACAAAGTATCTCTTCTTCCCTGAACATGCTGGCCGATTTGCACATTAATAACACAGTGCATCGTTAACACACTGTTATTTCTCCAGAAAGATTTGGCCCAATACTTTGAGATTTTTCAGCCTCCCACTGTCTCCCCTCATCTCATTCACTATTTATTTCCCAATGTATTCTCCATTTCAAGTATCATGGCCTTGAATGAGCTCATCCAGAATCTGGTCCATTATTATTTCTTATTCATTCAGTGGGTCCTCCTGAGCACATAAGGGACCATGAAGGGGAGACAAATGGAGCAGTTTCTTTCTCATCCATAAAAGTGCCGACTATTATTTAATACTTTGAAAGTTCCAAAGAGTCAAATTTTATTCTCTGCCTTGTCCTTGGAGATTTCATTTTCTAATCTTCCTTTCCATTCCAGGTTATCTGATTGGCAGCGTCTGGTTTGGTTTATTTTCCAGTTCTAATCTTTCTGCTCCTTTTAATCTTTTAAAACATTTGCAGTTTCCTTCATACTGTTTATAAACTTTTTTTTTAACCATTTAGCTTGAGGTTTTGATGTGAACCGTCAGTCTCTATGTGGCACATATTCCAGATTCAGGAACACCTCGGTTTTAAAATTCTCATCCTTGTTTTCCAATCCCTCCATGACCCCGCCCTCCCTATCTTTGTAACCTCCTCCAGCCCCACAACCGTCCGAGATCTCCGCGCTCCTCCAATTCTGGCCTCTTGCGCATCCCTGATTTTCTTCGCTCCACCATTGGTGGCTGTGCCTTCAGCTGCCTGGGCCCTAAGTTCTGGAATTCCTTCCTAAACATCTCCGTCTCCTTATATCTCCTATGTGGCCCAGTGTCAAATTTTGTTTGATTATGCTCCTGTGAAGCTTTACTATGATAAAGGCGCTGTATAAATGCAAGTTGTTGTTGTTGTTGTTGATATCCTGAACAGCGTTCACTTTGGGTTGGGGTTGATCACATTTATCACAGAAGAATTTTTAGAAACAAATAAAACTAATTAAACTCAAGCAGCCCATCCCTTTCTCATAGATAAAACCAACCAGCAATTCCTTCTCTCTCCAGAAACATGGCAAATAGTCTAAGCTGAAAGCTGTTAGTTAGTCCTTGACCACCATGCCTAAACAGTATGAGGCAACGATAAGCAAAGCAAATAACATAACTAAAAATAGAAAACGCTGGAAATACTCAGCAGGTCAGGCAACATCTGTGGAGAGAGAAACAGAGTTAACGTTTCAGGTTGATGACCCTTCGTTAGAACTGGAAAAAGCTGGAGATAGAACAGGTTTTTAAGCAAGTGCAGGGGCAGGGAAAGGGGGGAGGGGAGGAAAGAACAAAAGGGAAGGTCTGTGATAGGGTGGAAGGCAGGAGAGATTAAGAGACAAAAGGGATGATGGTGCGAGGCAAAAGGAGATGGTAATGGGAAAGCAAATAACATTGTGGGTTATATTATTAAATCAGTTGGGTTCAAATGCTCAGTGGACATGTTGAGATTCCCTGGTCAAGCCACACCTGGAATAGTCCATAAGAACATAAGAAGCAGGAGTAGGCCACACGGCCCCTTGAGCTGCTCTGCCATTCAATAAGATCATGGCTGATCTTCAACCTCAACTTGACTTTCCCACCCTACCCCATACCCCTTGATTCCCTTCATGTCAAAAAATCTATCTCTGTTTTGAATATACTCATCGACTGAGCATCCACAGCCCTCTGGGGTAGAGAACGCAAAGGATTCACAACCCTCTGAGTGAAGAAATTTCTCCTCATCAGTCCTAAGATGTCACCCCAACATCAAAGGGCCATTTAGGCAGTGCAGTCAAGAGCAACGATTCTGGTCCCCCAGTATCAGAGGGAACAGTTATGAGAAACTACTTGTTAAACTAGAGCTGCTTAATCTGAAAGGGACACTGCAGAAGGGACTATGAAGATAGATTGAGATATACAAGATGCTTAATGGGATAGAGAAAGTAGATTCAGATGGTTGAGACCAGGCCACTAGACTCCATTAAGAAACACTTGGATGCTGTAATGATAAGATAGTAGGATACGGCATTAAGGAAGGGCGAGAATCAAATAGGTTGTAGGGCCTTCTTCATCCAAACCTATCTTATGAACCCATTTATAGGGCTGGATTTTCCCAACCTCAGCGGGTCCGCGGAGGGTGACATCCGTGGCGTGTGGGGACGCCGCATCTGTGTCGATCCCAGCCTCCAACAAGATTTTCCATTGATGGGATTGTTAAGCCACACCCTGCGAGGTTCCCGGCCAATTAATAGGAAGCGGGTCTGATGACGTCATTTGATGACGCGTCATCAGCCGGTTTCCTTAAAGGGACCATGTCCACAATAATTTTGACAGTTGTGCTGTCAGTGTTCTGCAGCATTGAGGTGCTGCAAACACTGACAAGCACTGCACAGAGGTGCACGGCTGCACCCAGGCTCTCCCATTATGCTTATGGAGTGAGTCACAGCACGCAGGGAGTTTCTCTTCCCTTCCAATGGGCGGAAGAACCTCCCCAGGAGACCAACGCAGCCTGGTTGCACATTGCACTGGAGGACACAAGCAGGGATGTCGTCAGGAGGACCTGGCTGCAATGGCGCAAACCTTTCAAAAATCTCAGTAGATCACAAAACGTTACTGGAAAGTCACGCTCAGCCTCATCCTGCTTTGCCACTCATCACATCCCCATCACTCTGCCTTCCCTACCCTACTCCTGCACATCCTTACTCACACCAACTTACCTTGCACCTCCACCCATCCCTCTATATCTACATTATCACTTCCCCATCTCACTAGCCACCCCTCACCCTCATCCTTGTCCCAATCGTACCAACTAACAACACACAAGGGTAGGCAGTTAGGTGTTATCGCCAATGTTCATGTAAAGTTTCTGTTAATGTGTTGTCAAACAATGAAATCTTTATTTTCAACACTTTGCCGCTTTGGACAGATCTGTGTGCATCTTTGGAAGTGGCTTAGTGAGTTGCAATGAATGGTGAGACATAATGGTACCCCCCGCAATGGTGATGAGTGTGAAAGGAATGGCTTGGGCATTGTAGGGATGCTTTATGGTGTTGGTGTGGGGTGGTGCCAACCTGGCGCATTATGTGGCAGCCAGGGTGTACAGCATCAAGTGAAGTAAATCTGGCCATGGCGAGGCCATCCCTGGCCTCCCGGGCAGCAATGTGGTCGGGTGCTGATGCCCTGTGTCCTGTGCAGCATTAGGTGATTGCGGAGAAGGTTGGTGCTGTTGGTGTGCCTGGTGATGTTGGTGTGCCTGGTGATGTTGGTTTTGGGGCTGATCGTGGTGGGATTCTGATGACCAAGTTGAGATTTTTTCAAGGGCACCGATGCTGATGGAATAGCTGGCAGCTGAAGTTGAGACGACAGAAGCGATCTGTCAATGGTGAGAGAGGTTGCTCCAAGGAGGTGACACTGGATAGAGAGTTTGCTCCAAACACTTCAAACCTCCATAAAGCTGAAAAGTGTGTTCCAAATCCTGAAGGCTCCAGCTTCTAAGATTGGAAAGTGATCAGCTGTGAAATGGTAGCTTTTATACCACTTTTGCAGCTGTCACCTATTCACAGAAATGGAGGGTTGTTCAGAACCCGACACACTTACCTGTCGTGATCCCAGAGCGATGGGAACCTCGTAGAAAACTCGGGAAAATAGTTTGTACCTGGTAAAATGCTGATTAAATTGCTTTAAACAAACTTTTAACTATTTGAATTGCCTGACCCGCCACTTAGTGCCGTGTCTGCAAAGCGCAGGCAGAGCCGGCACTAGGGAAACTCACAAGGTGGCGGGTTCAGAGCGGGATACCGCCCCGCTGTCAATCTTTCTGATTTTGACAACGGACCCGCCTCCGAACCTGCCCTCTGAGCGCCGGCAAAATTCAGCCCATACTGTCCAATGTCTTCCTTGTAACCTGTTCCACAGTTTGTGTTCCTTTTATTCCCCATTTCAAATATCATGGCCTTCAATGAGCTCCTCCAGAATCTGGTCCATTATTCGATCCTTAAGTGGGGCCTCCTGAGCACCCCCAAGGGGCCATGAGGAGCAGACAAATGGAGCAGTCTGATTCGTTTGTTTAAAAGAGAGAAACCTTTTTAAAATTGTATGTAAGGGACAGAAAAGGGAAGTACTTTGCATTACAAGTGGTTCCTCATTTCAATGGGTAAGTAGCACCACACAGTGTGACACTGAGCCATGCACATCAGGACACTTCTGTTCACTGTGTATGTCAATGATTTAGATATAGGGAGTTTAGTACTTTAAATCTTTTACCCAGCGGTTGTGTGTTTCTGTCGCTTGGTTCCCTTCATAGCTTCTTACAGACTCTTGTCTCTCTGTTCTCACTTGACGTCAAGTGCTCTTATTTATTTATAGAGCCAGCTCACCGTTTCTCTCATACTCTCTCCCCATCCTCGTGGGAGCAGGTCCCTTGTTCATTCTGTCTCATTGTGGTTCTGTCCATTTGCTGCTTTCTGCTCTGTGCCCTGTTTGCTCCCCTAACACGCACTCACTAGTACTCTAATCAGAAACTGTTACTGGCCACATGGGACAATCACTTAGTCTCCCTACAATGGAAAACATTCCTGCAATTCCTAATCAGGAGGGAGGCTACTGGTCAAACTGTGACAGACAGGGTCAAGATAACTAATGGCCATTAACATCCTGTGGAGCAGTGACAATGAAAGACACTGAGACAAACATAAGTACCTATAGCACCTGTGCAGGTCTGCGAGTAGGAGCCTACAACACACGGTGAGATTAAACTGTGCCTTGTCGATTTAAGAGAAAATGCTAATTGATCTGTGGCCCAGAGCGATGCTGACATCACCTGGGAGCAGGTCACCTCCTGGCCTCATTGTCATTGTAATTGTAAAACCTAATGGGGATGGAGTGGGGCAGTGGTTAGCATGTGGTTAGCATCTTACCTGTACTCGGGGGGGGGGCGGGGGGCACAGGAGTGCGGCAGGAGTTTGAGTTATCATCACTGCCTGATGGAGGTGGAATGAGCAATGCAACGATTGGGCTGATGGAAAACTCATTGGAGGGGTGGGGTGGAATTGGGATGGTGTATAGCCGTGCCCAGTGTGCGGGTTGGGATGGTGTGCAGCTGTGCTCGAGATGGTGCCAGGGTGTTAAGAAAGTTTGACTGGAGGACGGTTTTCATTGCTTCCCAGTCGCATCATTTCCAATGGCACAAACCCCATAAAATTGGGTCCATTTTAATGAAACAAACCTGTGACAAGTGGTAGAATCTGGCTGTTTCACGAAAGCGGTTTAAAGCTCAGTGCTAATAATTTAACATTTATTGATCGAAGTAGTAAAACATTTATCAGCTTGACGTGAATCGCACTGTTTTCAAGTACTGCAGTTTCCTTAGGGCCATATTCTGATTGTTCCCAGTGGGACAATAAGACAAGGACTGGGAAAGATTAGTGTAATAGGCCTATAATTCCCCTAATGTGATAACGTGGAGGCCACATATGTAACACCACTGTTTGAGTAGCATTACACAAGGTTATCCATTCACACGGAAATCTGGAGAGGAGGGGAGATTTTTAAAAGACAAACTCGGAGCTTAAATTTAATAACTGCTTTTAATAATGTACAGCGGCTGTGACATTGTCAGTGCCAAGTTCCTAAAAATTTAATCTCTTTCTTACATTTCGGATGGATTTAATATGAATAATTTAACACTGAAGAGTAAAGCTCTTTAAACAGTGACTAATTCTGGAAGTCTGAACATAATGGTGAGCAGCAAGTGTTTGATGTGAAGCTATATTTGGGTTTATCACAGAGCGTGTTTCCCCCTCCTGACTGACGGTGAGGACTGCTGGGTTACAGGAGTCACGTTCACTGTCTCCAGCTTCAAACATTCGGAGGTGATGTCATTCGGATGAGACATTAAACCGAGGCCACATCTGCCCTCTCAGGTGGGCACAAATGATCCCACGGCACTATTTCGAAGAAAAGCAAGGGGAGTTCTCCCCGGTGTCCTGGCCAATATGTATCTCTCAACCAACAGCACTAAAACAGATTATTTGGTCATTATCACATTGCTGTTTGTGGGAGCTTGTTGTGCGCAAATTGGCCGCCACATTTCCTACCTTACAATAGTGACTACACTTCAAAAACTACTTAATTGGCTGTAATGTGCTTTGGGGCGTCCTGAGATTGTGAAAGATGCAAATTCTTCTTTATATGCCAAGGATGAGTTCTTGGACATTGAATCCACACTCGCAGTTTATTAAAGATTAAATGAACATCGACTCACAGCCAACACCGAGATTACAAAATATGTTCTGCCGTCTAAGAACGCAAGTCACAGTCGGTTGAGCTCAACCTTATCTCCTCTCGCTCTCTCTCCTCCTTCTGTTTATGGCTACGATCTCAGCCCTAGTTATACTGTTTCTAGCTGCACCGATTGATAGGCATCTGCATTCCATAACCCTTTATACCCACTCCCGGTATCGGTGCGTAGCCAGATGTTCCAGGCTACCTAAACACCTATCCCTCTTTTGATGTCCATGGTTCAGCAGGGGAACAGAAAGCACTAGTGTTTTGGATCAGTGAGGCATGAAAGGAGAGCGGAGTCTCAAGATTGGAAGTGATAAAGAAAATGTAAACATGTGCAAGCTGGTCTGGAAGAAGGCTATAAACAACCTTTGTCCACACATACTGTCAGCCTCTTTAGCAGCCTTTCAGTCTTCGATTTATAGTACAGAGCTTATTATAAATTAATTCTTTTCGTACAAGATGGATTCCTTTACTAACTCTTGATCTTGATCTCTAACAGTTATCGCTTAAACATCGCTTTTAATCCGAATGTGTGTACTGGGAGTTTAGAATGTTTACAGCGTGATTTGCTGAGTTTGGAGTTTACTGTTGGGAATCTGCTAGCCACCAAAAAGACTTGAAGTTTAAAAGCTGTAGCAAAGTCTCTATAATGAGTTTGACCTACAAAGGAAAACGGTCGCTGGTTAAACTCGCCTCAAGACAATTCTCCGTTCTTCAAGCTGAATTTAGAGTTCTACAATGCACGTGCATTGTAATTGTGATGACATCGCACACAGTGTGATGAATGCAATGCAGACGCATCTTGGGATCTGGTTTCAGAGTGAAAAATGGTGGGAATTAGAGGAAGGATTTGTTTTTTTCTTTAAAAATTGAAAGAGAATCTGTTTCTAATGATCCATGAAACCAAAAAATTCTGGCAATTTAAAGTAGAAATCAGTTCTTTTAATTAAAAAAAGCTTTAATGATTCTTACCCACGCTGTATGAGTATGTCTCAGACCTTGTGATCGGAGGAAGATTTTTTTTCTATCAGCGTGAAGACTCAGCCAAGAGCCCAAGGAGTTGTACGTAGTCAAATTGGCTGGGGTTCGGGAGCTGTGTCAGCCCAAAGCTTTGGGTTCAAGTCAACTTGGGTGCAATTCAGCCATGGCTCAGTGGGTAGTGTTCTTGCCTGCTGAGTCAGAAGGTTGTGGGTTTAAATCCCACTCCAGAGACTTGAGCACAAAAATCCAGGCTGACACTCCAGTGCAGTACTGAGGGAGTGCTGTGCTGTGCTGCCGGAGGTGCGGAATTTTGGATGAGACGTTAAACCAAGGCTCCGTCTGCCCTCTCAGGTGGATGTAAAGGATCCTATGGCACTATACAAAGAAGAGCAGGGGAGTTCTCCCCGCTGTCCTGTCCAATATTTATCCCACAACCAACACCTAAAACAGATGATCTAGTCATTTATCACATTACTGTTTGTGGGATCTTGCTGTATGCAAATTGGCTGCCATGTTTCCCTATATTACAACAGTGACTGCACTTCAAAAGTACTTCATTGGCTGTAAAGCACTTTGGGATGTCCTGAGGTCGTGAAAGGTACTATATAAATGCAAGTCTTTCTTTCACATCTAGGTCTCACATGTCTCTCAATTTTTTTCCTTCAGTCCTGGCAACCGCTTCCCTCCCCAATGCCAGCCACCGCTCCCCTCCCTCTCGATCGCCCACTCCCAGTCACCCCCACCCTCTCTCCTGAGTGTGTCCAAATCTCGCATACTGTTTATTATCTCCCAGTACTGATTGTGAGTAGTGAGTCTCTGAACTCTCCTGTTTCTGATCATTCAGCATCGAATGAAAAGCTTCTAGCCTTTTAGTGAATAGACATAGAATTACATTAGTGAATCCGTGGAGATAACAGGGCAGCTGTCACTCTGATGCATGGGCCTAGAGACTGTTGCTTATCTCGAAGCACACTGCAGCCTCCTATTCCAGCAGGGTTTCAACAGGGATGTCACAATTACCACACACAGCCCCAAAATTAACCCCAAGGATCGGATCCTTTTCGGGCTGAGCACGGAAACAAGGGTTGTCCTGAACCAACACTATACTGGGGACATCAACAGGAGAGACCCACCGGGTTTTTCTTCTCTGACCAGAAAGAAAATGGATTCTTGACAAAGAAGCTTCTGGAATCTCCATGACAAAGTCATTTAAGAACAAAAGGAGTTCATAGGTGGATAGAGAGAAACTATTTCCTCTGGTGGGGCGAGTCCAGAACAAGGGGGCATAACCTTAAAATTAAAGCCAGGCCGTTCAGGGGTGATGTCAGGAAGCACTTCCTCACACAAAGGGTAGTGGAAATCTGGAACTCTCTCCCCCCCCCCCAACCCCCCACCCCCCAAAAAAAACTGTTGAGGCTGGGGGTCAGTTGAAAATCTCAAGGCGGGTAGATGGAGTTAAGATACAGATCAGCCATGATCTCATTGAATGGCAGAACAGGTTCGAGGGGCTGAATGGCCTCCTTCTGTTCCTATGCTCCTAACATCAGACAAACTGGCATCACACAGTTCCAGTATTACAGCTCGTCTCCGCCCTGAATCACTCACACTGCTAAATACACAAGCCCACAGCTCTGTGGCTGAAACTGCATCTTGAGGTCACCGCTCTGAGGCAAGATCCCAGCTATTTAACAGTCACCGACCTCTGAATGAGACGTTAAATCAATGTCCTCATCTGGCTCTTCAGGTGGACTTTAAAAGATCGCATAGAACTGTTCAGAGGAGGGAGTTTGCTCAGTGCCAGACCAACACTCCTCCTTCAACTAATACCACCAAAAAAAACAAAAGAACCATCTGTTTGTGAATCATGCTGGCACTGGATGACTGCATTAACCTACGCACAAAAGCTTTTGGAATTTAAAAGTAATTCCTTCTGTGAAGTGCTTTGAGACGTTTTCGCACTACAAGGTGCTGTAGAAATGAAGGGATTATTATCACTTGTGCACAGAAAGTCTTGTTTTAAAAATCCATCTATTATTTATTACACCGTGGTATCTGAGTACTGTAGATTTCTACATTAGTCTGCACAGGATCAAGAATCTGGGACGCATGGCGCCCTTTGGCAGCTATGTGGCAATTATGCCAAGAGTGCAGTTTGTCAGTCAGTTCAGGACAGACTAATTAAGGAATAAACTGCGGGCCGCTTGGGATAGAGCCCACGGAATTAGATAACGGCAAGATACTGCAGTCAGAGCTAAGAGCTACTGTGATACTGGAAATCACAAATACTGCCTTGACTCCAAAGGCCATTACTTCTGATGGTTCCACGCGGGACTGAATGTGTTTAGTTTTTTACATTAAGGGCAGATTCCCTGATGTGTTCACGAAGTGTATCCACTAATTCCTTGTGCACACATTCCACATTCCACCAGCCCGACTGTGAAGTTTTAAAGTACTTTGGAGGCCGCACAGAGAGAGAGATGGATCTCATTGTACCCCTGAATTTAATGCAAAGTAAGTTTAATTGTTCCCGTGATGGGTTCCCCGTGTTACTGGCCTCCTCATTCTTTGAACATATGCACGACCACACAACAGGCATCCCTCCGCTTCCCGTACTGCTCGTAACTGAGCTCCACTTCTTAAGAACATGAGAATTAGGAGCAGGAGTCGGCCATTCGGCCCCTCGAGCCTGCTCCGTCATTCAATAAGGTCATGGCTGATCTTCTACCTCAACTCCACTTTCCCGCCAGATCTCCATATCCCTTGATTCCCATAGAGTCCAAAAATATATCTATCTCAGCCCTGAATATACTCAACGATTCAGCATCCACAGCCCTTTGGGGCAGAGAATTCCAAAGATTCACAACCCTCTGAGTGAAGCTAGAACTGACTGGTTGGGGTTTTTTTTGCAAGTTGGAATTTGCTGTCATGCTTGACCTATGCTGCATTATACACTGCCTCTGATTCGTCACGCCGCTTTTTTGTTATCCAGTATTGGCTGAGCAGAAATTTCCTCCCATTAAATATTGGGAAGACCAAAGCTATTGTCTTTGGTCCCTGCCACAAACTCCGTTTCCTAGCCGACTCCATCCCCCTCCCTGGCCACTGTCTGAGGCTGAACCAGACTGTTCGCAACCCCGGCGTCCTATTTGACCATGAGTTTCTCCGCCTCTCTCGCACTTTAAGATGCTCCTTAAAACCTACCTCTTAATCAAGCTTTTGCTCATCTGTCCTCATTTCTCCTTAAGTGGCTCGGTGTCAAATTTTGTCTGATAACGCTCCTGTGAAGCACCTTGGGTTGTTTTACTACATTAAGGCGCTATATAAATGTAAGTTGTTGTTGTTGTCAGTTTGAAGCCCCCACCTTAAACCTTGTCACTGGAGCCTGTGTCATGAGTTTTATCTCTTCAAAAATAAGAAGCTCCAGCTGCTGTGTTGTCTCTGGACCACTAGTTGGAGCTGTTGTGCTGTCTGTAACCTGAACCTGCATTAACTGTGAGAACATTTAACGCCCCTTCCAACATTTCACATAATCAGACTGACATTCACTGAGTTTAAAAATAGCTCTGAGTTATACCTTCGCCACAGTCAATCCTGAAACCCAGAGTTGCACATCAACAGCTCCAGTAACTGCCTGTCCCTCACAAAGTACAGTCCTATAATACATTACATAGGATTACATAGGATATACAGCACAGAAACAGGCCATTCGGCCCAACCACTCCATGCCGGCGTTTATGCTCCACTTGAGCCTCCTCCTGTCTTTCCTCATCTAAATCTATCTGAGTAACCCTCTATTCCCTTCTCTCTCATATGCTTGTCTAGCCTCCCCTTAAATGCATCTATATACTATTCGCTTCAACCACTCCCTGTGGTAGCGAGTTCCACATTCTCACCACTCTTTGGGTAAAGAAGTTTCTTCTGAATTCCCTATTGGATTTCTTGGTGACTATCTTATATTGATGGCCTCTAGTTATGCTCTTCCCACAAGTGGAAACATTCTCTCTGTATCCACTTTTCCACAAAACCTTTCATAATTTTAAAGACCTCTATTAGGTCACATCTCAGCCTTCTTTTTTCAAGAGAAAAGAGACCCAGCCTGTTCATCCTTTCCTGATAGGTATACCCTCGCATTTCTGGTATCATCCTTGTAAATCTTCTCTGCACCCTCTCCAGTGCCTCTATATCCTTTATATAATATAGCGACCAGAACTGCACGCAGTACTCTAAGTGTGGTCTAACCAAGGTTCGATACAGGTTTAGCATAACTTCCCTACTTTTCAATTCTATCCCTCTAGAAATAAACCCTAGTGCTTGGTTTGCTTTTTTTGTAGCCTTGCTAACCTGTGTCGCAACCTTTAGTGATTTGTGTATTTGTACTCCTAGATCCCTTTGTTCCTCTACCCCACCTAGACTCGCACCCTCCAAGTAATAAGTGACCTCCGTATTCTTCTTACCAAAATGTAATACCTCACATTTATCTGTGTTGAACTTCATTTGCCAATTATATGCCCATTCTGCAAGTTTATTAATGTCCTCCAGTAATTTGTTGCAGTCCTCCTCAGTATTGACTATCGCCCCCAATTTGGTGTCACCCGCAAATTTAGAAATTGTGTTTTTGATTCCAAAGTCTAAATCGTTAATGTAAATTGTGAACAACAGTGGTCCCAGCACTGATCCTTGTGGAACACCACTACCCACCTTCTGCCACTGTGAATAGCTACCCTTTACCCCTACTCTCTGCTTTCTGTCTTGAAGCCAGCTAGCTATCCATTCTGCTACTTGTCCCCTGATTCCGCATTCTCTGACCTTGTTCATCAGTCTATTATGGGGAACCTTATCAAAGGCCTTTTGAAAATCTAGATAAATTACATCTACTGTATTACCATTGCCTACTCTCTCTTTTACCTCTTCAAAAAATTCAATGATTTGGTCAAGCAAGATTTCCCTTTTGGAAATCCATGCTGGCTATTCATTACTGTGTTTTTGGTTTCTAGATGTTCTTCTATTCTCTCCTTTAGTAGGGATTCCATTATTTTTCCTACCACCGATGTTAAGCTGACTGGTCTATAATTCCCTGGACATGTTCTATCCCCCTTCTTAAATATAGGTATTACGTTAGCTATCCGCCAGTCCTCTGGCACTACACCTTTTTCTAACAAATTATTAAATATGTGTAGTAATGCCTCTGCTATCTCTTCCCTAGATTCTTTTAAAATGCGTGGATGCAATCCATCCGGACCAGGGGCTTTATCCTTTTTGAGTTCGATTAGTTTATTTAATATAATCCCTCTTTTTTTATTTTAAATGCACTTATTTCATTACTAATCTCGTCATCCAATGTCATGTCCACCTGTTCCATCTCCCTGGTAAATACTGAAGCAAAATAATTATTTAATATTTCTGCCATCTCTCTATCGTTACCTCTGGTATTATCTTGTCTATCCCTTAATGGCCCTATTCCCATCCCAACCTTCCTTTTTTTATTGATGTGCCTGTAAAATATTTTACTATTTTGTTTTATGTTCCTTGATAATTTAATTTCATAGTTCCTCTTTGCCTTCCTAATTATTTTTTTGACTTCTCTCCTAATCTCTTTGTATTCTCCCTTATATTGCACTCTGCTGCTGTCTATGTACTTAATGTTTCCCTCTTTCCTTACCCTCAATTGTTCCCTTATGGCTTTATTCATCCATGGAGTGTTTAGTTTGTTCTTTCCTTTTAGCGGAATATATTGTTCCTGCACTCTGTTGAACACCGTTCCTCCCTTCTACATCGTTGTTTGCCAATATTGTGGCCCATTTTATTTTCCCAAGTTCTATTCTCAGCCCCTCAAAATCAGCCTTTCTCCACTCTATTACCCTGGTTTTCGTCATACTTATGTCCTTCTCAATTATCATCTTAAAGCGTATTATATTATGATCACTATTGCCTAGATACACTTTTACTTCTCTTATCTGCTCTGGTTCATTCCCCATTACTAGAAGCTCACACCATCCAGGACAAAGCAGCCCGCTTGATTGGCACCCCATCCACCACCTTAAACATTCACTCCCCCCATCACCGGCGTACCATGGCTGCAGTGTGTACCATTTACAAGATGCACTGCAGCAGCTCACCAAGGCTTCTTCGGCAGCACCTCCCAAACCCGCGACCTCTTCCACCTAGAAAGACAAGGGCAGCAGGCGCATGGGAACACCACCACCTCCAAGTTCAACTCCAAGTCACACACCATCCTGACTTAGAAGTATATCGCCGATCCTGCCTGGTCTCCCACTGTTTTAAGTACCGCCGCCGCTGATACCGCCTCCAACACCCACACTGTGCTGACTGTTAATATAAGGTGGCTGTGCATTTCTCAGATGGAAGCCCATATATATGTGTGTAATGTATATGATGTACATTAAATACTGTGGTGTAGCGGTTATGTTACTGGACTAATTACACAGAAAACGTGAATTCAAATCCTGCCATGGCAGTTTGAGAATATGAACTCAGTCCAATTAGAAAGTTGGTATCTGTAAAAGTGACCATGAAGCTGTCGGATTGCCCCTTACCCGATCTGGCCTATACGTGACTCCAATCCCACACCAATATGTTTGAAGTGCCCTCACAAGCCACTCAGTTGTATCAAACAACAACTTGCATTTATAGAGCACCTTTAATGTAGTAAAACGTCCCAAGGCGCTTGAAAAGGAGCGATTATCAAACAAAATTTGACACTGAGCCACATAAGGAGATATTAGGACAGGGACTTGGTCAAAGAGGTAGGTTTTAAGGAGCGTTTTAAAGGAGGAGAGGCGGAGTGGTTTAGGGAGGGAATTCCAGAGCTTGGGGCCCAGGCAGTTGATGTTGTTATTGATGATAACTAGCGACTACACCTTCCTCTGTTGTCACTGTGTCCAGCAAACACCCCAAACTCTTATTGGGCACCAGATTCCCACCCTCCCAGCTCCTTGTGATTTCCTCTCAATGTCCACAAACCCCTAGACTTCATTCTCAGTGCTTCCTGATCCCAGATCCAGCCCGAAATCTCTAGGATTATGGGACCACCGTCCCCAAGATCACAGAACCTGCCCTAGTGTTTCCAAACCCCGCCTCTACTGTTTTCCTGGAACCCTCTTCCCAGTGCACACAGAGTAGGAAACAGCAATGGTGTGGGAAACAAGCAGTGAGATAGTTACAGGAAGAGAGAAAGGTACTTTTTAAAAAACTTTTTTGCCACATGCTGTGCTGCAGGAGAGGCCATGTTTCTTTGTCTAGTTAATTTAATCCCATGTTAATGAGCTGTATAGAATTTTAATACTCTGCCTGGCATGGTATGAACTAGTTCCCATCAAAGTGACATGAATTATGTTGATTATATCCTCTTATCATTTTAATTAAATGCATCTTTAAGTTACGTTAAGAATCAATTCACTGATGTGATAATAAGGAGGTGTTTATTGAATATATTATCGGTCTGTTTACATAAGATACCTGTATTGAAGAATCTCTGATATATGTTGATGAAATGTTTTCTTTTTTTTGCAAATTGTATGTCAGATACCTAATATTGATTAATTGTAATTAAATGTGTCTAATATAACTTTGTGTCATACATGATAACCACGCTCTCAGTTTTATATCTTAGTAAAGGGCTCATTGCAAGCCCATCTATTCTACTGCCTTTCTTTAAAGAGACAGAGAATCAAGAGCTGCAGAGTGAGAGAAAGTGCAGGAGAAAACCGCCGTGATCTTTAATCTTGTTTGACGCTTATCAATTTTCTACTCCTCTCCTCTGGTTCTGCGCTTTCAGACTAAGGAAAACCACTAGTATCATCCATACTTTTCACCATTTTTAAGATGTAGGATATGTCACCCCCTCAATCTTGTTTTCTCCAATAAGAACAGTTTAGTTCTGTCGGCCTCTCCTCATAGTTTTCAAGACTCAAAGATAAGGAAGCAAGTCCTGAGAAAGGACCACTCAGCCCATCAATCCTGCTTCTTGCACAGACCATGTGCAGTCTCCCCTACCATGGATTCTTTAATTTAGTCTCTTTCTACAGCCCATTTACCATCTCCCCTTATCATTGATTCTACCTAACCCATTTAATCTCATGAAGCAATTCTCAGTCTAAATACTGTCTGATCCCCAAATGTAATCAACGAAACTGTAGAATATTCAATTATCCTCATATGTCCACTAATCAACTCGAGCCTGCCTCTGCCGTGGGACATCCCCCTTGGACCGAGCAACCCTTGGCTCTTGCAGCCTTTGGCCTGTGGGACATTAAGAAACTTTGAGTGGACTGGTTTGAAGTTTTCAGCATTTCGAAGGGAAATTACCTAATTGATTCAGGCAATTGTTCAGTCTGGTGAAAGATTCAAATATCAGAGTACACAAGTTAAAAATCAGGAAGTTAGTAAGAAGGGTAGTAAGGAGGAACTTTTTAATACAAAAGGTAATATAATAACCTATATTTATATAGCTCAGTAAACATTTTGTGAATGCGCTAATTTCCCGTACACAAACTTCACTTCCTGTTCTCGTGACTTTTTGTAAACTTTTTATGTCAACATTTAACATTGAAATTCCCTATGTAAACATTCGCCTGTAATTCTTTGTTGATGAACCAATCAATCACGGTGTCAGCCGTGACTCAGTTAGTAGCACTCTCGCCTCTGAGTCAGAAGGTTGTGGGTTCAAGTCTCATTCCAGAGAATTGAGCACAAAAATCTAGCCTGACACTCCCAGGGAGCACTGCACTGTCAGAGGTGCCATTTTTTGGATGAGACGTTAAACCGAGGCCCCATCTGCCCTCTCGGGTGGACGTAAAAGATCCAATGACACTATTTCGAAGAAGAGCAGGCGAGTTCTCCCCGATGTCCTGGCCAATATTTATCCCTCAATCAACATCACAAAAACAGATTATCTGGTCATTATCACATTGCTGTTTGTGAGACCTTTGCGCAATTTGGCTGCCGCGTTGCCTAAATTACAACAATGACTCCACTTCAAAAGTACTTCATTGGCTGCAAAGTGCTTTGGGATGCTTTCTTTCCTTCATCCCTTCACTGTGTACAGTTCTTGTCTCCTTACCTAAGGAAAGATATACTTGCCTTAGAGGGAGTGCAACAAAGGTTCAGTAGACTGGTTCCTGGGATGAGGGGATTGCCCTATGAGGAGAGATTGAATAGACTAGGCCTATATTCCCTAGAGTTTAGAAGAATGAGAGGTGATCTAATTGAAACATATAAAATTCTTAAGGGGCTTGACAGGGTTAATGCTGAGAAAATGTTTCCCCTGGCTGGGGAGTCTAGAACACGGTGTCACAGTCTTCGAATAAGGGGTCGGCCATTTAGGACTGAGATGAGGAGAAATGTCTTGACTCAGAGGGTTGTGAATCTTTGGAATTCTCTACCCCAGAGAGCTGTGGATGCTCAGTCGTTGAGTATAATCAAGACAGAGATCAATAAATTTTTGGGAATTAAGGGATATGGGGATAGTGCGGGAAGGTGGAGTTGAGGTAGAAGATCAGCCATGATCTTGTTGAATGGCGGAGCAGGCTCGAAGAGCCAAATGGCCTACTCCAGCTCCTATTTATTATGTTCTTATTCTTTCATTTATTCTTTCCTTCCTTCACTCTCTCTCAGCTTAGGCCTCAATTCGTTTTTTTTTAACCTCATAACAGTTGTCCAGAGCGTTCAACCACATCTGTGCTTTCTAAGCACGTGCACCTTGCAGAAATTCCCAGCAATCTGTGCATCGCCAGGGGTCGAAGGGTAGAAGGTGTGACCCTCATTATGTGAAGGTACAAGAGTTTATTTGCTTTTCCCAAAATAAACTGGAGATTGATTACTCAAAGCTTATATCACAGCAATGATGGACACATAAATTAATTGTGTTTTTCTGTTCTGGACTCCTCACAGACATACAACGCCTATGAGAGGCAGTACATTCAGTATGGTGAAGGGTTCTTTGTTGTTGATCAAAGATAGAGAATGGATTGCTGTTGAAAATTCAGTTTAAAAAAATCTCCCTCTTCTGAACCATTTAAATGATAAACCTTTGAGCATTTTATGAGGCAACCCTTTGTTCGTTTGTGGACATTTATGTTTTTTAAGGACTTTAAGCCAAGCTCACTTAATAATGCATTAAATTTTTCTATTTTTGAACTCACGCCGCTCTTCTCATCTCTCGTGCCCACCAATTTTTCTCTGGGAATCCTGCTTACTCACTCCGAGTCTCAGGCCAAACTTCCGTTGAGTTGTAAATAGCCTAAACAAATATGATTGGAATATTTCACTGAAGTCTGAACATGTAGGAAATTGTTCCTGTCTTACTGTGAATTGGCGATATCAATCATTGCGCAATGAAAGTTGCAGAGCCTCTGAACTATTAGGAGATTTATTTAATTTTGGATGTTTTATCTTCATTGCTCCTGATGTTGCCAGCAGTAACAGAATCCAGTATTGGGATAGAGATCATTTTTGAAGAACTAATTTTCATTTCATTTACTGCATCGATATTTGTAAACATGTCAGCCTGAATAGTATATGGAATTCGCAGAGTGCCTTTTAAGGACATAAGAACATAAGAAATAGGAGCAGGAGTCGGCCATATGGCCCCTCGAGCCTGCTCCGCCATTCAATAAGATCATGGCTGATCTTCTACATCAAATCCACTTTTCTGCTCGATCTCCATATCACTTGATTCCCTTAGAGTCCAAAAATCTATCGATCTCAGTCTTGAATATACTCAACGAGTGAGCATCCACAGCCCTCTGGGGTAGAGAATTCCAAACACAACCCTCTGAATGAAGAAATTCCTCCTCATCTCAGTCCTAAATGGCCAACCCCTTATCCTGAGACTATGACCCCTGGTCCTAGACTCTCCAGCCAGGGGAAACAGCCTCTCAACATCTACCCTGCCAAGCCCTCTAAGATTTTTATAAATTTCAATGAGATCACCTCTCATTCTTCTAAACTCCAGAGAATATAGGCTCATTCTACTCAATCTCTCCCCATAGGACAACCCTCTCATCCCAGGAATTAATCTAGTGATCCTCCGTTGCACTCCCTCTAAGGCAATTATATCCTTCTTTAGGTAAGGAGAGCAAAACTGTACACAGTACTCCAGGTGTGGTCTCACCAAAACCCGATATAATTATGGCAAGACTTCCTTACTCTTATACTCCAATCCCTTTGCAATAAAGGCTAACATACCATTTCCTTTTCTAATTGCTTGCTGTACCTGCATGTTAACTTTTTGTGATTCATGTACAAGGACACCCAAATCCTTCTGCAGACCAACATTTACTAATCTCTCACCTTTTAAAAAATATTCTGCTTTTCTATTCTTCCTACCAAAGTGGATAATTTCACATTCCCCCACAATATACTCCATCTGCCACCTTCTTGCCCACTCACTTAACCTGTCTATATCCCTTTGCAGCATCTTTGCATCCTCTTCAGTTACTCCCAGATACATTCTATTTTCAGTTGTCTTTGAGCCTGTTCCTTGGGTTTTTTTCTCTCTCGAACTATATATCTCCAATAAAAAGATACTTCTTTCAGACTCCAACAAAGCTGGTCGTGAGAAGCTCCTAAAAGTTCCCAGTGAGTCACTGTTGAAGTAATGGAGGAGCTGTTAGTTCTGCTCACCGGTTCTCAATCTGTAATGATTGCCATGAGGTGTCTTTCACTCTGCACTGGGCTCCCAGAGGGAACAGACACCTTCCCGACTCAATCATTTCGTAAAGTTTCCAGTTCATCACTGGAAAGAAAGAGAGTCTCAGCCGGGGAGGCAATCACATCTCTGCTCTGTGGAGAGAGTCGGCAAACTCTGTGGAATTTAGCTAGCCGACTCTCTCTTCGGGACACAGACATGATAATGTCCCACACACAGCCTCAGGACTGAGGCACAGTCCAATCCCAGCTCTCTGTCGGAAGGGTGACACATCAGAGTGATGGTAAAACTGATTCCTTTCAGATTACCAGCTGCCCTGCGCCGATAGAAACACGAGCAACAGCATCAGCGATTTATCAAGAGCAAGGAGCATGAAATTGATTCTTAACTTCTAATAAGTCAGCTTTAATTTGAAAGTGTACCAGCAAAGAGTCACAAATAGTCTTCTCAAAGCTGTTTGGGGAAAAGTGAATTTTCAGAAGCTGAGATGTAAGCAGTGAGAGACAGGAAGGTATTTTTGTTACTGTTATGAGGCATTGGGCACCAGTCGTCATCAGGCATCTATAGAGGGCTAGGTTAGACAGTGCCATCCTAAGCAGTAGTAAGATGGAACTGTTGTATTCGTGGGGCTGCTTCTCTCTGTCTCTCTCATTCTCTTTTCCTCTCTCCCTAACTCTTTTTCTCTTCTCTCTCTAAACCTCTTATACTTTTTTTTTCTCTGTCTTTTTCTTTTTTCCATTTTGGGCTGGGTGGTGAGGAGTGGCCTGGTGTGGTGGGGAAAGGAACACCAGAGGGCTGCAGGCTGCATTTTCTAATGGATTGTGGGGGAAATGTGGCCTGCAGTCTTCAGCATCTTTCTCCCCATCCATTGTGCTCCCCACCCCTTGCTCCCATCATGTCCCCTATCCCTTTGCCTTATTGGCTCCTTCCCCTTCCCATCACCCCTCACTCTTATTGCTACTCCTATCTTTTCCCCTTTGAACTTTTCACTCAATCACATATCCTCCCCTTACTCACCTCACCATTAACCCTCCATTCACTCCCACTCACTTTTGCCAAAGGTGGGTGGTAAGAAGTCCAAAGCTTCCTCACCCTCCCCTTCAATCTATTTCCTTCCTACTGTCCTCGAATTTCCCTCAGAGAGATTTTTCTTGCTTTCAAAATTCAACTTAATTGTGTTACTTTTTAAAAAGTACTCAAATTAGGATGAGGGTAGATACCCTGTATCTAGACATATGTGTTTTTACTATCTCTCTCCTCTCTCACAGGTATCAGCAATTAGAATGTTTATATTTTCTGTTAACAAAGCACAGATGAGAGAGAATTTCTGTTTGTTTCAACATTAAATTCTTTATTTTTGAAAAAAAACTCATTACAATAAGGAAAGATTTTCTCTCTCTCAGCTTAATACATTTTCTGAAGTTTATAGAATGCAAAACATGCTAATGTGAAAAATGTAATTTTTTGATTCTTTTTAAAAATCTTAATTTAAGCATTAGAAATTTCAGTTACGGAGACCAAAATGGTGGACAATTTTCTTTTCCAGAAAGCACCTCGAGTGATTTGTGGGGAAAAGATAACATGTCATGTGATGCAGATGTAGGGGGCCTTGATACGTAAGTCTTAAGATTAATTGTTAGGTCCTGTTAGAGCACCTACTGACATTATAAGGAAATGTAACAGGCAAGTGTGGACATTCTCTATAGGAAATGTCTGCATAATGACTTTCAATGTAGCCTGCGTCCTATATAACAGTTTTCATTTATTACAGTAGGGTTGCCAACCCTCCAGGCTTGGCCTGAAGGCTCCAAGAATTAAAGACTAATTTCCTGGACACTGCTGCAAGCAAACCAGGGAGAAAGATCATAGTTGCAATTAAAAAAAATTCTTTGAACGCTTTTGTTTATTAGTTATAAAAATATCCAACATGGGGGAAGAAAGGCTGTTTGACTGACAATGAAGAATCGTCCAATCGGGTAATGAAGAGTCTGTTCACTGTTCTGATTGGGTGCAGGAAGGCAGGACACCATGAGTATGGGCATGTCGGGCGGCCAATGACGGAAGTGTGGGGGTGGGGCAGTTGGATTCAGGAGGTCGTGTGATGAACCCTCCAAGAATATGTCCAACCAGAGTCGGGAGCCCTATATTACAGATGTATAGTGTCATATTTGGAAAGCATGCTAGAGACAGTTCCTGCACAGCCACGATGGGCCGAATGGCCTCCTTCTGTGTTGTATGATTCTATGAAGGGCAGTGCGATCTTCTTTCCCTGAACCTTTTCACCATTTTGAATTCTTGAATGTAACATATGGGGCTAGAAATTCAATTGCCCCCAAAAACGGGCACACGGATCGCGATCGGGATCAACCCGCGCCCATTCAAAGTAATGCAGGCAGCAAGCCAACTTCGTATTGCCTGCCAATTAACATGATTGTGGCGTGCAGCCCAGTGGTGAACGCGCTGCTGAGTGGCTGCACGCTCAGCAGTGGGCCCAAGTTCATGCAAGGCTAGCACCAATTAAAGTTAGCCTGCACTTCTTAAAGGCAGCCTGCACCGCTTAAAGTGGAGGTGCATTCTGGCTGCAGCAAGTGATTCAACTGGCTGGAGAACAGAGTGTGAGCAGGAAGAAGTAGTACTGATGGCAGACCAGGAGAGAGTGCGCTCCAAGATTCTTGGATGCAGCACCGGAGGCCTTGGTGCAGGAAGTGGACAGGAGGAGAGAGGTCTGACACACATCAGCAATTCTCAACTTCCTCTCCCTACTGCTATTATTATTCCCTAATATTTAATAATGCTGTTACATTTGCTGTTTTGCCTAACGCCCGTGGATAAATGAAATACTCATTTTCTTTAATCACGCTGATTGACGACACGATCTGCCTACTCTACATACGTCTGGCGCATGCTCCTAACGCCCGCCCTACCGCCCTCACCAAAATGGCATCCAGCACGGCTCGCACCAGAAGTGTGCGCACGCAGCGTGTACGTCATTTTCGGCACAAATCGGTACCCGTAGAGCTGAAATATCGGGCACTCCAGAGCTGAATTTCTAGCCCATAATTTATGAAAATTTCTTTATGAAAGCATAGTAGGACTTTTAGCTTTAAAAGTACACAACGGACAGGATTGGATGAGCTACAGTGCCCCACAGTGAGTCGCTTGCTGACACTCATTGTCTAGACTCGCATGAAGAATGGGAATTGGGAAGAAAAGTTTTTTTTTTAAATTGCACAGCATAAATATCTGCTGTGAGTTGCTAAGTGGAAGTGAATTTCACGGCAGGCAGGCTTGTTGCTGAGCATGAATTGGCTGCCGTGGATCTCACTCTATCTCCGGTTGTGACTTCCTGTCACCCAGTCTGTGATTGAGGCACTTGGAATCACTGCGCAGTTTAAATATTTCACTGCTGATTCTGCTGGTGATCAACAAGTGTGACTTGAGGTGCAAGAAAATAAATGTCAGTGAGGGCATAAATAATGACAGAGAGAAGGCAAGGGCCCTGACACTCGTCAACGGAATCGCTCTGCGTGAAACAGCGACAGCAAAATTGCTTGTAATTTCAGAACTGTGTTCCAGTTTGTTCTGGTTCATTCCACTGAAATTTACAGCAAACATTGAACTCGTCAGAAGACGTAAGGAGCTGATGTCCTCATTTGTCAACAGAGCAAGCAGTCAGCAGGATATAGGGAGATTACAGCGTTCCACCTCACTGCCTCACAACTACGCACGTTACCTGAGTGGTGAGAATGTGGAACTCGCTACCACATGGAGTAGTTGAGGCAAACAGCATAGATGCATTTCATAGAACCATAGAAACTTACAGCACAGAAGGGGGCCATTCGGCCCGTCGTGCCTGTGCCGGCTCTTTGAAAGAGCAGTCGTGCTCAGTCCTACATCCTCGCTTTTTTGTCCGTAACCCTGTAAGTTCCTCATCCTCAGTCTCTGTCCAACTCCCTTTTTAAATTATTTATGGAATCAGCTTCCAACACCTTTTCAGGTAGAGTGTTCCAGATCCCATCTGCCCTTCTCCTTAAATATTTAAGGGGAAGCTAAATACGTAGCTTCTAAGGTAGTAATCTCCGGATTACTCCCAGTGCCACGTGCTAGTGAGTACAGGAATAGGAGGATAGAACAGATGAATGCGTGGCTGGAGAGATGGTGCAGGAGGGAGGGCTTTAGATTCCTGAGGCATTGGGACAGTTTCTGGGGAAGGTGGGACCTGTACAAGCCGGATGGGTTACACCTCAACAGAGCCGGAACCAATGTTCTCGCGGGGAGGTTTGTTAGTGCTGTTGGGGAGGGTTTAAGCTAATTTGGCAGGGGGATGGGCACCAGCATAAAGGAGTAGAAAAGAGGGATAAGGTGCATAAAAGAGTGAGTGTGTTGGATAGTACTAGAGAAGTTAGTATTAGAGGCAGTAGTAGTACCATATTAGATAGGAGCAGACTAAAAAAGACTACAAAAAATTCAAAAATGGGTGAATAAGGTTGGTGAGCTACAAACACATTTAGCTGTGTGGCAATAACGGAAACGTGGCTTAAAAATGGTGAGGACTGGGCACTTAATATTCAAGGGTACAAGGTGTTCAGAAAAGATAGGGAAGGGAAAAAGGGAGGTGGGGTGGCAGTGCTGATTAAGGAAGACATTGTAGTGTTGGAAAGAGAGGATGTGCTTGAGGGGACAAGGACAGAATCCATTTGGTTAGAGTTGAGGAGCAAAAAGGGTATGATCACGCTATTGGGGTATTCTACAGGCCTCCAAATAGTGAGAGGGAGGTAGAGGAGCAAATCTGCAGGGAAATCGCAGAGACATGCATGAGCTATAGAGTGGTGATATTGGGGGACTTTAATTACCAAAATATCGATTGGGATAATGCTAGGGTAAAGGGAAAGGAGGGGGAGGAATTTCTGAAATGTGTTCAGGAGAATTTCCTTGACCAATATGTTCTTGGCCCAACTAGGAAGGAGGCATTGCTGGATCTGGTGCTGGGGCATGAGGTGGGCCAGGTCGACCAAGTATCTGTGGGAGAACACTTGGGTATGAGTGATCATCGTATCATAAGATTTAGATTAGCAATGGAGAGGAGCAAGGACCAATCTAGAGTGGAACTTCTAAACTGGAATAGGGCTAACTTCAATGGGATGCGAAAGGATCTAGCCAGGGTAAAATGGAACCAAAGACTGACAGGAAAAACTGTAACGGAACAATGGGTGATCTTTAAGGAGGAGATGTTCCAAGTACAGGCTAGGTACATTCCAACAAGTGGGAAGGGTAAGGGAACCAAAGCAAGGGCTCCTTGGATGACGAGGGAGATAGAGAAGATGATGAAACAAAAAAAGAGGGTGTATGATGCATGTCAGGTAAATTCTTCAAGGGAGATCCAGACCAAATACATTAAGTTGAGAGGGGATGTGAAGATGAAAATAAGATTGGCAAAGAGAGAATATGAGAGTAGAATGGCGGTTAAAATAAAAGGGAACCCAAAAATCTTCTACCGGCATGTAAACAGTAAGCGGATAGTAAGAGGCGTGGTGGGGCCTATTAGAGACAAAGAAGGTGATATATGCTTAGAGGCGCAGGGCAAGGCTAGAATACTCAATGAGTACTTTGTATCGGTGTTTACTAAGGAGGGGGATGCTGACAAAATATCGGTAGAAGTGGAAAAGGTAGAAGCAATGGAAGGGATGAAAATTGATAGACAGGATATACTAGAAAGGTTGGGTATGCTTTGAGTGGACAAGCCACCTGCTCCAGATGGCTTGCATCCCAGGTTGCTAAGACGGCATTCCTGACAATGCAGCACTTCCTCAGTACTGTACTGAAGTGTCAGCCTAGATCATGTGCTCGTCTGTTTTCAAGTCATTGGCTGATTTGGGGGGGGAGGGGGTAGGGGTGTCAGTTGATTGGTTGCATCATGTCTGGATGAGGTAAGCTTAATGGACCAAATGGTCTTTCCCCATCCCTTTCCGTATGTTTGTATGTAGAATTCCAAAGATTCACAACCCTTTGAGTGAAGACATTTCTCCTCATCTCAGTCCTAATTCTGAGATTGTGACCCCTGGTTCTAGACTCCCCAGCCAGGGCAAACATCCTCCCAGCATCTACCCTGTCAAGCCCCTTAAGAATTTTATATGTTTCGGTGAGATCACCTCGCATTCTTCTAAACTCGAGGGAATATAGGCCCATTCTACTCAATCTCTCCTCATAAAACAATTCCCTCATCCCAGGAATCAGTCCAGTGAACTTTTGTTGCAGCCCCTCTAAGGCAAGTATATCCATTCTTAGGTAAGGAGACCAGAACTTGTCAGTGCAGCATAGACACTGTAAACTGACGGTTAAATATCACACTGTGGTACACAATCTGTACTGTGAAAATTAATTGGCATTTGAATTATGATGATGATGTAATTTACAGAATAAAGATGGTACAAACTATTTTGAAATTCCAAACATTCTGTGTGATCAGTGCCTGGAGGAAACATGCCGACATTTCCATAAAATCGCATTCCATTCCATGCAGGCAGAGAATGCCTTCATTATTTGCACGTTGGGGCTCTCACTAATCAGACCCTCATTAGGAAAAATTTGCATATTGTGAATCTCCGACTGGCTTACATTTCAAACAATCAATGGGAAATGTCAGAGAAGCTCGCACTCAGCAGGAGAACATTAACATTCTGTCAGAGCTGCTGCACAGAAATTGCAGCATGGGAACAGGCCATTCGGCCCTCCCGGTCCGTGCTGATGTTTATCCTCCACACAGGCAGGGGTCCTCATCCCATGTGCCCGCCCTCTTCTCCTATTCCTTTACCTCCCCCTTTCCTTCAACCACCCAACTAACCCATTCTTAAATGTTGACCTGGTCTCTGCAATCACTAACATTCTACAGCCCTCCCTCCTGCTCTCCATCCTCTTAAGTGTCAGCGTGGCTCAATGGATAGCACACTCACCTCTGAGTCAGAAGGTTGTGGTTTCATAGTCCCACCCCAGAGACTTGAGCACAAAAATCTAGGCTGACACTCCAGTGCAGTGCTGAGGGAGTGCTGCACTGTTGGAGGTGCTGTCTTTCGGATGAGATGTTAAACCGAAGCCCCGTCTGCCCTCTCAGACAGGGCCTCAGACGTAAAAGATCCCATGGCACTATTTCAATGAGGAACAGGGGAGTTATCCCTGGTGTCCTGGCCAATATTTATCCCTCAATCAGCATAACAAAAGCAGATTAACTGATCATTATCACATTGCTGTTTTTGGGAGCTTGCTGTACACAATTGAATTGAATTTCCTACATTATAACAGTGACTACACTTCAAAAATACTTCATTGGCTGTAAAGCACAAAGTTTCTATCTACTGTGTCCCCTCTCTTCAGAATTTCTAAAGCCTCTATCAAATCACCCCACAATCTCCTCCGTTCTAACAAAAACAGCTCCTTTTTCAAGTCTTTCTTTGCATTTGTATTTCCTCATATTGGGCAGCATCCTAATGAATCTGTGCTGTACCTTCTCTATTGCCTCAATATCCTTCCTATAATGCAGAGCCTAAAATACATGGCTGCCGCGTTTCCTATATTTTTTTATATTCGTTCCTGGATTGTGGGCGTCGCTGGCAAGGCCAGCATTTATTGCCCATCCCTAATTGCCATTGAGAAGATGGTTGTGAGCCGCCTTCTTGAACCGCTGTAGTCCGTGTGGTGAAGGTGCTTTAGGGAGGGAGTTCCAGGATTTTGATCCAGCGACGATGAAGGAACGGCTGATATATTTCCATGTTAGGATGGTGTGTGACTTGGAGGGGAACTTGGAGATGATGGTGTTACAACAGTGACTACACTTCAAAAGTATTGCATTGGTAGTAAAGCGCTTTGGGATGCCCTGAGGTTGAGATAGGTGCTATATAAATGCAAGTTCTTTATTTCTTTCCATTCTCCCTTGCCTTTCTCTTTTCTTTTCTCTTCCTTAAGTGGCCTGGCTGCTCTGGTGGGCCCCCAGGTCCAGGCCCCCTGTACTGAGATGAGGCTGAGCCCAGATGCTCCAGCGCTGGGTGCTAATCCTGGGGCCGGGGTCTCTAGTCTTGCACGTTCACAGATTCAGCATTGAACTGCCCTGTGGTGCAGCAGTGCCGCCTTTTGGAATGGGCCTGTCATCTTCATCAATCACACAAAGTTAATCAAGACAGCAACAGAGAGGGTCAATATTTATAGTCGCTCCTTGCTGCAGCTGCTGAAAGTTGTGCTCCAGATTTGTGCTGCTGTTGTTGAACATTACCTCAGTCTGTCCGCTCTCTGCATCCCTGTTCCCGCAGATTTTTTGTCCCTCCATGCAAGAGATTTTGCAACTACCATGTTACATGGCATTCCACACACATCGGGGGTGATTTTAACCTAACTCGGCGAGCGGGAATCCCACGAGATTGGGTGGGACGCTGGATTTACACTCTGCCCAATATTGACTTCAGTGGAGAGTAAAATTGAGCTTTGCACCCGATCCCATCAGTTTCCCGATAGGTGGGTGAGGTTAAAATTGCACCCATCACCACAGTTGGGTTAAAATCCTGGATCGTCCCTACAAAACACCACTGTGAAGACACCTTTAGCACACAGACTGCAGCCGTTCAAGGAGAAGGCTCACTGCCATCTTCTCAGGGCAACTAGGGATGGGCAACAAATACCGCCCACATCTCGTAAAGAAATAAGATTCTGCACGTCTAACACCACACCCACTGGGAGATAGTCCAAACCCAGCCTAACTCAGGCAGTGTGGTGTAGGAAAAATATTGTAGAGATTCATCTAATGAAACTGATAGTGTATTAAACGTGGATGTCACACACGCTGGTACCCTTCCCTCTAGTCGCACTACCCCAGACAGTCCCTTATCTTTTCCCCAAACACAGAGTTACCCTGACACACTCCCTAAAAATTAGTCCAAGTTCCTTAGCTGAGCTGCTGAATAATTCAGTGGCAGAATGAAAGAGCAGGGTGCCTTGGTGCCCTGGTCAACACTCATCCTTCAACCATGACTACTAAAACAGTCTTCCTGCTCACTCGTTGTTTGTGCGACCTTGCTGTGCACAGATTGGCAACCGTGTTTGCCTAAACAATAATGTCTGCACTTCTGTAGTAATTATTTGGATGTGAAATACTTTGGGACATCGTGAGGGTGTGACAAGGTGATCTAATTGCAAATCCTTTCTTCTCTCTTGCTAGAACTTGGCCTATCTGAACACCCTGGCATATACTGTCTCTTAACCGCCTAACAGCATACAGCAAACACTCTGATTCTCCCTCTCCCTGTGTTAGTGCTGACTCATTACACACGTGCCGACTCTAAGCAAGGTTTAGTGGCCTGTCCCGGGTATCTGTGTAAACAGCTTCACTCCAAAGGACCACTGTCCACTTCTCACCGGCTAAATGCAGAGGCAGCCCGGTGCCGAATTTGGCAAAGGCCCCCTGCTGGCACGGAGTTCCAGTTTCTAGCGCCCCCCCACCCCGGTGTTGCCGTGCAGCAACCTCTCACGCTCACAACTGATTCTTCAGCGGCCAATCAACCAGATACCCTCAATGTTCCTCGACAGGGAGGAGTCCCTGCTCTAATGGTTATATTCCACAGGCTGATCCCAGGGGAGTGCCTCAGTAATCACCAATTATTTTAATTTTGTGAATTAAGATTCTTGTGGTAAATGGAGATTCAATTTGTCTTCTTTAATTAACTGTCTGCGGGCAGCAGGCCGTTTAAACCCTCATCTGATTAAAAACCATTAGCTTAGAAAGTCAACCTTTCTCCTCTAGAATTTGGCTTGGAATAGAGTCCAGAGAAGTGATGGGAATATGCTCTCTGTCTCTGTCAGAATTCTAACCCAGGCCACAGGAGTTGGTGTTTGGTCCTGGCTTTGTCCTGAAGCCTCACAACTTTATTATTTGTTCACACTCTTCTTTCTTTAGTTCTTTCAATACTTGATTGTTGCTGACAAGTTTCAGCCAGAAGCTCCTCAACCCAAAGGAAGCTCCTTCAATGTGCTGTAACAAGAGCCAAAAGTACACCAATTGATGGTGCTGTGTCCTTTGCTATGAGCTGTGATTAAAAATTCATAATTTAAGGATTAATTAAAATGCAACAATAATTTGGATTTCTACAGCCCTCCCCACATACAGGGGCGACGGGGGGGGGGGGGTCCCATACTCGCCAACACAGGTCTAGCAAGAGCTGACCATCGTCCTTCGATATCAAAGGAGAAAGCCAGAATATCATCCCTAATTGTCCTTGAGCCACCTTCTTGAATCGCTGCAGTGCATGAGGTGAAGGTACTCCCATAATAGCAGTTTCGTACAACTGAGTGGCTTGCTAGGCCATTTAAGAGTCAACCACATTGCTGTGGGTCTGGAGTCACATATAGCCCAGATCAGGTGAGGACTGCAGGTTTCCTTCCCTAAAGGGCATTACAACAATCCAGTAATTTCATGGTCATCATTACTGATACTAGCTTTTTATTCCAGATTTTTATTTAATTAACTGAATTTAAATTCCACAGCTGCTGTGGTGTGGTGTGATTTGAACTCATGTCTCAGATCATTAGTTCAGGCCCCTAGATTATTAGTCCAGTTACGTAACCACTATGCTACCATACCTGGAATGAGTTCTTTGATGTCTGATGAGACATACTTTTTCTGGGAATGAGCATCCACAGATTGAATAGTGGATCCCGGATACACCAGGTTGGGAATCTTGGATTGTTCAGGTGTTTACATTCAGCATCAGCAATGCGACGGGCCTAGTAGTCGCAGGCTCCTTCATGGATGGTTTTACGCCAAGTTTTCTTATCTTGAGCAAGTTGTTCCCACTTATGAACGTATCTTTTGCAGCGTTTCAAAGTTGCTTTTAAGCAGTCTTTAGCTTATTTTCAAATCCCTCCCTGGCCTCGCCCCTCGCTATCTCTGTAACCTCCTCCAGCCCTACAACCCTCCCAGATCTCTGTGCTCCTCCAATTCTGGCCTCTTGAGCATCCCTGATTTTAATCGCTCCACCATTGGCGGCCGTGCCTTCAGCTGCCGAGGCCCTAAGCTCTGGAATTCCCTCCCTATACCTCTCCACCTCTCCTCCTTTAAGGCGCTCCTTAAAACCTATCCCTTTGACCAAGATCTGCCCTAATATCGCCTTACATCAAATTTTGTTTGATAACGCTCCTGTGGAGCGCCTTGGTACGTTTTACTACGTTAAAGGCATTATATAAATAAAAGTTGTTGTTGACCTCCACAAATTGCTTCCTGGTTGTCAATGCGTCATAAAAGAATCTTCTCCAGGATTGGCTCATCGGACATTCACACCACAGGACTATCGTAACCGTGCCTTCATGATCAAAGCGTCTATCCTTCTAAAGCATGAGCTGACCAACACCTTCAAACATAACGCTGTATGTGGGCCAGTCAAATGCTAAACATACATACACCCTACAGGGAAAAGAATTAAACCAGCAGTGAAAGACCAGGGCATTTTAGTGCCTCAGTCTCTAAAGGTCCATGACCAGTGCTATGAAGCTATAGCTCAAGTGAATAGGGTGCTAGGGTGTGTTCACAGGACAATTCATTACAAACCAAAACTTACCATTTTGTCCTTGTACAAGGCCTTCTTTAGACCCCAGTTAGAATACTGTGTCCAGCTTTGGTCTCTTCATATAGTGGGGGACATTGCGGCTTTGGATAGGGTGCAGAGAGAGGCACAAGATTAAAACACCTTAGGTGAACCAGATAGGCTCAAAGAGCTGCGACTCTACACTTTAGAGAAGCGTAGACTTAGGGGTGATTCGATCAAGGTTTATTAAAAAAAGGATGAGATTGTGTTTATGTGGACCAATTATTTCAGCTGGATAGGTTAGGGAGGTCCAGGGGTCCCACTCTCAAGTGATGTAAGGCGAGATCTAGGTTGGATGTTGGGCGATTCTTCATTTCCCAGAGAATAGTGGACCTGTGGAACAGGCTGCCGGCTCGTGCGGTGGATACCGCCTCGTTGAATTCCTTCAAGCGAGAGCTGGACCTGTTTCGGGCTGGGGTGGCGATCCCCTCGTACAAGAGGGAGGTACCTGGTAACATTCAGAAGGGCCGCAGGGGTCTCCTGGACTAGTTTTGATCACCTAAGGGGTTTGGAGGGGAATTTTCCAGTTTAAAAAAAAAATCCAAATAAAGTAAAACAATGCAACATTTGGCACTCAACAAGGCCTCTTCAGCTAGTTGTCGCTTTCCACCAGCAGTGATTGAAATATTAAACAACTCCAATATGACATGAATGAGATTCTTCCTCCGCTGAACTGAATGGAAACCACGTTAGAAACTCTTGTGTGTGCTTCCAGATGTTTATTTCTGCAAAGTTTCCAGAGTTTACGCTAAAACCCAGCCAGTGTTGGGCAACTGGGAGAAAACAAAAGGAGTCAATAATCTGCAGAAACGCTTCTCTATTTGTATTTAGTCTCCACATCTATCTACAGCTTCCTTCCAGCTATCCCTGCTCTGTCAGGAGGGAGGATATAGAGAGTCTGAACTTCAACACTGCTGCCTGTGATAACCTCATCTCCATACCACCTCCCATAGCTGGGACCCAGACCCACTGACCCAGAGTCACCTCCTTCAAGAGAGAGTCCATGAGGGAACACATGTTCAGCCAACAGTCAGTGATTCACCATCAAGGGCCCCAAACACTCCTTCCAAGTGAAGCAGCGATTTACTTGCACTTTCAATTTAGTATACTGTACATTGGGGAGACTAAATACAGATTGGGTGACCGCTTTACTGAAAGCCTCCGTTCAGTCCGCAAGCGTGACCCCCGAGCTTCCGGTCGCCTGACATTTTAATTTTCCACCCCACTCCCACTCTGACCTCGGCCTCTTACACAGTTCCAATGAAGCTCAACGCAAGCTCAAGGAACAGCACCTCATCTTTTGATTAAACACTTTACAACCTTCCGGACTCAACATCAAGTTTAACAATTTCAGATCATAACCACTGCTCCCATTTCCTCGGACAGCAGGGGCTGGTAATGGTTCTGCTGTTGCCATTTACACCTCCTCTGGACCCATCTTTTGTTTCTTTATTGTCCCATTACCACCCCCTTTTGCCTTGCACCATTATCCCTTTTGTCATTTAATCAGCACTCCACCCCAACACAGACCTTCCCTTTTGTTCCTTCCTTCCTCCACTATTTTCTCCCTGCCCCTGTACTTGCTTAAAAACTGTTACATCCCTAATTTCTTCCACTTCTTAGGAAAGGTCATCGACCTGAAACATTGGGCTAGATTTTACGAACCTCAGCGGGTCCCAACCCCACTGCTGTCTCCATCCCAGCCCCTGAAATGAATTTCCCTTGATTGGGCTTCTTAAGCCCGCCCAGCACGTTTCCCAGCCAATTAGAGGAAGTGGGTCTGGTGACGTCATTTGATGACACGTCATCAGCCAGTTTCCTTAAAGGGACCATGGCCAACTTTCTTTTGACATTTGTGCTGTCAGTGTTCTACAGCAATGAGGTGCTGCAAACACTGACAAGCACTGCACAGAGGTGCAGGGCTGCACCCAGGCTCTCCCATGACTCCCTCCATATGCTTACAGAAGGAGTCACAGCTCATAGGGAGTCCTCTTCCCTTCCCATGGGCGAAGAGACCTCCCCAAAAGAGCAACACAGCCTGGTTGCACATTGCCAAGGAGGGCATAAGCAGGGGTGTCGTCAGGACGACCTGAGTGCAGTGCCGCAAACGTTACAATGGTCTCAGTAGTTAGTACAAAGCCACACTCAACCTCATCCTGCTGTGCCTTTCATCACATTCCCATCACTCTGCCTTCCCTATCCTACTCCTGCACATCCTTACTCACACCAACTTACCTTGCACCTCCACCCGTCCCTCTCTATCTATATATCACATCCCATCTCACTAGCCACCCCTCACACTCACCCTCATCCTAGTGCAATCATACCAACTAATAATACACAAGGGTAGGCACTTGGGTGTTTTAGCCAATGTTCATGTAAAGTTTCTGTTAATGTGGTGTCAAACATTGAAATCTTTATTTTCAACACTTTACGTCATGGACAGATTTGTGTGCACCTTTGGAAGTGGCTTAGTGAGTTGCAGTGAATGGTGAGACATAACGGTACCCCCCGCAATGGTGATGAGTGTGAAAGGAATGGTTTGGGCATTGTAGGGATGCTTCTTGGTGTTGGTGTGGGGTGGTGCCAACCTGGCACATCATATGGCAGCCAGGGTGTACAGCATCAAGTGAAGTAAATCTGGCCATGGTGAGGCCATCCCTGGCCTCCCGGGCAGCAATGTGGTCGGGTGCTGATGCTCTCTGTTCTGTGCAGCATCAGGTGATTGCGGAGAAGGTTGGTGTTGTTGGTGCTACTGGTGTGCCTGGTGATGCTGGTGTTGGGGCCGATCGTGGTGGGATTCTGAGGACCAGGATGAGAGAGTTTCAAGGGCACCATGTTGTAGTGGTAGGGGATAGTATCATTAGGGGGATAGATAGGGTTCTTTGCAGCCAAGAGCGAGAGTCCCGAAGGCTGTGTTGCCTACCCGGTGCCAGGGTTAAGGACATCTCCTCTGGGCTGGAGAGAAACTTGGAGTGGGAGGGGGAGGATCCAGTTGTCGTGGTCCATGTTGGTACCAATGACATAGATAGGACAAGGAAAGAGGTTCTGCTGAGGGAGTTTGAGCAGCTAGGGGCCAAATTAAAAAGCAGAACCTCGAGGGTAATAATCTCTGGATTACTACCTGAGCCACGAGCAAATTTGGCTAGGGTAAATAAAATCAGGGAGTTGAATGCGTGGCTCAAAGACTGGTGTGGGAAAAATGGGTTTTGCTTCTTGGGACACTGGCACCAATACTGGGGCAGGAGAGAGCTGTTCCGTTGGGACGGACTTCACTTGGCCAGTGCTGGGACTAGTGTCCTGGCGAATCGAATAACTAGGGCTGTGGAGAGGGCTTTAAACTAATTAGTGGGGGGGAGGTTTCAAGAGAGCAAAAAATAAAAATGACAACAGAGAGGGTCATAGACATAGGTAGCAGTAGGGGAATCACAAATCAGAGCGTGGCAGGAAGGGACAGAGTGTGTGGAGTAAAAGGTAAAGTGGTAAAAAGTGAAAAAGCAGGAACTAAGTGCCACAAAGCATATTTGAAAGTTCTCTATCTGAATGCACGTAGCATTCGTAACAAAATAGACGAGTTAATGGCACAAATAACTACATATGGTTATGATATTGTGGCCATTACAGAAACATGGCTGCAGGGTGACAATGCCTGGGAATTAAACATACCAGGTTGTTTAACGATCAGGAAGGACAGGCAGGAAGGAAGGGGAGGTGGGGTGGCTATGTTAATAAAGGAAGGAATCACTGTAATACAGAGTAATGATATTGGGTCAAAAAATCATGATAATGAAACAGTTTGGGTGGAGATAAGGAATAATAAGGGGAAAAAAACACTAGTGGGCGTAGTCTATAGGCCTCCGAACAGTTGCAACTCTGTTGGACGGAGTATCAATCAGGAAATAGTTGAGGCATGTAATAAGGGAACATCTATAATTATGGGGGATTTTAACTATCATATTAATTGGACAAATCAAATGGGGCAGGGCTGCCTTGAGGATGAGTTCATTGAGTGTATTAGGGATGGGTTTCTTGAGCAGTATGTAACTGAACCGACCAGGGGGCAAGCAACCTTAGATCTGGTCCTGTGTAACGAGACAGGATTAATTAAAAATGTCCTAGTAAAGGATCCCCTTGGAATGAGTGACCATAACATGGTTGAATTCCATATTCAATTAGAGGGTGAGAAGGTTGGATCTCAAACAAGCGTGCTAAGCTTGAATAAAGGAGACTATGAAGGTATGCGAGCGGAATTGAGTAGAGTGGATTGGCAAAATAGATTAAAGGGTAAGACGACACATGATCAGTGGTGTACATTCAAGGAGTTATTTTACAACTTCCAAAAAAGATATATTCCACTGAAAAGAAAAGGGTGTAAAAGAAAGGACAGTCATCCGTGGCTAAGTAAAGAAATTAAGGATAGTATTCGACTAAAAACAAGGGCATATAAGGTAGCGAAATCTAGTGGGAGGACAGAGGATTGGGAAAACTTTAAAAGGCAGCAAAAAATAACAAAAAGATTGATTAAGAAAGGGAAGATAGATTATGAAAGTAAATTAGCAAAAAATATAAAAACAGATAGTAAGAGTTTTTATAGTTATATAAAAAGAAAAAGGGTGGCTAAAGTAAATGTTGGTCCCTTAGAGGATGAGACCGGGAAATTAATGGTGGGAAATATGGAGATGGCAAAAACACTGAATGAATATTTTGTATCAGTCTTTACAGTAGAGGACACTAAGAATATCCCAACACTGGACAAACAGGGGGCTATAGGGGGAGAGGAGCTAAACACGATCAAAATCACTAAGGAAGTGGTACTCGGTAAAATAATGGGACTCAAGGCGGATAAATCACCTGGACCTGATGGCTTACATGCTAGAGTCTTGAAGGAAGTGGCGGTAGGGATTGTAGATACACTGGTAATAATTTTTCAAAACTCCCTGGATTCCGCTAAGGTCCCGGCAGACTGGAAAACTGCTAATGTAACACCCTTATTTAAAAAGGGCAGTAGACAGAAGGCTGGTAACTATAGACCGGTTAGCCTAACATCTGTGGTA
The DNA here is from genome assembly GCA_030390025.1 of Squalus acanthias. Taxonomy (NCBI): domain Eukaryota; kingdom Metazoa; phylum Chordata; class Chondrichthyes; order Squaliformes; family Squalidae; genus Squalus; species Squalus acanthias. The sequence goes on from CM059445.1 coordinate 61,549,752, forward strand.
GGTAAAATTTTGGAGTCCATTATTAAGGAAACAGTAACAGGACATTTGGATAATCATAATTTAGTAGGACAAAGTCAGCATGGTTTTACGAAGGGGAAGTCATGTTTGACAAATTTGCTGGAGTTCTTTGAGGAAGTAACATATAGAGTGGATAAAGGGGAACCAGTGGACGTAGTGTATTTAGACTTCCAAAAGGCATTTGACAAGGTGCCACACAAAAGATTATTGCTTAAGGTAAGAAATCATGGGATTGGGGGTAATATTCTGGCATGGATAGAGGATTGGCTATCTAACAGAAAGCAAAGAGTTGGGATAAATGGTTCATTCTCAGACTGGCAATCAGTAACTAGTGGTGTTCCACAGGGGTCAGTGCTGGGTCCCCAACTCTTTACAATCTATATTAACGATTTGGAGGAAGGGACCAAGTGTAACATATCAAAATTTGCAGATGATACAAAGATGGGAGGGAAAGTAGTGAGTGAGGATGACATAAAAAACCTGCAAGGGGACATAGACAGGCTAAGTAAGTGGGCAGAGATTTGGCAGATGGAATACAACACTGGAAAGTGTGAGGTGATGCACTTTGGCAGGAAAAATCCTAGAGCAATTTATTATCTTAATGGCAAGAAACTGGAGAGTACTGAAGTGCAAAGGGATCTGGGGGTCCTGGTGCACGAAACTCAAAAGGTTAGTATGCAGGTGCAGCAAGTGATTAAGAAGGCAAATGGAATGTTGGCTTTCATTGCTAGGGGGATAGAATATAAAAATAGGGAGGTATTGCTTCAGTTGTACAAGGTATTGGTGAGACCGCACCTGGAATACTGCATACAGTTTTGGTGTCCTTACTTAAGGAAAGACATCCTTGCTCTCGAGGCAGTGCAAAAAAGGTTCACTCAGTTAATCCCGGGGATGAGGGGGTGGTCATATGAGGAGAGGTTGGGTAGATTGGGACTCTACTCATTGGAGTTCAGAAGAATGAGAGGCGATCTTATTGAAACATATAAGATTGTGAAGGAGTTGGATCGGGTGGATGCGGGGAGGATGTTCCCGATGACGGGTGAGACTAGAACTAGGGGACATAGTCTTAGAATAAGGGGCTGCTCTTTCAAAACTGAGATGAGGAGGAACTACTTCACTCAGAGGGTGGTAGGTCCATGGAATATGCTGCCACAAAAAGCTGTAGAAGCTACATCATTAAATAAATTTAAAACAGAAATAGACAGTTTCCTAGAAGTAAAGGGCATTAAGGGTTACGGGGAGCAGGCAGGAATTTGGACATGAGTCTAGGTTCGGATCGGTCATGGCCCTGTGGGTAGTGGAACGGGCCCAGGGACCGTGTAGCCTGATTCTGCTCCTATTTCGTGTGTGCAATTCTGTTAGATGCAGGAGATGGTTCTGTGATAGATAGTAGATTGGCGGTTAGGATCAGATCAGCCATGATCTTATTGAATGGCGGAGCAGGCTCGAGGGGCCGATTGGCCTACTCCTGCTCCTATTTCTTATGTTCTTATGTTCTTATGCTGATGGAATAGATGGCAGGTGAAGTAGAGATGACAGAGGCGATCTGTCAATGGTAGGAGAGGTAATGAGGTCAGACTGGATGGAGACTTGTGTAAAGACTTGCAGCATCCTGAATCTGTAGTGAAAATGCAGTTTAGAGAAGCTAGTGGCTAAGGGAACATTTCTCAATCAGCTGGGAGCTTTGACTTGACATTTGAAGCTATCAAATCATCAGCAGAAACAATGGCCACTGACCTCCCGCCTCAGCTTCACAGAAGAGGTCTAGGCACAGCGGGAAACCGGTGGGCGACGTGTCAAATCCAAAAAGCTGGGAAAAAACCATTGATAAGTGGCTGTAAACAAGCCACTAATGATTTTAATTGCCTCCCCCGCCGCTGTTTGTCGACTCTGCTCAGTGCTGACAGACCCAACATTTGGTAAAGGCGCGTGGCGGCGGGTTCACAGCGGGGTCCCGACCCACTTGGGTTAAAAACCACTTTCCCACCCGACCCACCACTGATCGCGCCCGCTGACCACCCACCCACCGCCCCCCGCAAATCCAGCCCATTAACTCCATTTCTCTCTCCACAGATGCTGTCTGATCTGCTGAGTGTTTCCAGCATTTTTTATTGTTAGTCAGTGATTCACTTGCTCTCAGCTTCAGTCTGCAGAGATCAGGATTGGGTTTTTCTGTCCAACTCTGCTGCTGTTTCTGGCTCTGATTTTCACAGTGATGTCGGGTGGTGGGACACTGTGTGATCTGTGCAGGTGAGCAGGTCGATGGGCGTGTCCATTGTGGGGTTAGATTTCGACCTTGTGCGATATTGTAAAACGGGAAGCAGCAAATCGGTTCTCCCGATTTTTATTTCCATTGACTTAATTCCCTTCCTTCCTTCCTTTCTTTTATTTATTTCTTTCTACAAGGATGGAACAGGGACAAGGACGGAGGCGTGGGCGGTGGGTGGGCCTGGGAATGTCACTTGGGACTGGAGGCAGGACTAGCACTGGGGCTGGGGATTGAGGTTAGCAACAGGGACTGAGACTGCGCAATCCCATAGAGTTGGCTGTTTAGAAACTAGGTCAGGTTCATTGCCTCTCAGCTCAAATATGCTCGAGCACAGCTATTAATATTCCAGTCAGATGCATCTGTTTGAAGTGAAATGCCTGATTTGTGAATAATGTTGCTTTCATTCGACATGACTCAATGATGTAATTACAGAGAGTCACTGCAATAATTTCGATCCACACTGATTTAAAAAAAAATCCTATTGCTCAACATCCCGCGATAATTATGGAATTATTCCAAATGATTTTATATTTAAATGCTTGCTGTGGACTGTCTCTCGTTGGGATACTTCTCTTTGGACTGGCGCAGCAGGTTAACAACAACAAGAACAACTTGCATTTATATAGTGCCTTTAATGTAATAAAATGTCCCAAGGCGCTCCACAGGAGCGATTATCAAACAAAATTTGACACCAAGCCGCATAAGGAGATATTAGGACAGGTGACCATCCGCCCCGCCCCCACGCTCCCGCCATTGGTTGCCCTTCATGTTCATCCTCGCGATGCTCCGCCTTCCCTCAGCCATTTGGAAAACAAACAGACTTTTCGGGCTGGATTTTCATTGACCCGTGGAGGTGGGTTTGGAGGCGTGTGGGGGGTTAAAATTGCGAAAATTGGCGGGCGGGCACAAGTCCGCCTCCATCCCGCCTCCACGCAATTTTCATTAAATCGTGCCTGCTGGTCCCGACTCCGTCCCGCCTCTAAGAGGCGGGATAGGCTGTTAAGGCCCTTAACAAGCACTAAATTGCCTCTATAATGCCATTTTGAAAGGCCTTTGTGATTTTAACCCTTTTTCTACGTGAAGCACGCCTGTTCTGAACCACGAATGTGAAACCTGGCGGGAGCACGGCCGGCTGGCTGGCTGGCTATGGGGAATGCATATGTGGATGGATGCATATATGAATGGATGGGGAGGAGACATATCCGGGAGTGGTGGTGGTGTAAAAATATCTGGGAGCAGACTTAAGGCTGCTGCTGCTCATTTTGCATCCAGGTCCTCTCATTGCAAAGGCCAGGCAGTCTTTGAAGACCTTCAATGCAGCAGCAATGATGACATCATCAGAGGCGACTTTCAGACTGAAACCACTAATTGGGTCATGGGTTCCCACATGCTGGAACTCAATTGCCCAATTAGGTGAAAATCGCATCAATCTCCCACATCCAATTGCAGTCGGGTGGATAACACGAAATGCGGATGACACGACCCCAACCCGCCCCAGTATCAAAATCCAGCCCTTCGTTACCCAATTGGATGATTCTTGACTGTCAGTCAAACAGCCCTTCCCCCCCCCCCCCTCCCCATGTCCAATATTTTTATAACTAATAAACAAAACTAAAACCTACATTGGCTCCCGATTAAGCAGCGCCTCGATTTCAAAATTCTTTTCCTTGTTTTCAAATCCCTCCATGGCCTCGCCCCCCCTCCCTATCTCTGTAATCTCCTTCAGCCCCACAACCTCCCGAGATATCTGCGCTCCTCTAATTCTGCCCTCTTGAGGATCCCTGATTATAATCGCTCAACCATTGTTGGCCGTGCCTTCTGTTGCCTCGGCCCTAAGCTCTGGAATTCCCTCCCTAAACCTGTCCACCTCTCTACCTTTCTTTCCTCCTTTAAGATGCTCCTTAAAACCTACCTCTCTGATCAAGCTTTTGGTCATCTGCCCTAATTTATCCTTATGTGGATCCTTCCTCTGTTTCCCAGTCCATTAATTGGCAGATTGAGGATTCAGGTCAATGGAACCCAGATAGTACCGTGCTGCAGGTGGATTCGTAAAGTGAAAATGCATCTGTCTGGAGGAGGCCGATACCTGAATGTGAGATCTGGTCCTCGGGGCAGAGAGAATCATAGATCCCTTCTCCAAGCGAACCTGTTCCTTGTAACTAGAAACCGCAGCTCATAAGACCTGTCCGTAATTCTACTGAATTTCTCATCTGTTCCCACTCTGCTTTTTCTTGGATCAGCAGTACCTGTACAAAAATAATCTAGTAAACCGCGGCCAAAATGGATTCAGAGCTGTAGATCCAGACTAGCCAACCTGCTTCACTACGTTGTAGAATTGACTCCTTGTGGACTGTAGGAGTCCCAGATTGTGGCATTCCGACACAGCCAAATTCCTCAGGCGGAAGTTTAGTCCATTTTTTGATGGATAAAGAGTGAGCTAAAGAGGAGGGCTCAGCAGGTTCGAGGGGAAGTGCTGACTTCAATGCCACAGGTATCAGAATTGGGATCGCTATTGTTTCTAATTTACATGAGGCTCAAGGAAATTGATCAGATTTGCAGATGATACTAAGGTAGAATGCGCTGCTGACTCTGGGAACCACAAATGTGTTCTACAAAATGCCTAAGTGGGCAGATCAATGGCAGGTGATATTTAATACAGACCAAATAACGCACTGCACCTTGCAAGAAAAACTGGGTGTCATGCGTACTTCATGAAACATAACAAAACAGCTAAGGAATAAGGATGAAATTGAAAGAGACCCAGGGGTTTTAATGGACTTGACACACGATGCAACCACTCTTCCCATCCTTACCCAGTCTGTCCTCAATGTTAATAACAGATTGAGTTAAGATCTATTGGAAGGAAGAGGTTCAATGGACTGAATGGCCTTTCACATCCTTGATTTTTCTTACGCTCTTTAATGATGGAGGCAAAATAAAAAGAACATTTTCTATCAATAATTTGATTTCAGGTTTGAAAGTTTAAGATAAGAACAGTTATTAATGTGCAAATGAGCTGACACAAATGTATGCACTGAAAGCTACACAGAACAATTAGAGTCAGGTTTCAGTACAGATTAAATAACAAACTATTCATTCAAAGGAAATATAATAACAACCTTCTACTTTCAGACAAATTGAAACAAAAAAGAAACACTCCCTTTTATTCTCCGTGATTTCTGAACTTGATATTAGCGATGGGAATCAGAAATCCTCCATCTGTAAGAATATCCGCGACTTTAACAAAACACAGGTACCAGAATGACATTGTGATGTCTGATCATCACCAGCACTTAACCTTGGATTTCAAGATAAGTCACTGTGTAACTGTACAGAGTCACTGTTTATTCAGGGTAAGGGTCACTCACTCACTGTAACTGTACAGAGTCACTGTTTATTCAGGGTAAGGGTCACTCATTGTGTAACTGTACAGAGTCACTGTTTATTCAGGGTAAGGGTCACTCACTGTGTAACTGTACAGAGTCACTGTTTATTCAGGGTGAGGGTCACTCACTGTGTAACTGTACAGAGTCACTGTTTATTCAGGGTAAGGGTCACTCACTGTGTAACTGTGCAGAGTCACTGTTTATTCAGGGTAAGGGTCACTCACTGTGTAACTGTACAGAGTCACTGTTTATTCAGGGTAAGGGTCACTCACTGTGTAACTGTACAGAGTCACTGTTTATTCAGGGTAAGGGTCACTCACTGTAACTGTACAGAGTCACTGTTTATTCAGGGTAAGGGTCACTCACTGTAACTGTACAGAGTCACTGTTTATTCAGGGTAAGGGTCACTCACTGTGTAACTGTACAGAGTCGCTGTTTATTCAGGGTGAGGGTCACTCACTGTAACTGTACAGAGTCACTGTTTATACAGGGTAAGGGTCACTCACTGTGTAACTGTACAGAGTCACTGTTTATTCAGGGTAAGGGTCACTCACTGTAACTGTACAGAGTCACTGTTTATTCAGGGTAAGGGTCACTCACTGTAACTGTACAGAGTCACTGTTTATTCAGGGTAAGGGTCACTCACTGTAACTGTACAGAGTCACTGTTTATTCAGGGTAAGGGTCACTCACTGTGTAACTGTACAGATGCGGTGATGCCGGTGTTGGACTGGGGTGGACAAAAATGAGAAGTCGCACAACACCAGGTTATAGTCCAACAGTTTTATTTGAAATCACAAGCTTTCGGAGCTTACGTGGCCCCTTCCTCAGGTGAAGTAAAGAGATACAGAATCGCCAAAGCATATATAGATAGAGAACAATGCATGTGTTACTTACAAAAGCAGATGACTACATTTAAATCATCCTGACTGTTTATCTGCCGAGGTGTGACAAAAGGCAATCAGGTCAGCCAGGAAAGTACCACATCAAAGACATAGCAAGATACAACTGAGACAATGAGGTGGAGCCTGTGTGAGAACCTCTCTGGATACGTCGAAGGCATCCTGAAACCCATCGTACAGGGAACCCCCAGCTTCTGCCGTGACACCACAGACTTCTTACAGAAACTCAGCACCCACGGACCAGTTGAACCAGGAACACTCCTCGCCACGATGGACGTATCGGCACTCTACACCAGTATCCCCCACGATGACGGCATCGCTGCGACAGCCTCAGTACTCAACACCAACAACAGCCAATCTCCAGACGCCATCCTACAACTCATCCGCTTCATCCTTGACCACAATGTCTTCACCTTCGACAACCATTTTTTTACCCAAACACACGGAACAGCCATGGGGACCAAATTCGCACCCCAATACGCCAACATCTTCATGCACAAGTTCGAGCAAGACTTCTTCGCTGCACAGGACCTCCAGCCAACGCTGTACACCAGATACATCGACGACATTTTCTTCCTTTGGACCCATGGTGAAGGATCACTGAAAAGACTACACGATAACATAAACAAGTTCCATCCCACCATCAAACTCACCATGGACTACTCCTCAGAATCGGTTTCATTCCTGGACACACGAATCTCCATTAAAGACGGACACCTCAGCACTTCACTCTACCGCAAGCCCACGGACAACCTCACGATGCTCCACTTCTCCAGCTTCCACCCTAACCACGTTAAAAAAGCCATCCCCTATGGACAAGCCCTGCGAATACACAGGATCTGCTCAGACGAGGAGGAACGCGATGGACACCTACGGATGCTGAAAAACGCCCTCGTAAGAACGGGATATGACGCTCGACTCATCGATCGACAGTTCCGACGGGCCACAGCGAAAAATCGCATAGACCTCCTCAGAAGGCAAACACGGGACACAACCAACAGGGTACCCTACGTCGTCCAGTACTTCCCCGGAGCGGAGAAACTACGCCATGTTCTTCGCAGCCTCCAACATGTCATCGATGACGACGAACACCTCGCTAAGGCCATCCCCACGCCTCCACTACTTGCCTTCAAACAGCCGCCTAACCTCAGAAGTACCATCGTTCGCAGCAAATTACCCAGCTTTCAGGATAACAGCGACCACGACACCACACAACCCTGCCACGGCAACCTCTGCAAGACATGCCAGATCATCAACACAGATACCATCATCACACGTGAGGACACTACCCACCAGGTACATGGTACATACTCATGTGACTCGGCCAACGTTGTCTACCTCATACGTTGCAGGAAAGAATGCACCGCGGCATGGTACATCGGCGAGACCATGCAGACACTGAGACAACGTATGAACGGACACCGCGCAACAATCACCAGGCAGGAGTGTTCCCTCCCAGTCGGGGAACACTTCAGCAGTCAAGGACATTCAGCCTCGGATCTGCGGGTAAGCGTTCTCCAAGGCGGCCTTAGAAACACACGACAACGCAAAATCATCGAACAGAAACTGATAGCCAAGTTCCGCACTCATGAGGACGGCCTCAACCGGGATCTTGGGTTTATGTCACGATACATGACGTGATCCAGACTCGAGTCGTCGTTGGCTTGTTAACAGATGTGATTCCCAGTAAAAAAGTAAAAATTTTAAAGTTTATCGTTTCCCATACTGCGGCTTTTGACACATTGGACCCCCTGTGGCTCCACCTCATTGTCTCAGTTGTATCTTGCTATGTCTTTGATGTGGTACTTTCCTGGCTGACCTGATTGCCTTTTGTCACACCTCGGCAGATAAACAGTCAGGATGATTTAAATGTAGTCATCTGCTTTTGTAAGTAACACATGCATTGTTCTCTATCTATATATGCTTTGGCGATTCTGTATCTCTTTACTTCACCTGAGGAAGGGGCCACATAGGCTCCGAAAGCTTGTGATTTCAAATAAAACTGTTGGACTATAACCTGGTGTTGTACGACTTCTCATAACTGTACAGAGACACTGTTTATTCAGGGTAAGGGTCACTCACTGTGTAACTGTACAGAGTCACTGTTTATTGAGGGTAAGGGTCACTCACTGTGTAACTGTACAGAGTCACTGTTTATTCAGGGTAAGGGTCACTCACTGTGTAACTGTACAGAGTCACTGCGTATTCAGGGTAAGGGTCACTCACTGTAACTGTACAGAGACACTGTTTATTCAGGGTAAGGGTCACTCACTGTGTAACTGTACAGAGTCGCTGTTTATTCAGGGTAAGGGTCACTCACTGTGTAACTGTACAGAGTCACTGCGTATTCAGGGTAAGGGTCACTCACTGTAACTGTACAGAGTCACTGTTTATTCAGGGTGAGGGTCACTCACTGTGTAACTGCACACTTATTCCATGCTTTTTTAAAAATTTGTTCTGCAGATGTGAGCAGTTTTTATTGTCCATCAATAATTGCCCTGAGGGTATTAAAAGTCAACCACGTAGTGTGGGAGTGGTGTTATATGTCAGTCAGACTGGGTACGGGTGGCGGGTTCCATTCCCTGAAGGACATTAGTGAACCAGTTGTGTTTTTATGACAGTCCAGCAGCATTCATGGTCATTGTTTCTTTGGTGCCAGCCCATAAATCACCAGGTTTTATTGAGTTGGATTTTACAGCATAGCCGAATGGCCTCCTGTGCTGTATCATTCTATGATACTAACTTGCCCTGTGGGTTTAACCCACAACCCTGGGTCCTAATCCAGTACAGTAACAACTATGCTACCTTACCTCATCCGATGCAGATGTTGGTCCACAAGGTAGAATGCGAGATATGAAGGCCTTATTAAAATCTTACCTCATGACTTTATAATTCCTGCATTTGAGAATTTAAAGATAATCCTGCTTCTTTACTCCCCCGCACTGTCTCTATTTTCAGGTTTTTATGCTAGATATTCTCTTGGGTTAACATTCATTAGAATGTTATTGGGGCTAAAAGGGTTAAATTATGAGGACAGGTTGCATAGACTAGGCTTGGATTCCCTTGAGTATCGAAGATTAAAGGCGATCGAATTGATGTGCTTAAGATGATTAAAGGAATTGATAGGGTAGAGAGAGAGAAACTATTTCCTCTGGTGGGGGGAATCCAGAACAAGGGGGCACAACCTTAAAATTAGAGCCGGGCCGTTCAGGGGTGATGTCGGGAAGCACTTCTTCACACAAAGGGCGGTGGAAATCTGGAACTCTCTCCCCTTTAAAGCTGCTGAGGCCGGGGGTCAACTGAAAATCTCAAAACTGAGATTGATCGATTTTTGTTGGGTAAGGATATTCAGGCTTACGGAACCAAGGCGGATAGATGGAGTTAAGATACAAATCAGCCATAATCAATATGAATGGCGGAACAGGCACGAAGGGAGTGGCCTCCTCCTGTTCCTTTGTTCCTACAATCCCTTCTATCTCCACAGACATAACTGCGGTATATTGGATTTATTATTGCCATCTGTTTCAGTTAAGTTGAGTCTTACACTTAAAGGTCTGATGGGTTTGGATTGTAGCCACAGGCTTTCCTCAATCATCTTGTTTTTATTAAAATAAAGAAAAAGTTGCAATAAGTTGACAAATGACGAAAGATGGTGATCTGGGATCGCAGTCTGTGTTTAATGAGTTGGATGCTGGGTGACTTTCAGGGATTATTGAAAGTTGGCTGGCAGTTTACTTTCTGAAGGATCAATGCCAGCGTTGGATTTCTCTTAAAGGCTGAGGATTGTAGAGATCCCAATCAGGAGACAGCTCAGTCGCCCGCACAAACCACAGCTCAGGCTTTTTATATCTGTTTAAAAAACCCCAGCAAATTTAAGAAATTTCAAGACTTGCTGAAGCAGCGGAACTTTTCCAGGAGGCTAAACGAATCGTTTTTGATGTCCACACACCATTTGAACCGACAGGCATATCTCTTGGCTGAAACACAGGTTGTCAGTGAGACTAAAGGCCTTTCTTACTTTCCTAAATTCAGCAATAATGGGCGGGAACTTGCTGGAAAGAACGGCGTGTTAGCAACACCTGCCGTTATTAATGTGCGAATTGGCCAGCAAGTCCAGGGGATGAAGACATACGCCGTGAATTGCGAGTCTCCAGAATTTGCTGGTCGATTTATGCTGCTCCACCGTTTCCTGTGCACAAACGGCATCTCGCCCTTAGCCGTCCCATGTTTTATAAGAACTTGCTGGATATGCACATTAATTGACCATTAAACTCTCTGCAGAAAGTTAAGTCTGGTAGTTAAGAGAGTAAGTACCCTTTTAACGATGTGATAATTGTAAATGCAATGTCAATTAATCTCTCCGGCCCAGCAAGGGAACAATTGAAGTTGTGGAGCCTCATTCCTTCAGGTAGTAAATTGTTCTTAGAGATTTTATAAATGCCAATTTTTAAATTTTTATCTTACTTTTCCTTTCGTTTTCTCTCTCTCTTAACCCAATCTTTCTTTCCCTCTCTTTATTTCTCTTTCTGTACCTGATTTGACTCTAATTCGCCCTATTTCCATCACTGTCGTTCCTCTGTTTCTTTCTCAATTATTAAATCTCAATGGTTAAGGAGATAGACTGTTGGTCCAACGTTCACCAAGGTCCCAGATGCCCCATTGCCCTCGCACTGCCAGCAAGTTACAGGGCAAAATACTTTTGAGCTGTAGGGTGAGGGGAAAAGTCTAATTCACAGGGCACGTCGCAAGATGCCCCACTCCAGCAAGATCTGGCCCATTATCATTCTTATAATTTTCAACAGTTTGTCTTCATTCTTTTTATATTGTAAACAAATGAGGAGGGAGTGGAATAAAAAACAAGGAGGAAGGGGACAGGAATAGAGTGGAAGAAGGAGAGAGGAATACAGAGTCGTGAGATGGAGGAGTGTGAAGGGAGGAGAGAGAAGAAGCAAGAAATTGAGTGGAACAAATAGTGCAAAGTAAATTGGGAAAAATAAAGAGTGAGGAATATAAAGAGAAATAGTGAGGAATAGAGGGGAGGAATAAAGAGGAAAGACTGATGAAGATAAGTTAAGTGAGGAGGATCAATGAGAAATAGCATGGAATAGAGGAATAGTGGAGAGGGAGAGAGAAGAGAGGAATAGAGAGTGAGAACAGGGATCAAGAGTAGAGTCAGGAAGACATATAGGAACAGTAGAATAAGAAATATGAGTAAGGAATAAAGAGGGAAAACATGGTGATAAAGAGGGAGGAATGAAGAGTGAGCATTGGAGAACGAGGGTTACAGAGTGAAATATGGTGAAGAGTCAAGAATAGAGAGAGATGAGGGAATAATAGGAAACCTGGAATGGAAAATGAGAAATACAGAATGAGGAAGAGGAGGAATAGAGAGAGAAGCATAATGAGGAATAGAGAGATAGGGATGAAGAGTGAGAACTAGAGATTAAGGAAAGAAACAAAGTGAATAGGGACACAGGAATAGAGAGCAAAGATTTGGAATGAGCAATAGAGAGGAAACAGAATGAGGAATAGAGAGAGGCACTCACTAGATAGATCTTAATTAATTGACCCAAATTTGAAAGCTTTCTATAAAATGGTTCTCTTCCAATTTATGAAAACCTGTTAATATATTTTTACAGTTTTTGGACATTAAAATAAAATAATTTACCAAATATATATTGAGAATAAAGGAATAAGTATGGCAGAGTGCTGAGCATGGAGAGATTGGTCACTGCTGGGTTGGATTGCTATAGCTGGTGTCTGCGGCAGGGTGAGTGATGGGTCAATCACTGGAGGGTTCACTCACCCGTGGCAACAAGATTTTTGTTTATTGGGAAGTATCTGAAACTACAAATTAAAGTGGGAGCGGGGAGCCCATCCCACTGGGCCCCATACGGCTGGTAACAGCGCCTGTGGTACAGGGGATGAGAATATTCCGCACAAAAAAATTAGTATTTCAAACATTCGTGAGACAGCCAGAGCCCCAGGTCCTGCCCCACAACTGTATCTCCGAGTCCTCTCATAGGAACAGGAGGAGGCCAGTCAGCCCCTCGAAAAAGCTACATAGGAACAGGAGGAGGCCATTCAGCCCCTCGAAAAAGTTACATGGGAACAGGAGGAGGCCATTCAGCCTCTCGAAAAAGCTACATGGGAACAAGAAGAGGTCATTCAGCCTCTCGAAAAAGCTACATAGGAACAGGAGGATGCCATTCAGCCCCTCGAAAAAGCTACATAGGAACAGGAGGAGACCATTCAGCCCCTCAAGCCTGTTCCGCCTTTCAATTAGATCATGGCTGATCTGTATCTTAACTCCATCTACCTGCCAAGGATTGAGGGGCTGAATGACCTACTCCTGTTCCTATATTTCTCTCTCTCCCTCACTCTCACTCTCTCTGTATCTCTCTCTCTCTCTCTCTCTCATTCCCCCAGGCCTGCTGTATGAACCTGTGTCAGAACGGATTGTATGTCCATGCAGGAGTGGATTCAGTTTTCCTTTGTTTAAATTACAAATTCTCTTGATATGGAACGGCCGCGTCCACAAGGGCATCAGAAGTAACAACTAAAATGGAAGCAAACATTTCCCAGCCATTACGAGTCTCAGTGCTATTACCCAGCTCTGCAGCAAAGTGCCTTTTAATATACTTTGACCTCAGCCGATATCAAATTTTACATGAACACAACACAGAGCAGTTTGTCAATAGTTTAAAAATCCGCTGTGATATGAAACCATCCATTGGGCATTGATGCTCTGCTTGATCCTTAATGCATTTCCAGAGCCTCGGGGGATCTGACAAACAGCTTTTAGATAAGATCGTTTCATCAGTAAACTACTGACTGAAATTGCCAGCCCGGACTGCAAAGCTGCCAATCTCAGAGCTCTGCAGATAGACATCACAGCAAAACTGTCAGTGAAATGGTTATAACACAGCAGCTCAGAATAACCAGCGAGCTCACAGTGTGACCAGCGAGATCACAGAGTGACCAGCGAGTTCACAGAGTGACCAGCGAGCTCACAGAGTGACCAGCGAGCTCACAGAGTGACCAGCGAGCTCACAGTCTAACCAGCGAGATCACAGAGTGACCAGCGAGCTCACAGAGTGACCAGCGAGTTCACAGAGTGACCAGCGAGCTCACAGAGTGACCAGCGAGCTCACAGTCTAACCAGCAAGCTCACAGAGTGACCAGCGAGCTCACAGTCTGACCAGCGAGCTCACAGTCTAACCAGCAAGCTCACAGTGACCAGCGAGCTCACAGTGTAACCAGCGAGATCACAGTCTAACCAGCAAGCTCACAGAGTGACCAGCGAGCTCACAGTCTGACCAGCGAGCTCACAGTCTAACCAGCAAGCTCACAGTGTGACCAGCGAGATCACAGTGTGACCAGCGAGCTCACAGTCTAACCAGCAAGCTCACAGTGTAACCAGCGAGCTCACAGAGTGACCAGCGAGCTCACAGTCTAACCAGCAAGCTCACAGTGTGACCAGCGAGCTCACAGAGTGACCAGCAAGCTCACAGTCTAACCAGCAAGATCACAGAGTGACCAGCGAGCTCACAGAGTGACCAGCGAGCTCACAGAGTGACCAGCGAGCTCACAGAGTGACCAGCGAGCTCACAGAGTGAACAGCGAGCTCACAGAGTGACCAGCGAGCTCACAGAGTGACCAGCGAGTTCACAGTCTAACCAGCGAGCTCACAGAGTGACCAGCGAGCTCACAGTCTAACCAGCAAGATCACAGAGTGACCAGCGAGCTCACAGAGTGACCAGCAAGCTCACAGTCTAACCAGCAAGATCACAGAGTGACCAGCGAGCTCACAGAGTGACCAGCGAGCTCACAGAGTGACCAGCGAGCTCACAGAGTGACCAGCGAGCTCACAGAGTGACCAGCGAGTTCACAGTCTAACCAGCGAGCTCACAGAGTGACCAGCGAGCTCACAGAGTGACCAGCAAGCTCACAGTGTGACCAGCGAGCTCACAGAGTGACCAGCGAGCTCATAGAGTGACCAGCGAGCTCACAAAGTGACCAGCGAGCTCACAGAGTGACCAGCGAGCTCACAGAGTGACCAGCGAGCTCACAGAGTGACCAGCGAGCTCATAGAGTGACCAGCGAGCTTACAGTCTAACCAGTGAGCTCACAGAGTGACCAGCGAGTTCACATTGTGACCAGCGAGCTCACTGTGTGACCAGCGAGCTCACAGAGTGAACAGCGAGCTCACAGAGTGACCAGCGAGCTCACAGAGTGACCAGCGAGTTCACAGTCTAACCAGCGAGCTCACAGAGTGACCAGCGAGCTCACAGAGTGACCAGCGAGCTCACAGAGTGACCAGCGAGCTCACAGTGTGACCAGTGAGCTCATAGAGTGACGTGACCAGCGAGCTCACAGAGTGACCAGCGAGCTCACAGAGTGACCAGCGAGTTCACAGTCTAACCAGCGAGCTCACAGAGTGACCAGCGAGCTCACAGAGTGACCAGCGAGCTCACAGTCTGACCAGCGAGCTCACAGTCTAACCAGCAAGCTCACAGTGACCAGCGAGCTCACAGTGTGACCAGCGAGATCACAGTCTAACCAGCAAGCTCACAGAGTGACCAGCGAGCTCACAGTCTGACCAGCGAGCTCACAGTCTAACCAGCAAGCTCACAGTGTGACCAGCGAGATCACAGTGTGACCAGCGAGCTCACAGTCTAACCAGCAAGCTCACAGTGTAACCAGCGAGCTCACAGAGTGACCAGCGAGCTCACAAAGTGACCAGCGAGCTCACAGTCTAACCAGCAAGCTCACAGAGTGACCAGCGAGCTCACAGTCTAACCAGCAAGATCACAGAGTGACCAGCAAGCTCACAGTCTAACCAGCAAGATCACAGAGTGACCAGCGAGCTCACAGAGTGACCAGCGAGCTCACAGAGTGACCAGCGAGCTCACAGAGTGAACAGTGAGCTCACAGAGTGACCAGCGAGCTCACAGAGTGACCAGCGAGCTCACAGAGTGAACAGCGAGCTCACAGAGTGACCAGCGAGCTCACAGAGTGACCAGCGAGTTCACAGTCTAACCAGCGAGCTCACAGAGTGACCAGCGAGTTCACAGTCTAACCAGCGAGCTCACAGAGTGACCAGCGAGCTCACAGAGTGACCAGCGAGCTCATAGAGTGACCAGCGAGCTTACAGAGTGACCAGCGAGCTCACAGAGTGACCAGCAAGCTCACAGTCTAACCAGTGAGCTCACAGAGTGACCAGCGAGTTCACAGTGTGACCAGCGAGCTCACTGTGTGACCAGCGAGCTCACAGAGTGAACAGCGAGCTCACAGAGTGACCAGCGAGCTCACAGAGTGACCAGCGAGTTCACAGTCTAACCAGCGAGCTCACAGAGTGAACAGCGAGCTCACAGAGTGACCAGCGAGTTCACAGTCTAACCAGCGAGCTCACAGAGTGACCAGCGAGCTCACAGAGTGACCAGCGAGCTCACAGTGTGACCAGTGAGCTCATAGAGTGACGTGACCAGCGAGCTCACAGAGTGACCAGCGAGTTCACAGTCTAACCAGCGAGCTTACAGAGTGACCAGCGAGCTCACAGAGTGACCAGCGAGCTCACAGAGTGACCAGCGAGCTCACAGAGTGACCAGCAAGCTCACAGTCTAACCAGCGAGCTCACAGAGTGACCAGCGAGTTCACAGAGTGACCAGCGAGCGCACAGAGTGACCAGCGAGCTCACAGAGTGACCAGCGAGCTCACAGAGTGACCAGCGAGATCACAGAGTGACCAGCGAGCTCACAGAGTGACCAGCGAGTTCACAGTGTGACCAACGAGCTCACTGTGTGACCAGCGAGTTCACAGAGTGACCAGCGAGCTCACAGAGTGACCAGCGAGCTCACAGTCTAACCAGCGAGCTCACAGAGTGACCAGCGAGCTCACAGAGTGACCAGCGAGTTCACAGTGTGACCAGCGAGCTCACAGAGTGACCAGCGAGCTCACAGAGTGACCAGCGAGTTCACAGTGTGACCAGCGAGCTCACAGAGTGACCAGCGAGATCACAGAGTGACCAGCGAGCTCACAGAGTGACCAGCGAGCTCACAGAGTGACCAGCGAGATCACAGAGTGACCTGGGAGCTCACAGAGTGACCAGCGAGATCACAGAGTGACCAGCGAGATCACAGAGTGACCAGCGAGCTCACAGAGTGACCAGCGAGCTCACAGAGTGACCAGCGAGTTCACAGTCTAACCAGCGAGCTCACAGAGTGACCAGCGAGCTCACAGAGTGACCAGCAAGCTCACAGTCGAACCAGCAAGATCACAGAGTGACCAGCGAGCTCACAGAGTGACCAGCGAGCTCACAGAGTGACCAGCGAGCTCACAGAGTGACCAGCGAGTTCACAGAGTGACCAGCGAGCTCACAGAGTGACCAGCGAGCTCACAGAGTGACCAGCGAGCTCACAGTCTAACCAGCGAGATCACAGAGTGACCAGCGAGCTCACAGAGTGACCAGCGAGTTCACAGAGTGACCAGCGAGCTCACAGAGTGACCAGCGAGCTCACAGTCTAACCAGCAAGCTCACAGAGTGACCAGCGAGCTCACAGTCTGACCAGCGAGCTCACAGTCTAACCAGCAAGCTCACAGTGACCAGCGAGCTCACAGTGTAACCAGCGAGATCACAGTCTAACCAGCAAGCTCACAGAGTGACCAGCGAGCTCACAGTCTGACCAGCGAGCTCACAGTCTAACCAGCAAGCTCACAGTGTGACCAGCGAGATCACAGTGTGACCAGCGAGCTCACAGTCTAACCAGCAAGCTCACAGTGTAACCAGCGAGCTCACAGAGTGACCAGCGAGCTCACAGTCTAACCAGCAAGCTCACAGTGTGACCAGCGAGCTCACAGAGTGACCAGCAAGCTCACAGTCTAACCAGCAAGATCACAGAGTGACCAGCGAGCTCACAGAGTGACCAGCGAGCTCACAGAGTGACCAGCGAGCTCACAGAGTGACCAGCGAGCTCACAGAGTGAACAGCGAGCTCACAGAGTGACCAGCGAGCTCACAGAGTGACCAGCGAGTTCACAGTCTAACCAGCGAGCTCACAGAGTGACCAGCGAGCTCACAGTCTAACCAGCAAGATCACAGAGTGACCAGCGAGCTCACAGAGTGACCAGCAAGCTCACAGTCTAACCAGCAAGATCACAGAGTGACCAGCGAGCTCACAGAGTGACCAGCGAGCTCACAGAGTGAACAGCGAGCTCACAGAGTGACCAGCGAGCTCACAGAGTGACCAGCGAGTTCACAGTCTAACCAGCGAGCTCACAGAGTGACCAGCGAGCTCACAGAGTGACCAGCAAGCTCACAGTGTGACCAGCGAGCTCACAGAGTGACCAGCGAGCTCACAGAGTGACCAGCGAGCTCACAAAGTGACCAGCGAGCTCACAGAGTGACCAGCGAGCTCACAGAGTGACCAGCGAGCTCACAGAGTGACCAGCGAGCTCATAGAGTGACCAGCGAGCTTACAGTCTAACCAGTGAGCTCACAGAGTGACCAGCGAGTTCACATTGTGACCAGCGAGCTCACTGTGTGACCAGCGAGCTCACAGAGTGAACAGCGAGCTCACAGAGTGACCAGCGAGCTCACAGAGTGACCAGCGAGTTCACAGTCTAACCAGCGAGCTCACAGAGTGACCAGCGAGCTCACAGAGTGACCAGCGAGCTCACAGAGTGACCAGCGAGCTCACAGTGTGACCAGTGAGCTCATAGAGTGACGTGACCAGCGAGCTCACAGAGTGACCAGCGAGCTCACAGAGTGACCAGCGAGTTCACAGTCTAACCAGCGAGCTCACAGAGTGACCAGCGAGCTCACAGAGTGACCAGCGAGCTCACAGTCTGACCAGCGAGCTCACAGTCTAACCAGCAAGCTCACAGTGACCAGCGAGCTCACAGTGTGACCAGCGAGATCACAGTCTAACCAGCAAGCTCACAGAGTGACCAGCGAGCTCACAGTCTGACCAGCGAGCTCACAGTCTAACCAGCAAGCTCACAGTGTGACCAGCGAGATCACAGTGTGACCAGCGAGCTCACAGTCTAACCAGCAAGCTCACAGTGTAACCAGCGAGCTCACAGAGTGACCAGCGAGCTCACAAAGTGACCAGCGAGCTCACAGTCTAACCAGCAAGCTCACAGAGTGACCAGCGAGCTCACAGTCTAACCAGCAAGATCACAGAGTGACCAGCAAGCTCACAGTCTAACCAGCAAGATCACAGAGTGACCAGCGAGCTCACAGAGTGACCAGCGAGCTCACAGAGTGACCAGCGAGCTCACAGAGTGAACAGTGAGCTCACAGAGTGACCAGCGAGCTCACAGAGTGACCAGCGAGCTCACAGAGTGAACAGCGAGCTCACAGAGTGACCAGCGAGCTCACAGAGTGACCAGCGAGTTCACAGTCTAACCAGCGAGCTCACAGAGTGACCAGCGAGTTCACAGTCTAACCAGCGAGCTCACAGAGTGACCAGCGAGCTCACAGAGTGACCAGCGAGCTCATAGAGTGACCAGCGAGCTTACAGAGTGACCAGCGAGCTCACAGAGTGACCAGCAAGCTCACAGTCTAACCAGTGAGCTCACAGAGTGACCAGCGAGTTCACAGTGTGACCAGCGAGCTCACTGTGTGACCAGCGAGCTCACAGAGTGACCAGCGAGCTCACAGAGTGACCAGCGAGTTCACAGTCTAACCAGCGAGCTCACAGAGTGAACAGCGAGCTCACAGAGTGACCAGCGAGTTCACAGTCTAACCAGCGAGCTCACAGAGTGACCAGCGAGCTCACAGAGTGACCAGCGAGCTCACAGTGTGACCAGTGAGCTCATAGAGTGACGTGACCAGCGAGCTCACAGAGTGACCAGCGAGTTCACAGTCTAACCAGCGAGCTTACAGAGTGACCAGCGAGCTCACAGAGTGACCAGCGAGCTCACAGAGTGACCAGCGAGCTCACAGAGTGACCAGCAAGCTCACAGTCTAACCAGCGAGCTCACAGAGTGACCAGCGAGTTCACAGAGTGACCAGCGAGCGCACAGAGTGACCAGCGAGCTCACAGAGTGACCAGCGAGCTCACAGAGTGACCAGCGAGATCACAGAGTGACCAGCGAGCTCACAGAGTGACCAGCGAGTTCACAGTGTGACCAACGAGCTCACTGTGTGACCAGCGAGTTCACAGAGTGACCAGCGAGCTCACAGAGTGACCAGCGAGCTCACAGTCTAACCAGCGAGCTCACAGAGTGACCAGCGAGCTCACAGAGTGACCAGCGAGTTCACAGTGTGACCAGCGAGCTCACAGAGTGACCAGCGAGCTCACAGAGTGACCAGCGAGTTCACAGTGTGACCAGCGAGCTCACAGAGTGATCAGCGAGATCACAGAGTGACCAGCGAGCTCACAGAGTGACCAGCGAGCTCACAGAGTGACCAGCGAGATCACAGAGTGACCTGGGAGCTCACAGAGTGACCAGCGAGATCACAGAGTGACCAGCGAGATCACAGAGTGACCAGCGAGCTCACAGAGTGACCAGCGAGCTCACAGAGTGACCAGCGAGTTCACAGTCTAACCAGCGAGCTCACAGAGTGACCAGCGAGCTCACAGAGTGACCAGCAAGCTCACAGTCGAACCAGCAAGATCACAGAGTGACCAGCGAGCTCACAGAGTGACCAGCGAGCTCACAGAGTGACCAGCGAGCTCACAGAGTGACCAGCGAGCTCACAGAGTGACCAGCGAGCTCACAGAGTGACCAGCGAGCTCATAGAGTGACCAGCGAGCTTACAGTCTAACCAGTGAGCTCACAGAGTGACCAGCGAGTTCACATTGTGACCAGCGAGCTCACTGTGTGACCAGCGAGCTCACAGAGTGAACAGCGAGCTCACAGAGTGACCAGCGAGCTCACAGAGTGACCAGCGAGTTCACAGTCTAACCAGCGAGCTCACAGAGTGACCAGCGAGCTCACAGAGTGACCAGCGAGCTCACAGAGTGACCAGCGAGCTCACAGAGTGACCAGCGAGCTCACAGGGTGACCAGTGAGCTCATAGAGTGACGTGACCAGCGAGCTCACAGAGTGACCAG
The DNA here is from genome assembly GCA_030390025.1 of Squalus acanthias. Lineage (NCBI taxonomy): Eukaryota > Metazoa > Chordata > Chondrichthyes > Squaliformes > Squalidae > Squalus > Squalus acanthias. Next base: position 61,570,388 of record CM059445.1, read on the forward strand.
CGAGCTCACAGAGTGACCAGCGAGTTCACAGTCTAACCAGCGAGCTCACAGAGTGACCAGCGAGCTCACAGAGTGACCAGCGAGCTCACAGTCTGACCAGCGAGCTCACAGTCTAACCAGCAAGCTCACAGTGACCAGCGAGCTCACAGTGTGACCAGCGAGATCACAGTCTAACCAGCAAGCTCACAGAGTGACCAGCGAGCTCACAGTCTGACCAGCGAGCTCACAGTCTAACCAGCAAGCTCACAGTGTGACCAGCGAGATCACAGTGTGACCAGCGAGCTCACAGTCTAACCAGCAAGCTCACAGTGTAACCAGCGAGCTCACAGAGTGACCAGCGAGCTCACAAAGTGACCAGCGAGCTCACAGTCTAACCAGCAAGCTCACAGAGTGACCAGCGAGCTCACAGTCTAACCAGCAAGATCACAGAGTGACCAGCAAGCTCACAGTCTAACCAGCAAGATCACAGAGTGACCAGCGAGCTCACAGAGTGACCAGCGAGCTCACAGAGTGACCAGCGAGCTCACAGAGTGAACAGCGAGCTCACAGAGTGACCAGCGAGCTCACAGAGTGACCAGCGAGCTCACAGAGTGAACAGCGAGCTCACAGAGTGACCAGCGAGCTCACAGAGTGACCAGCGAGTTCACAGTCTAACCAGCGAGCTCACAGAGTGACCAGCGAGTTCACAGTCTAACCAGCGAGCTCACAGAGTGACCAGCGAGCTCACAGAGTGACCAGCGAGCTCATAGAGTGACCAGCGAGCTTACAGAGTGACCAGCGAGCTCACAGAGTGACCAGCAAGCTCACAGTCTAACCAGTGAGCTCACAGAGTGACCAGCGAGTTCACAGTGTGACCAGCGAGCTCACTGTGTGACCAGCGAGCTCACAGAGTGAACAGCGAGCTCACAGAGTGACCAGCGAGCTCACAGAGTGACCAGCGAGTTCACAGTCTAACCAGCGAGCTCACAGAGTGACCAGCGAGCTCACAGAGTGACCAGCGAGTTCACAGTCTAACCAGCGAGCTCACAGAGTGACCAGCGAGCTCACAGAGTGACCAGCGAGCTCACAGTGTGACCAGTGAGCTCATAGAGTGACGTGACCAGCGAGCTCACAGAGTGACCAGCGAGTTCACAGTCTAACCAGCGAGCTTACAGAGTGACCAGCGAGCTCACAGAGTGACCAGCGAGCTCACAGAGTGACCAGCGAGCTCACAGAGTGACCAGCAAGCTCACAGTCTAACCAGCGAGCTCACAGAGTGACAGCGAGTTCACAGAGTGACCAGCGAGCGCACAGAGTGACCAGCGAGCTCACAGAGTGACCAGCGAGCTCACAGAGTGACCAGCGAGATCACAGAGTGACCAGCGAGCTCACAGAGTGACCAGCGAGTTCACAGTGTGACCAACGAGCTCACTGTGTGACCAGCGAGTTCACAGAGTGACCAGCGAGCTCACAGAGTGACCAGCGAGCTCACAGTCTAACCAGCGAGCTCACAGAGTGACCAGCGAGCTCACAGAGTGACCAGCGAGTTCACAGTGTGACCAGCGAGCTCACAGAGTGACCAGCGAGCTCACAGAGTGACCAGCGAGTTCACAGTGTGACCAGCGAGCTCACAGAGTGACCAGCGAGATCACAGAGTGACCAGCGAGCTCACAGAGTGACCAGCGAGCTCACAGAGTGACCAGCGAGATCACAGAGTGACCTGGGAGCTCACAGAGTGACCAGCGAGATCACAGAGTGACCAGCGAGCTCACAGAGTGACCAGCGAGCTCACAGAGTGACCAGCGAGTTCACAGTCTAACCAGCGAGCTCACAGAGTGACCAGCGAGCTCACAGAGTGACCAGCAAGCTCACAGTCGAACCAGCAAGATCACAGAGTGACCAGCGAGCTCACAGAGTGACCAGCGAGCTCACAGAGTGACCAGCGAGCTCACAGAGTGAACAGCGAGCTCACAGAGTGACCAGCGAGCTCACAGAGTGACCAGCGAGCTCACAGTCTAACCAGCAAGATCACAGAGTGACCAGCGAGCTCACAGAGTGACCAGCAAGCTCACAGTCTAACCAGCAAGATCACAGAGTGACCAGCGAGCTCACAGAGTGACCAGCGAGCTCACAGAGTGAACAGCGAGCTCACAGAGTGACCAGCGAGCTCACAGAGTGACCAGCGAGTTCACAGTCTAACCAGCGAGCTCACAGAGTGACCAGCGAGTTCACAGTCTAACCAGCGAGCTCACAGAGTGACCAGCGAGCTCACAGAGTGACCAGCAAGCTCACAGTGTGACCAGCGAGCTCATAGAGTGACCAGCGAGCTCACAGAGTGACCAGCGAGCTCACAGAGTGACCAGCGAGCTTACAGAGTGACCAGCGAGCTTACAGTCTAACCAGTGAGCTCACAGAGTGACCAGCGAGTTCACATTGTGACCAGCGAGCTCACTGTGTGACCAGCGAGCTCACAGAGTGACCAGCGAGCTCACAGAGTGACCAGCGAGTTCACAGTCTAACCAGCGAGCTCACAGAGTGACCAGCGAGCTCACAGTCTAACCAGCAAGCTCACAGTGTGACCAGCGAGATCACAGTGTGACCAGCGAGCTCACAGTCTAACCAGCAAGCTCACAGTGTAACCAGCGAGCTCACAGAGTGACCAGCGAGCTCACAGAGTGACCAGCAAGCTCACAGTCTAACCAGCAAGATCACAGAGTGACCAGCGAGCTCACAGAGTGACCAGCGAGCTCACAGAGTGACCAGCGAGCTCACAGAGTGAACAGCGAGCTCACAGAGTGACCAGCGAGCTCACAGAGTGACCAGCGAGTTCACAGTCTAACCAGCGAGCTCACAGAGTGACCAGCGAGCTCACAGTCTAACCAGCAAGATCACAGAGTGACCAGCGAGCTCACAGAGTGACCAGCAAGCTCACAGTCTAACCAGCAAGATCACAGAGTGACCAGCGAGCTCACAGAGTGACCAGCGAGCTCACAGAGTGAACAGCGAGCTCACAGAGTGACCAGCGAGCTCACAGAGTGACCAGCGAGTTCACAGTCTAACCAGCGAGCTCACAGAGTGACCAGCGAGTTCACAGTCTAACCAGCGAGCTCACAGAGTGACCAGCGAGCTCACAGAGTGACCAGCAAGCTCACAGTGTGACCAGCGAGCTCACAGAGTGACCAGCGAGCTCATAGAGTGACCAGCGAGCTCACAGAGTGACCAGCGAGCTCACAGAGTGACCAGCGAGCTCACAGAGTGACCAGCGAGCTCATAGAGTGACCAGCGAGCTTACAGTCTAACCAGTGAGCTCACAGAGTGACCAGCGAGTTCACATTGTGACCAGCGAGCTCACTGTGTGACCAGCGAGCTCACAGAGTGAACAGCGAGCTCACAGAGTGACCAGCGAGCTCACAGAGTGACCAGCGAGTTCACAGTCTAACCAGCGAGCTCACAGAGTGACCAGCGAGCTCACAGAGTGACCAGCGAGCTCACAGAGTGACCAGCGAGCTCACAGAGTGACCAGCGAGCTCACAGTGTGACCAGTGAGCTCATAGAGTGACGTGACCAGCGAGCTCACAGAGTGACCAGCGAGTTCACAGTCTAACCAGCGAGCTCACAGAGTGACCAGCGAGCTCACAGAGTGACCAGCGAGCTCACAGTCTGACCAGCGAGCTCACAGTCTAACCAGCAAGCTCACAGTGACCAGCGAGCTCACAGTGTGACCAGCGAGATCACAGTCTAACCAGCAAGCTCACAGAGTGACCAGCGAGCTCACAGTCTGACCAGCGAGCTCACAGTCTAACCAGCAAGCTCACAGTGTGACCAGCGAGATCACAGTGTGACCAGCGAGCTCACAGTCTAACCAGCAAGCTCACAGTGTAACCAGCGAGCTCACAGAGTGACCAGCAAGCTCACAAAGTGACCAGCGAGCTCACAGTCTAACCAGCAAGCTCACAGAGTGACCAGCGAGCTCACAGTCTAACCAGCAAGATCACAGAGTGACCAGCAAGCTCACAGTCTAACCAGCAAGATCACAGAGTGACCAGCGAGCTCACAGAGTGACCAGCGAGCTCACAGAGTGACCAGCGAGCTCACAGAGTGAACAGCGAGCTCACAGAGTGACCAGCGAGCTCACAGAGTGACCAGCGAGCTCACAGAGTGAACAGCGAGCTCACAGAGTGACCAGCGAGCTCACAGAGTGACCAGCGAGTTCACAGTCTAACCAGCGAGCTCACAGAGTGACCAGCGAGCTCACAGAGTGACCAGCGAGCTCATAGAGTGACCAGCGAGCTTACAGAGTGACCAGCGAGCTCACAGAGTGACCAGCGAGATCACAGTCTAACCAGCGAGCTCACAGAGTGACCAGCGAGCTCACAGAGTGACCAGCGAGCTCACAGTGTGACCAGTGAGCTCATAGAGTGACGTGACCAGCGAGCTCACAGAGTGACCAGCGAGTTCACAGTCTAACCAGCGAGCTTACAGAGTGACCAGCGAGCTCACAGAGTGACCAGCGAGCTCACAGAGTGACCAGCGAGCTCACAGAGTGACCAGCAAGCTCACAGTCTAACCAGCGAGCTCACAGAGTGACCAGCGAGTTCACAGAGTGACCAGCGAGCGCACAGAGTGACCAGCGAGCTCACAGAGTGACCAGCGAGATCACAGAGTGACCAGCGAGCTCACAGAGTGACCAGCGAGATCACAGAGTGACCAGCGAGCTCACAGAGTGACCAGCGAGTTCACAGTGTGACCAACGAGCTCACTGTGTGACCAGCGAGTTCACAGAGTGACCAGCGAGCTCACAGAGTGACCAGCGAGCTCACAGTCTAACCAGCGAGCTCACAGAGTGACCAGCGAGCTCACAGAGTGACCAGCGAGTTCACAGTGTGACCAGCGAGCTCACAGAGTGACCAGCGAGCTCACAGAGTGACCAGCGAGTTCACAGTGTGACCAGCGAGCTCACAGAGTGACCAGCGAGATCACAGAGTGACCAGCGAGCTCACAGAGTGACCAGCGAGCTCACAGAGTGACCAGCGAGATCACAGAGTGACCTGGGAGCTCACAGAGTGACCAGCGAGATCACAGAGTGACCAGCGAGCTCACAGAGTGACCAGCGAGCTCACAGAGTGACCAGCGAGTTCACAGTCTAACCAGCGAGCTCACAGAGTGACCAGCGAGCTCACAGAGTGACCAGCAAGCTCACAGTCGAACCAGCAAGATCACAGAGTGACCAGCGAGCTCACAGAGTGACCAGCGAGCTCACAGAGTGACCAGCGAGCTCACAGAGTGAACAGCGAGCTCACAGAGTGACCAGCGAGCTCACAGAGTGACCAGCGAGCTCACAGTCTAACCAGCAAGATCACAGAGTGACCAGCGAGCTCACAGAGTGACCAGCAAGCTCACAGTCTAACCAGCAAGATCACAGAGTGACCAGCGAGCTCACAGAGTGACCAGCGAGCTCACAGAGTGAACAGCGAGCTCACAGAGTGACCAGCGAGCTCACAGAGTGACCAGCGAGTTCACAGTCTAACCAGCGAGCTCACAGAGTGACCAGCGAGTTCACAGTCTAACCAGCGAGCTCACAGAGTGACCAGCGAGCTCACAGAGTGACCAGCAAGCTCACAGTGTGACCAGCGAGCTCATAGAGTGACCAGCGAGCTCACAGAGTGACCAGCGAGCTCACAGAGTGACCAGCGAGCTTACAGAGTGACCAGCGAGTTCACAGTCTAACCAGCGAGCTCACAGAGTGACCAGCGAGCTCACAGAGTGACCAGCGAGCTCATAGAGTGACCAGCGAGCTTACAGTCTAACCAGTGAGCTCACAGAGTGACCAGCGAGTTCACATTGTGACCAGCGAGCTCACTGTGTGACCAGCGAGCTCACAGAGTGACCAGCGAGCTCACAGAGTGACCAGCGAGTTCACAGTCTAACCAGCGAGCTCACAGAGTGACCAGCGAGCTCACAGAGTGACCAGCGAGCTCACAGAGTGACCAGCGAGCTCACAGAGTGACCAGCGAGCTCACAGTGTGACGTGACCAGCGAGCTCACAGAGTGACCAGCGAGCTCACAGAGTGACCAGCGAGTTCACAGTCTAACCAGCGAGCTCACAGAGTGACCAGCGAGCTCACAGAGTGACCAGCGAGCTCACAGTCTGACCAGCGAGCTCACAGTCTAACCAGCAAGCTCACAGTGACCAGCGAGCTCACAGTGTGACCAGCGAGATCACAGTCTAACCAGCAAGCTCACAGAGTGACCAGCGAGCTCACAGTCTGACCAGCGAGCTCACAGTCTAACCAGCAAGCTCACAGTGTGACCAGCGAGATCACAGTGTGACCAGCGAGCTCACAGTCTAACCAGCAAGCTCACAGTGTAACCAGCGAGCTCACAGAGTGACCAGCGAGCTCACAAAGTGACCAGCGAGCTCACAGTCCAACCAGCAAGCTCACAGAGTGACCAGCGAGCTCACAGTCTAACCAGCAAGATCACAGAGTGACCAGCAAGCTCACAGTCTAACCAGCAAGATCACAGAGTGACCAGCGAGCTCACAGAGTGACCAGCGAGCTCACAGAGTGACCAGCGAGCTCACAGAGTGAACAGCGAGCTCACAGAGTGACCAGCGAGCTCACAGAGTGACCAGCGAGCTCACAGAGTGAACAGCGAGCTCACAGAGTGACCAGCGAGCTCACAGAGTGACCAGCGAGTTCACAGTCTAACCAGCGAGCTCACAGAGTGACCAGCGAGTTCACAGTCTAACCAGCGAGCTCACAGAGTGACCAGCGAGCTCACAGAGTGACCAGCGAGCTCACAGTGTGACCAGCGAGCTCACAGAGTGACCAGCGAGCTTACAGAGTGACCAGCGAGTTCACAGTCTAACCAGCGAGCTCACAGAGTGACCAGCGAGCTCACAGAGTGACCAGCGAGCTCATAGAGTGACCAGCGAGCTTACAGAGTGACCAGCGAGCTCACAGAGTGACCAGCGAGCTCACAGAGTGACCAGCGAGCTCACAGAGTGACCAGCGAGTTCACAGTCTAACCAGCGAGCTCACAGAGTGACCAGCGAGCTCACAGAGTGACCAGCGAGTTCACAGTCTAACCAGCGAGCTCACAGAGTGACCAGCGAGCTCACAGAGTGACCAGCGAGCTCACAGTGTGACCAGTGAGCTCATAGAGTGACGTGACCAGCGAGCTCACAGAGTGACCAGCGAGCTCACAGAGTGACCAGCGAGTTCACAGTCTAACCAGCGAGCTTACAGAGTGACCAGCGAGCTCACAGAGTGACCAGCGAGCTCACAGAGTGACCAGCAAGCTCACAGTCTAACCAGCGAGCTCACAGAGTGACCAGCGAGTTCACAGAGTGACCAGCGAGCGCACAGAGTGACCAGCGAGCTCACAGAGTGACCAGCGAGATCACAGAGTGACCAGCGAGCTCACAGAGTGACCAGCGAGTTCACAGTGTGACCAACGAGCTCACTGTGTGACCAGCGAGTTCACAGAGTGACCAGCGAGCTCACAGAGTGACCAGCGAGCTCACAGTCTAACCAGCGAGCTCACCGAGTGACCAGCGAGCTCACAGAGTGACCAGCGAGTTCACAGTGTGACCAGCGAGCTCACAGAGTGACCAGCGAGCTCACAGAGTGACCAGCGAGTTCACAGTGTGACCAGCGAGCTCACAGAGTGACCAGCGAGATCACAGAGTGACCAGCGAGCTCACAGAGTGACCAGCGAGCTCACAGAGTGACCAGCGAGATCACAGAGTGACCAGCGAGCTCACAGAGTGACCAGCGAGTTCACAGTCTAACCAGCGAGCTCACAGAGTGACCAGCGAGCTCACAGAGTGACCAGCAAGCTCACAGTCGAACCAGCAAGATCACAGAGTGACCAGCGAGCTCACAGAGTGACCAGCGAGCTCACAGAGTGACCAGCGAGCTCACAGAGTGAACAGCGAGCTCACAGAGTGACCAGCGAGCTCACAGAGTGACCAGCGAGTTCACAGTCTAACCAGCGAGCTCACAGAGTGACCAGCGAGCTCACAGAGTGACCAGCGAGTTCAGTCTGACCAGCGAGCTCACAGAGTGACCAGCGAGCTCACAGAGTGACCAGCGAGCTCACAGTGTGACCAGCGAGCTCATAGAGTGACCAGCGAGCTCACAGAGTGACCAGCGAGATCACAGAGTGACCAGGGAGCTCACAGAGTGACCAGCGAGCTCACAGTGTGACCAGCGAGCTCACAGAGTGACCAGCGAGCTCACAGAGTGACCAGCGAGCTCACAGAGTGAACAGCGAGCTCACAGAGTGACCAGCGAGCTCACAGAGTGACCAGCGAGTTCACAGTCTAACCAGCGAGCTCACAGAGTGACCAGCGAGCTCACAGAGTGACCAGCGAGTTCAGTCTGACCAGCGAGCTCACAGAGTGACCAGCGAGCTCACAGAGTGACCAGCGAGCTCACAGTGTGACCAGCGAGCTCATAGAGTGACCAGCGAGCTCACAGAGTGACCAGCGAGATCACAGAGTGACCATCGAGCTCACAGAGTGACCAGCGAGCTCACAGAGTGACCAGCGAGCTCACAGAGTGACCAGCGAGATCACAGAGTGACCAGGGAGCTCACAGAGTGACCAGCGAGCTCACAGTGTGACCAGCGAGCTCACAGAGTGACCAGGGAGGTGGTCTGGTATCGTCCACAGTTCCTGGGCAGGCTGTGACCCCATCACGAATCCCTGTGACACTCCACTTGTGACCCCTTATCATGTTGTAGTTCCATTCACAACCACTCTGCTTTCTGTATTTTTCCCAAGTTTAGATTCACCCAGAACCTTCGTTCCAAGTCCATGTCTTGTTAGCCTCTTTACCAATCACTTGTATGGCACAATGCGGCAAGAAGATCCAGGCACTGGAGGTAGTTCAGGAAAAGCCAACCAGACCGATACTGAACTTAAAGGATCTGAGCTCCAAGGAGAGGGGAAAGAGACCGGATCGGTGACTGTGGAGAGAAGGATCAGGGGAGAGAATGTTCAAGGATTGAAGATTGGAAAGGGAATCAATAAATTGAAGCTTGATAATAAGATCGTCACAAGCCAGAGGCACAGGCTGAAGCTAAGCAGAGGGAAGGGGCTTAGACAGGTTAAATGAGACCACTTCACACAGGGGGAGGGTGGAGGTGTGGAATGTTCTGCCCAGGGAGGGAGTGGAGGCAGAAAATGGCAATATTTAAGAGAGAGATATTTGAGGGAGCGGGCTATTGAGTAATGTTAGTTTTAGATTCTGATGAAGGGTTCACAACCAAAATGTTGTACATTGCTATTTCTCTTTACAGATGCTGCCTGAGCTGCTGTGTATTTCCAGCATTTACTTTTTATTTTATTGGTTTTTGGGAGTGGACAGGTCGACAGCAGTGCTTCCTTCACTCCACTACTCCAAGTTGCTGTGCTCCTTTTACACAACAACAACTTTCATTTATATAGCACCTTTAAAGTAGTGACACATCCTATGGCGCTTCACAGGAGTGATTATCAAACAATATTTGACACTGAGCCACATAAGGAGATATTAGGACAGATGACCAAAAGCTTGGTCAAAGAGGTAGGTTTTAAGGAGCGTCTTAAAGGAGGAAGGAGAGGCGGAGAGGTTTAGGGAGGGAATTCCAGAGCTTAGGGCCTCGGCAGCTGAAGGCATGGTCACCAATGGTGCAGTGATTAAAATTGGGGGATGCTCAAGAGGCCAGAATTGGAGGAGCGCAGAGATCTCGGAAGGCTGTAAATGCATCTCTCCTTGGCGAGGACTGATGATCCACCTCCCTCCACGGCTCCTTAAAAAAGACGTTCTAATTTCAAACTGCACAGTTCCAGGCTGTTTGACAGACGCTGTCTCGCTTTTATGTTAATAGCCAAGAATTAAACATTAAGCAGTTTTTAAATGTCTAATTGTGCATAAAACTAACAAACTATAAATTACGCATTTCTTGCTGCTTAGGTCCTGTGTTTATTCAGTCTCAAAAAATCCAGCACAGCAACGATTTGAGTGTGAGATCGCCACACACTGGGCTAATTACAGGCACAAGCCTGATGTTGGCACTTTCTGGAACTGTTAAGAGGACACTGAATGACTCTAATTAACGAATATTACCCTGTCAGATCTGCTGTGCCTCCGATGCATTTTTGTTCCTTCCCTTCTCTTTTTCATTTTTTCTGGACAAACCCCTGCATTCTCGTCAGGCCGTAACTCCCACATCTGGAGGGACGTGAGGTCCAGACTAGACAGTGGTGCTCAATGGCTGAATCCCCACGGTGAGGGGGTGTTGGTCAGTGTGGTTCCCCACAGTGAGGGGGGGTTGGTCAGTGTGATTCCCCACAGTGAGGGGGTGTTGGTCAGTGTGATTCCTCACAGTGAGGGGGTGTTGGTCAGTGTGGTTCCCCACAGTGAGGGGGGGTTGGTCAGTGTGATTCCTGACAGTGAGAGGGTGTTGGTCAGTGTGATTCCCCACAGTGAGAGGGTGTTGGTCAGTGTGATTCCCCACAGTGAGGGGGTGTGGGTCAGTGTGGTTCCCCACAGTGAGGGGGGGTTGGTCAGTGTGATTCCTGACAGTGAGAGGGTGTTGGTCAGTGTGATTCCCCACAGTGAGGGGGTGTGGGTCAGTGTGATTCCCCACACTGAGGGGGTGTTGGTCAGTGTGATTCCCCACAGTGAGGGGGTGTTGGTCAGTGTGATTCCTCACAGTGAGGGGGTGTTGGTCAGTGTGATTCCCCACAGTGAGGGGGTGTTGGTCAGTGTGATTCCCCACAGTGAGGGGGTGTTGGTCAGTGTGATTCCCCACAGTGAGGGGGTGTTGGTCAGTGTGATTCCCCACAGTGAGGGGGGTTGGTCAGTGTGATTCCCCACAGTGAGGGGGTGTGGGTCAGTGTGATTCCCCACAGTGAGGGGGTGTTGGTCAGTGTGATTCCCCACAGTGAGGGGGTGTTGGTCAGTGTGATTCCCCACAGTGAGGGGGTGTTGGTCAGTGTGATTCCCCACAGTGAGGGGGGGTTGGTCAGTGTGATTCTCCACAGTGAGGGGGTGTTGGTCAGTGTGGTTCCCCACAGTGAGGGGGTGTTGGTCAGTGTGATTCCCCACACTGAGGGGGTGTTGGTCAGTGTGATTCCCCACAGTGAGGGGGTGTTGGTCAGTGTGGTTCCCCACAGTGAGGGGTGTTGGTCAGTGTGATTCCCCACAGTGAGGGGGTGTGGGTCAGTGTGATTCCCCACAGTGAGGGGTGTTGGTCAGTGTGATTCCTCACAGTGAGGGGTGTTGGTCAGTGTGGTTCCCCACAGTGAGGGGGTGTTGGTCAGTGTGATTCCTGACAGTGAGGGGGGTTGGTCAGTGTGATTCCTGACAGTGAGGGGGTGTTGGTCAGTGTGATTCCCCACAGTGAGGGGGTGTTGGTCAGTGTGATTCCCCACAGTGAGGGGTGTTGGTCAGTGTGATTCCTGACAGTGAGGGGGGTTGGTCAGTGTGATTCCTGACAGTGAGGGGGGTTGGTCAGTGTGATTCCTCACAGTGTGGGGGTGTTGGTCAGTGTGATTCCTCACAGTGAGGGGGTGTTGGTCAGCATGGTTCCCCACAGTGAGGGGGGGTTGGTCAGTGTGGTTCCTCACAGTGAGGGGGTGTGGGTCAGTGTGGTTCCCCACAGTGAGGGGGGGTTGGTCAGTGTAATTCCCCACAGTGAGGGGGTGTTGGTCAGTGTGATTCCCCACAGTGAGGGGGTGTTGGTCAGTGTGATTCCCCACAGTGAGGGGGTGTTGGTCAGTGTGATTCCTCACAGTGAGGGGTGTTGGTCAGTGTGATTCCCCACAGTGAGGGGGTGTTGGTCAGTGTGATTCCCCACAGTGAGGGGGTGTTGGTCAGTGTGATTCCCCACAGTGAGGGGGTGTTGGTCAGTGTGATTCCCCACAGTGAGGGGGTGTTGGTCAGTGTGATTCCTCACAGTGAGGGGTGTTGGTCAGTGTGATTCCCCACAGTAAGGGGGTGTTGGTCAGTGTGATTCCCCACAGTGAGGGGGTGTTGGTCAGTGTGGTTCACCACAGTGAGGGGGGTTGGTCAGTGTGAATCCTCACAGTGAGGGGGTGTTGGTCAGTGTGAATCCTCACAGTGAGGGGGTGTTGGTCAGTGTGATTCCTCACAGTGAGGGGTGTTGGTCAGTATGATTCCTCACAGTGAGGGGGGTTAGTTAGTGTGATTCCCCACAGTGAGGGGGGTTGGTCAGTGTGCCCCCACAGTGAGTGGGTGTTGGTCAGTGTGATTCCCCACAGTGAGGGGGTGTTGGTCAGTATGATTCCTCACAGTGAGGGGGGTTAGTTAGTGTGATTCCTCACAGTGAGGTGTGTTGGTCAGTGTGGTTCCTCACAGTGAGGGGTGTTGGTCAGTGTGATTCCCCACAGTGAGGGGATGTTGGTCAGTGTGATTCCCCACAGTGAGGGGGTGTTGGTCAGTGTGATTCCCCACAGTGAGGGGATGTTGGTCAGTGTGGTTCCTCACAGTGAGGGGTGTTGGTCAGTGTGATTCCCCACAGTGAAGGGGTGTTGGTCAGTGTGATTCCTCACAGTGAGTGGGTGTTGGTCAGTGTGATTCCCCACAGTGAAGGGGTGTTGGTCAGTGTGATTCCTCACAGTGAGTGGGTGTTGGTCAGTGTGATTCCCCACAGTGAGGGGGTGTTGGTCAGTGTGGTTCCCCACAGTGAAGGGTGTTGGTCAGTGTGATTCCCCACAGTAAGGGGGTGTTGGTCAGTGTGATTCCCCACAGTGAGGGGGTGTTGGTCAGTGTGGTTCCCCACAGTGAGGGGGTGTTGGTCAGTGTGATTCCCCACAGTGAGGGGGGTTGGTCAGTGTGATTCCCCACAGTGAGGGGGTGTTGGTCAGTGTGATTCCCCACAGTGAGGGGGTGTTGGTCAGTGTGATTCCCCACAGTGAGGGGGTGTTGGTCAGTGTGATTCCTCACAGTGAGGGGGTGTTGGTCAGTGTGATTCCCCACAGTGAGGGGGTGTTGGTCAGTGTGATTCCCCACAGTGAGGGGGTGTTGGTCAGTGTGATTCCCCACAGTGAGGGGGTGTTGGTCAGTGTGGTTCCCCACAGTGAGGGGGTGTTGGTCAGTGTGATTCCCCACAGTGAGGGGGGTTGGTCAGTGTGCCCCCACAGTGAGTGGGTGTTGGTCAGTGTGATTCCCCACAGTGAGGGGGTGTTGGTCAGTGTGATTCCTCACAGTGAGGGGGTGTTGGTCAGTGTGATTCCTCACAGTGAGGGGTGTTGGTCAGTATGATTCCTCACAGTGAGGGGGGTTAGTTAGTGTGATTCCCCACAGTGAGGGGGGTTGGTCAGTGTGCCCCCACAGTGAGTGGGTGTTGGTCAGTGTGATTCCCCACAGTGAGGGGGTGTTGGTCAGTATGATTCCTCACAGTGAGGGGGGTTAGTTAGTGTGATTCCTCACAGTGAGGTGTGTTGGTCAGTGTGGTTCCTCACAGTGAGGGGTGTTGGTCAGTGTGATTCCCCACAGTGAGGGGGTGTTGGTCAGTGTGGTTCCCCACAGTGAGCGGGTGTTGGTCAGTGTGATTCCCCACAGTGAGGGGGGTTGGTCAGTGTGCCCCCACAGTGAGGGGGGTTAGTCAGTGTGCCCCCACAGTGAGGGGTGTTGGTCACAGAGTGCAGGAACTCCCTTTCACTGCTCACCCTGTTGCTGACTCACAGTGAAGGGGTGTTGGTCACAGAGTGCAGGAACTCCCTTTCACTGCTCACCCTGTTGCTGACTCACAGTGAAGGGGTGTTGGTCACAGAGTGCAGGAACTCCCTTTCACTGCTCACCCTGTTGCTGACTCACAGTGAAGGGGTGTTGGTCACAGAGTGCAGGAACTCCCTTTCACTGCTCACCCTGTTGCTGACTCACAGTGAAGGGGTGTTGGTCACAGAGTGCAGGAACTCCCTTTCACTGCTCACCCTGTAGCTGACTCACAGTGAGGGGGGTTGGTCACAGAGTGCAGGAACTCCCTTTCACTGCTCACCTTGTTCTGACTCACAGTGAGGGGGTGTTGGTCAGTGTGCCCCCACAGTGAAGGGGTGTGGGTCACAGAGTGCAGGAACTCCCTTTCACTGCTCACCCTGTTCTGACTCACAGTGAGGGGGTGTGGGTCACAGAGTGCAGGAACTCCTTTCACTGCTCACCCTGTTCTGACTCACAGTGAGGGGGTGTTGGTCAGTGTGATTCCCCACAGTGAAGGGGTGTGGGTCACAGAGTGCAGGAACTCCCTTTCGCTGCTCACCCTGTTGCCGACTCACAGTGAGGGGGGTTGGTCAGTGTGCCCCCACAGTGAAGGGGTGTTGGTCACAGAGTGCAGTGACTCCCTTTCACTGATCACCCTGTTGCCGACTCACAGTGAGGGGGGTTGGTCAGTGTGTCCCCACAGTGAAGGGGTGTTGGTCACAGAGTGCAGGAACTCCTTTCACTGCTCACCCTGTTCTGACTCACAGTGAGGGGTGTGGGTCACAGAGTGCAGGAACTCCTTTCACTGCTCACCCTGTTCTGACTTACTTTGGCTCTCGATCCCCCAATGCCTCAAATTGAATTTTGTCGTCTCCGTAACTCCCTCCAAAGTAAGTCAGCAACTCCGCTCCCCTCGAACTTTCTGTTCCTCTGACTCTGGCCTTGTGCATTTCCCCATCTTGGGCCCCACCATTGGTGGCCGTGTCTTCCGCCCAGGCCCCATGTTCTGGAATTCATTCTCAACCTCTCCGCCTCGCCACCTCCCTCTCCTACTTTAAGGCCTCCTTAAAATTGACTCTTTGATGAAGGTTTTGCTCAGCCCTCTTATCATCTAATTCTTTGGCTCGACATCTATTTATCTGATTATGCCTCAGTGAAGCACCTTTGGGAGAGTTTTCTACATTAAAAGTGCTCTATAAATGTAAGTTGTTGCTGTTGTATATGCTCATATGTCCATGTCATATACATCACACTCTCTATGTCATGCATAGTCTATAGTCCATGTCATAAGAACCTTAGAACATAAGAATTAGGAGCAGGAGTAGGCCATACGGCCCCTCGAGCCTACTTCGCCATTCAATAAGATCATAGCTGATCTTCTACTTCAACTCCACTTTCCTGCCCGATCCCCATGTCCTTTCATTCCCTTCATGATTCGCCTCTGAGTTAGAAGGTTATGGGTTCAAGTCCCACTCCAGAGTCATGTATATCATGCTGTCCATGTCATGTACACATAGTCATATCATGTATGCAACACAAACAGATCCTGGTGCTGGAGTTTCGAGCCAGTCATTCTAAGCGTGATTTGGAGTTTAGAAGGTGTTTGGTTCCATACTCTATTCCATGTATTAAGATGCGCATCATTAATAGAGCAGGTGTTTGAGCTGGAGTCTTCCCGCAGGAATGTTTCCGAGAGATCTGTGAGCTAGGGAGACTGGCAGTGCCTTGGTATAATCTTCAGAACCAACAATTAGACATTTAAAGACTGCGCAATCTTTAATTGTGCATAAAACTAACAAAGAGTAAATTACAAGTTTCTCACTGGTTAGATTCTGTGTTTGTTCACTCAGAGTTTGATCCGTGAATTGCTCCAAGTTACTGAGCGCAACTAATCGTTATGGATTTTCTGGATAAAATCCTAGAATCATTCAGAACAGAAGGAGGCCATTCAGCCCATTGTGCCTGTGCCGGCTCTTTGAAAGATCTATCCAATTAGTCCCACTCCCCTGCTCTTTCCCCATAGACCTGCAAATTTTTCTCCTTCAAGTATTTAGCCAATTCCCTTTTGAAAGTTACTATTGAATCTGCTTCCACCGCCCTTTCAGGCAGCGCATTCCAAATCTCACTGCGTAAACAATATTCTCATCTCCCATCTGGTTCTTTTGCCAATTATCTTGAATCGGTGTCCTCTGGTTACCGATCCTCCTGCCAGTTGAAACAGTTTCTCGCTAAGTACTCGATCAAAACCCCTCATCATTTTGAACACCTCTATTAAATCTCCCCTTAACCTTCTCTGCTCTAAGGACAGCAATCCCAGCTTCTTTTGTCCCTCCACATAACTGAAGTCCCTCATCCTTGGTACTGCTCTAGTAATGTCCATGGCCTCTGCACCCTCTCTTAGGCCTTGACATTCTTCCTAAAGTGTGGTGCCCAGAATTGGACACAGTCTCTCCGTCTGATAGATTTAATTGATCATCCAAGGGCTAGCTAATTAATTACAGGCCAGCAGATCTGATGGTTTTGTGGATCTAAATCAAGGTGAAATACCATGTGGATCATTTATAACATCCTGGGAAACAGCATTATTCTCTTAACTCTTTGGGCACTGGTCATGATCAAAGAGACACTGTTGCCCATCACAGCTCTGCACAATACACCAGTAGAGTTGTGAGCAGTACCACAATGACCTGATCCGTGACACACAGGGCAATCGTATGACACTGAGGTGATACCACGTTGTAGAAAAGTAAAGAAAGATTTGCATTTCTATCGCGCCATTCATGACACTGAATGTCCCAAAGCGCTTTACATCCAATGAAGTACTTTTAAAGTGTGGTCACTGTTGTAATGTAGGAAACGCGGCAGCCAATTTGCGCACAGCAAACTCCCACAAACAGCAATGTGATAATGACCAGATAATCAGTTTTAGTGATGTTGATTGAGGGATAAATATTGGCCAGGACACCGGGGAGAACTTCCCTGCTCTTCTTCGAAATAGTGCCATGGGATCTTTTATGTCCACCTGAGAGGGCAGACGGGGCCTCGGTTTAATGTCTCATCTGAAAGACGGCACCTCTGACAGTGCAGCACTCCCTCAGTACTGCCCTAGAGTGTCAACCTAGATTTTTGTACTCAAGTCCCTGGAGTGGGACTTTTGGAAATATTGGAACTTTTGAAAGATCCCACCTGAACCGTTGACTAGTCTCTTCTCTCTTTCTGATCTCTACATTTGCAGCATTTTCTGTTTTTACACAGAGACTTTTAGCCCCTTCCCTAAACACAGATTTGTGAGGGGGCTCTGTGCCTTGCAATTTCACTGTCTAGAATGTTCTGGCAATAGAGACAGCTGTTGGTGTAACAGAGACCTCGCTGTGGGTAGGTTGGCGGTGGAGACTGGCTGGCTGCAACTGCTGGGGGGAGGGGGGGTGGGGATGGACGTGGGTTAGGACTTGATGGTTCAAAAGTGGCCAAGGGCAGTTGGGGTCCCATTCAGCTGGGCTTCCCTCTTCCAAACAGCTGCTACACCCTGATCCCCACCCAATGCTACCAGATGCCACAAATCCCCCAAACTGTCAAATTTTAGTCCCACATTGCTCCGAAATCCCCTTCCCTGTCCCAAGAATTCCCACCACTCCTAGATCCCAGGAACTCCTCTCAGTGTCCATAAATCTCTTGACCACATTCACAGTGCTCCCTGATCCCAAAACCAGCCAAACGTTCCCAAACCCTGAGACTTCCTTCTCTAATGCTTCCAGATACCAGGACCCCTCTTCCAGAAATCCCAGATCCCCCAGGACCTGCCTCAGATTCCCAGAACTTCCTTCTCCAGTGTTCCTGGAACCCTGGGATTCCCCACCCCAAGGTTCCCAGACCTGAAAATACCATGAGACCTCATCCCAAAACAGGTAGATGCCAGGATCCCATCCCAATGACCCCAGAGCTGCCCAACTGCTGAGAAGTCACTGTCCATGGGAATACGAGTTGGCATAACACCCCTGTTCATGTACAACCTCTGACTCATGAGCAACACAGTAGGAAACTTGGCATTAGGACAGAGAGCTTATCAATAATTAAACTCCTGCAGTTAATCAATCGATACAAAGTAAACCAGTAGAAAGAGAAGCAATGTCAGGTCTGACGGTAGCATTCTGCACTGAGATACCGTGAAGTGTGAGCAGGATTTGTTACTGTGGCGCCCACTTATAGTGAATAGGATTGAATCAATCTCAGTTTAAAGTGAAAACAATGCTATGTAACTGAATAGATCGACACCTCTTTTATAATGAAAATTACTATCCATTTAAAGTGAAAATCGATCTTCTCTGGTAACACATCCCAGACCCATATACAGAGCCAAACCTGTAACTACAACAGAAATGACTGCCGAGCATCATAAAGCACCCGATGTCTGTCAGTGTACTGCCCAAGCATGTTCATTACACTTCATAAAGCTGTAGTTCTATTTTAGTTGCAGTCAATAGTCAATCGTCATCTTTTTTCAAAGGTATCATCGCCCGTCTCCACGCCTGCCTCAGCTCATCTGCTGCTGAAACCCTCAGCCATGCCTTTGTTACTGCTAGACTTTCACTTACTTCCAGCACAAAGTTCGGGAAGCAATCCGTGTGAAGAATTTATTTGAGGTTGTAAGTGAGTGTCGTTTATAAATTGCCTTTTGAATAGAATTGAGTGTTTGGAGATTGAAGAAACAATTGCGGTAATTTAATATGTGGCCTATGTGACCATTGCTCGCTTCTTCCGTGAATTTCTCACACATGTCAAAAATGTCACAGTTAATTTGATGCCACAAATAGTTGATGCAGCGATTGAACCAGGCGGGTAGTCCATCTTTCAGATCTATTGTAGCAGCAGGGTCAGGAACTCAAAGAGAAAAGAGCAAGATGAGCTTTGAACAAATGTTATTTTTCTTTTTCTCAAATCTGATGAATGGGGGAAATAACATATAAAGATGCGTTGACTGCAGAAGATGATACTTCTTGTATGATTATTAAGTGCTGTGGTTGTTCCTATCTAACATCCTCCTGTGACACATTAGTTACCGGTGAATGAGACAGGAACGGCTGCACACCGGGATTCTACTGCACTGACCCTCCGGAGTGACTGCTTCTCTGTTACGCCACAGTTCCAAACCTCCCTCATTATTCCTAATTTTTTCCCCCCCATTTCCTCACGTTCTTAGGGAGGGAATTCCAGAGCTTAGGGCCTCGGCAGCCAAAGGCACAGCCGCCGATGGTAGAACAACGAAAATCGGGGATGCTTAAGAGGCCAGAATTGGAGGAGCGCAAAGATCTCAGAGGGTTGTGAGGCTGGAGGAGGTTACATTGAAAGGGAGGGGGCGAGGAGGCCATGGAGGGGTTTAAAAACAAGGATGAGAATTTTAAAATCGAGACGTTGCCAGAACGGGAGCCAATGTAGGTCAGCGAGCACAGGGTTGATAGGTGAACGGGACTTGGTGCGAGTTAGGAGATGGGCAGAGTTTTGGATGAGCTTAAGTTTATGGAGGGTGCAAGGTGGGAAGCAAAGTGAAATAAGTTAGCCTATCCCATAGTTCCAGCGTGGGTGCGATTGTCATATCCCCCATCTGTTTCTTTGTGTTACAGGTAGATATTTAATTTCAGCACCCTTAACTTAATCTAGATCAAGTAAGTAGTCAAGAAACTACACTGTAAACTGAGTTACCTAATTACAAATTTAATTAAATTTAATTAAGTAAAAGGTCATATAGGGATGGCAGTGCAGGCGGTGTGCCGCAACTGCAGCATGTGGGAGTTTGTGGAGAGCATTGTGATCCCAGACAACCGCGTTTGCAGTAAGTGCCTGCATCTTGAGGAACTTCAGCTCAGAGTTTTTGAGCTGGAGTCTGAGGTGCAGACATTGCAGGGCATCAGGAATGGGGACACTTTGGGCTGGATTTTCTCACTGGGGAGCTTTTGGAGGCGGGACTCCAACTTGTCGGGTTTTAGTCCCGCCTCCATCGACTTGTGGCCAACCCACACTGTTTTCCCCTGATTGACCTTGTTAAGCCCACCCAGCTGGCTTAGCAGGCCAATTAAGGGAAAGCCAGTTACAGGTGACGTCAGCGAGTGACGTTTCATCTGTCAAGAGCTTTTCACAGATGCAATGTCAACGTTTGAGAGCTCGGTGAAGCTGTCAAACACTGACAATCTGTCCTCTAAGTTGAGCCCTTCCACTCAGGCTCACTTAGAGATCTCTCCTGAGCAGAAAGCAGAAGGCTGCAGCTTTTGACAGTTCAGCGGCCATTCTGCTTTCTGTGCCGGTGAGCTGAGGGACTCCCGAGACCTGAAGGGTTGAAGCCTGCAGGAAGAAGTAAAGGTAAGTAAAACTTATTAAAACACTTTACACTCACCTCACACACTCACCTCTCCACACCTGCACACCAGACATCTCGACCCTTCCGACCCCCGCAGACCGACGTTCCGCCTCGCTGACCCTGGCATGGTTCGGAGCTGTCGGGAAGCCCACACTTCAGGGCTGAAAATAGGGATTCTCCAAAAATCTGCCTGTTAACTACCTGTTAACAGGCAGTTAATTGGCACTAATCCCCTTCCCGCCTCGGGGAGGCGGCTCCCAGCGCGGGTCAGGTACCCGCCTCCTGGGAAGATGGCATGGAGGCGGGTTGGGGGTGGGATGGGTACCCGCCCCCAGATTCTGCCATTTTCCCGGCAGTCCCGCCTCCTTACCCGCCTCCCCAGGGCTGGCAAAATCGCCCCCTTTGATCCAGGAGGCAGTCACACCCCTTAGGTTAGGTAGTGGTACAGGTCTGGTTAGTAGTCAGGGACAGGAGGGTGTGACTGCAACTCAGGCAGATAAAGGGACCCCAGGTACAGTGCTGGAGGAGCCTCAGCCTTTGCCCTTGTCCAACAGGTATGAGGTTCTTGCTGCCTGTGTGGATGAGGGAAAAGCCTGCAGGATGGATGAGCGAGCTGACCATGGCACCATGGTGCAGGAGGCCATTCAAGTGGGGGGGAGTGAAAGGGAATGTAGTTGTGGTAGGGGACAGTATAGTCAGGGGGATAGATACTGTTTGCTGCAGCCGCGACCGAGAGTTCCGAAGGTTGTGTTGCCTGCCTGGTGCCTAGGGTTAAAGACATCTCCTCGCAGCTGAAGAAGAACTTGGAGTGGGAGGGGGAGGATCCAGTTGTCGTGGTGCACGTAGGAACCACGACAAAGGAATGAGGTTCTGCTGAGGGTGTTTGAGGAGCTAGGATCCAAATTAAAAAGCAGAACGTCAAAGGTAATACTCTCTGGATTGTTACCTGAGCCACGCGCAAATTGGCATAGGGACAAACAGATTAGAGGTTTAAATGCTTGGCTCAAAGAGTGGTGTGGGAGGAAGGGATTTCAGTTCATGGGGCACTTGCACCAGTACTGGGGAAAGAGGGAGCTGTTCCGTTGGAATGGGCTCCACTTAAACTAGGCTGGGACCAGTGTCCTGACTAATCGAATAACTAGGGCAGTAGACAGGGCTTTAAACTAATGCAAGGGGGGTGGGAGGATTCAGGAAAGAGTAAATTTAAAAGCAGCGAGAGAAATGTCAAGGCTCGAGAGCAGAGTAGAGTTTTGGGTAAAAATAAGCAGAGTGGGTCAGGAAGGGACAGACAGAGTAACAAAAGTAATAAGGCATCAGTGACTACGGTGACATCAGGGAAAAATAGAAATCAGTCAAAGCTAAAGGCACTATATCTGAATGCGCGAAGCATTCGCAACAAAATAGATGAATTAATAGCGGAGATATAAATTAATAGGTTTGATCTAATAGCCATAACGGTTACGTGGTTGCAAAGTGGCCAATGTTGGGAACCAAATATTCCAGGATACATAACTTTTAGAAGAGATAGGCAAAATGGAAAAGGAGGAGGTAGCCCTGATAATAAAGGATGGGATAAAGACAGTAGAAAGAAAGGGGGAAAATTCAGTTGGTTGCGCCTCCCGTTAGCGCCTTAAGAGGGCGCTAATGGGGCGCAAAGCAACTAGCGCCTGGGCGCAGCGATGTTTGCGCCGCTCGCGAAATTAACTAGACATTTTGCGGCGGCGCTAAACTTTACCGCCGCGATCTCCTGCACACGCAGATCTTGACGTCATACGAGGGTGCAACGCCCTTGTGGCGCCCCGGAGCGGAAATTGAGTGGCGCCCCCATCCTTTCCGCCTGGCGCAACCAACGACCGGAAGACTGGAACGCTCCCAGTCGCTGTGGGGCTGGGGGGGCGCTATTTAAAGGGGGCCTCTTCCTGTCTTTCTCTGTGGTTGACATTTTTGCACCGCTCGTTCTGAGAGAGAGAGAGATTCGGAGAGAGAGAAAGAGAGACTTCTGCATTGAGTCAACGCTGTGTGAGGTAGTTTTGGCTACTGATCATAACTTTGCAGGTACTTTGGTTTTTGGCCTTCTTAACTTTGATTGCCAAGAGACTTAGGGGGCTACACTGATTGGGGGCGTCGTCCTGCGCCACCAGAATTGGAGGACACAGAGACGCAGAGAGAGAGTGGCAATCATGGCCAGACGGAGGAGGGCCAACAGGCCTCTACAGGAAACCTTACCCTCCCAGGGTATATCGCCAACAATTCACATATATTAATATGTCTGAGGAGCAGTGTTTGCGAAGGCTGCGCTTCAGCAAGGAGGTGGTCACTGAGCTCTGCCACCTGCTGCAGCCAGATCTGCAGCCTCAACTGAGGTCCAGGACGTCTCTGTCGGTGGCAGTGAAGATCACAGTGGCTCTGAACTTTTATGCCACTGGCTCATTTCAATCTGCTACTGGGGACATCGCCAATATCTCCCAGTTCGCGGTGCATTGCTGCATCCGTCAGGTCACAAATGCCCTCTTTAAAAGGAGACGAGAGTACATCTCTTTCCCCATGACCCCAGACAAGCAGCAAGAACGCGCAATGGGCTTTGCTAGGATAGCGGGCTTCCCCATGGTGCAGGGCGCCATTGACTGCACGCATGTGGCTTTGCGTGCTCCGCATGAGAATGCCGAGGATTTCCGCAACAGAAAGGGGTTCCATTCCTTGAACGTTCAGTTGGTCTGTGACCACAGACAGCTGATACTCGCTGT
Organism: Squalus acanthias; assembly: GCA_030390025.1. Classification (NCBI taxonomy): domain Eukaryota; kingdom Metazoa; phylum Chordata; class Chondrichthyes; order Squaliformes; family Squalidae; genus Squalus; species Squalus acanthias. The sequence continues at coordinate 61,593,175 of CM059445.1, forward strand.
CAATGCCCACTATCCTGGCAGCTGCCACGATGCATTCATCCTGCGCCAGACTACTGTGGCAGAACTTTTCCAGGCACCGCATCAGCCAGTTGGTTGGCTTCTCGGGGACAAGGGATATCCACTGAGCACCTGGCTGATGACACCGCTCCGTATGCCCAACACCCTTGCTGAGCTGCGGTACAACGACAGCCATCAAGCTACCAGGAACATCGTTGAGCACACAATCGGCGTGCTCAAGCAACGGTTCCGCTGTCTGGACCATTCTGGAGGAGCCCTGCAGTACTCGCCTGAGCGAGTTTCCCACTTCGTAGTTGTGTGCTGCATGCTGCATAACATGGCAATCCTCAGGACCCAGCCAATGCCACCAGGCCTTGGAGCACCACCAGAGGAGGAGGAGGAATGATCATCAGCAGCACCAAGGCGGGAGGGTGGCCTACAATGTAGAAACTGGAAGGGCCGTCCGTCAACGGCTGATAGCAAGCCGCTTCTAGGCCCATGCTGAGGAAATGGCTTCTGCCATTGAGAACAACATGAATGAAACCAACCCGCAACCCCTAAGCTGGCCAAGGCACCAATGATTCCAAAGACCAAACATGTATATTTTGAATACAAAAACTTATTTATTTCACAAACTCTGTGTGTGTCATTTCTCATGACAAACTAATAGAAAGAAACACAAAAACACAGTCATTAACATAACTGGTTCTCATAACCTGGAGATAATGTTCAAAAGTTTGACCACGAACCTTAGCCTTTAATAAAAAAATGACCAACATTTTGTCACACCTCCTACTTTTTGCCCTTCGAGGGTGATCTCCTTCCCTTGCGCACTTCCCCCCTTCCCACCCTACTGCTCCTCCGTAATGGGACCTCAGTGGCTGCAGCAAGGCTGGTGGAAGGCTGCTGATTGTCAGAACCTGAGACTGCAGATGCCCTTGAAGGACGGCCTCGACCAGCTCTGGGCCTGGAGGGCCCGGCTGCAGACTGCACCAACTCTGCATGGGCGGCAGCAGTCTGTCCTACAGGCAGTGGCAAGTGCAGTGGAGAAGTGACAGTGGTGGCAGCAGGAATGCTGTCATCTTGAGAGAGGACAGCAACTCCCTGCTCGAACGACACACTGGCACTCCCACGGAGCAGCACTTCAGCATCCGGAGCAATCTGCTGGAGCACAGATTGCTGGCCTGCTGCGGCGCGGTGAGAGCCCCGGGGAAATGTGTACGAACCATCGAGGTTGGCAGCAGTCAGTGCTCGCGTGGCCTCAATCTGAGTCTGCATGACAGCAGTCAGAGATGGGATCACGGCAGCCAGTGACTGAATTGCAGCACTAAGCTTTAGTGTGGCATCCGCCTGTGCTACAGCGAAGTGCTCCACATTCCTTGCCAGTGATTCAATGCATTCGGGCACCCTTCCCACTGCACCCATGAGCTCAGTGTGCATGTCCACCGCCTGGGTGTTCATTTCAGCGATGAGCCGCCCCTCCTCTGCGTCCAGTGCAGTAGGAGTCTCTGGCATACTCTCCCTCCGGGGAGAAGGCCCCCGTTCTTCCCGACCCCCATGGCATTGCTGCAGCCCGCTGGGTCCTGGAGCTTCACCCTCATCAGACCCTTCCCCCCTGCTCCCCTCCAGGGAAGGCGTGTTCCCAGTGTGGGCATGGGCTTCCTCGGGAGAGGGTGGCACTGATGCTCCGGCTTCCTCTTCCTCCTCCTCCTTGGGCAACACGGTGGCATAGTGGCTAGCACTGGTGCCTCACAGCGCCAGAGACCCGGGTTCGAATCTGACCTCGGGTGACTGTCTGTGTGGAGTTTGCACATTCTCCCCGTGTCTGCGTGGGTTTCCTCCGGGTGCTCCGGTTTCCTCCCACAGTCCAAAAATGTGTGGGTTAGGTTGATTTGGCTATGATAAATTGACCCTTAGTGTTAGGGGGGGATTAAATATGTGGGGTTATGGGGATAGGATGGGATATGTTAGGGGGAATTAAATACGTGGGGTTACGGGGGTAGGTGGGATATGTGTACTGTGGGGATTAAAGCAGGGACAGGGTACTGGATTTGGATGATCAGCCATGATCGTATTGAATGGCGGAGCAGGCTCGACGGGCCGAATGGCCTACTCCTGCTCCTAGATTCTATGTTTCTATGTTTTTTTCCTCGGCTGCAGCTTCACTCCCACTGGCAGCTTCAGGGCCCGTCTCCTCAGCTGGTGAATCACCATCTGAAAGCAGGGAGGTACAAGAGTGGCTTTAGCGTGAGGACAGGGTGGCAGTAAGGGAGGAGTAAGTGCAGCGATTTAGTAAGTTGGATTGAAAGTGTCAAAGGCTGGTGTTGTGAGGGACAAGTGGAAGGACAGAGGACAAAAAGGTGATGACCTTACCATTGCTATCCAGAACGGGGTCGGCGTCTCCAGTGGCGACGGGACCGATCACCCGGCTTGCCACAATCCTCTGGACGCGCGCCTCAAGATCGCTGAGGGGTTGCAGCTGAGGCCGCCCTCCACCCGTCCGTTGCTGCTGTCTCCTATTATGAGATAGCTTGGCCTGCAAGAAAAAGGACGGCGTCTGAGTAAATATACAGCCATGGTCTTGCCTGATGTGCCTCCCATAGGTGAATAGCCCTTACTGTATGCAGCCATGGTCTTGCCTGATGTGCCTCCCATAGGTGAATGGCCCTTACTGTATGCAGCCATGGTCTTGCCTGATGTGCCTCCCATAGGTGAATGGCCCTTACTGTATGCAGCCATGGTCTTGCCTGATGTGCCTCCCATAGGTGAATGGCCCTTACTGTATGCAGCCATGGTCTTGCCTGATGTGCCTCCCATAGGTGAATGGCCCTTAGTGTATGCAGCCATGGTCTTGCCTGATGTGCCTCCCATAGGTGAATGGCCCTTACTGTATGCAGCCATGGTCTTGCCTGATGTGCCTCCCATAGGTGAATGGCCCTTACTGTATGCAAAGTGTGGAATGTGCGTGTGTGTTTCATGAGAGGGCCATAGGTGTTGGATGAGTGTTGTGCATTGGGGTTTTAAGACCCTCTGGCCATAGAGTGAGGTTGAGATGGAGGGATGGAGAGGTATTGAAAAAAAGCCACTCACCCTGACGATCCGAGTGAGGTTGTTGAACTTTTTTCAACATTGGATATGGGTCCTGGGCACCATGCTCCTGGAGGAGACGCTCTGAGCCACCTCCCTCCACACTCTTCTGTACTCGCGCGGCAAAGGCCTCCTGCCACTCTCAGGGAAGAGTATAGATCTTCTGCGCTCCACCGCGCCAACCAGAGCATCCAAGGCCCACTCGCTGAAGCGCTGAGCTCATTCTCTCACCCTCTCCATAGTCCTTGGCTGGAAGATTTAGGCACAGGTCTCTCCAGGCCGAGATTCAAGGCTCCAATGAGCAGGCTGTGGCTGGAGTGCAAGATCGACCCTCCCCTTTAAGAACTGTCTGGCACCAGTGTGTCTGTGTTCCATCGCTAACTGACAGCACCTGCGCTGCGCCCAGCGCTCTGAGTTAGCGCCTCGCTCCTCGGCCTTTGCGCCTTAAGACAGGTGTGTAGCGCCTGATTTAGCGCTCCAATCACCTCCAGGGGCGATAAAAGTCAAGTTTGCAGTCGGTGGCGATAATTAGCGCCAGGCGCTAATCTTTGCGCCCGGCTGATAATTGCGCCCCAAATGGGGCGATACTGAATTTCTCCCCAAAGGATCTTAGCTCCGAAAATCAAGAAGTCGAATCAGTTTGGTGGAGCTAAGAAACAGCAAGGGGCAGAAAACATTGGTGGGAGTTGTTTATAGGCCCCCAAACAGTAGTTGTAATGTAGGGCAGAGTATAAATCAGGAAATTAGAGGTGCATGCAACAAGGGTAATATAGTAATCATGGGGGACCTTAATCTACATATAGACTGGGCAAACCAAATTTGCAGTAATAGTGTGGAGGACGAATTCATGGAATGTATGCAAGATAGTTTTCTGGATCAGTATGTTGAGGAACCAACTAGGGAGCAGGCTATTTTAGATCTAGTATTGCGCAATGAGAAAAGGTTAATTAATAACCTTGTAGTAAAGGTGCCTTTAGGGAAGAGTGACCATAATATGATAGAATTTTATATTGAGTTTGAAAGTGATTTAGTTAAATCCGAAACTAGGGTCTTAAATCTAAACAACTATGTAGATATGAGGGGTGAGTTGGCTAAGGTAGATTGGGAAACTACATTAAAAGGTATGATGGTAGAGAAGCAATGGCTAGCATTTAAATTAATACATAATTTACAACAAATATACATTCCTTTAAGGCACAAAAACTCCACAGGAAAAGTGGTCCAACCATGGCTAACAAGAGAAGTTAAAGATAGTATTAGATCAAAGGAAGAGGCTTATAATGTTGCCAAAAAGTGTAGTAAGCCTGAGGATTGGGAGGATTTTAGAATTCAGCAAAGGAGACCAAGAAATTGATAAAGAAAGGGAAAATAGAATATGAGAGTAAACTAACGAGAGACATAAAAACAGACTGTAAAAGCTTCTATAGGTATGTAAAAAGGAAAAGATTAGCGAAAGTAAATGTGGGTCCCTTACAGGCTGAGGCAGGAGAAATTATAATGGGGAATAAGGAAATGGCAGAGAAATTAAACAAGTACATGGGCGTGATCTTGCCAGCCCTGGGGAGGCAGGTACGGAGACGGGACTGCCGGGAAAATGGCAGAATCTGGGGGTGCCCAATCTGGGGGTGCCCAACCCGCCTCCGTGCCATCTTGCCAGGAGGCGGGTAGCTGACCCGCGCCGGGTCCCATCTCCTTGGAGGCGGGAAGGGGATTAGTGCCACTTATCTGGCTGTTAACAGGTAGTTAACAGGACAGATAAGAGGATTATCCCCATTTTACCCACACAAGTGCGGGCTTCCCGAAGGCTCCGAGCCCCGCCAGGGTCACCGAGGCGAGCAGTGGGTCTGCAGGGGGTCGGAGGGGTGCAAAAGTGCGCTGTGAAGGTAAGTGATGGGTGCAAGTGTGGAGAGGTGAGTATGTGAGGTCAGTGGAAAGTGTTAGTAAAAGTTTACTTACCTTTGTTTCCTCCTGCAGGCTTCAAGAGTTGGGTATGCGGAGAGTCTCGCACCTCTGCGGCAGAGATGACAGATGGCCGCTGCATTCTCCAATGCAGCAACCATCTAATTTCTGCTAAATAAAGAGGTTTGATGAGTCTTGAATTCAAGAACTCATCAAACTAAAGAGAATGTCAGTGTTTGACAGCTTCACAGAGCTGTCAAACGATGACAATTCATCTGTCAAAAATTTTTGACAGATGAAACATCATACGTTGATGTTCTCTGTAACCGGCTTTCCCTTAATTGGCCTGCTAAACCTGCTGGGCGGGCTTAACAAGATCAATCAAGGGAAAATAGCGTGGGTTGGCCAGAAGTTGATGGAGGCGGGACTGAAACCCGACAAGTGGGAGTCCCGCCTCCAAAAGCTCCCCATTGGTAAAATCCAGCCCTTTGCATCTGTCTTCACAGAAGAAGACGCAAAAAACTTCCCGCAAATAGTGGAGAACCAAGGCTGTAGCGAGAATGAGGAACTGAAAGAAATTAGTATTAGTAAAAAAATAGTACCGGAGAAATTAATGGGACTGAAAGCCGATTAATCCCCTGGACCTGATGGCCTACATCCTAGGGTTTTGAAAGAGGTGGCTATAGAGATAGTGGATGCATTGGTTGTCATTTTCCAAAATTCCATAGATTCTAGAACAGTTCCTGCAGATTGGAAGGTGGCAAATGTAACCCCACTATTTAAGAAAGGAGGGAGAGAGAAAACAGGGAACTACAGACCAGTTAGCCTGACATCAGTAGTAGGGAAAATGTTAGAATCTATTATTAAGGACGTGGTAACAGGGCACTCAGAAAATAATAATAGGATTGGGCAGAGTCAACACGGATTTATGAAAGGGAAATCGTGTTTGACAAATCTGTTAGAGTTTTTTGAGGTTGTAACCAGCAGAATAGATAAGGGGGAACCAGTGGGTGTGATGTATTTGGATTTTCAGAAGGCATTCGATAAGGTGCCACACAAGAGGTTATTAAACAAAATTAGGGCTCATGGGATTGGGGGTAATATACTAGCATGGATTGAGGATTGGTTAACGGACAGAAAACAGAGAGTAAGAATAAACAGGTCATTTTTGGGTTGGCAGGGTGTAACTAGTGGGGTACTGCAAGGATCAGTGCTTGGGCCTCAGCTATTCACAATCTATATCAATGATTTGGATGAGGGGACCAAATGTAATATATCCAAGTTTGCTGATGATACAAAGCTGGGTGAGAATGTAAGTTGTGAGGAGGATGCATGGAGGCTTCAAGGGGATATAGACAAGCTAAGTGAGTGGGCAAGAACATGGCAAATGGAAGAAAATGTGGAGAAATGTGAAGTTATCCACTTTGGTAGGAAAAATAGAAAAGCAGAGTATTTTTTAAATGGTGAGAGATTGGGAAATGTTGGTGTTCAGAGGGACCTGGGTGTCCTTGTACACGAATCACTGAAAGTTAACATGCAGGTACAGCAAGCAATTAAGAAAGCAAATGGTATGTTGGCCTTTATTACAAGAGGATTTGAGTATAAGAGTAAAGACGTCCTACTGCAATTATATAGGGCCCTGGTGAGACCACACCTGGAGTATTGTCTCCAGTTTTGGTCTCCTTACCTGAGGAAGGATATACTTGCCATAGAGGAAGTACAATGAAGGTTCTCCAGATTGCTTCCTGGGATGGGGGGATTGTCCCATGTGGAGAGATTGAGTAGACTAGGCCTATATTCTCTAGAGTTTAGAAGAATGAGAGGTGATCTCATTGAAACATACAAAATTCTTACAAGACTTGACAGGGTCGATGCAGGGAAGATGTTTCCCCTGGCTGGGGAATCTAGAACCAGGGGTCACAGTCTCAGAATAAGGGGTCGGCCATTTAGGACTGAGATGAGGAGAAATTTCTTCACTCAGAGGGTGGTGAATCTTTGGAATTTTCTACCCCAGAGGATTGTGGAGGCTCAGTTATTGAGTATATTCAAGACAGAGGTCGATAGATTTTTGGATATTAAGGGAATCAAGGGATATGGGGATAGTGCACGAAAGTGGAGATGAGGTAGAAGATCAGCCATGATCTTATTGAATGGTGGAGCAGGCTCAAAGGGTCAAATGGCCTCTCCTGCTCCTATTTCTTATGTTTTGAAGCATTTTGTTTTTGTGCAGCGATCCTGTCACTCGTTTAGTGTGTGCCCTGCCGAGATATCCGTGGGGTGTTACAGTGAGTGTGCAGCTGCCAGGGAATCTTTGCTCATATCGTTAGAAAGACGTTTGTGTCTGTCAGGCTCAGGCTGCTGGGGATCAACAGCTCACTGAATTCCCAGCACAGCTGCAACAACAACAACTTGAATTTATATAGCGCCTTTAACGTAGTAAAACGTCCCAAGATGCTTCACAGGAGCGATTATCAAACAAAATTTGACACCGAGCCACATAAGGAGATATTAGGACAGGTGACAAAAGGTAGGTTTTAAGAAGTGTCTTAAAGCAGGAAAGAGAGGTTTAGGGAGGGATTTCCAGAGCTTAGGGCCCAGGCAGCTGAAGGCACGGCCGCCAATGGTGGAACGATGAAAATCGGGGATGCGCAAGAGGCCAGAATTGGAAGAGTGCAGAGATCTCAGAGGGTTGTAGGGCTGTCAGCGGCCTGAAAACCCATAAATAACGGGAACGCAGAGCAATGTTCCCATTAAGCCACCCGACTGCACAGTACTCTGGAGCTCCTGCGCAGCCGGCTCACCGGCTTTTAAATGGGAAAAACCGCGCATGCCCGGTATTTTGAATGGGCTGCACACCCATTAAAAAAAATTAAAGGGAACATTGGCGCAGAGGTCCTGCCGAATTTAATGGCGGGACCTCATTAGAATTTTTTTACTCCATTTCCCAGCCAGCCAGATTGAGAGGCTGGTCGGCAGTTGGGCAGGCCTGTGGATCAAGGCAAATCCGGGACTGCTGGGGACGAAGGGAGGGAGAGTTTGATCACGGGGACGGGGGGAGTGGGTCCGGAGATTGCAAAGGGGGAGAGATCTCAATGGGTGTGAGATCGGAATTCATGGTGGGGGAGAGATCATTGGCCAGGACCCCGGGGAGAACTCCCCTGCTCTTCTTCAAAATAGTGCCATGGGATCTTTTATGTCCATCTGAGAGAGTAGGTGGGGCCATGGTTTAACATCTCATTTGAAAGACGGCACCTGCAACAGTGCAGCACTCCCTCAGTACCGCACTGGGAGTGTCAGCCTGGATTTTGTACTCAAGCCTCTGGAGTGGAACTTGAACCCACAATCTTCTGACTCTGAGGAAAGAGTGCTGCCCACTGAGCCACAACAAAGGTGAAAGGCCTTTTATTATAAATATGTTAAGCAGCAAGCAGCTGAAATTCATGTGAACACCTTAACTGGTTTATTCCAGGTAGTAATAAGTGCCATTTCAAGGTATAACATTTTTTGCTGATAAATGATTAAATTTACTTTTCATTAATTTCCACGTCAGAATGTGGAAATTAATTCTGCCTCAAAGCCCAGAGGATGAATCCTGATTCATATACAGCCACCTCCCTCCCCCTTGACAACACATTCTGAAGCATTTTATTGACAATCACCTGATGTGGAAGATCTCCGGGGGGCCGGCAGCCAATCAGAAAAGATTTCCTCACAACGGGCAGAATGAAGATTAATGTGGCCGCTGCAGCCCGGCAACTGTCAACTTCACGGAGACGGCAACCAGATCCTTCACAACAAGACAGCTGGAGAACGCATGCAGCAACACCAAGACCGACACTCGCAGTGTCAGAGTTAAATGGGTAAATAAAGCGGATTCTCCAATATCGACACACCGTCTCCAGCACTGGGCACGATAGGAACAGGAGGAGTCCGATCAGCCCCTCGAGCCTGTTACATCCATTCAATTAGATCATGGCTGATCTGTATCTCAATTCCATCTACTCGTCTTGGTTCCGTAACACTTGCCTAACAAAAATCTACCAATCTCAGTTTTGAAATTTTCAATTGACCCCGCACCCCCCTCCCCGCCTCAACTACCCTTTGTGTGAAGAAGTGCTCAAAACAAAATAAACTGGTTCACAACTGAGAAAAGTTTAGAGCACGCACAGCATCAAGAAAAAAGTTGTAATATTCACTTTTATTTTTAATTCAGAAATCTAGACAAATACCAAACCCCATTGAGACAGTACTTGTGAAGTGTAGTCACTGTTGTAATGTAGGAAATGCATTACAATTTGCACACAGCAAGCTCCCAAAAACAGCAATGTGATAACAACCAGATATTCTGTTTTAGTGATGTTGATTGAGGGATAAATATTGGCCAGGTCACACTCCCTGCTCTATTTTGAATAGTGCCAAGGGATATTTTACATCCACCTGAGAGAGCCTCAGCTTAACATCTCATCTGAAATGCAGCACCTCCAACAATGCAGCACTCCCTCAGTACTACACTGGAGTGTCAGCCTGGATTTCATATGCTGAAGTCTCTGGAGTGGGACTTGAACCCACAACCTTCTGATGCAGAGAGCAAGAGAGCTACCCACTGAGCCACGGCTGACAGCATAGTGCAGGATTGTGGGATTTGGGAGGCCATGTGGAAAATTCAAATGAAGGACTGCCGGCCCTAGGAATATTTCAGTCATAGCTGAGTTGGCCTTGAGGCTCTCACACAACACAATAGCAGCAGCAAATTGCTGCTCCATGAAGCTCATTTTTAAATCTGCATTACTGTGATTATTTTGCAGGTCATTCTTCACAACAAATAGCTCCCATTAAATCCTTGATGTAAAGTTGTCATTAGATCGAGCTCGTGCACCTGCGTTCTCTTCTCTCATCCTCCTTAGTTCCAAAAACATTTCTTCCTAAATTGGTGCCACATTCCTTTACGGTTCTTTGAAAATGGAAAACAAAGTAATAATGCGTCCAGTCCTGGGGGCAACAAATCGACCTCTTCCACCTGGGTGAGTTAACAGGGCTCAGGCATTCCTGCCCTGGGAGAGACAGAATCACAGAATCATCGATGATGACTTGTCATAAGAAGCCATGATGTGGAGATGCCGGTGTTGGACTGGCGAAGCTCATATGATGTCAGTCAGCAATGGAACACAGACACAATGGCGTTGGCCAGTTCTTAAAGGGGAGGGTTGATCTTGCTTTCCATCCACATCCTGCTCATTGCAGCCTTGAATCTCGGCCTGCAGAGACCTGTACATCAAATCTGCTGGAAAGAACAATGGAGAGGCCCAGGGAAAGAGCTCAGAGTGCAACCCCCACAGTCTCTTCTAAATCGATACAAGGAAGGGCAAATCAAAATGAACCTGCAAAGTGCTGCTCAGTACCCAAAACTCCTTCACACAGCGTTGAATCTCTCCAGAAGTCTCTCTCTCTCTCTCTCTCTCAGAATGCGTGGTTCAAAAATGTCGCCAACAAAAAAAGGCAGCAAGCGGTCGCCTTTAAATAGCGCTCCCCCAGTCCCTTCCTGATTGAAAACACTCCCCTCAACCTGTCGTTGCTAGCGGCAGGCAGTAAGGCAGGGGGCACCACTCAATATCCGCTCCGGGGCGTTGCGCACTTGACTGACGTCACGATCTGCCGGCGCAGGAGATCGTGGCAGTAGTGTTTAGCGCCGCCGCAAAATGTCTAGTTAATTTCGCGAGCGGCGCAAACATCGCCGCGCCCGGGGGCCTAGTTGCTTTGCGCCCCATTAGCGCCCTCTTAAGGCGCTAACAGGAGGCGCAACCAACTGAATTTTTCCCCATTGGTCCGTAGCCTTGTAGGTTGCGGCACTTCAAGTGCATATCCAAGTACTTTTTAAATGTGATGAGGGTTTCTGCCTCTATCACCCTTTCAGGCAGTGAGTTCCAGACCCCCACCACCCTCTGGGTGAAAACATTTCTCCTCAAATCCCCTCTAAACCTCCTACCAATTACTTTAAATCTATGCCCTCTGGTTGTTGACCCTTCTGCTAAGGGAAATAGGTCCTTCCTATCCACTCTATCTCGGCCCCTCATAATTTTATACACCTCAATTAGGTCTCCCCTCAGCCTCTGTTCCAAAGAAAACAACCCCAGCCTATCCAATCTTTCATTATAGCTAAAATTCCCCAACTCAGGCAACATCCTCGTAAATCTCCTCTGCACCCTCTCTAGTGCAATTACATCCTTCCTGTAATGTGGTGACCAGAACTGCACGCAGTATTCTAGCTGCGGCCTAACTAGTGTTTTGTACAGTTCAAGCATAACCTCCCTGCTCTTATATTCTATGCCTCGGCTAATAAAGGCAAGTATCCCATATGCTTTCTTAACCACCTTATCTACCTGTCCTGTACCTTCAGGGATCTGTGGACATGCACTCCAAGGTCCCTCTGATCCTCTGCACTTCTCAGTGTCCTACCATTTATTGTGTATTCCCTTGCCTTGTTAGCCCTCCCCAAATGCATTACCTCACACTTCTCCGGATTCTCTGAGCCAATTTTGGATCCAACTTGCCACTTTGCCTTGGATCCCATGGGCTTTTACTTTCATGACCAGTCTGCCTTATCAAAAGCCTTGCTAAAATCCATATAGACTACATCAAACGTACCCTTATCGACTCTCCTTGTTACCTCCTCAAAAAATTCATCAAGTTAGTCAGACACGACCTTCCCTTAACAAATCCATGTTGACTGTCCCTGATTAATCCGTGTCTCTCTAAATGAAGATTTATCCTGTCCCTCAGAATCTTTTCCAATAATTTTCCCACCACCGTGGTTAGGCTGACTGGCCAGTAATTACTCGGTCTATCCTTTCTCCCTTTTTAAACAATAGTACAACATTAGCAGTCCTCCAGTCCTCTGGCACCACACCTGTAGCCAGAGAGGATTGGAAAATGATGGTCAGAAGCCTCTGCTATTTCCTCTCTTACTTCTCTTAACAGTCTGGGATACATTTCATCCGGGCCTGGGGATTTATCCACTTTCAAAGATGCTAAACCCCTTAATACTTCCTCTTTCACTATGTTTATTTCATCTAATATTTAACACTCCTCCTCCCTGATTGCAATGTCTGCATCGTCCCTCTCTTTTGTGAAAACAAATGCAAAGTATTCATTAAGAACCATACCCATGTCTTCCGCCTCCACACACAGGTTACCTTTATGGTCCCTAATAGGCCCTACTCTTTCTTTAGTTATCCTCTTGCTCTTAATGTATTTATAAAACATCTTTGGGTTTTCCTTGATTTTACTTGACAATATTTTTTCATGCCCTCTCTTTGCTTTCCTAATTTCTTTTTTAATTTCACCCCTGCACTTTCTATACTCCTCCAGGGTTTCTGCAGTATTAAGTCCTCGGTATTTGTCATAAGCTTCCCTTTTTTTCTTTATCCTACCCTGTATGCCCCTTGACATCCAGGGAGCTCTAGATTTGTTAGTCCCACCCTTTTTTTTTTAAGGGAACATACTTGCTCTGAACCCTCACTATCTCCTCCTTGAATGCCTCCCACTGCTCTGACACTGATTAACCTTCAGGTTTCTGTCTCCAGTCCACTTTGGCTAAATCACATCTCAGCTTAGTAAAATTAGCTTTTCCCCAATTGAGAACTTTTATTCCTGGTCTATCCTTGTCCTTTTCCATAACTACCCTAATTCTAACTGAATTATGATCACTACCACCAATATGCTCTTCCACTGATACCCTTTCCACCTGCCCAGCTTGATAGGGGACTCAATTGTAAGGGGAATAGATAGGCGTTTCTGCGGCCGCAACCGAGACTCCAGGATGGTGTGTTGCCTCCCTGGTGCAAGGGTCAAGGACGTCTCGGAGCGGCTACAGAACATTTTGGAGGGGGAGGGCGAACAGCCAGCTGTCGTGGTGCACATAGGCACCAACGATATAGGTAAAAAATGGGATGAGGTCCTAAAAGCAGAATATAGGGAGTTAGGAGGTAAATTAAAAAATAGGACCTCAAAGGTAGTAATCTCAGGATTGCTACCAGTGCCACGTGCTAGTCAGAGTAGAAATAGGAGGATATTTCAAATGAATACGTGGCTAGAGGAATGGTGCAAGGGGGAGGGATTCAAATTCCTGGGACATTGGAACCGGTTCTGGGGGAGGTGGGACCAGTACAAACCGGACGGTCTGCACCTGGGCAGGGCCGGGACCGCTGTCCTAGGGGGAGTGTTTGCTAGTGCTGTTGGGGAGGATTTAAACTAATGTGGCAGGGGGTTGGGAACCTGAGCAGGGAGACAGAGGAAAGCATGTCAGGAAGGGACAGAAGGTATGGAGTAAAAGGTAAAGTGTTAAATAAGGAAAAAGCAGGAAGTAAGTGTCACAAAACACATTTGAAAGTTCTTTATCTGAATGCACGTAGCATTCGTAACAAAATGGACGAGTTAACGGCACAAATAACTATGTATGGGTATGATCTTGTGGCCATTACAGAAACATGGCTGCAGGGTGACAACGTCTGGGAATTAAATATGCCAGGGTATTTAACAATCAGGAAGGACAGGCAGGAAGGAAGGGGAGGGGGGGTGGCTATGTTAATACAGGAAGGAATCACTGTAATACAGAGAAATGATATTGGGTCAAAAGATCAGGATAATGAAACAGTTTGGATAGAGATAAGGAATAATAAGGGGGAAAAAACACTGGTGGGCGTAGTATATAGGCCTCCTAATAGTTGCAACTCTGTTGGAAGAAGTATTAATCAGGAAATAGTTGGGGCATGTAATAAGGGAACAGCTATAATTATGGGGGATTTTAACTATCATATTAACTGGACAAATCAAATTGGGCAGGGCAGCCTTGAGGAAGAGTTTATTGAGTGTCTTAGGGATGGATTTCTTGAGCAGTATGTAACTGATCCTACAAGGGGGCAAGCAACCTTGGACCTGGTCCTGTGTAATGAGTCAGGATTCATTAATAATGTCCTAGTTAAGGATCCCCTTGGAATGAGTGACCATAACATGGTTGAATTCCATATCCAATTAGAGGGTGAGAAGGTTGGTTCTCAAACAAGCATACTGAGCTTGAATAAAGGAGACTATGATGGTATGAGAGCAGAATTGATTAAAGTGGACTGGGAAAATAGATTAAAGGGTAAGACGGTACATGAGCAGTGGTGTTCATTCAAGGAGTTATTTTACAACTTTCAAAATAAATATATTCCACTGAGGAAAAAAGGGTGTAAAAGAAATGACAGCCATCCATGGCTAAGTAAAGAAATTAAAGAAAGTATCCAACTAAAAACAAGGACATATAAGGTAGCCAAAGTTAATGGGAGGATAGAAGATTGGGAAGTCTTCAAAAGACAACAAAAAGTAACTAAAGGATTGATTAAGAAAGGGAAAATAGACTATGAAAATAAATTAGCAAAAAATATAAAAACAGATAGCAAGAGTTTCTATAGTTATATAAAAAGAAAAAGGGTGGTTAAGGCAAACGTAGGTCCCTTAGAGGATGAGACCGGGAAATTAATGGTGGGAAACATGGAGATGGCAAAAATGCTGAACAAATATTTTGTTTCAGTCTTTACGGTAGAGGACACTAAGAATATCCCAACACTGGACAAACAGGGGGCTCTGGTGGAGGAGGAGCTAAATACGATTAAAATCACTAAGGAATTGGTACTCAGTAAAATAATGGGACTCAAGGCGGATAAATCCCCTGGACCTGATGGCTTACATCCTAGGGTCTTGAGGGAAGTGGCAGTAGGAATTGTGGATGCTTTGGTAATAATTTTCCAAAACTCCCTGAACTCAGCAAAGGTCCCGGCAGATTGGAAAACTGCTAATGTAACACCCTTATTTAAAAAGGGTTGTAGGCAGAAGGCTGGAAATTATAGACCAGTTAGCCTAACATCTGTGGTGGGTAAAATTTTGGAGTCTATTATTAAGGAGACAGTAACGGAACATTTAGATAAACATAATTTAATAGGACAAAGTCAGCATGGCTTTATGAAGGGGAAGTCATGTCTGACAAATTTGCTCGAGTTCTTTGAGGACATAACGTACAGGGTGGATAAAGGGGAACCAGTGGATGTAGTGTATTTAGACTTCCAGAAGGCATTCGACAAGGTGCCACATAAAAGATTATTACTCAAGATAAAAAATCACTGGATTGGGGGTAATATTCTGGCATGGGTGGAGGATTGGTTATCTAACAGGAAGCAGAGAGTTGGGATAAATGGTTCATTCTCGGACTGGCAACCAGTAGCCAGTGGTGTTCCGCAGGGGTCGGTGCTGGGTCCCCAACTCTTTACAATCTATATTAACGATTTGGGGGAGGGGACCGAGTGTAACATATCAAAGTTTGCAGATGATACAAAGATGGGAGGGAAAGTAGAGAGTGAGGAGGACATAAAAAACCTACAAGGGGATATAGACAGGCTGGGTGAGTGGGCAGAGATTTGGCAGATGCAATACAATATTGGAACATGTGAGGTTATGCACTTTGGCAGGAAAAATCAGAGAGCAAGTTATTATCTTAATGGCGAGAAACTGGAAAGTACTGCAGTACAAAGGGATCGGGGGTCTTGGTGCAAGAAAATCAAAAAGTTAGTATGCAGGTGCAGCAGGTGATCAAGAAAGCCAATGGAATGTTGGCTTTTATTGCTAGGGGGATAGAATATAAAAACAGGGAGGTATTGCTGCAGTTGTATAGGGTATTGGTGAGACCGCACCTGGAGTACTGCATACAGTTTTGGTGTCCATACTTAAGAAAAGACATACTTGCTCTCGAGGCAGTACAAAGAAGGTTCACTCGGTTAATTCCGGGGATGAGGGGGTGGACAATCGAGGAGAGGTTGAGTAGATTGGGACTCTACTCATTGGAGTTCAGAAGAATGAGAGGCGATCTAATTGAAACATATAAGATTGTGAAGGGGCTTGATCGGGTGGACGCGGTGAGGATGTTCCCAATGATGGGTGAAACTAGAACTAGGGGACACTTAGAATAAGGGGCTGCTCTTTCAAAACTGAGATGAGGAGAAACTTTTTCACTCAGAGGGTAGTGGGTCTGTGGAATTTGCTACCCCAGGAAGCTGTGGAAGCTACTTCATTAAATAAATTTAAAACAGAAATAGACCGTTTCCTAGAAGTAAAGGGAATTAGGGGTTACAGGGAGCGGGCTGGAAATTGGACATGAGTTTGAGTTCGGATCGGTCAAGGCCCTGTGGGTGGCGGAGCGGGCCCAGGGGCCGAGTGGCCTGGTCCTGCTCCTACTTCTTGTGTTCTTTAGAGTTGAGGTTGGATCAGATCAGCCATGATCTCATTGAATGGCGGAGCAGGCTCGAGGGGCCGATTGGTCTACTCCTGCTCCTATTTCTTATGTTCTTATGTTCTTATTCCCTAAAACTAGGTCCAGAATCACCCCCTCTCTTATTGGGCTTGCTACGTACTGGCTAAAAAAATTCTCCTGAATGCATTTTAAGAATTCTGCTCCCTCTATACCTTTTACACTAATTTTATCCCAGTTAATATTAGGGAAGTTGAAATCCCCTACTATTACTGCCCTATTTTTGCACATCTCAGAAATTTGCCTACATATTTGCTCTTCTATCTCCCTCTGACTGTTTGGGAGTCTATAGTACATTCCCAGCAGTGTGATTGCCCCTTTTTTGTTTTTCAGTTCAATCCATATGGCCTCATTGGGTGATCCTTCTAAGATATCCTCCTTCCTCACAGCTGTAATTATTTCTTTAATCAATATTGCGACCCCCCTCCTTTTTTATCCCCCTCTCTATCTCGTCTGAAATCCCTGTAACCAGGAATGTTGAGCTGCCCTTCTTTCAGCCATGTCTCAGTAATAGCTATAATATCATACACCCACGTGTCTAACTGCTTTATTCCCTAGACACCTTGCGTTGAAGTATATACCATTTAGCACTGCCAAACTCCCTTGTTGTCTATTATCTAGCCTTTGTTTCCTCTGCCTTCCAAACTTGCTTACTATTTTTCTGCCTTCCATTTTCAACTTTGCTTCTCTCCCTTCTGAATCTACTCTCAGGTTCCCATCCCCTTGCCAAGCTAGTTTAAACCTTCCCCAACAGCACAAGCAAACCACCCCTCCACGAGGATATTGGTCCCGGTCCTGTTGAGGTGCAACCTGTCTGGCTTGTACAGGTCCCACCTCCCCAGAAGCGGTCCCAATGCCTCAGGAATCTAAAGCCCTCCCTCCTGCACCATCTCTCCAGCCATGCATTCATCTGCTCTGTCCTCTTATTTCTGTATTCACTAGCACGTGGCACCGGGAGTAATCTGGAGATTACTACCTTTGGGGTCTTGCTTTTAATCTCTTTCCTAGCTCCCTAAAAACTGCCTGCAGGACCTCATCCCTCTTTCTACCTATGTCGCTGGTATCGATATGGACCACGACCTCTGGCTGTTCACCCTCCCCCCTCAGAATGTCCTGCAGCTGCTCAGTGACATCCCTGACCCTGGCACCAGGGAGGCAACATACCATCCTGGAGTCACGTCTGCGGCCGCAGAAACTCCTTCTGCTCCCCTAACTATCGAATCCACTATGACTATTGCTCTTCCACTCTTCTTCCTCCCCCGCCCCCCCCCCCCCCCCCCACCCGTGCAGTTGAGCCACCCATGGTGCCGTGGACTTGGCTCTGGCTGCACTCCCCAGAGGAACCATCGCCTCCACCAGTATTCAGAACAGAAAACCGGTTAGCGAGCGAGATACACTTAGGGGATTCCTGCCCTACCTGCCTGGTCCTTCTCTTCTGTCTGGCCGGTCACCCATTCCCTCTCTGCCTGCACACTCTTAAGCTACGGGGTGACCACCTCCTGAAACGTGCTATCCACGAAGTTCTCAGCCTCGCGGATGCACCTGCAGTGACTCCAGCAGCTGCTCAAGCTCCGAAACCTGGAGCTCGAGCTGCTGTAGCTGGCGACACTTCCCACACACGTTGTCGTCCAGGACTTCCCACATGGCACAGGATGTGCATTCCATGGGACTGAACCGCCCTGCCTTGCCTTTATTTTGTAGACTATTAACGAGAAACACTTACCAGCTACTCACCAATCAGCTCCTTCCCTGGTTGGGACATCACTATAGCTGTTTTGCAGATGTTGCTTTTAAGTACCGGCGCCGCTGATACCGCCTCCAATTAGGTCCACAGTGCCTGGTCTCCCACTGTTTTAAGTACCACCGCTGATACCGCCTCCAATTAGGTCCGCACTGCCTGGTCTCCCGCTGTTTTAAGTACCACCGCTGATACCGCCTCCAATTAGGTCCGCACTGCCTGGTCTCCCGCTGTTTTAAGTACCGGCGCCGCTGATACCGCCTCCAATTGGGTCCACAGTGCCTGGTCTCCCACTGTTTTAAGTACCACCGCTGATACCGCCTCCAATTAGGTCCGCACTGCCTGGTCTCCCGCTGTTTTAAGTACCGGCGCCGCTGATACCGCCTCCAATTGGGTCCGCAGTGCCTGGTCTCCCGCTGTTTTAAGTACCACCGCCTCCAATATCCCTCTGTTCCTTTCTCTCACATACTTATCTAGCTTCCCCTTAAAGGCATCTATGCTGTTCGCCTCAACCACTCCCTGTGGTAGCAAGTTCCACATTCTCACCACTCTCTGGGTAAAGAAGTTTCTCCTGAATTCCTTATTGGATTTATTAGTGACTATCTTATATTTATGGCCCCAGTTCTGGTCTCCCCCACAAGTGGAAACATTTTCTCTACGTCTACCCTATCAAACCCCTTCATAATTTTAAAGACCTCCATCAGGTCACCCCTCAGCCTTCTCTTTTCTAGGGAAAAGAGCCCCAGCCTGTTCAGTCTTTCCTGATAGTTATAAATTCAGGATCAGGATTGTGTTATGGTCCAGTTGATAAAAGAACGGGTTTACACCGAAAGTTCCCCCGAATCAGGACCTGGATACTGGGCACTCAGATATGGCTGTGGCTGAGATGTTAGCCTAGATTTTAACAGTTTAAGATAAATTGGTTAATAGGTTCATTAAAACATAACCGATTAAAAAATCTAGGCTGCTAAGTCATCACAGTTTCTTGGACAGAGTCTGGAACCTCATGGATCTGCCCAGGTGGGTCTCCCAGGTGGGTCTGCAGGTCTCCCTCTCTCCCTGACAGAACGCACCTTCCCTCTTTGGGCAACCTCATGGGCGTCAGTAGGCATCTTATTTGTTGGAAAACCTTCAAACAGCATTGAGAGTTTGATCCTTTACAGGTCGCAAAAGGGAGCTGTTCTGTTTATTGTACATTATTATTTATTTGCTGTTTAAATAGAATGGCAGAGTGCAGTAACTCTGATACTGCGATATTAGTGCCTAAATTTCACAGATAAACATCTTCAGCGTCGCTCTGTGTCGCTGCCTCAGACTCTACAACAAACCTGAATTATTATATACGCAGGGTTTTCTCCACCACTTTCTTCCCTTCTTTTCTGAAAGCACTGGGGTTCCGTTCTACTGACACTGACTCAAACTGGGGTTCAGTTCTACTGACACTGACTCAAACTGGGGTTCAGTTCTACTGACACTGACTCAAACTGGGGTTCAGTTCTACTGACACTGACTCAAACTGGGGTTCAGTTCTACTGACACTGACTCAAACTGGGGTTCAGTTCTACTGACTCAAACTGGGGTTCAGTTCTACTGGCACTGACTCAAACTGGGGTTCAGTTCTACTGGCACTGACTCAAACTGGGGTTCAATTCTACTGGCACTGACTCAAACTGGGGTTCAGTTCTACTGACTCAAACTGGGGTTCAGTTCTACTGGCACTGACTCAAACTGGGGTTCAATTCTACTGGCACTGACTCAAACTGGGGTTCAATTCTACTGGCACTGACTCAAACTGGGGTTCAGTTCTACTGGCACTGACTCAAACTGGGGTTCAGTTCTACTGCCGCTGACTCAAACTGGGGCTCAGTTCTACTGGCACTGACTCATGTTGGGGTTAAATTCTACTGGTACTAACTCAAACTTGTGCTCGTTTAAAAAAAAAATTATGATTTCACTACAAGCACACACACAGAAAACTTTCTCCATCACAACAAATATTCTGAAAGCATTTCACGAATAGTAAATTACTTTAGAAGTGCAGCTACTCCTCTTGGGTCGATTAACCTGGCTGCCAGTCTGCGCTAGTTCCAGCTCACTTTGCTAAGTCCAGTCTGGGCTAATTCAAGCTCTGTTTCACCAGCTGTTCATTCGTGAGATCCCTTAAAATTATCTCGAAGATTTTTCTTACAACTGACATTAAACGAATCTCGTTATAGTTCGCAAATTGTTGCGAACCCTTTGTAAATAACAGGGCTGTTTCAGCATTTTCCAAAGCTCAGTAATTGAATTAAAGTATATAGCAGTTAAAACGTCACTAATTTCTATCCCACTTCTTTTACAACTAGTAAGATTTCCAAAAATACAAGGTGTGATGTCACAGGACAGCAGGTAGGTGATTGGTTGGTGAGTATTAAGGTTTTTTTCTCTCTAACCTAGGACAGTGGTTTAAACTTAGATTGGGAAACTATGACATAATGTATTAAATTTATAGCTTAACTAGTTAAACTAATTAATATAACTATAACTAATCATTGATTAAAGACTTTAACTAATTAAATAAATAAAATAAGGCTAGACTAAGATGTGGCAGGGCAGGTTGTGTGTCTGGACTGCAGTATGTGGGAGTTTGTGGACAGCAAGACTGTCCCGAGCAAACATGTTTGCAGGAGATGTCTCCATCTCGAATCTCTCCAGCTCAGAGTCATTGAGCTGGAGTGTGAGTTGGAGACACTCCAACACATAAGGGAGGGGGAGGAATTTCTGGACAGAATACAGTCACACCCCAGAGGAAAGCACAGGTTCAGGGAAGGGAGGGTGTGACTGTTGGAGAGATGGGTAGCGGGGATTTAGGAGAGGTTGAGAAGGAGGTCCTGCAGACACTGGTCCTGTCCAACAGGTACGATGTACTCGCTACCTGTGAGGACAAGGAGAAAGACTGCAGGGAGGACAGCCACAATTCAGACCAAGGCACCGTGGCTCAGAAGTCTGTCCAAGGGGGGAAGAGTAGAATAGAAATGTGGTAGTGATAGGGGACTCTATAATTAGGGGGATACATAGCGTCCTCTGCAGCCAAGAACAAGAATCATGAAGGGTGTGTTGCCTACCTGGTGCCAGGACAAGGGATATCTCACGGCGGCTGGAGAGGAACTTGGAAAGGGAAGGGGTAAATCCAGTTGTCGTGGTCCATGTTGGAGCAAACGACATAGGTAGGAACTGGGAGGAGGTCCTGCTGAAAGAATATCAGGAGTTAGGCTCTAAATTAAAAAGCAGGACCTCGAGGGTAATAATCTCTGGATTATTGCCCGTGCCACGTGCAAATTGGCATAGAAGCAGACAGATCAGGAGAATTAACACGTGACTAAAGGGCTGGTGTGGGAAAGAGGGATTCCTTTTCATGGGACACTGGCACCAGTTCTGGGACAGGAAGGAGCTGTACCGATGGGACCGGCTCCACCTGAACTGGGATGGGACCCGTGTCCTAGCGGAAAGGGTAATTAGGGAAGTGGCAAAGGCTTTAAACTAGTAAGATGGGAGGAGGGATCTACAAGAAATGTAACCAGCCTAAATACAAACAAAACAGGAAAAGAGAGCACAGGAAAGAGTAAAGTAAGGGAGGACATTGATGGCAAGGGAATAAATAGAGTTATAGAACAGAAGTCTAAAAAGATGGTTAAACATAAAGTGAGAGGAAATCCTCTTAAAAATGAGTTAATCTGTCTGTACAGCAATACACACAGTGTCTGTAATAAAACAGGGGAGCTGGAGGCAATCATACGTTGCGAGGAACCAGACATAATAGGGATTACTGAGACATGGCTACAAAAAAATCAGGACTGGGAATTAAACATTGCAGGGTATAACATGTTTAGAAAAGATAGGGAGGGAAAAAGTGGAGCTGGAGTAGCTGTACTTATTAGGGATAACATAATGGCAGTAGAAAAAAGTAACGCAGATATCAGCAAGACAAAAATAGAATCCATATGGATAGAGATAAAAGATAATAAAGGATCAATCACACTAATAGGTGTAGTCTACAGACCACCTAATAGTGGAAGGGAGGTGGAGGAAGAAATATGCAGACAAATTAGGGAAATTAGTAAAAAAAAAAGAATAATAATCATGGGGGATTTCAACTACCCCGATATTAATTGGACAGAAGAGGTAGGTAAAGGGGAAAAGGGAATGGAGTTCCTACAATGTGTACAGGATTCCTTTCTAACCCAATATGTAAAAAGCCCAACAAGGGAGGATTTGATATTAGATCTAGTAATGGGGAATGAACCAGAGCAGATAAGAGAAGTAAAGGTAGGGGAACATATAGGGGTAAAAATTCACTTGGTTGCGCCACCCGTTAGCGCCTTAAGAGGGCGCTAATGGGGCGCAAAGCCGCTAACGCCCGGGCGCAGCGATGTTTGCGCCGCTAGAGAACTTAACTTGAGATTGTGCGGCGGCGCTAAAGCTTACCGCTGCGACCACCTGCGCGCGCAGATTGTGACGTCATTCCATGGTGCAACGCCCTTGGGGCGCCCCGTAGCGGAAATTGAGTGGCGCCCCCTGCCTTACCGCCTGGCGCTTCCAACGACCAGAAGACTGGAACGCTATCAATCGCTGTGGGGCTGGGGGGGGCGCTATTTAAAGGGGGCCTCTTCCTGTCTTTTATTGTTGGTGGCATTTTTGAACTACGCATTCTGAGAGAGAGAGGGAGAGACTTCTGGAGAGATTCAACGTTGTCTGAAGGAGTTTTGGGTACTGAGCAGCACTTTGCAGGTTCATTTTGATTTGCCATTCCTTGTATCGATTTAGCAGAGACCGTGGGAGCTGCACTCTGAGCTCTTTGCCTGGTGCTCTCCATTGTTCTTTCCAGCACATTTGATGTGCAAGTCTCTCCAGGCCGAGATTCAAGGCAGCAATGAACAGGATGTGGATGGAAAGCAAGATTAACCATCCCCTTTAAGAACTGGCCCGTGCCATTGTGTGTGTGTTCCATTGCTGACTGACATTACATGAGCTTCGCCAGCGCTCCGAGTTAGCGCCTCACTGCTCGGCCTTTGCGCCTTAAGAGAGGTGTGCAGCGCCTGCTTTAGCGCTCCACTCACCTCCCGGGGCGGTAAAAGTGAAGTTTCCCGTCAGTGCCGATAATTAGCGCCAGGCGCTAAAATTTGCGCCCGGACGATATTTGCGCCCCAAATGGGGCGCGACCTAATTTCTACCCCATAGGCAATAGTGACCATAATATAATCCGCTTTAAGATTATAATTGAGAAGGACATAAGTATGACGAAAACCAGGTTAATAGATTGGAGAAAAGCTGATTTTGAGGGGCTGAGAATAGAACTTGGGAAACAAAAATGGGCAACAATATTGGCAAACAATGATGTAGAACAGCAATGGGAAACATTTAAAACGGTGTTCAACAGAGTGCAGCAAAAATATATTCCGCTAAAAGGAAAGAACAAACTAAACAATAATGAGACTCCATGGATGAATAAAGCCACAAGGGAACAATTGAGGATAAGGAAAGAGGCATACATTAAATACACAGGCATCAGAGGAGTGCATGATAAAAGCGAATACGAAACGATTAGGAGAGAAGTCAAAAAAACAATTAGGGAGGCAAAGAGGAACTATGAAATTAAATTATCAAGGAACATAAAACAAAATAGTAAAATATTTTATAGGCACATCAATAAAAAAAGGAAGGTTAGGATGGGAATAGGGCCATTAAGGGATAGTCTGGACAATACCACAGGCAACGATAAAGAGATGGCAGAAATATTAACTCATTATTTTGCTTAAGTATTTACCAGGGAGATAGAACAGGTGGACATCACATTAGATGATGAGATGAGTAATGAGATAAGCAGAGGCATTACTATTTAATAATTCGTTAGAAAAAGGTATAGTGCCAGAGGACTGGCGGATAGCTAACATAATACTGATATTTAAGAAGGGGGATAGAACACGTCCAGGGAATTATAGACTAGTCAGCTTAACAGCGGTGGTAGGAAAAGTAATGGAATCCCTACTAAAGGAGAAAATAGAAGAACATCTAGAAACCAAAAATATAATAATGAATAGTCAGCATGGATTTCAAAAGGGAAAGTCTTGCTTGACCAACCTTATTGGATTTTTTGAAGAGGTAACAGAGCGAGTAGACAATGGTAATGCAGTAGATGTAATTTATCTGGATTTTCAAAAGGCCTTCAATAAGGTACCCCATAATAGACTGATGAACAAGGTCAGAGAATGTGGAGTCAGGGGACAAGTAGCAGAATGGATAGCTAGCTGGCTTCAGGACAGAAAGCAGAGAGTAGGAGTAAAGGGTAGCTATTCACAGTGGCAGAAGGTGGGTTCTGGTGTTCCACAAGGATCAGTGCTGGGACCACTGCTGTTCATAATTTACATTACAGATTTAGACTTAGGAATCAAAAACACAATTTCTAAATTTGTGGGTGACACCAAATTGGGAAGGATAGTCAATACTGAGGAGGACTGCAACAAGTTACAGGAGGACATTAATAAACTTGCAGAATAGGCATATAATTGGCAAATGAAGTTCAACACAGATAAATGTGAGGTATTACATTTTGGTAAGAAGAATACGGAGGTCACTTATTACTTGGAGGGTGCGAGTCTAGGTGGGGTAGAGGAACAAAGGGATCTAGGAGTACAAATACACAAATCACTAAAAGTTGCAACGCAGGTTAGCAAGGCTACAAAAAAAGCAAACCAAGCACTAGGGTTTATTTCTAGAGGGATAGAATTGAAAAGTAGGGAAGTTATGCTAAACCTGTATCGAACCTTGGTTAGACCACACGTAGAGTACTGCGTGCAGTTCTGGTCGCCATATTATAAAAAGGATATAGAGGCACTGGAGAGGGTGCAGAGAAGATTTACAAGGATGATACCAGAAATGCGAGGGTACACATATCAGGAAAGGATGAACAGGCTGGGTCTCTTTTCTCTTGAAAAAAGGCTGAGGGATGATCTAATAGAGGTCTTTAAAATTATGAAAAATTTTGATAAAGTGGATACAGAGAGAATGTTTCCACTTGTGGGAAGAGCGTAACTAGAGGCCATCAATATAAGATGGTCACCAAGAAATCCAATAGGGAATTCAGAAGAAACTTCTTTACCCAGAGAGTGGTGAGAATGTGGAACTCGCTACCACAGGGAGTGGTTGAAGCGAATAGTATAGATGCATTTAAGGGGAGGCTAGACAAGCATATGAGGGAGAAAGGAATAGAGGGTTACGCTGATAGATTTAGATGAGGAAAGACGGGAGGAGGCTCGAGTGGAGCATAAACGCCGGCATGGACTGGTTGGGCCGAATGGCCTGTTTCTGTGCCGTAATCCCATGTAAGTGTAAGTTTATTTGAATGGAGAGACCCAGGTGAACAGCCAAGGTGTGTGTTGGAGGATAGCACCAATTGGGAGGGCGAGAATTAGGAGTTGCTTTCTGCTGTGACAGTGTAACTACCTAAATTCAAACTCTGCTCTCAATGCTGCAGTTATTGCTGCAAACAGGTGTGGTATCCAGTGTGAAAACAGATGTGGTATTACATACATAGATACATAGAAGATAGGAGCAGGAGTAGGCCATCCGGCCCTTCGAGCCTGCTCCGCCATTTAATGAGATCATGGCTGATCCTCCAATTCAGTATCCCGTCCCCGCCTTCTCTCCGTAACCCTTAACCCCTTTTGCCTGTAGAAATATATCTAATTCCCTCTTAAATATATTTAATGAGCTGGCGTACACTGCCCTCTGTGGCAATGAGTTCCACAGGTTCACCACCCTCTGAGTGAAGAAATTCCCCCTCATTTCTGTCCTAAATGGTTTAGCCCTTATCCTTAAATTATGTCCTCTAGTTCTGTTCTCACCCGCCAAGGGAAACATTCCTTCTGCATCTAGTCTGTCTAGACCTGTCAGAATTTTATACACTTCTATGAGGTCCCCTCTCAATCTTCTAAACTCCAGTGTGTACATCCCTAAACTACATAGTCTCTCCTCATAGGTCAATCCCGCCATTCCTGGTATCAGCCTGGTGAATCGCCGCTGCACCCCCTCCATGGCAAGAACATCTTTCCTCAGATGAGGCGACCAAAACTGTACACAGTACTCGAGGTGTGGTCTCACCAGTGCCCTGTACAGCTGCAGCAAGGTATCCCTGTTCCTGTATTCCAACCCTTTTGCTATGAAGGCCAGCATACTGTTTGCCTTCTTGACCGCCTGTTGCACCTGCATGCTCGCCTTCAGTGACTGGTGTACAAGAACACCCAGGTCTCTCTGTACTTCCCCCTCTCCCAATTTATTGCCATTTAAATAATAATTTGCCCTCCCGTTCCTGCACCCAAGGTGGATAACTTCGCACTTGTCCACATTATAGTGCATCTGCCATTTATCCGCCCAATCACCCAGTCTGTCCAAATCGCTCTGGAGCTTCCTGGTCTCCTCCTCTGAGCCCACCCCCCCTCCTAGTTTAGTGTCGTCTGCAAATTTGGAAATGCTGCATCCGACTCCCTGATCCAGGTCATTAATGTAAATTGTGAACAGCTGGGGACCCAGGACAGATCCCTGCGGTACCCCACTTGTTACTGCCTGCCATTCAGAAAATGAGCCGTTTATTCCAACTCTCTGTTTTCTATCTGACAGCCAGTTCTCTATCCACGTCAATACTTTCCCCTTTATCCCATGAGCTTCAATTTTCCATGCTAATCTTTTATGTGGGACCTTGTCGAAGGCCTTTTGGAAGTCCAGGTACACCACATCTACTGGCTCTCCCCCATCTATTTTACCAGTTACTCCCTCAAAAAATTCCAATAGATTAGTCAAGCACGATTTACCCTTTGTAAATCCATGTTGACTCTGTCCTATCCTGTCCCCATTTGCTAAGTGCTCCGCTATTTCATCCTTAATGATGGACTCCAGCATTTTGCCCACAACTGATGTAAGGCTTACAGGTCTGTAATTACCTGCTTTTTCCCTACCCCCCTTTTTGAATAGTGGGGTAACGTTAGCTACCCTCCAATCCATGGGCACTGTTCCCGAGTCTAATGAATTCTGAAAAATCATACTCAGTGCATCCGCTATCTCTAGGGCCACCTCCTTCAGTACCCTAGGATGCATGTTATCAGGCCCTGGGGATTTGTCCGCCTTCAATCCCTTTAGCTTCCTTAACACCATATCCTTAGAGATATTGATTTGCGTCAGTTCCTCCTTTGCCAATGTCCCTATTTTTCCCGATATCCCAGGGAGGTTTTTTGTATCTTCCTTCGTAAAGACTGACCCAAAGTATGCATTTAGTTGGTCTGCCATTTCCTTATTTCCCGTTATATATTCCCCCGTATCTGACTGCAATGGACCAACTTTGGTTTTCACCAGTCTTTTCCTCTTGATGTACTTATAAAAGCTTTTGGAGTTAGTTTTTATATTTTCCGCCAGCTTGCTTTCGTAAGCTATTTTGCCCCTCTTGATTAAGCCCTTTGTCCTTCTTTGCTCTATCTTAAACTGTTCCCAATCTTCCGCTCTGGCGCTTTTTTTGGCTATTTTATACGCCCTATCTTTGGATTTTATGCTGTCTCTAATTTCCCCTGTTATCCACGGTTGAGTCACCTTTTTAGATTTCCTTTTATGCCAGATTGGTATAAACAATTTTTGCAATTTTGTCATTCTATCTTTAAATGCTTGCCATTGTTTATCTACCTCCAGTCCTCCCAGGAACGTTGTCCAATCAGACCTACTCAGTTCCCGTCTAATGGCATCATAATTCCCTTTGTTTAAATTCAGGACCTTAGTCTCTGAGTCAATTTCTTCGCTCTCCATTTCGAGTGAGAAATCGATCATGTTATGATCGCTCTGACCCAAGGGTCCCCGTACAACAAGATTACTAATTAGTCCCTTCTCATTGCACAGTACCCAGTCCAATATAGCCTGTTCCCGAGTTGGTTCCTCGACATATTGATCCAGATAACCATCCCTTAAACACTCAAGGAATTCCTCCTCCTCATTATTTTTACTGATTAGGCTAGTCCAATCTATATGTAAGTTAAAGTCACCTATGATGACAGCTGTGCTCTTATTGCACGCTTCTCTAATTTCCCTCGTGATGCCCTCCCCAACCTCTATTTTACTATTTGGAGGCCTATATACCACTCCTATTAATGTTTTTCGCCCCTCGCTATTTCTTAGCTCCACCCATATAGATTCTGTATTAACTGAGTTAATATCCTTCCTTTCAATTGCATTTATCCCCTCTTTTACCAGCAATGCTACCCCTCCTCCCTTTCTTTTTTGTCGATCCTTCCTAAATACTGAATACCCCTGTATGTTAAGCTCCCAGCCCTGCTCACCCTGCAACCATGTTTCCGTAATCCCAATTAGATCATAATTATTAACCTCTATTTCCACAGCTAATTCATCTATCTTGTTCCTGATGCTTCTCGCATTAAGGTATAAAACCCTCAGGCTTTTTTTATGCTCACATTTTTTATGAATTAGTTTGGCCCTTTGTTTTTTGTTCCTCACATTTATTTCTGTCTGCCTTTCACTTTCCTCTATTTCACTACATAGGTTTCTAGCCCCCTGCCATACTAGTTTAAATGCTCCCGAACTGCTTTATCAAAAATTACCCCGAGAACATCAGTTCCATCTTTGCACAG
Organism: Squalus acanthias; assembly: GCA_030390025.1. NCBI lineage: Eukaryota > Metazoa > Chordata > Chondrichthyes > Squaliformes > Squalidae > Squalus > Squalus acanthias. The sequence goes on from CM059445.1 coordinate 61,621,889, forward strand.
GTGTAGACCGTCCCTTTTGTATAGGTCACACCTACCACAAAACTGGTTCCAATGCCTCAAAAATTTAAAACCCTCCCTCTTACACCACTGCTCAAGCCACGTATTTAGCCTAACTATCCTGTTCTTTGTACTGTTACTAGCACGTGGCACTGGTAGTAATCCAGAGATTACTACCTTCGAGGTCCTACTTTTTAGCTTTGCTCCTAACTCCCTAAATTCTACTTGTAGGACCTCTTCCCTTTTTTTAGCTACGTCGTTGGTACCAACATGTATCACGACAACTGGCTGTTCCCCCTCCCCCTCCAGAATGTTCTGCACCCGCGCCGAGACATCCTTGACCCTTGCACCAGGGAGGCAACATACCATCCTGGAGTCTCGGTCGCGACCACAGAAACCCCTATCTATTCCCCTTACAATCGAATCCCCTATTACTATAGCCCTGCCACTCTTTTTCCCTCCCTTCTTTGCAACAGAGCCAGTCATGGTGCCATGAGCCTGGCTGCTGGTGCCTTCCCCCGATGAGTCATCCCCCCCGACAACAGCACCTAAGGCGGTGAACCTGTTGCTAAGGGAGACAACCCCAGGGGATTTCTGCACTACCTTCCTGCCCTTGCTCTGCCTTTTGGTCACCCATGTACTATCTACGCTGGCCTTAACCTGCGGTGTGACCAACTCACTAAATGTGCTATCCACAACCCTCTCAGAATCGTGGATGCTCCAAAGTGAGTCCATCCGCAGCTCAAGGGCCGTCATGCGGTCCCACATGAGCTGCAGCTGGACACACTTCCCGCACACATGGTTGTCAGGGACACAGGAAGCGTCCCTGATTTCCCACATGTTACAGGAGGAGCATGACACAGGTCCGAGCTCTACTGCCATGACTTAACCCTTATATTACTTTTTAATTTTCTAGTTTTAGTTTATTTATTGACTTTTGTTTTCCCGAAGCTTACTTAGACCAATGTATACTGTACTCCTCTTATTCCTTTTTAAACTAACCAAATCCCACTAGTTTTAGTTTTACTTTCTAGGAAGGTTTGAGGAAAGTACTTACCAGTTAGTCTTACCTCCCTGGTCTTTCGCTGACTTCCCGGTCTTGTGTCCCCTTGGTCCTACGCCGACTTCCCGCTCCTCCCGGTAACCGTCCTGCCCTGCTGAAAAGAAACTGAGACCAAAAAATTTGTGACCTCTGTTTTTAGACTGCTAAAAGACTAGTAGGTTAGAGGAGGAGGGCGGGTGGGGGTTCCTACTCTGTAGGAACTCGGGTTTAAGCCACCACCCTCCTTAAATGCCGTTCACCTGGGTGCTTCCCACCTGGTCCGCTTCCGGTCTCGTCGCTCCCGACAACAGCCTGTGAAGAAAAGCCCGCGAAAGTGAGTTCAAATACTCACAGCACCTAACAGCACCTCCGGTCTCGTCGCTCCCGACAACAGCCTGTGAAGAAAAGCCCGCGAAAGTGAGTTCAAATACTCACAGCACCTCACAGCACCTCCGGTCTCGTCGCTCCCGACAACAGCCTGTGAAGAAAAGCCCGCGAAAGTGAGTTCAAATACTCACAGCACCCCACAGCACCTCCGGTCTCGTCGCTCCCGACAACAGCCTGTGAAGAAAAGCCCGCGAAAGTGAGTTCAAATACTCACAGCACCTCACAGCACCTCCGGTCTCGTCGCTCCCGACAACAGCCTGTGAAGAAAAGCCCGCGAAAGTGAGTTCAAATACTCACAGCACCTCCGGTCTCCTCGCTCCCGACAACAGCCTGTGAAGAAAAGCCCGCGAAAGTGAGTTCAAATACTCACAGCACCTCACAGCACCTCCGGTCTCGTCGCTCCCGACAACAGCCTGTGAAGAAAAGCCCGCGAAAGTGAGTTCAAATACTCACAGCACCTCACAGCACCTCCGGTCTCGTCGCTCCCGACAACAGCCTGTGAAGAAAAGCCCGCGAAAGTGAGTTCAAATACTCACAGCACCTCACAGCACCTCCGGTCTCGTCGCTCCCGACAACAGCCTGAATGTGGCACAGGGAGCAAAATGGTTGTATGGGAGTGGAGATTTTGGCACAATCACACAATACTGCTCCTTCCCCCGCCCCCCCCGGTCAGCAATCATAAATGGTACATCACCACCAAACACAACTGAGAGAGGTAAGTGAGCGAGACACTAACCAGAGTGAGCCTTTGCTGGGAAAAGCTAAGGAAGTGAGTCTGAGCTAAGCAGGATTTGGGAGTGCTGACTGTGTTGGAAGTGTAACTCAGCATTGTGCTTGTTTAAATTAAGTAGATAAATTGCAAAATGAATTGTGGATTGTGCTGATGGTGCGATTTGAATTGAGCTAAGTTTGAGTGAATTTCTGAGTAAGTGTTCAGGCAGATCCTTGTATATAAAATAAGTTTGTGCTGTGAGAAAGATAGAAAGACTTGCATTTCTATAGTCCCTTTCACGACCTCAGGACGTCCCAAAGCGCCTTACAGCCAATTAAGTACTTTTTTTTTGAAGTGAAGTCACTGTTGTAATGTAGGAAACGCAGCAGCCAATTTGCTCATGGCAAGCTCCCACAAACAGCAATGTGATAACGACCAGATGTTGCTTGAGGGATAAATGTTGGCCAGGACACCCGGGGAGAACTCCTCTGCTCTTCTTCGAAATAGTGCCATAGGTTCTTTTCCATCCACCTGAGAAAGCAGACAACACCTCGGTTTAACGTCTCATCCGAAAGACAGCACCTCCGACAGTGCAGCACTCCCTCAGTACAGCGCTGGAGTGTCAGCCTAGATTATGGGCTCAAGTCACTGGAGTGGGGCTCGAACCCACAGCCTTCTGACTCAGAGTGCTACCTCAGGAGGAATATATTGGCCTTGGAGGGGATGCAGCTCAGATTCACCAGAATGATACTGAGGCTGAAAGGGTTAAATTATGAGGACAGCTTGCATAGACTAGCCTTATATTCCCTTGAGTATAGAAGATTAAGGCATGATCTAATTGAGGTGTTTAAGTTGATTAAAGGATTTGATAGGATAGATAGAGAGAAACTATTTCCTCTGGTGGGGGGAGTCCAGAACAAGGGGGCATAACCTTAAAATTAGAGCCAGGCCGTTCAGGGGTGATGTCAGGAAGCACTTCTTCACACAAAGGGTAGTGGAAATCTGGAACTCTCTCCACGTAAAGCTGTTGAGGCTGGGGGTCAATTGAAAATTTCAAGACTAAGATTGATAGGTTTTTGTTAGACAAGGGTATTAAGGGTTATGGAACCAAGGTGGGTAGATGGAATTAAGATACAGATCAGCCATGATCTCATTGAATGATGGAACAGACTCGCCGGGCTGAATGCCTCCTCCTGTTCCTATGACCACATAAAGAGCGAAGTTTGAAGATCAGGATGTATTAATTACTTTCCCGAGGAGGCAGCTGTAGTAAGTCTCCTGCTGCAAGTTGTATTGAGCGGACTAGGTAGATAGAGTCCTCAGACGGGGGGGCCAGGAGCAGTGAATTCGAGGGACTCTGGGTAGAAAGGGCAGTGTTGAGAGAGGAGCAGAGGGCACAAGCTTCTCTTCACTGCCTTCAAAGTGCCCTGGAACACGAACCCTAACATTGAGATCGATATGCTGTTTGCAAAGTATATAATGGACAGAGATCCAAGCCAATCGTTAGACAACAATCATGGATTAATGAACTGTCTGATCCACTGGTAACAAGCTGTGATCACATTTAACATACAGTCATCAACATTGACAGGAAGCTGCAGATAACTGTCACTAACGGGATCAATGAGCATCGTAAGGTAGCAGCACTCTCCCAGAATCAACACCGTTACTTAAATCAGAGAGTCAGCGACAAACCGAGAAAGAGAGATAGAGAGAAAGACAGAGAGAGTGGGAGAGAGAGACAGGGACAAACAGAGAGAGAGAGAGGGGGGGTGGGGTAGAGAGAGACAGTGAGAGCCAGGGACAAACAGGGAGAGAGAGAGAGACAGGGACAAACAGAGAGGGGGGGAGGAGAGAGACAATGAGAGACGGGGACAAATGGAGAGAGAGAGGCAGTGAGAGTGAGACAGACAAACAGAGAGACAATGACGAACTGCGAGAGAGGGAGGGAGGGAGACAGAGAGAGGGACAAACAGAGAGAGGCAATGAGAGAGACAGAGAGAGGGAGAGAGACAGAAAGAGAGGCAGTGAGAGAGACACACATACACACACACACACAGGGTATGAACAGAAAGAGAGAGAGACACTGAGAGTGAGAGAGAGACTGTACAAACAGAGAGAGAGAGAGACAGAGAGACAGGGACAAATCGAGAGACAGGAAAAATAGAGAGAGATGACACAGAGACAGACAGATAGAGAAATAGAGAGTGAGAGAGACAGACAAACAGTAAGAGAAAGAGAGAAGCAGGAAAAGAGACAGTGAGGAGGAAATGCAGAGAGAGAGAGAGAAACAGACCCTGAGAGAGAGGGAAACAGTGAGGGACAAACAGGCAGAAAGAGAGAGAGAGAAGTAGAGAGACAGTGAGAGAGGGAGACGACAGAGAAAGGCAGGGAGGGAAACAGAGAGACAAATTGGGAAAAAGAAAGTGAAAAAGAGATGGAAGCAGGGGTTGTTTTTGACCAGGGGTTCTCCATCAGTATATCCTTAAACCTTCCAGAAGATTCCAGAAAAGTCTATGCCTCTGCTGGCCCCTCACAAATCAGAGGAGTCCTCCCAACAGTGAGGGGCAGGAAACCCGTTCCACACATCGAACAGCAGCGACTATGAAAAATGGGAGATAGAAACGGAAATAAATATTTTTTAGAATGGAAAACAAAGGTTATTTGGAGTTATTCCTTCACGTGTTTTTCAGACAGTCAGGCTCAGTAACTGCAGCATTTACCAAACAGAGAGTGTACAGTTTACATGATGCATTGCCTCCTTATCCGCCTGAATTCCAAGTTTAATCCGCAGCTCAGGGCTGGACTGCTTCTGCTGTCCTCATTCCGTCAGCTTATATTAGTGCATACTTTCCCCAGGAAAGGGATCAGGGTACGGGGCAGAAACTGGGACTGCAACTGCCCAGGAATGCAGAAGAGGCCTTGTGCATTGATGTTTCTAACGTGTTTCAAAACTGTGTTCGACGGGAGTGAGAATACACCTTTCCCCATGGCTTTGGAAAAGGAACTTTGGCAGCCCATTCTGTGCAGGTCCTTTCTCTCTTGTTCAAACTGTGACAATATACAATGACATCCTGTGACGATATACTATGATATCCTGTGACGATATACTATGACATCCTGTGACGATATACTATGATATCCTGTGACGATATACTATGACATCCTGTGACGATATACTATGATATCCTGTGACGATATACAATGATATTCTGTGACGATATACAATGATATCCTGTGATGATATACTATGATATCCTGTGACGATATACTATGATATCCTGTGACGATATACTATGATATCCTGTGACGATATACAATGACATCCTGTGACGATATACTATGATATCCTGTGACGATATACAATGACATCCTGTGACGATATACTATGATATCCTGTGACGATATACTATGACATCCTGTGACGATATACTATGATATCCTGTGACGATATACAATGATATTCTGTGACGATATACAATGATATCCTGTGATGATATACTATGATATCCTGTGACGATATACAATGATATCCTGTGATGATATACTATGATATCCTGTGACGATATACAATGATATTCTGTGACGATATACAATGATATCCTGTGATGATATACTATGATATCCTGTGATGATATACTATGATATCCTGTGACGATATACAATGATATCCTGTGATGATATACTATGATATCCTGTGACGATATACTATGATATCCTGTGACGATATACAATGATATCCTGTGATGATATACTATGATATCCTGTGACGATATACTATGATATCCTGTGACGATATACAATGATATCCTGTGATGATATACTATGATATCCTGTGATGATATACTATGATATCCTGTGACGATATACAACGATATCCTGTGATGATATACAATGATATCCTGTGACGATATACTATGATATCCTGTGACGATATACAATGATATCCTGTGACGATATACAATGATATTCTGTGACGATATACAATGATATCCTGTGACGATATACTATGATATCCTGTGACGATATACAATGATATCCTGTGACGATATACAATGATCTCCTGTGATGATATACTATGATATCCTGTGACGATATACAATGATATCCTGTGACGATATACAATGATATCCTGTGACGATATACAATGATATCCTGTGATGATATACTATGATATCCTGTGACGATATACTATGATATCCTGTGACGATGTACAATGATATCCTGTGACGATATACTATGATATCCTGTGACGATATACTATGATATCCTGTGATGATATACAATGATATCCTGTGATGATATACTATGATATCCTGTGACGATATACAATGCTATCCTGTGACGATATACAATGATATCCTGTGACGATATACAATGATATCCTGTGATGATATACTATGATATCCTGTGACGATATACTATGATATCCTGTGACGATGTACTATGATATCCTGTGACGATATACTATGATATCCTGTGACGATATACTATGATATCCTGTGACGATATACAATGATATCCTGTGACGATGTACAATGATATTCTGTGACGATATACAATGATATCCTGTGATGATATACAATGATATCCTGTGACGATATACTATGATATCCTGTGACGATGTACAATGATATCCTGTGACGATATACAATGATATCCTGTGACGATATACAATGATATCCTGTGACGATATACTATGATATCCTGTGACGATATACTATGATATCCTGTGACGATATACAATGATATCCTGTGATGATATACTATGATATCCTGTGACGATATACTATGATATCCTGTGACGATATACAATGATATCCTGTGATGATATACTATGATATCCTGTGACGATATACTATGATATCCTGTGACGATATACAATGATATCCTGTGATGATATACTATGATATCCTGTGACGATATACTATGATATCCTGTGACGATATACAATGATATCCTGTGACGATATACAATGATATCCTGTGATGATAGACAATGATATCCTGTGACGATATACTATGATATCCTGTGACGATATACAATGATATCCTGTGACGATATACTATGATATCCTGTGACGATGTACAATGATATCCTATGACGATGTACAATGATATCCTGTGACGATGTACAATGATATCCTGTGACGATATACAATGATAGCCTGTGACGATATACAATGATATCCTGTGACGATATACAATGATATCCTGTGACGATATACAATGATATCCTGTGACGATGTACAATGATATCCTGTGACGATATACAATGATATCCTGTGACGATGTACAATGATATCCTGTGACGATATACAATGATATCCTGTGACGATATACAATGATATCCTGTGACGATGTACAATGATATCCTGTGACGATCTACAATGATATCCTGTGACGATAGACAATGATATCCTGTGACGATATACTATGATATCCTGTGACGATATACAATGATATCCTGTGACGATATACAATGATATCCTGTGACGATATACAATGATATCCTGTGACGATATACAATGATATCCTGTGACGATATACTATGATATCCTGTGACGATATACAATGATATCCTGTGACGATATACAATGATATCCTGTGACATATGCTATGATATCCTGTGACGATATGCAATGATATCCTGTGACGATGTACAATGATATCCTGTGACGATATACAATGATATCCTGTGACGATCTACAATGATATCCTGTGACGATGTACAATGATATCCTGTGACGATATACAATGATATCCTGTGACGATATACAATGATATCCTGTGACGATATACTATGATATCCTGTGACGATATACAATGATATCCTGTGATGATGTACAATGACATCCTGTGACGACGTACAATGATATCCTGTGACATATGATATGATATCCTGTGACGATATGCAATGACATCCTGTGACGATGTACAATGATATCCTGTGACGATATACAATGATACCCTGTGACGATGTACAATGATATCCTGTGACGATATACAATGATATCCTGTGACGATATACAATGATATCCTGTGACGATATACAATGATATCCTGTGACGATAGACAATGATATCCTGTGACGATGTACAATGATATCCTGTGACGATATACAATGATATCCTGTGACGATGTACAATGATATCCTGTGACGATATACTATGATATCCTGTGACGATATACAGTGATATCCTGTGACGATATACAATGATATCCTGTGACGATGTACAATGATATCCTGTGACGATATACAATGATATCCTGTGACGATATACTATGATATCCTGTGACGATGTACAATGATATCCTGTGACGATATACTATGATATCCTGTGACGATATACTATGATATCCAAGTGTCCACAGCCCATGGTAGAGTGATGATGTAATAAAGATTTACATTTCTACAGCGCCTTTCATAACCTCAGGACGTCCCAAAGCGCTTTACAGCCATAGAAGTACTATTTGAAGTGATGTCACTGTTGTAATGTGGGAAACATGGCAGCCAACTTGTGCACAGCAAGCTCCCACAAACAGCAATGTGATAAATGACCGGATAATCTGTTTTAGTGATGTTGGTTGAGGGATAAATATTGGCCAGGACACCGGAGATAACTCCCCTGCTCTTCTTTGCATAGGGGCCATGGGATTTTTTACGCCCACCTGAGAGAACAGACGGGGCCTCGGTTTAACGTCTCATCCGAAAGACGGCACCTCTGACAGTGCAGCACACCCTCTGTACTGCCCCTCCGACAGCGCAGCGCTCCCTCAGTACTGCCCCTCCGACAGTGCAGCACTCCCTCAGTACTGCCCCTCCGACAGTGCGGCACTCCCTCAGTACTGCCCCTCCGACAGTGCAGCACTCCCTCAGTACTGCCCCTCCGACAGTGCAGCGCTCCCTCAGTACTGCCCCTCTGACAGTGCAGCCCTCAGTACTGCCCCTCCGACAGTGCGGCGCTCCCTCAGTAATGCCCCTCCGACAGTGCAGCGCTCCCTCAGTACTGCCCCTCCGACAGAGCGGCTCTCCCTCAGTACTGCCCCTCTGACAGTGCGGCGCTCCCTCAGTACTGCACTGGGAGTGTCAGCCTGGATTTTTGTGCTCATAGTCTCTGGAGTGGGACTCGAACCCACAACCCTCTGACTCAGAGGCGAGAGAGCCACCCACTGAGCTATAGCTGACACCACTGTACCGTGCGGTGAACACTGATTCACTGAATTCCTTCAAGCGACACCTGGACCTGTCCAAGTGTCTACAGCCCGTGGTGGGATGATGACAGGTGCGTGAATCATGCCGCTGGATTAGATTGGAAGACTATTCTGGCCTGACTGGTTCTATGGATCTGAACCCAGGAGCAGGTGAGGTGCAAACTGCAGCCTGCTGTAAAATTGGCACTGAGGGTGTTTTAAATCAGTGTGAGGGGGAGGTAAATGTAAGAGGATTCGTGCTCAGTGCACTGTCATAATGGAAGCTCATGCTGGCTCCTACCTTGGCTAGCCTGGCAGTAATGTGGACGGCCCACTCCCACTAGTTAGCACCTCACCCCAATCTCCCTGGTCTTCTCCTTTTGGGGTTCTGTGGTGCTCACTGACAAAGGGAACCCCCCTCCTCTCCCTCACTTTACATACCAACAATGAGAAAGACCCTCTGGTTCATCCAGCCTGTCCCATATAACCACGATGCCTTGTGCATTCCAATATAGGCACTCCCCACCCCCACCCAGAGACATGTAGGGGGAAAAATTCGGTTGTTTTGCACCTCCCATTAGCACCCTAAGAGGGCGCTAACGGGGCACAAAGCAACTAGCGCCTGGGTGCGGCGCCGCCAACGCCTCCTGCGAAATTCAGCGGGAGGTTAGCGCCGGCACTAACCGTTAGCGCCCTGCGGCGCTGTGCCACCGGTGATGCCATAATCGCCGTGCGTAGCGACCCCATATTTACCGCCGGATGCTGCGCTCTTTTGCCAGCACTCCAATCCCCGGTGGCCCAGCTGGGCCCCGGGTCGCGCTGCGCAATGCCCCTCCCCTTTAAGAAGGGGAGGAAGGCCTGCAATAACGCGGCGTGACGTGCCGTAGCACCACGATATTCCCTCGCAGCGCCCCAAGAGGGAGGCGAGGCGCTTCCAGTAGCGCCCTGCTTCCCTCTTGGGGCGCTACCACTCAATTTTGGCCGCCCAGCAAAGTTAGCGCCCCAAAGGGGGCGCGACTTAATTTTCCCCCCGTAATCTCCTGAGAGAGGCAAAAGAACAGATAAAAACCCAGGCCAATTAAGGAACAAATCTGTAAAAATACCTCTCCGACCCCCATAGGCGATCAAAACCAATCCAGGAGACCCCTCTGGCCCTGATGAATGCTACCAGGTACCTCCCTCTTGTACACGGTGATCTCCGCCACAGCCAGAAACAGCTCCAGCTCTCGCTTGAAGGAATTCAGCGAATAGGCGTCCACCGCACAAGCCGGCAGCCTGTTCCACAGGTCCACTATTCTCTGGGAAATGAAGAACTGCCCAACATCTAACTTAGATCTGGCCTTACATCACTTGAGAGTGTGACCCCTGGTCCTCCCAAACCTATCCAGCTGAAATAATTTGTCTAGACAAACACAGTCTAATCCCTTCATCATCTTATAAACCTCGATCAAATCACCCCTAAGTCTAGGCTTCTCTGGCTGAGCCTATCTGGATAACTAAGATGCTTTCAACTGGGAATTAGTCTAGAGGCCCTCCTCTGCACCCTTTCCAAAGCCTCAATATCACCCACCATGTGAGGAGACCAAAACTGGACACAGTTTTCAAACCGAGGCCTGACCAAGGTCTTGTACAAGTACAGAATAGGATGCTTTGTCTTATAATGTATTGTCCTGTAAAATAAATAAAGACTTTGCATTTCTACAGCACCTTTCATGACCTCAGGATGTCCCAAAGTGCTTCACAGGCAATGAAATACTTTTTGAAGTGTAGTCACTGCTGCACCCTATTCTAGCTATTGCTTTCACTGGCTCCATCGGAGCAATGCGTCACTTTCTGGGCTGGTGAATTCCTTCCAGACATTTTTTTTACACCAAAGTGTTTGCTGCTCGATAACTGGCAAACTATGATGACCCTTTAAGCTGCTGTAGCCCTTTAAATCCTGCAGTAGTACCACACTTCCTGCCTAATGGACAAGATCTTAACCACGCGCATTTTCATCACTACACTACTGGCCCCAGAAATACATGCGGGGGTCAGTGCACTAAAGGTCAAACAAGCACTTTTCCTGTATGGCCCAATCATGCTGTATATTGTTATGGTGTGACTTAGGCCACGATTTCGCCTACCCAGGCGGGTCCGGTGCGGCCGGGGTCGGTGGTGGTTCCCGACCCCGCTGCTGGCTCCAGCCCGCTCTGTGAAAAGATTTTACGATGATTGGGCTTGTTAAGCCCGCCCAGCGCGTTTGCCGCCAAATTGAAGGAAGCGGGTCTGGTGACGTCATTTGATGACGTGTCATCAGCCGGTTTCCTTAAAGGGACCATGCGCAAAATGATATTGAAAGTTCTGCAGTCAGTGTTCTACAGCATTGAGGTGCTGCAAACACTGACAAGCACTGCACAGAGGTGCACAGCTTCACCCAGGCTCTCCCATGACTCCCTCCATATGCTTATGGAGGGAGTCACAGAATGCAGGAAGGTCCTCTTCCCTTCCTATGGGCGGAAGAGACCTCCCCAGGAGATCAACTCAGCCTGGTTGCACATTGCACAGGAGGACACAAGCAGGGATGTCGTTAGGAGGACCAGGCTGCAGTGGCACAAACCTTTCAATGATACCAGTAGATCACGAAATGTTACTGGAAAGCCACACTCAACCTCATCCTGCTGTGCCACTCATCACATCTCCACCCCTCACACTCACCCTCATCCTAGTCCAATCATACCAACTAACAACACGCAAGGGTAGGCGCTTGGGTGTTTTAGCCAATGTTAATGTGAAGTTTCTGTTAATGTGCTGTCAAACAATGAAATCTTTATTTTCAACACTTTGCGTTTTTGGACAGATTTGTGCGCACCTTTGGAAGTGGCTTAGTGAGTTGCAGTGAATGGTGAGACATAACGGTACCCCCCGCAATGGCGATGAGTGTGAAAGGAATGGCTTGGGCATTGTGGGGATGCTTTATGGTGTTGGTGTGGGGTGGTGCCAACCTGGCACATCATGTGGCAGCCAGGGTGTACAGCGTCAAGTAAAGTAAATCTGGCCATGGTGAGGCCATTCCTGGCCTCCCGGGCAGCAATGTGGTCAAGTACTGATGCCCTGTGTCCTGTGCAGCATCAGTTGATTGCGGAGAAAGTTGGTGTTGTTGATGCTGCTGATGTGCCTGGTTCTGCTGGTGTTCGGGCTCTGATTGTGGTAGGATTCTGAGGACCAAGGTGAGAGAGTGTAAATCGTACCCATTCTGATGTAATAGATGGCAGGTGAAGGTGAGATGACAGAAGCAAATCTCTCAATGCTGAGAGAAGCACTAGATAGAGAGTTGGCTCCAAACACTTGCAAACTGCATAAAGCTCAATCTGTCTTCCAAATGCAGTAAGCAACAGTTTCTGAGCTTGGAAAGTGAACATCTGTGAGATGGGAGCTTTTATACAACTTTTGTAGCTGTTAGGTAATCAGACAGCTCAAAGCTGAATCCACTCACAACATGCTGAGCTGACGTGATCCCCGAGCAGCAGGGAAGCCATGGGGGAACACGTAAAATTGAAAGGTAAGCTTAAAATACTATTTAAGTGCCTCTCTAATGATCTAAATTGCCTCCCCCGCCGCTTGGTGTCGGGTCTGTTCAGTGATGACAGACCCGACATCTGGGAGACTAGCGTGGAGGCGGCTTGACTGCGGGTTCCCTACCTGCTGTCAAAAATAAAAATGTTCCCACCCGACCCGCCACCAAACACGCCCGCTGACCCCCAGAAAAATTCCCCCTTACAGTCCAGTTAAGACATTTTTGAATCTGGACTCATGCGAGCCATTTCAGATCTTGGAGATTCCAAAATAATGTTTAAATATTTTTACGTTTAGTTACAGTAACCCTTTCATTGTGGAAGCTGATTAGACAGAGTTTACATTAAGAACTGAATGTCTAAGCTGATCTTCTGGGTCTTTACTGCTTCTCTATTGATCCCAGTTCAGCTCCACTATTGATCCCAGTTCTTGCAGAAGTGAGTAATTTTTAAAGTAGTGATTAGCTGCATTAGGACTGGGATCGACCAGAGTAGTTGTCAGTGCCCGTCACTTATTATCAGGGTCAGTGGTAACTGTCTGTAACTCACACTTTGCTCATCGATTTTCATATCTCACAACCCCATAACGAGAATTATTTACTCATACTGAGGGGAGGTGTTAGGTCCCTGGGTCAGTAACATCCACAGTGATTTTTCTACCATCCCAACTTGTTCGCCATTTTCTGGTCATTTTGTTTTATGTAAGAGAGAAAGAAAGAACTTATATTTATATAGCGCCTTTAATGACCTCAGGAGGCCCCAAAGTGCTTTACAGCTAATTAAGTACATTCTTTTAAGTGTAGTCGCTGTTGTAATGTAGGAAATGCGGCCGCCAATTTGCGCGCAGCAAGATCCCACAAACAGCAATGAGATAACTACCAGATAATCTGCTATTTTAATGATGTTGGTTGAGGGATAAATGTTGGTCAGGACACTGGGGAGAACTCCCCTGCTCTTCTTCAAAATAATGGCGTGGGATCTTTTAAGTCCATGTGAGAGGGCAGATCGGATATCTGGGGCCTCGGTGAATGACGGGACCAACAGTCTATCTCCTTAACCATTCAGATTTAAGAACTGAGAAAGAAAAAGAGGAATGACGAAGCGGGAGGGTGAAATCAGGTACAGAACGAGAAATAGAGGAAAAGAAAGATTGGATGAAGAGAGAGAGAAAACAGAGACAGAAAGGAAAAGTAAGAAAAAATGTTAAATTTTAAAAATCTCTAAGAACAATTTACTAGCTGCAGGAATGAGACTCCACAGTTCCAATTATTCCCTTTCTGGACCGTAGAGGTTGAGTGGCATTGCAGGAAGATAAATCCCCTCATTAAAAAGGTCCTTACGCTGTTAATTACCAGCCCTAACTTTCTACGGCGAGTTTAATGGGTAATTAATGCGCAAATGCAGCAATTTCTTGAAACTCACGAGGAGGTTGAGGGCGAGCTGCTGTTTTCGTTAGGCTAACGACGGAGCGGCTCAAATCGTCCGGCAACCTGTGGCGATTCGCAACTCACGGGGCATCTCTCCCTCGCCACAAGTTGCTGAACGATTTACACATTAATGAGGTGTCGCCATTAAACCCGCCGTTACCTTGGCAGCAAGTTCTGGGCCCATTATTGTGGATGTCTACTTGCAGGAAAGTAAAGCCAAGCAGAAGGAAGCAGATCCACAAGAGTATTAATTATTTGCTGTGAATATGAAAGAAGTTCTAAGTGACCTTTGAATACACATTTAAATTGACAGCTCGTTACCATATTGCACTGACTTGGCTTGGTTGGGTCTTTAATGACTGTTTCTTTTGCAGGAACATGCATGACCTTCAGTTGAACTTTGAATGACACTTGAGACAAGCATTACTGCTGGTGGTAACCACGCAACTAACCCTCAATGTTAAAGCAAACTCTATCGATGTAATCACGGCGGGTAAATGAGCAATTCTTGGATTGATCCGATTCTGTGAGTTGATTCTGTTTGCCTCTCTAATTATGCTTCAGTCTATTAAACACTAACTCTGGCTTTCTTCCATTTTATTTTCGATAGACATACTATGACACACATCTCAATTCTAAAACCCCATTTTAGGGATGTCCCATCAGAACCATTGTGCACATCCCGCCATCAAATTTAAACTCCCAAACCCAAGCCATGGGCAGGTTCCCATGTCCCTGGGTGGAGCAGATTCCATTGAGTTCGGCCTGGATCACAGGGTCATTTGAGTCAACCTCCTCCTCCTTTCCCCAGATCATTCACAACTTGTCCTTTGTTAAACGAGGCCAAGACTGCCTGTTCAGGTTATGTTACAGTTCCAATGACACTATTCAAAGAAGAAAGAAAGAACTTGCATTTATATAGCGTCTTTCACGGCCTCAGGGAGTCCCAGAGGGCTTTACAGCCAATAAAATACTTTTTTTAACTATAGTCACTGTTGTAATGTAGGAAACGCGGCAGCCAATTTGTACACAGCAAGCTCCCACAAACAGCAATGTAATAATGACCAAATAATCTGGTTTATTTCGATGTTGGTCGAGGGATAAATATTGGCCAGAACACCGGGGAGAACGCCCCTGCTCCTCTTCGAATAGTGCCATGGGATCCTTTACATCCACCTGAGAGAGCAGACAGGGCCTCGGTTTAACATCTCATCTGAAAGACCCATCCCTCAGTAGTACACTGGGAGTGTCAGCCTGGACTATGTGCTCAAGTCCAAGCAGGGAATTCTCCTGGTGTCCTTGGCTACTATCACTAAAAACTGATTAACTTGCCTTCTCCTGATTTCCGCTTGTGGCAGCCTATAGAGCAACCTTAAAATAACTCACTGTGTGAAACACTTTGAGAGGATTCAGCATGCAGAGGACTAAATACAAATGATTATTGTTGCTAATAATAAGAATCTGCCATCAGCAACTCAACCCAATTAATTCAATGCCTTCAGCTGCCTGGGCCCTAAGCTCTGGAATTCCCTCCCTAAACCTCTCCACCTCTCTCTCTCCTCCTTTAAGGCACTCCTTAAAACCTACCTCTTTGACCAAGCTTTTGGTCACCTGTCCTAATGTCTCCTTATGTGGCGCGGTGCCAATTTTTGTCTGATTTACACTCCTGTGAAGCGCCTTGGGACGCTTTACTGCGTTAAAGAAGCTATATAAATGCAAGTTGTTGTTGTCCTGGGGGAGGTGAGTGACCATGGGGAAAAAAGTCATGCAGTGTCAGCCATGGCTCAGTGGGTAGCTCTCTCGCTTCTGAGTCAGAAGGTTGTGGGTTCACTCCAGAGACGTGAGGAGAAAAGTCTAGGCTGACACTGAGGGAGTGCTGCACTGTCGGAGATGCCGTCTTTTGGATGAGATGTTAAACCGAGGCCCCGTCTGCTCTCTCAGGTGGACGGGAAAGATCCCACGGCCACTATTTCAAAGGAGAGTAGGGGAGTTATTCCCGGTGTCCTGGCCAATATTTATCCTTCAACCAACATCACTAAAAGAGATTATCAGGTCATTATCACATTGCTGTTTGTGGGAGTTTGCGCAAATTGGTTACTGCGTTTCCTACACTTCAAAAGTACTTTATTGGCTGTAAAACGCTTTGGGATGTCCTGAGGTGGTGATAGCTGCTGTATAAATGCAGTTTATTTTGAGTAACCATGGGGGAAAAAGTCAGAAAGAGAGGAAAACTCGGAGATTGTGCCTGAGAGGGGTGAACAGAGTGTGTCGGGTGTCGGTGTGAAGCGAGGGCAGGGTTTCGTAAAGCTGCTCCTGCCTGAACTTGGGTTCAGTATTGACGAACTGGCACTGTGTTAGAGCCCCAGGTATGTTTATCCCAAACACCTGGAGGAGTTAGGAGGCTGCAGCGTGAGAACGAGAATTTCTATGTCGATGTAGGGATTTTACAAAGTTCACCGAGTGGAAATCATTTTTCAGCTATGTACGAAATTCTTTGTTTCATTTCACAGGCTGCAGATGTGTGAGGAACACGATAAACAGGCTCCACAATGGTGGGAGTGTGGGTTATGATAGGATGGAGCAGTGCATAGAGGCTGGCTCTTAATGAGGCTTAAACTCAGACTGGTTTAAGCCACAATCCCTTCTGTGGTAAATACGATGTGACTGAATGCATTGGTAGAGAACACAAACACTTTATATAGATATCAGCATTTGGAAGAAATCACCAACTCAAGCAGCAAGATATCTGTTAGTCCATCCAAAATTAAACCATGCTGTAAAGTTATACAAGTGTAGAAATGAATTAGTTACTAGCCTGGCAATGTGTTAATCTGACTGCCCTCAGCTCCCAGTGAAAGAGCTTCAGAGAGATTGTATTCATGCCTTTGTTACCTCCGGACTTGACTATTCCAACGCTCCCCTGACCAGCCTCCCACCTAGCACCCTCCGTAAACTTGGGCTCATCCAAAACTCTGCTGCCAGTGTCCTAACTCGCACCGAGTCCCGTTCACCCATCTCCCCTGTGCTCGCTGACCTACATTGGCTCCCAGTCCAGCAACGCCTCGATTTTAAAATTCTCATCCTTGTGTTCAAATTCCCTCCATGGCCTCACCCCCCTCCCTATCTCTGTGACCTCCTCCAGCCCCACAACCTTCCGAGATCTCTGCACTCCTCCAATTCTGGCCTCTTGCGCATCCCTGATTTCCTTTGCTCCACCATTGACGGCCGTGCCTTCGGCTGCCTAGTCTTTGAATGGCTATTTTAACTGCCTCCCTCCCTGCTCCCACCAGTGGGGTGGATTAAAATTCCCCAGTCAGTCCCAAAATACAAAATGAGGCTTTATACCGAGGAGCTCAGGATGTAAACAGTCAATCACCAGTTCATCCTCCACACACCAACATATCAGCCTCGGCTACCATGGAAACCACCTGTGTGTCCCCAGTGATGGTGGAGGCGTGAGGGAGGTGGTCTTTAAACACCTGTGTGTCCCCAGTGATGGTGGAGGCGTGAGGGAGGTGGTCTTTAAGCACCTGTGTGTCCCCAGTGATGGTGGAGGCGTGAGGGAGGTGGTCTTTAAGCACCTGTGTGTCCCCAGTGATGGTGGAGGCGTGAGGGAGGTGGTCTTTAAGCACCTGTGTGTCCCCAGTGATGGTGGAGGCGTGAGGGAGGTGGTCTTTAAGCACCTGTGTGTCCCCAGTGATGGTGGAGGCGTGAGGGAGGTGGTCTTTATGCAGACTGAGTGTGGGATGTAATTAAACCTTTGGAATCAGCGGCACGCTAGCAAAACAAAATCAAAGCAAGTGGCTTCTCTCAGACAGTCCAAGTGAGGAGATACCAAGGATTACACCCAGTGCTGTTTACCAACTGGGGCACCAACCATACACAGGAGTCAGGGATCCTCCTTCTCATAGAGTTAGAAACCCTCGAGTGCAGCTCGCATTCAGCGCAACAATCAGCCCAGCGAGGCTTTCTGTAATAAACCCGCGTCCAGTGTATTCTTCTGGTTGGGTGATTAAACTTTGGGTCCATAATTTAATAAAACATTAAATAAAACTCAACAAATCAAATTAAAATTTGATTGGCCGGGGTGATGATGCACTCCAGTCCCCGCGGCGCCCCCTGGTCGCGGAAGGCCTCAAGCATGCCGGCGGACACCGCGTGCTCCATCTCCAGGGCCACCCAGGGCGTGAACATGGCCACGGAAGAGAGGCAGGCAATCGGGCCTATCGACCCCCTCGACCGCCTGCTGCCTGGACCAGTTAATGACTATTTTGGCCCAGCCCAGCTGAAGGGATAATTACTAGTCCTAGCCCCTTTAGGACTACCCCGGATCAGGCGTATTCCTCAGACGTTCACTTTCAACTAAAGTTTGAGGTAGCCGAATCCTAAAGACGCTTAATTGGGTGTAAAGGTCCGGACTATCTCTCCCTAAAGGAAAGGAACAACCTGAAGATGTTACCGTCCTCCAGATAGCACTTTTAATAAGTTTAGCTAGACTGTAACGTTCCGGATATTATTAGGGTCCGGAAAACTCCCCCAGAATTCTGCAACTCCTCACCAAAGAGTGTACAGAGATTGAGTTTGCGAGTTTGATACGGAAGTGTTATGTGAGACAATTTAAAAAATATATAGATTTATTAAAGAACCGACATATAATTTACAGTTGGTGAGTCAATCGCAACATTAATAGTTCCAAAAAGAGAAAGCTTACAATTCTATTATCAGAGAACCTTATTCTCAAATCTTAACTTCGCTTCAGTTTTACAGTTCTTAGTTTTATTCAGGATATCCACCAAAATCAAATACAGTACCTTTGATCCCCTAGGTAAAAAGAGTTGGAGACTTACAGAGCCGCCTCTGAAGCCGAGAATCGCTTTGCCCCTTTACAGCGAGTCTACTATCCCATTTGAGAGTTCAATATTTATACCCTTTTCCAGTGGTATTTCCTTTAAGGTTTTCTGCTGATGTAAGCTAATTATCTCTAGTCATTTTTCTGCTGACCCCTGCAATTCTTACAGTCACCTCAGCTGGTAGCATTACAGAATTATGTCTCTTCTCTAGGTGTTCTAAGTTTACCATAAAAAACGGTGTAACGGCAGGTATGTTTTACTTGATGTCATTTTTACGAAGGCAGATGTTTGTGCTTCTTTACGAAGTGTAAATTAGAACACCTTGTACAGGGTGAACCTTTGTTTGATTCCGAAAGGTTCAGACTGTCGGGAGCCTTTAACCTTCTGTTTCAATAAGGTTATTGATTCAGTGTCAACAACTATCTTATCTCTATGGCCAGAATGCTTTCACAGCTTTTTCATAGTTAGATTTCTAGATTTCCAGACCCGGTTTGTCATGTTTTAATAAGGCCAGAATTCTTTCATAGAATGGTGTATTTTTCTGAATAAGTTATATGGCTTATTCCTTCACACAGGAGCAGTCCTACGAGGAGGTCCTCTGATCTGCCCGCTCCCCTCCGCACTGGGTGACCAAAGATCAGGAGCGTGGGACTGAAGTGAAGCCAAAAATCGAGGAGCAGCCCCTTCAAATAATGAAAGAGGGGCTGCAACCTGTCACATTATGTATATACAGTACATGGAACATGAACTCCTCCAGGCCACAGAAAAGGCAGGTGGCCTGGGAGTCCGTGAACCGACTTAAAACCATATTGCACGGGACTGCTCCGTGCAACACCCTCGCGTCCAGTGTAAACCTGCGTCCAGTATACACACGTGTCCAGTGTAAATATTCACGGGTTATCGAGCAGTCTGGTCACGGGTCAGAGTCACGGGTGTCTAAGGTTGCCTTCATTTGATTTTTGGAGCTTTGAGTAATTTCTATCGAGTCCTTCTGCTCCACGCAGCTTCAAAATATAAAATAAAATCCAGGAACAAAGAAAATAGACAGCACAGGAGGTAAAGAATGACCTTGAGTGTACAATAATTGCTTCTGGCACCAAACTACAATCAATTAGCCCTGGAAGACTGCAGTCAATACTGTTCTACCACAGTGCAATCTGATTTGTGATAACTTCAGCAGTTACAAGCAGTACCTGCTGTGCCCCACAGAGGGCAGCATTTATGCAGATTCAGCGCTGGAGGAGAACCTCAACCAGTTTGAGCAAAGATGGAGCTGAGCTCCAGAGTGTGGACAACGTACACCAGAATGTGCGGAATGCGTGGCTCATGTCACCAACCTCAGTGCAACAAGGGAAAAACGTAACAAACTTTGTCTTGGCTTCCGTTATCTGTGCCATTTAATAAGGCTGGGGGTTCAAGTCCTACTCCAGAGAATTGAGCGCAAAATCTAGGCTGATACTCCCAGTGCAAAGCTGAGGGAGCGCTGCACTGTCGGAGGTGCCGTCTTTCGGATGTGATGTTAAACCGAGGACCCGTTTGCCCTCTAAGGTGGACGTAAAAGATCCAATGGCACTCTTCAAAGAAGAACTGGGGATCTCCCCGGTGTCCTGGGGCCAATATTTATCCCTCAACCAACATCACTAAAACAGGTACTTCACAAACTTCTGGACGGAACATCGAATTCAACGATTTCAGATCATAACCACTGCTCCCATTTCCTCGGACAGCAGCTGCTGGTAATGGTTCTGCTGTTGCCATTTACACCTCCTCTAGACCCATCTTTTGTTTCTTTACTTTTCCCATTACCTCCCCCCTTTGCCTCGCACCATCATCCCTTTTGTCATTTAATCTCTCCTGCCTTCCACCCTATCACAGACCTTCCCTTTTGTTCTTTCCTCCCTTCTCCCCTCTGCCTGCCTCCATACTTGCTTAAAACCTGTTTAATCTCTAACTTCTTCCAGTTCTGACAAAAGGTTAATGGACCTGCAACGTTAACTCTGTTTTTCTCTCCGCATATGCTGCCTGACCTGCTGAGTGTTTCCAGTATTTTCTGTTTTTTTACTAAAAATGATTATTTGGTCATTATCACATTGCTGTTTGTGGGAGCTTGCTGTGCACAAATTGGCTGCCGCGTTTCCTACATTACAACAGTGACTACACTTCAAAAAGTACTTCCTTGGCTGTAAAGCGCTTTCGGACGGTCTGAGGTCGTAAAAGGTGCTGTAGAAATGCAAGTCATTTTTCATTTTTTTATATCTCAATGAGGCCCCCTCTGAACCTTCTCTCTCGACCTACCTGTGAGCTCACTCCCCCTTCACTGAAGAACCAGACACGACATGAGGAAACATTTTGTTTGCACGGCGAGTTGTTGTGATCTGGAATGCGCTGCCTGAAAGGGCGGTGGAAGCAGATTCAATAGTAACTTTCAAAAGGGAATTGAATAAATATTCCTCCCACCAGAGGAAATAGTTTCTCTCCATCTACCCTATCAACTCATTTAATCATCTTAAACACCTCGATTAGATCACCCCTCAATCTTCTTTACTGAAGAATACAAGCCTAGTCTTTGCAACCTTTCCTCATAATTTAACCCTTTTAGCCCCGGTATCATTCTGGTGAATCTGCGCTGCCCCCCCTCCAAGGCCAGTATATCCTTCCTGAGGTGCGGGGCCCAGAATCCTAGTGCTGTCTACACACTTTGTTTCTGATTGGCTGAGGTGAAAGCTGATAAGACACAGATGGCCTCACATTAGCGCAGGGACCGGCACTATCCAGTTTACACAAATGCTAACACTCAGCAAAGTAAGCCTCCCAAGTGAAGTCTGACTAGTGCATTAGGTCACAGATCAGCCATGATCTTACTGAATGGCAGAACAGGCTCAAGGGGCTAAATGGCCTCCTCCTGTTCCTATGTTCCTTCCTATTATAAAGCCTGATCATGCCATGAATAGATTAGGACTCTACTGTTCTGGCTACGCAGTGGTAATTTTCATAATGGCTGGACAATTTCCGATCAGCGCTCCCAGTGGATGAGGCTCCCCCTCCTTGGAGCTTAGACTCATAAAGTTACCCCTTATATTTCCTGGGTCTCCTGATCTCTCACCAGTGCTCAGAGTTTCCTGGTTGGCCTTGTAAATATGCTCGCCTGGTTTGGAAGCTCAGCGTGTTTACATTAGGGTTGCCAACTCTGGCTGGATGGATTCCTGGAGGTTTCCTCACATGACCTCCTCCCGCCAGCTGCCCCGCCCCCGCACTCACCCAACATGTCCATGCTCACAGCCAATTGGAAAGCCAACAGAGTCATCGTTACCCCGATTGGATGATTCTTGACTCTCAGTCAAACATCCTTTGCTTTCCCATCGACAACATTTTTAGAACTAATAAACAAAAGTGTTGAAACAAAGTAATTTTTTTTAATGCCCCTATGATTTTTCTCCTGGTCATTGCAGTGCCCTGGAGATTAATCTTCCATTCCTGGAGACTCCAGACCAATCCTGGAGGGTTGGCAACCCTAGGTTATATCATGATATAAAGTAGTCCGTTTGAGGAGCCTGATTAGAATAAAAACGCAGAGGGTAGTAGACGGGTACATACAGCAGCTGTGGCCCAGAACCCGGGGTAAGGAAACGAGGCCTCATGTCTCCTCCTGTCTAGATATTGTTCTGCGCTTAACCCCGGAATAGACCAACACGGCTTTGTGTTTAATGAGAGGCTCCATGAGTTGTCGAGTGTGAATATATTGAGGCTAGCAAGTAACCTCTGCAATGTCTGGATCTAAGATGGTGAAAGTGCAGCTGCCAACCCAGCTAATGAGATCCTGTAGATGCCAATCATCCTCTCGGATTGTGCCTAATTAAAGAATCTCCTCTATTGTGCCTTTTTTGCCTCTTTGTGCATTTGTGACACTTGAGGTTTGACTCTCTCTGGTCTAAAGTCACATAGACATGGTGACACAAATCGGAGAATCTTGTGGAAATCTGAGAGGCGGCGTCTCTTCCTGGACACAGGATGTGTAGTTCTGTGACCTGCTTGCGATTGTTTGCCGGCCGCACTGACTGGCCCGTGTGGGTACAGGAGAAGTAAGGTGAGATCTCACCTGGAGCCAACTGTCTGACTCGGCACAGACTCAAGATCGCCCCGCTCCCCCCCCCCCCCACCCCACCGTGAGGCTGTCTGCAGCGTGCCTGTAGGACCCCAGTGGCTCACGGAACGGAAGTGACAATAATGAGCTTTAAGTCACACATCGAACCCCCAACTCCCCGGCAGCGGTTTGAGGGACTCCAGCTACTCCAGGCTGAATCGGCCAGAACTGGAGAGAGGAGCTGCTCGATAATGTAGCTGAACTCAGGTAAGAGAAAATGCTGGAAACACTCAGCAGGTCAGGCAGTATCTGTGGAGAGAGAAACAGAGTTAACGTTTCAGGTTGGTGACCTTTCATCAGAACTGGAAAAGGTTAGAGATGTAACAGGTTTTAAGCAGGTGCAGAGGCAGAGAAAAGCGATGTGGTGAGGGGGGTGGCGGAGAACAACAGGGAAGGTCTGTGATAGGGTGGAAGGCAGGAGTGATTAAATGACAAAAGGGATGATGGTGCAAGGCAAAAGGGGTGGTAATGGGACAAGTAAAGAAACAAAAAATGGGTGTAGAAGAGTTGTAAATGGCAACAGCAGAATCATTACCGGCATCTGCTGTCTGACAAAATGGGTGCGGTGGTTACGATCTGAAATTGTTGAACTCAATGTTGAGGCTGTAAAGTGGCTGAGCTGAACTCAGTGTTGGAGCAAAGAAGATGAGGGAGAAGAGCCAGGTTTTTTTTAAATGCTGAGAGGTGAGATGTAAATAGGAGCAGAATATTAAACTCCACCATTCGATCAGTGCGGGGAGAGAGGGGGCTAGAGAAACTCAACCCAGACAGTGACCCCACCATTGGGAGGAGAGAGGGAGTCATAAGAACATAAGAAATAGGAGCAGGAGTCGGCCATACGGCCCTCGAGCCTGCTCTGCCATTCAATGAGATCATGGCTGATCGGCAACCTTAACTCCACTTTCCCGCCCAATCCCCATATCCCTTGATTCCCCAGAGTCCAAAATACTATCGATCTCAGCCTTGAATAAACTCAACGACTGAGCATCCACTGCCCTCTGGGGTGGAGAATTCCAAAGATTCACAACCCTCTGACTGAAGAAATTTCTCCTCATCTTAGTCTTAAATGGCCGACCTCTTATCCTGAGACTGTGCCCCCTAGTTCTAGACTCTCCAGTCAGGGGAAACAACCTCTCAACATCTACCCTGTCAATCCCCCTTCAGAATCTTCTTCAAGTGAATCTCTCTGAACACCAACATTTAATAGTTTCTCACCATTTTAAAAATATTCTGTTTTTCTATTCTTTCTACCAAAGTGAATGGCCTCACATTTCCCCACATTATACTCCATCTGCCACCTTATTGCCCACACAATTAACCTGTCTATATCCTTCTGGAGTAACCCACCCAGACAGTGACTAGTGAGTGACCTCGGCAAACAGTGGGGGGTTGGTAGAGATTATCAGCCACGCATGAGGTTGGAACCTGGCGGTGATTGTGTCACATTTGCACTGTGCCAACACGTGGTTTGTAAGACATGGAGGAGTCTATTCCAATCAGTTTTTTTGGGTAGTGATGAGATGGCAGAGTGTTAAATGATGAAGTGTGGATGAATGAAGCTCCCGTCTGAACATCAATAGTTCATTATTTTGATTTACATGTTAATAGATTGGATAAGCTCTGATGATTCATGTACTGTAGTGTTAGCATTGATCCGCTGCAATTTCCTTCTTAAAATCACCATCAATCAAACCCATTCAATATGCATTAATGCCCAGAAACTGTATTTAAAATTCTGAAACAAATCTACCCGTTAACTCTGCGAGTCATTCATTACCAGCTCGATTACCCCACAACACCACCACAAACCACAAAATACGGTACTGAGCCGCACAGACCAGGTGCATCCCTGCAGGAGGAAATGGCCCATCTCCTTCAGTGTCAGCCGTGACTCAGTGGGTAGCACCCTCGCCTCTGAGTCAGAAGGTTGTGGGTTTAAGTTGCACTCCAAGAACTTGAGCACATAAAACTAGGTTGACACTCCCGTCTGCTCTCTCAGGTGGATGTAAAAGATCCCGCGGCACTATTTCGAAAAAGAGTAGGGGAGTTATCTCCGGTGTCCTGGGCCAATATTTATCCCTCAACCAGCATAACAAAAACAGATTATCTGGTCATTATCACATTGCTGTTTATGGGAACTTGCTGTGCGCAAATTGGCTGCCACGTTTCCTACATTACAACAGTAAAACTACTTCATTGGCTGTAAAGTACTTTGAGACGTCTGGTGGTTGTGAAAGGCGCTATATAAATGCAAGTCTTTCTTTCCAACTCTCGTTCTCTTTCTCGGTCAAGAAAACAGGTGACATCGCCTGTCCATGCCCCTGCCCATCTGCTGCTGAAACTCTCATCCACACCTTTGTTACCTCTAGACTCAACTATTCCCAATGTTCTCCCGGTCAGCCTCCCATCTTCCAAAACTCTGCTGCCCGTGTCCTAACTCGCACCAAGTCCCGTTCACCCATCACCCCCTGTGCTCGCTGACCTACATCAGCTCCCGGTCTGGCAACCCCTCGATTTTAAAATTCTCATCCTTGTTTTCAAATCCCTCCACGGCCTCGCCCCTCCCTATCTCTGTAACCCTCCTCCAGCCCGACAACCCTCTGAGATCTCTGCGCTCTTCCAATTCTGGCCTCTTGCGCATTCCCGATTTTAATCACTTCCCCATTGGCGGCTGTGCTTTCAGCTGCCTAACCACTAAGCTCTGGAATTCCCTCCCTAAACCTCTCTGCCGCGCCACCTATATGTCCTCCTTTAAGACACTCCTTAAAACCTGCCTGTTTGACCAAGATTTTGGTAACCCGCCCTAATAGCTCCTCAGTGTCAAATTCTGCTGATAATGTTCCTGTGAAGCGCCTTGGGATATTTTACTATGTTAAAAGCGCTATATAAATGCAAGTTGTTGTTGTACATTGTGATAGCTGACATGATTTCAGAGAGTACAGTACAGAGAGCAGAGATGCATTACACACCTAACGCTGCAGCCTGACACAGGATCAGGTAGCTGATGAGTGATCCATTAGAAGGTGTCATAAAGCTAACGTACAGAGGTTCAACAAATCCACTGGCCAATCCTGCCCAATATTACTGTCTCTCTCAGCCCTCCCCACTTCATTAACTCCATCATTTAATCCCACTTGCAAAAATTGTTTCAAACTGTAATACCAGATTAATTCACAAATAATTACATTATTTTATTAGCGCACACTGTGAGATGCAGTGTTGCTGAGATTCACAGATTATATCGTGGCACATGAGGCCATTCAGGTAACCCGGAGATCTTGGAGATCCCACACACTAGAGAGTGCGCTCATAAACCCAGAATCCGCGGCCACACCAGAGACTGACAATAGGAGCGAGTTGGAGATGGAAAATAGCTCACAGGCAATCTCCACAATCCCCAATACTGCTGTTAGAGAGATGTAGGGGGAAATTTTTCAGGGGGGTCAGCGGGCGCGTTCGGTGGCAGGTCAGATGGGAAAAAAAATTTTGACAGCGGGTCGGGAACCTGACTGCCAACCTGCCGCCACGCGAAATTCCCAGTTGTCGGGTCTGTCAGGGCTGAACAGACCCAACATGCAATGGCGGCGGGGGGGGGCAATTCAAGTCATTATGACCTTGTTAACAGCCCATTATTTTGAGCTCACCTTATCTTTTTACGAGGTCGCCCACAGGGTCCACGCTGCTCGGGGCTCACGTCAGGTAAGGAGGTCGGGAGTTGGATGACCATGGAATCATCTCATTACTTGACAGCTGCAAATGTGCTATAAAAGCTCCCATCTCACAGCTGTTCACTTTCCAAGCTCAGAAGCTGTTGCTTACTGCATTTGGAAGACAGATCGAGCTTTATGCAGCTTGCAAGTGTTTGGAGCAAACTCTCTATCCAGTGTCACCTCATTGGAACAACCTCTCTCACCATTGACAGATCGCTTCTGTCTTCTCAACTTCACCCGCCATCTATTCCATCAGCATCGGTGCCCTTGAAACTATCTCACCTTGGTCCTCAGAATCCCACCACGATCAGCCCCAACACCAGCAGCACCAGGCACACCAGCAGCACCAACAACACCAACCTTCTCCGCAATCAACTGATGCTGCACAGGACACAGGGCATCAGCACTCGACTGCATTGCTGCCCGGGACGCCAGGGATGGCCTCACCATGGCCAGATTTACTTCACTTGACGCTGTATACCCTGGCTGCCACATGGTGCATCAGGTTGGAACCACCCCACACCAAGAAAATAAAGCATCCCTACAATGCCCAAGCCATTCCTTTCACACTTGTCGCCATTGTGGGGGGTACCGTTATGTCTCACCATTCACTGCAACTCAGTAAGCCACTTCCAAAGGTGCACACAAATCTGTCCAAGAACGCAAAGTGTTGAAAATAAAGATCTCAATGTTTGACAGCACATTAACAGAAACTTCACATGAACATTGCATAAAACACCCAAGTGCCCACCCTTGTGTGTTGTTAGTTGGTATGATTGGATGAGGATGAGTGTGAGGGGTGGCTAGTGAGATGGGGAAGTGATAATGTAGATAGAGAGGGATGGTTGGAGGTGCAAGGTAAGTTGGTGTGAGTAAGGATGTGCAGGAGTAGGGTAGGGAAGGCAAAGTGATGGGGATGTGATGAGAGGCACAGCAGATGAGGTTGGGTGTGGCTTGGCAGTAACGTTTCGTGATCTACTGGGATCATTGAAAGGTTTGTGCCACTGCAGCCTGATCCTCCTGACGACATCTCTGCTTGAGTCCTCCTGTGCAATGTGCAACCAGGCTGCGTTGATCTCCTGGGGAGGCCTCTTCCGCCCATGGGAAGGGAAGAGGACCTCCCTGCGTGCTGTGACTCCCTCCATAAGCATATGGAGGGAGTCATGGGAGAGCCTGGGTGCAGCCGTGCACCTCTGTGCAGTGCTTGTCAGTGAATGAAGCACCTGAATGCTGTAGAACACTGACACACAACTGTCAAAATCAATTTATGCATGGTCCCTTTAAGGAAACTGGCTGATGACACATCATCAAGTGATGTCATCAGACCCGCTTCCTTCAATTGGCCGGCAAATGCGCTGGGCGGGCTTAACAAGCCCAATCAACGTAAGATCAGTCAACAGAGCGTCCTGGAGACAGCAGCAGGGTCGCACCCCGCCACCGACAACGGCCGCACCAGACCCACCGAGATAGGGTAAATCGTGGCTCTCGTGTCGGTAGTTTGGTTTGAGAGCTCCCATATCGGTAGTTTGGTTTGAGAGCTCTCGTGTCCGTAGTTTGGTTAGAGAGCTCTCGTATCGGTAGTTTGGTTAGAGAGCTCTCGTATCGGTAGTTTGGTTAGAGAGCTCTCGTATCGGTAGTTTGGTTAGAGAGCTCTCGTGTCGGTAGTTTGGTTTGAGAGCTCTCGTGTCCGTAGTTTGGTTAGAGAGCTCCCGTATCGGTAGTTTGGTTAGAGAGCTCTCGTATCGGTAGTTTGGTTTGAGAGCTCCCGTATCGGTAGTTTGGTTAGAGAGCTCTCGTGTCGGTAGTTTGGTTAGAGAGCTCTCGTGTCGGTAGTTTGGTTAGAGAGCTCTCGTGTCGGTAGTTTGGTTTGAGAGTTCCCGTATCGGTAGTTTGGTTAGAGAGCTCTCCTGTCGGTAGTTTGGTTAGAGAGCTCTCGTGTCGGTAGTTTGGTTAGAGAGCTCCCATATCGGTAGTTTGGTTTGAGAGCTCTCGTATCGGTAGTTTGGTTAGAGAGCTCTCGTGTCGGTAGTTTGGTTAGAGAGCTCTCGTGTCGGTAGTTTGGTTAGAGAGCTCTCGTGTCGGTAGTTTGGTTAGAGAGCTCTCGTATCGGTAGTTTGGTTTGAGAGCTCTCGTGTCCGTAGTTTGGTTTGAGAGCTCTCGTGTCGGTAGTTTGGTTTGAGAGCTCTCGTGTCCGTAGTTTGGTTAGAGAGCTCTCGTGTCGGTAGTTTGGTTAGAGAGCTCCCGTATCGGTAGTTTGGTTTGAGAGCTCCCGTATCGGTAGTTTGGTTAGAGAGCTCTCGTGTCGGTAGTTTGGTTAGAGAGCTCTCGTGTCGGTAGTTTGGTTAGAGAGCTCTCGTATCGGTAGTTTGGTTTGAGAGCTCTCGTGTCCGTAGTTTGGTTTGAGAGCTCTCGTATCGGTAGTTTGGTTAGAGAGCTCTCGTGTCGGTAGTTTGGTTAGAGAGCTCTCGTGTCCGTAGTTTGGTTTGAGAGCTCTCGTGTCGGTAGTTTGGTTAGAGAGCTCCCATATCGGTAGTTTGGTTAGAGAGCTCTCGTGTCGATAGTTTGGTTTGAGAGCTCCCGTATCGGTAGTTTGGTTAGAGAGCTCTCGTGTCGGTAGTTTGGTTAGAGAGCTCTCGTGTCGGTAGTTTGGTTAGAGAGCTCTCGTATCGGTAGTTTGGTTTGAGAGCTCTCGTGTCCGTAGTTTGGTTTGAGAGCTCTCGTATCGGTAGTTTGGTTAGAGAGCTCTCGTATCGGTAGTTTGGTTAGAGAGCTCCCATATCGGTAGTTTGGTTAGAGAGCTCCAGTATCGGTAGTTTGGTTAGAGAGCTCTCGTGTCGGTAGTTTGGTTAGAGAGCTCTCGTGTCCGTAGTTTGGTTAGAGAGCTCTCGTATCGGTAGTTTGGTTAGAGAGCTCTCGTGTCCGTAGTTTGGTTTGAGAGCTCTCGTGTCGGTAGTTTGGTTAGAGAGCTCCCGTATCGGTAGTTTGGTTAGAGAGCTCTCGTGTCGGTAGTTTGGTTAGAGAGCTCTCGTGTCGGTAGTTTGGTTAGAGAGCTCTCATATCGGTAGTTTGGTTTGAGAGCTCTCGTATCGGTAGTTTGGTTAGAGAGCTCTCGTGTCGGTAGTTTGGTTAGAGAGCTCTCGTATCCGTAGTTTGGTTAGAGAGCTCTCGTGTCGGTAGTTTGGTTAGAGAGCTCTCGTGTCGGTAGTTTGGTTAGAGAGCTCTCGTGTCCGTAGTTTGGTTTGAGAGCTCTCGTGTCCGTAGTTTGGTTTGAGAGCTCTCGTGTCGGTAGTTTGGTTTGAGAGCTCTCGTGTCGGTAGTTTGGTTAGAGAGCTCTCGTATCGGTAGTTTGGTTTGAGAGCTCTCGTATCGGTAGTTTGGTTTGAGAGCTCTCGTATCGGTAGTTTGGTTAGAGAGCTCTCGTATCGGTAGTTTGGTTAGAGAGCTCCCGTATCGGTAGTTTGGTTAGAGAGCTCTCGTGTCGGTAGTTTGGTTAGAGAGCTCTCGTGTCGTAGTTTGGTTTGAGAGCTCTCGTGTCGGTAGTTTGGTTAGAGAGCTCTCGTGTCGGTAGTTTGGTTTGAGAGCTCTCGTGTCGGTAGTTTGGTTTGAGAGCTCTCGTGTCGGTAGTTTGGTTTGAGAGCTCTCGTGTCGGTAGTTTGGTTAGAGAGCTCTCGTGTCCGTAGTTTGGTTTGAGAGCTCTCGTGTCGGTAGTTTGGTTTGAGAGCTCTCGTGTCGGTAGTTTGGTTTGAGAGCTCTCGTGTCCGTAGTTTGGTTAGAGAGCTCCCGTATCGGTAGTTTGGTTAGAGAGCTCTCGTATCGGTAGTTTGGTTTGAGAGCTCCCGTATCGGTAGTTTGGTTAGAGAGCTCCCGTATCGGTAGTTTGGTTAGAGAGCTCCCATATCGGTAGTTTGGTTAGAGAGCTCCAGTATCGGTAGTTTGGTTAGAGAGCTCTCGTGTCGGTAGTTTGGTTAGAGAGCTCTCGTGTCCGTAGTTTGGTTAGAGAGCTCTCGTATCGGTAGTTTGGTTTGAGAGCTCTCGTATCGGTAGTTTGGTTAGAGAGCTCTCGTGTCGGTAGTTTGGTTTGAGAGCTCCCGTATCGGTAGTTTGGTTAGAGAGCTCTCGTGTCGGTAGTTTGGTTAGAGAGCTCCCATATCGGTAGTTTGGTTAGAGAGCTCTCGTGTCCGTAGTTTGGTTAGAGAGCTCTCGTGTCCGTAGTTTGGTTTGAGAGCTCCCGTATCGGTAGTTTGGTTAGAGAGCTCCCGTATCGGTAGTTTGGTTAGAGAGCTCCCATATCGGTAGTTTGGTTAGAGAGCTCCCGTATCGGTAGTTTGGTTAGAGAGCTCCCGTATCGGTAGTTTGGTTAGAGAGCTCCCATATCGGTAGTTTGGTTAGAGAGCTCTCGTGTCGGTAGTTTGGTTAGAGAGCTCTCGTGTCGGTAGTTTGGTTAGAGAGCTCTCGTGTCCGTAGTTTGGTTAGAGAGCTCTCGTGTCCGTAGTTTGGTTTGAGAGCTCCCGTATCGGTAGTTTGGTTTGAGAGCTCCCGTATCGGTGGTTTGGTTAGAGAGCTCCCATATCGGTAGTTTGGTTAGAGAGCTCCAGTATCGGTAGTTTGGTTAGAGAGCTCTCGTGTCGGTAGTTTGGTTAGAGAGCTCTCGTGTCGGTAGTTTGGTTAGAGAGCTCTCGTGTCCGTAGTTTGGTTAGAGAGCTCCCATATCGATAGTTTGGTTAGCGAGCTCTCGTGTCGGTAGTTTGGTTAGAGAGCTCTCGTGCCGGTAGTTTGGTTAGAAAGCTCCCGTATCGGTAGTTTGGTTAGAGAGCTCTCGTGTCGGTAGTTTGGTTAGAGAGCTCCCGTATCGGTAGTTTGGTTAGAGAGCTATCATGTCGATAGTTTGGTTAGCGAGCTCTCGTGTCGGTAGTTTGGTTAGAGAGCTCTCGTGCCGGTAGTTTGGTTAGAAAGCTCCCGTATCGGTAGTTTGGTTAGAGAGCTCTCGTGTCGGTAGTTTGGATAGAGAGCTCCCATATCGGTAGTTTGGTTTGAGAGCTCTCGTATCGGTAGTTTGGTTAGAGAGCTCTCGTGTCGGTAGTTTGGTTAGAGAGCTCTCGTGTCGGTAGTTTGGTTAGAGAGCTCTCGTGTCGGTAGTTTGGTTAGAGAGCTCTCGTGTCGGTAGTTTGGTTAGAGAGCTCCCATATCGGTAGTTTGGTTAGAGAGCTCTCGTGTCCGTAGTTTGGTTAGAGAGCTCTCGTGTCCGTAGTTTGGTTTGAGAGCTCCCGTATCGGTAGTTTGGTTAGAGAGCTCCCGTATCGGTAGTTTGGTTAGAGAGCTCCCATATCGGTAGTTTGGTTAGAGAGCTCCCGTATCGGTAGTTTGGTTAGAGAGCTCCCGTATCGGTAGTTTGGTTAGAGAGCTCCCATATCGGTAGTTTGGTTAGAGAGCTCTCGTGTCGGTAGTTTGGTTAGAGAGCTCTCGTGTCGGTAGTTTGGTTAGAGAGCTCTCGTGTCCGTAGTTTGGTTAGAGAGCTCTCGTGTCCGTAGTTTGGTTTGAGAGCTCCCGTATCGGTAGTTTGGTTTGAGAGCTCCCGTATCGGTGGTTTGGTTAGAGAGCTCCCATATCGGTAGTTTGGTTAGAGAGCTCCAGTATCGGTAGTTTGGTTAGAGAGCTCTCGTGTCGGTAGTTTGGTTAGAGAGCTCTCGTGTCGGTAGTTTGGTTAGAGAGCTCTCGTGTCCGTAGTTTGGTTAGAGAGCTCCCATATCGATAGTTTGGTTAGCGAGCTCTCGTGTCGGTAGTTTGGTTAGAGAGCTCTCGTGCCGGTAGTTTGGTTAGAAAGCTCCCGTATCGGTAGTTTGGTTAGAGAGCTCTCGTGTCGGTAGTTTGGTTAGAGAGCTCCCGTATCGGTAGTTTGGTTAGAGAGCTATCATGTCGATAGTTTGGTTAGCGAGCTCTCGTGTCGGTAGTTTGGTTAGAGAGCTCTCGTGCCGGTAGTTTGGTTAGAAAGCTCCCGTATCGGTAGTTTGGTTAGAGAGCTCTCGTGTCGGTAGTTTGGATAGAGAGCTCCCATATCGGTAGTTTGGTTTGAGAGCTCTCGTATCGGTAGTTTGGTTAGAGAGCTCTCGTGTCGGTAGTTTGGTTAGAGAGCTCTCGTGTCGGTAGTTTGGTTAGAGAGCTCTCGTGTCGGTAGTTTGGTTAGAGAGCTCTCGTATCGGTAGTTTGGTTTGAGAGCTCTCGTGTCCGTAGTTTGGTTAGAGAGCTCTCGTGTCGGTAGTTTGGTTTGAGAGCTCTCGTGTCCGTAGTTTGGTTAGAGAGCTCTCGTGTCGGTAGTTTGGTTAGAGAGCTCCCGTATCGGTAGTTTGGTTAGAGAGCTCTCGTGTCGGTAGTTTGGTTAGAGAGCTCTCGTGTCGGTAGTTTGGTTAGAGAGCTCTCGTATCGGTAGTTTGGTTTGAGAGCTCTCGTGTCCGTAGTTTGGTTTGAGAGCTCTCGTATCGGTAGTTTGGTTAGAGAGCTCTCGTGTCCGTAGTTTGGTTTGAGAGCTCTCGTGTCGGTAGTTTGGTTTGAGAGCTCTCATATCGGTAGTTTGGTTAGAGAGCTCCCGTATCGGTAGTTTGGTTAGAGAGCTCTCGTATCGGTAGTTTGGTTTGAGAGCTCTCCTGTCGGTAGTTTGGTTAGAGAGCTCCCATATCGGTAGTTTGGTTAGAGAGCTCCCATATAGGTAGTTTGGTTAGAGAGCTCTCGTATCGGTAGTTTGGTTAGAGAGCTCTCGTGTCGGTAGTTTGGTTAGAGAGCTCTCGTATCGGTAGTTTGGTTAGAGAGCTCTCGTATCGGTAGTTTGGTTACGTCCAATTCAGGTTGTGAACAAACCTGAGACTAGATGCAATAAAGAAAGCAATAAGACGTTCACTGATTCTGGCTCCTTTTTCATCAACACCCAGAGGAAGTTATTCCCTGAAATGTGTCTCACATCCCCTCCCACGCATCGAGCCATGGGCAGAGCTGCTTCAGTGTTGTAAACCAAACTATCCAATCTTCTCAAAGTTGTTGTGAAGGGCAGACTGCGGAGTCCAGCTCTCACTCCAGCCCCACAGCAAGACACGGTGCTACTTTACAAAGAGTACTGTCACTGTTTCACCCTCGAGGGACAGGTCTCCGAGCAAACTGCGGAATTAAACTCCAAACATCACCACTGTCCTCTGGTGGTGTGCTGAGAGGGGTTGTCACTGCCACCGGTCAGACTGGCTCACTGGGTTCGCTGCAAACCACTCCCCCAACTCAAAATAAAATACAAATGCAGCTCTACAGATGGACTGTGACAGCTCATGTGAAACCTTCAGATACGTGAACCAAATTCAACCAGCCTTCTTAACGTGAGCTTTAACACTGAGCCCATCTCCTGCTCATCCTGTGCCTCCCCACCTGGAATATCACAAAACATTAAAAAATTAATACAAAGATGCGTTTGAGGCTTTACAGTGAGTATTTCACTTTGAAGGTGGTGATTCTAACAGCTTCTCTGTCTATGGTGCCTTGTCCTCACTCCACAGAGGCTGCAACGCCTCCCTTGCACAGTAGGGTTGCCAACTCTGGTTGGTCATATTCCTGGAGGTTTCATCACATGACCTCCCGCCTCCAACCACCCTGCCCGGTTTTTTTCTTATTTCCAATATTTATATAACTGTTAAAACAAAAGTATTCAAAGAGTATGAAAAAAATGTCATTTACTTTAATGTCCCTCTCTATGATTTTTCTCCGGGGTTTGGCTCACGGCCGTGCCCTGGAGATTAATCTGCAATTCCTGGAGATTCCAGGGCAATCCAGGAAGGTTGCCGACCAATGTTCCCGTGCGGCCGCGCAGCGATCTGGAGCTCCCGCGCAGGCCGCTCAGCGGCTTTATAATGGAAGAAAACACGCATGCGCGATAATTTGAATGGGCCGCGCACCCAAAAGAAAATTTACGGGAACATTGTTGGCAACTCTAGTGTACCGTTTCAGCCCGGCAGAGTGTCTTGATCTCGTTGCCTCGCCTCTTCACTGAAACTGCTTTTGCTTTTCTCTTGTACGTTCCCGATATCTCAGGGTGGGTGTGGGAGGCTTCGAGAGGCTGCGCACACAGCTATATCTTCTGTTGTAACAAGGAGCCTTTGTGACAAGGCCTTGGCACTAGGGGCTGAGTTAATGCTCTACTGCTCGATCCTACTCACCTTCTGAGCTCTGCTTTACAAACCCTACCCAGCACTCACCCTCACAACTTCCAGCAGTCAGCAAAAGAGTTTCAGATATTATCATTCCTGCTCACTATCCTGCAAACAGCTGGGAGTACGAGAGGTGAAGAGACAGCCCCTTGGGCCTTATTAGCAGTTTGTTCACTGGTACAGTGGCTGCAATTCTCCCGCACACCAGAGCACTCCCAGATCCCCATAAATGATCAAAATATTGTATTTGTTCAGCTGGGTGTCTGACACACACACAAATCCATCCCCACGTCATTGGGCTGGATTTTCTCAGCCCCGAGGAGGCGGGATTGCCGGTAAAGTTGCAGAATTTGGGGGCGGGTGGCAAACCCGTCCCCAACCCACCTCCGTGCCCTCTTGCCAGGAGGCGGGAAACCGTCCTGCCCCGGGTCCCATCTCCTTGAGGCAGGAAAGGGATTAAAGCCTATTAACTGCCTGTTAACAGGTAGTTAACAGGCAGAAAATAGGTTTATCCCCATTTTTCGTTCCGAAGTGCGGGCTTCCCGACCTCGGGGAACCCCGCCAGAGTGTAGGAGCCGAGTAGGAGGTCTGCGGGGGTCGGAGGGGTCTGAAAGTGCGATGTAGAGGTGAGTGCTGGGTGTAAGTGTGGAGTGGTAAATATGTGAGGTGAGTGCAAAGTGTTAGAAAATGTTCACTTACCTTTGTTTCTGCCTACAGCCTTTGGCCGCTGTGGAGCTGGAGTCCCCGACATCTCCATTGTAGAGATCACAGACTGGCTGTTGCATCCTCCGATCCAACAGTCATCTGATTTCTACAAAGTAGAAAGGTTTGATGAGTCCTGAACACAAGAACTCATCAAACTACACAGAATGTAATTTCTTCTTTCAAAAATTCTTGACAGATGACACGTCAAATGTTGACATCTCTGTCACTGACTTCCACCTAATTGGCCTGCTGAGCCCGCCAGGCGGGCTTAACAAGGTCAATCAGGGGAAGATCCCGCTGGTTGGCCAGAGGCTGATGGAGGCAGGACTGAAACCAGGCAAGCAGCAGTCCCGCCTACAATACATCTCCATTGAGAAAATCCAGCCCTAAGAGTCTCCAAACCAACTGACTGAGAAATCCACACACATAGGCCTTGATTTTGCTGCCAAAATAACAGTGAGTTTAATGGCACTTGCTGTTATTAATGTGTAAATCATCCCGCAACTTGTGGCGTGGAAGAGGTACCCCGTTGCTGGATGATTTGCTCCGCTCCGCCGTTAGCCTCGCTTGCCCTCAACCTCCCCGTGAGTTTCAAGACATTGTTGCATTAAATACGAATGAAGCTCGCCACAGAAAGTTAGGGCTGGTATTTAACGAAGTAACAACCCTTTTAATAAGGAGATTTATGTTCCTGTAATACCACTCAACCTCTCCGGCCCAGAAAGGGAATAATTTAAACTGTGGAGTCTCATTCCTGCAGCTAGTAAATTGTTCTTAGAGATTTTTAAAATGTAAAATTTTAAAAAAATTCTTACTTTTTCCTTTCTATCTCATTTTCTCTCTCTCTCTTAATCCAATCTTTCTTTTCTTCTATTTGTCTTTCTATACCTGATTTGACTCTAATTCAACCCATTTCCTTCTCCGTCATTCCTCTGTTTCTTTCTCAATCCTGCAATCTCAATGGTTAAGGAGATAGACTGTTGGTCCCATCGTTCACCAAGGCCTCGGATGCCCCATTGCCCCAGAACTGAATGCAGTACTCTAGATAGGATCTAACCAGAGCTTTATACAACTGTAGCATAAGAAAGAAGAAAGAAAGACTTGCATTTCTACAGCGCCTTTCACAACTTCAGGACGTCCCAAAGCACTTTACAGCCATTGAAGTGGTTTTGAAGTGTAGTCACTGTTGTAATGTAGGAAACTCGGCAGCCAATTTGCGCACAGCAAGCTCCCACAAACAGCAATGTGATAATGACCAGATAATCTGTTTTTTAGTGATGTTGATTGAGGGATAAATATTGACCAGGACACCGGGGAGAACTCCCCTGCTCTTCTTCAAAATAGTGCCGTGGGATCTTTTACGTCCACTTGATAGAGCAGACGGGGCCTCGGTTTAACGTCTCATCCAAAAGACGGCACCTCCGACAGTGCAGCACGCTCTCAGCCCTGCACTGGAGTGTCAGTCTAGATTTTTGTGCTCAAGTCTCTGGAGTGGGGCTTGAACCCACAACTTCCACCCTTTTATATTCCAGCCCTCCTGAGATAAAAGACAACATTCCATGAGCCTTTTAAATTAGTTTTCATATCAGTCCACTAGTATTTAGTGGTTTCTGTACTAGGACCCCTGAATCTCTGCTCCTCCACAGTTCCCAGCTTCTCACCATGTAGAAAACACTCTGATCTATCTTTCTTAGGTCCAAAGTGGATGACCTCACACTTTCTCACATTGAACACTCACTTAATCTATCAATGTCCCTTTGCAACTTGCTGCTCCCATCGACACTATTTACTGTGCCACCTAACTTGTTGTCGTCAGCAAACCTGGATATACGGCTCTCTATTCCTTCATCCAAGTCATTGATAAATCTAGTGAAAAACTGAGGCCCCAGTACAGATCCCTGGGGGACACCAGTAGTCACATCCTGCCATCACTGTGACTCGTGCTGAACACACAGAACGATTATTATTATGGTCGGACATTGTTTAGATTTGGTACTGCTTTTGATCTATAAAATTTCAGCGATGAACAAAGAGGCGGGTAAGAAGAATGGATTGCACTGTCAGCTTCATTTAATTCTTGTGATGCACTCGATGCACCAGGAGCTGTGAGCGAGCTCCCCAAATAAACGAAAATATACTAACCCCTGATACTCTTCATGACCAGGTACGCAGGTATTGCAATCAACCTCTGCCACAGCAAATACACTGGCCCTGTCAGATTAGTGACAGGCCCTTGAGTGAGTTTTGTACTGTATCGCCCAGAGCTTCAGCTCTGTGCATCAGTTCTCCTTCACAGTCCCACGGACTCACACTTAAAGCAAATCATTAGTATTCACATGATTTCTGTGTAGTTTGAGGCAATGATTAGCTGCAAATCTAATCGGCATTACTCCCATTGTGCATGGTTAGTTAAATCTGAAGATTGAATTCTGCGCTTTATTATCCAAAAGATGTAGTGGGCCTCTCAGCCTCGCCCTAGTGTTAGCTGATAGCCACAAGCGAGATCCTGCCACTT
Source organism: Squalus acanthias (assembly GCA_030390025.1). NCBI lineage: Eukaryota > Metazoa > Chordata > Chondrichthyes > Squaliformes > Squalidae > Squalus > Squalus acanthias. The sequence continues at coordinate 61,660,299 of CM059445.1, forward strand.
TCACCCCTCACGATTATTAACATCTCACTGATGTCTGACAACGGCAACCCAGTCAAGCGTGGATTTTCACTTCAGTCTGTGTATTGACACCACTGTGTCAGCCAGTGAGTTGGAGGCGGGGCAGGACTTGCGCCAGGACGCACAGCAAACAGTCTATTTTACAGCAAACAATGTCTATACACTCAGCAAACAGAGTCTATTTAAACAGCACACTGCTGCAAACAGTCTACAGAGTCTATTTAGAAAGAGTCACTAAAAACTACAGCAAACAGAACTCACGACCAAAACTACAGCAACATCTCCCAATAAAAGCAGGGTGATTTCACCAGTAAATTGTAGTGAGTGGAGGATAGTTAAATAATACAAATGATGTGAATAAATCACAGTCACTTACAGCAGTGCGGTCTGCAGGTGTGATTGACGGGAGAATTGCCTAATCATCTTCACTCTGGCTGGGAATAGTGGTGTCACTATATGCAGTCTTTTCACTTCAAAACATTCCTGCCTTTGATAACTATTCACCAAAACCTGTCCACCTTTTTCTGAAATTCTATTAAGTACTTATCCTCTCCGGTTTTCATTTCTTGTTTTATTGTGCAGTTGACTGGAATCAGCCTGGAGGAGAGTAGCTGTGATTTCACTGGACCTTCTCCTTCCATTAGCTGCTCAGATCTCATTATATCACAAGCCTCCCTGCCGAGCCACACAAAACAATCAGCCCTCAAGATAGGAAGAACACCTTTCATCAATGTTTGTAAAGCTTATTAAAGTTTTGGACCTGGACTACAAGCATCGCAGCACCGTGTTAGAATCCCTGTGCGTTCATTCCTGAGGCAGTGTGAACACAGGCTGAATCCCCAAGTCCTCAGTCCCTGTACTCTCCGACACTCCAATCTGTGGGGAAAAAGGTCATTTACCTTTTTACGTCCCCATGGCAATTCTGTCTGCCCCTCTCAAATCCTCTGATCTCGGGGGTGGGGGCAGGAGTAAGGGCTAAAGCCAGCTTCAATGGGCACCCCCCCCCCCACCAAATGGGTGCCCCTCCAAATCGGTAACCCTCCGATGGCAGTCCCCCCAAATGGGTGCCCAGAGATTAAACCGATTCTGTTTGGGTAAAAGCGTGAAATCAGACACAATTCAATAACGGCATTTGGTGATCTAGCCCAGAGCAGTCGTTGCAACTCCTCGCTAACATTCCTCCTCGTTAACCTTCCTTCACTCTATCTTCCTCCTTGCTAACCTTCCTCCACTCTAACGTTCCTTCTCTCTAACCTTCCTCCACTCTAACCTTCCTCCACTCTAACCTTCCTCCTCTCTAACCTTCCTCCTCTCTAACCTTCCTCCTCTCTAACCTTCCTCCTCTCTAACCTTCCTCCACTCTAACCTTCCTCCTCTCTAACCTTCCTCCACTCTAACCTTCCTCCTCTCTAACCTTCCTCCTCTCTAACCTTCCTCCACTCTAACCTTCCTCCTCTCTAACCTTCCTCCACTCTAACCTTCCTCCTCTCTAACCTTCCTCCTCTCTAACCTTCCTCCACTCTAACCTTCCTCCTCTCTAACCTTCCTCCACTCTAACCTTCCTCCACTCTAACCTTCCTCCACTCTAACCTTCCTCCTCTCTAACCTTCCTCCTCTCTAACCTTCCTCCTCTCTAACCTTCCTCCACTCTAACCTTCCTCCTCTCTAACCTTCCTCCTCTCTAACCTTCCTCCACTCTAAACCTTCCTCCTCTCTAACCTTCCTCCTCACTCTAACCTTCCTCCACTCTAACCTTCCTCCACTCTAACCTTCCTCCACTCTAACCTTCCTCCACTCTAACCTTCCTCCTCCTAACCTTCCTCCACTCTCACCATTCCTCCACTTAACCTTCCTCCTCTCTAACCTTCCTCCTCTCTAACCTTCCTCCTCTCTAACCTTCCTCCTCTCTAACCTTCCTCCTCTCTAACCTTCCTCCACTCTAACCTTCCTCCACTCTAACCTTCCTCCTCTCTAACCTTCCTCCCACTCTAACCTTCCTCCACTCTATCCTTCCTCCTCTTTAACCTTCCTCCTCTCTAACCTTCCTCCACTCTAACCTTCCTCCTCGCTAACCTTCCTCCTCTCTAACCTTCCTCCTCTCTAACCTTCCTCCTCTCTAACCTTCCTCCTCTCTAACCTTCCTCCACTCTAACCTTCCTCCACTCTAACCTTCCTCCTCTCTTACGTTCCTCCACTCTAACCTTCCTCCACTCTAACCTTCCTCCACTCTAACCTTCGTCCTCTCTAACCTCCCTCCTCTCTAACCCAAACATTAATCCTTTTTAAATCCTAACGAGATAAGTAAGTATTGACTGGATAATGAATTGATTCTAGAGAGGAGCAGAGTCTGTAACAGTTGCGAGGAGATCAATGTCCCTGAGCTGATCTGTTCACAAAGCAGCAAAGTGGAGGTGAACCCTCCGTGTAGTGACCAAGATCAATACAATCCATTGGAATCTCCAATCCACTTGGAACTGACTGAATTTGTCTTCCTGAATCTGAAGATTAAAACCATCCTGTTCTGTTCTTGTCAGAATCGTCACAAGGTCAGTACTGATTCCAGGCCCCTGCTCAGTGCAACAACCTCAGTGTCTTCTTCAACTCTGAGCTGAGTTTCAAATCTAACATCAGATCCATCACCAAGACCGTCCTTTTCCACCCTCACAGTATCACCCTGGCTCTGTCCCACTGTAACTCCTAACCACGCCTTTGACATTATCTCCAGGCTTCACTCTCCAACAGTCTCCTCATCGGTCACCCAGCTCCACCTTACACAAACTCCAACTCATTTTCACTCGCCCTTATCTTCAGCGAACTCCATTGGCTCTGCTCCCAATGCATTGACTTCACAATCCTGGTGCTCATTTTCAAAGCCCTCTGTGACTTTGCTCCACCCAACCTCTGCAAACTATTCCAGCCTTACATCCCAGCTCCCTCCCTTCCGAGCCGTGTTCTACCGCTGCCCTATTTCATTGTCACTGGCAGAGCTGTCAGCCACCATGGCCCTGTTCTCTCCCCAGAGCCTCCTAACTTGCCACCTCCGACAGTCTCCTCAAGACCTACCTATTTGATCTTGACTTCAGTCACTTGTCCTAACTCTTGCTTCCCTGCTCTGCTCCTGAATTCCTTCCTCTCCTGTGAGGTGTTCTATAAATGTAAACTGCTGTTATGTCCTTCACGTTATTCTTAATGTTAGTCGGTTCCTCTACCTGTTCCAGGTGAGCAATGAATTGATGCTAACTTCCTAGAACAGTACTAGGTGTACAGGCTGAGCAGTTACCGCAGGCATTGTGGGGGCTAGGTGCCGATCTTGAAGCAGCAAAGCCTTGAGTCCAGGGTCGGATTTGATAAAGAACCAGAGAGACAAAATAAAGTGGCAGAAATTTAGTGAAAAAACTAACAGGAGGAATATTGCAAGTGATTGCAACCCAGCTGAAGAAAATACATTAAAGCAAACTGTTGCCCCTCAGCTGCATAACATACATGAAAAAACTTAAATACATTTCACAACCATTAAATGCTGCAGAAGTTCAGTAAAGTTTTGAAATTAAGTTAGTGAAAGTTGCTGATATCTGCAGGATTCATAGAATCATAGAATGATACAGCACAGAAGGAGGCCATTCGGCCCATCTTTGTAAGAGCTATCCAATTAAACCCACTCCCCTGCTCTTTCCTCATAACCCTGCAAATGTTTCCCCTTCAAGTATTTATCCAATTCTCCTTTTGAAAGTTACTATTGAATCTGCTTCCACCGCCCTTTCAGGCAGCGCGTTCCAGACCATAACAACTCGCTGTGTAAAAAGATTTCTCCTCATCTCCCCTCTGGATTTTTTGCCAATTATCTTAAATCTGTGTCCTCTGGTTACATAGAATTAGTTGGAATATTCAGCACACAAACAGGCCTTTCAGTCCAACTGGTCTGTGCTGGTGTTTATGCTCCACACGAGTCTCCTCCCATTCCATCTGCCTCATCTCAGCCTTTCAGCGTATCTTTCTATTCCCTTTACTCTCATGTACTCGTCTAGTTTCCTTTTGAAAGCATCGAAGCTATTCGCCTCAACCACTTCCTGTGATAGTGAGTTCCACATTCTAACCACTCTCTGAGTAGAAATTTCTCCTTATTTCCCTATTGGATTTATTAATAACTACCTGTATTGATGGTCCCTAGTTTTGGATTCTCCCACAAGTGGAAACGTTCAGTCCAACCCATTCATAATTTTAAAGATCTCCATCAGGTCTCCTCTAAGTCTTCTCTTTTCTGAAGGAAAAAGCCCAACCTGTTCAAACTTTCCCGATAGCTGGAATCTCTCAGTTCTGGTACCATCCTTGCAAATCTTTTTTGCACTTTCTCCAGTTCTTCTATGTCCTTGTTATAGTATGGAGACCAGGATTGTGCGCAGTGCGCAGTGCGGCCTGACCAGGGTCCTATCCAAATTTAACATAACTTCACCACTTTTGAATTCTATACCCCTAGAAATAAATCCCTGTGCTTTGTTAGCATTTTTAGTTGTTTTGCTGACATGTGATGGCACTTTTAATGATTTGTTCACCTGTATCTCTAGATCCCTTTGCTCTTCTAACCCATTCAGTTTCTTATTTTCTGAGGTGTAAGTGATGTTTCTGTTTTTCCTACCAAAGTGCATCACCTCACATTTATTTATGTTAAAGTTCATATGCCACTTAACTGCCCAGTCTGCAAGTTTCCTATTGTCTTCTTGTGTTATGTTGCATTTTTCCTCAGTGTTAGCTATCCCAACCCCCCCACCACCCCCCCCCCCCCCCCCCCGAGTTTGGTATCATCTGCAAATTTTGATATTGCGTTACTTGTTCCTAAGTCCAAATCATTAATATAAATTATGAATAACAGTGATCCCAGCACTGATCCTTGTGGCGCACCGCTTTCTACCATCCTCCAATCTGAATAACTACCCTTTACCCCCTACTCTCCGCTTTCTATTTTTTTTTAGCCAATTCGCTATCCATTCAGCTATTTGTCCCCTGACTCCACATGCCCTAATCCTTGTCATGAGCCTACCTTATCAAAGGCCTTTTTAAAATACCGGCCCTCCTGCCAGTGGAAACAGTTTCTCCTTAATTACGCTATCAAAACCCTTCATGATTTTGAACACCTTTATTAAATGGAGCAGTTGAAACACCAGCAGAGTTATAAGATGTGTCAAAGACCTGAGCAGGAACTTGGAGCAGCTGCCATTAAATATGGAACTTGCAATGATGGACAGAGATGAGAAAATGAAAGTTACATTTTTGGTGCATAATGGGCACTTAGGACAAAGTGCTAGCTAGCACTGTGCAGCTTGATAGCGCTGAGAAGGAATGTCCCTCACAGGTAATGGGAGCTATTCGATGAGCGCTGTCAAAATGAGTAGTTGAGCACTACAGATTTTTGCGAAATATGTCACCGAAGTGAAAAATGTTAACAGCTGCCTTCAATTTCAGGGAATTGCTGAATCTTCAATTAGAAGTAGGATCAGATGTGGAATTAGAGACTGACTCCTCAGGTAAGCCCTGCTCACAGAAACAGACATGGTTTGGCAAAATACAAGTGTGTGAAGCTTGCTAAAAAAAAATGGATTAGATCCACACAGAACTGAGACACAGGACCTGCTGCAAATCTGAGCTTAAAGACCCACAGAGCTCAGTAAACTTGAAAAGGGTCAGTACAGGACTGATGTCAGGAATGACCATGGGCTGGATTTTCTCAATGAGAAGCTTTTGGAGGCGGGACTGCTGCTTGCCGGCTCTCAATCCTGCTTCTGGCAACCAGCGGGATTTTCCCGATTGACCTTGTTAAGCCCGCCCAGCGGGCTCAGCAGGCCAATTAGGGGGAAGTCACTGACAGAGCACGTCAACGTATGACGTGCCATCTGTCAAGATTTCTTGAAAGAAGAAATGACAGCTCTGTGAAGCTGTCAAACACTGACATTCTATGTAGTTTGATGAGTCCTTGTGTTCAGGACTCATCAAACCTTTCAACTTTGCAGAAATCACCTGGCTGTTGGTTCGGAGGATCCAACAGCCAGTCTGTGATATCTACAATGAAGATGTCAGGACTCCGGATCCACAGTGGCTGAAGGCTGTAGGCAGAAACAAAGGTAAGTGAACATTTTATAACACTTAACACTCACCTTACATACTTACCACTCCACACTTGCACCCATCACTCACCTCTACATCTCACTTTCAGACCCCTCCGACCCCCGCAGACCTCCTCTTCGCCTCCTACACCCTGGCGGAGTTCCCCGAGGTCGGGAAGCCTGCACTTGGGAAGGTAAAATGGGACTAATCCTATTTTCTGCCTGTTAACTACCTGTTAACAGGCAGTTAATAGGATTTAATCCCTTTCCCGCCTCGATGAGACGGGACCTGGGGCAGGACGGCTTCCCGCCTCCTGGCAAAAGGGCACGGAGGCGGGATGGGGGCGGGTTTGCCAGCCGCCCCCACTTTCTGCAACTTTACCGGCAGTCCCGCCTTCATACCCGCCTCCTCGGGGCTGACAAAATCCAGCCCATTGAATTTACAGCACAGAAACAGGCCATTCGGCCCAACTGCTCCGTGCCGGTGTTTCTGCTCCACACAAGCTTCCTCCCACCCTCTTTATCTCACCCTATCACCATATCCTTCTATTCCTTTCTCCCTCGTGTGTTTATCTAGCTTCCCCTTAAAATGTATCTCTGCTATTCACCTCAACCACTCCCTGTGGCAGCGAGTTCCACATTCTCACCACTCTCTGGGGAAAGAAGTTTCTCCTGAATTCCTTATTGGATTTATTAGTGACTATCTTATATTTATGGCCCCTAGTTTTCGACTCTCCCACAAGTGGAAACTTGTTCTCTATGTTTACCCTATTGAACTTTTCTCATAATTTTAAAGATCTCTTTTAGGTCACCCCTCAGTCTTCTTTTTTCCAGGGAAAAGAGCCCCAGCCTGTTCAGCCTTTCCTGATAGGTATAACCTCAGGATTAGGATTGTGTTATGGTCCAGTTGATAAAAGCAGAATGGGTTTACATGGAAAGATTCCCCCCTGTGGTCCTGACCAGGACCTGGATACTGGACATGAAGATCCATTTCTCCTGAATTCCTTATTGGATTCATTAGGAAGCAGAGTGATTAAAATGAGGAGAGATCACCCAGGCCCAGGCCTCTGTGCTACACATTCCGTGGGACCAAGCTGTCCTGCTCCTGCCTCATACAACATGTACGGCTAGTGGACTCTTGACCACCACTCAAGCTGCCATCTGCAGCTCACTTTATGGCCCCCAATGACTCACCAAGGCTCAATGCTCAATAGGTATCCTTTCTTTATGGAGCCAAAACAAAGTGAGGTGATCCTGCCACTTTCTAAATCACCGGTGTGACGGCACTTAGAATACTGTGTACAGTTCTGGTCGCCGCAGTGCACAACGGATATTTCAACAGTTGAGAGAGTACAAGAGAGAACAACCAGAATGATTGAGGAGCGATTATGTAGGCTGGGCATGTTCTCACTGGAGAAGGGGAGGTTGAGAGGTGATGTGATTGCTGTTTTTAAAATTCTAAAGGAACTCGAGAATATAGTTTCACCTTGTCCAGAAGGACAGGTCCTACCCTTGAAGGGGGTAAATTCAAAACTAAGCTGTGGAAATATGATTTCAGTGAGCAAGTGGTCAATCTACGGAACAGACTCCATGGGGAGACGGTGGAAGCAGTTAGTATTGAATCATTCAAATGCAAATTAGATAGATTTATTTCAGAAGATAAGATTTTGGGATTCTGTATATGAGTAATTTGATACATAATGTGTGGTAAGTGTAGCGTGCTTGGGAGGAACAGGAGACTTTGAACACAGATAGATCCATTCCAGCCCGCATTGAGTGAGATACACCATACAAATGAGCAGGAGCAGCTGGGGTGGAGGAGGAGGAAGAGGAGGAGGAGGAGGAGGAAAAGCAGGAGAAGGAAGAAGTCGAGAGGGTACAGGAGGAGAAGGAGGAAGAGTCTCCTGTTCGAAAGAAGAAAGATTTGCATTTATATAGCACCTTTCACGTCTTCTGGATTCCCAAAGTGGTTCGCGGCCAATGAAGAACTTTGGAAGTGCAGTCACTGCTGCAATGTAGGGAAACACTGCAGCCAATTTGCTCACAGCAAGAGCCCACAAACATCAACAAAATTAATGGCCAGTTAAGCTGTTTTAGTAACATGAGTTGAGGGATAAATGATCGCCAGGAAATCCTCCTCAATGCAGCAGCTGTGTTGAAGTTGAGCAGAAGATTAAACAGGAAATTAATGCTGCAAATAAGAATGTTCTCAGAATTTTAAAATTCAGGTTTAGTTGTAAGCAGTTGACCAGGTCCAATCCTTTAATGGGAACCGAATGATCATTTCTAAAGATGTCCTCAATCAAACAGAATTATGCCTGACAAACTCATGTCAGATTTTATTACCATTCAGCCGTCAAACACAGCCTGGAAACATCAAACATCTCAACAACTTAATGACGATTCGAACAAAATGAACACGCTTCACAAGACTCAGACACAATGCAACATCCCCTTACTACTGCTCCAGCACCTGCTTCCTTCACCGCAGGAGCCCAGGGGTGGATTTTAATGACGTACAGAAAACCGTGCATAAAATGTGTTATTTATTTACTGAGAAACCCAGATGAAGGCTTGAGGCCCATGGTACAGGGCCTTAACAAGGGTGAAAATATTAGGAGATAGATCAAAAAATAGTGATCGCCCCCTCCCGATCTCTGTAACCTCCACCGGTCCTAGAACCTCCACGCTGCTCCAATTCTGATCTCTTGCATATCCCTCGATTTCCATCATTCCACCATTGGTGGCCGTGCCTTCAGCTGCTGAAGCCCTAAGCTCTGGAATTCCCTCCCTAAAACTCCCTGCTTCTCTACCTCTCTCCTTTAAGATGCTCCTTAAAACCTACCTGTTTGACCAAATTTTTGGTCACCTGTCCTAGAATCTCCTTGTGTGGCTCGGTGTCAAGTGTCGGTGAAGCACCTTGGGATGTTTTACTATGTTAAAGGCGCTATATAAATATAAGTTGTTGTTGTTAGTTGATGCCAAGTTTGGGTTTTACAGCCTGCAGGGGGTGCAGGAACAGAGAGACCTGGGGGTGTGTGTACACAAATCTTTGAAGGTGGCAGGACAAGTTGAGAAGGCTGTTAAAAAAACATATGGGATCCTTGACTTTATTAATAGAGGAATAGAGTACAAAAGCAAGGAAGTTATGTTAAATCTTTATAAAACACTGGTTAGGCCTCAGCTGGAGAATTGTGTTCAATTCTGGGCACTGCACTTTAGGAAGGATGTCAAGACCTTGGAGAGAGAAGGTATTTACTACAATGGCACCATGGATGAGGGACTTCAGTTATGTGGATAGACTGGAGAAGCTGGGGTTGTTCTCCTTAGAGCAGAGAAGGTTAAGAGGAGATCTGATAGAGATGTTTAAATCATGAAGGGTTTTGCTCGAGTAAATAAGGAGAAACTGTTTCCAGTGGCAGGAGGGTCGGTAACCAGAGGACACAGATTGAAGGTGATTGGCAAAAGAACCAGAGTGGAGATGAGGAAACTTTATTTTACTCAGTGAGCTGTTGTGATGTGGTAGTAACATTCAAAAAAGAATTGGATAAATACTTGATGAGAAAAAACTTATTGGGCTGTGGCGAAAGAGCTAGGGGGAGTGGGATTAATTGGATAGCTCTACCAAGAGCCGGCACAGGCACGATGAATCAAATGGTCCCCTTCTGTGCAGTATTATTCTATGATTCTAAGAGAAGACTGAGAGAGGCGAGGAGTCCCATAGCTTGAGGTCCTGGGTAAAGGAGGAGTCGGTGCCATAAACCTGAATTACAACACAGTGAGGATGTGGGAAGGAGGAAGTGTGTGTAGGACGGAGATTAGAAGGAAGAAGATAGGAAAGTGCAGAGAAGCGCCGAGTATAGTGATATCAATAAATCATGTAGAAGCCAAACAGCATTTATGCGGCTAGTGGGTCTGTCTGAGATAACACAGAATGAATTCTGCCCTCTCTGTCCTTCACTGTCAGTTGCTGTGCTGTGGGTCTCACACATATTGCATTGTACCTGTACAGCGTCTAGCACTGAGACACACTGATCCCTTTCACTCAGAGTCACTGTGGCATGTGTTCGCGTTGCACTGTTTTATCTGTAGACAGTAAATTCAGTCTCTGATATCTGTGCAACAAATGTGACTGGGTAGAAGGCAGACAGAAAGACAGACAGAGAAAAAGACAAAGAGAGAGACAGACGGAGAGACAGACAGAGACAGACAAACAAAGCCAGAGAGATGGAGAGGCAGAGACAGACAAAGAAACAGATGGAGAGACAGACAGAGGCTGCGAAATTCGGCCCCTCCTCTGGGGGGCGGTAATGGAGCGCAAACGGCTAGCTCCACCTGAGAAATTCGGCGGGGTGCTACTGAAGCACGAGCCGATAGTGCCACGCCCCCGCTGGTAGTGTCCCGGGCCGCTGCGCTGCCGGCAATGACGTCATCGCCGTGCGCCGCGACCCCTTACCGCCCCATAGCAGAAATTCGGCTGCGCCCAGCCTCGCGGGTCACGAGTCGGGCCGACCTCCACTAGAGGGGCGTTAATTAAAGAGAGGTGCGCCCGCGACCCGTGCCGCCATTTTAATTTTTTGGGCCGGCCACCAGGTCGGCCTTCCGTGGCAGAAGGGGAGGGGGGCTGAAAGGCGTCAGCGCTACGCGGAGCGGCCGCATAGCGCTCCAGCGCTTTGCGCCCCCAACACCGCCCCGAGAGGAAGTGGAGCGCCCGAGAGAGAGCTCTGTTTCTTTGCCAGGGCGGTAAGGTGAATTTAGCGGCCGGGGCGGTACTTCCACACCGGGCACTAAATCTCCGGTAATAATTCGGATACCGCCCCCAAACGGGGCATAACCGAATTTCGCCCTCAGAGAAACATACAAAGATACAACCAGACAGAGGCAGACAGACAGACAACAAAGAGATAGACAGATAGAGCCTGTCCTTATTCTAAGGTTTTCTATTTTAAACTGATTTCATCCCCCTTGCTGATCACTCACTCGGGCTAAACAAAACTGTGTGGAACTGCAATGTTTTTTCAGAGCTTCACAATGGAAATTCTCTCTAACACCAGCATTGCTTACAACACGTCGGCCCCTTTCTTCACCCCTCCCCTCTTCTTCTTATGATGCGGAGATGCCGGTGTTGGACTGGGGTGGACAAATGTGAGAAGTCGCACAACACCAGGTTATAGTCCAACAGCTTTATTTGAAATCACAAGCTTTCGGAGCGCTGCTCCTTCACCTGACGAAGGAGCAGCGCTCCGAAAGCTTGTGATTTCAAATAAAGCTGTTGGACTATAACCTGGTGTTGTGCGACTTCTCACTCTTCTTCTTAGGCAGTCCCTCGGAACCGAGGATGACTTGCTTCCACACTAAAAATGAGTTCTCAGGTGACTGATGAGTCCAATGCGGGACCTACAGTCTCTGTCACAGGTGGGGCAGACGGTGGTTGAAGGGGCGGGTGGGTGGGGTGCTTGGGTTGACGTGCGCTCCTTCCGCTGTTTGCGCTTGGCTTCCGCTTGCTCCCGGCGAAGAGACTCGAGGTGTTCGGCACCTTCCCGGATGCTTCTCCTCCACTTTGTGCGGTCTTGGGCCAGGGATTCCCAGGTGTCAAGGAGGCTTTGAGGGTATCCTTGAAGCGTTTCCTCTGCCCACCTGGGGCTCTCTTGCTGTGCCGGAGCTCCAAGTAGAGCGCTTGTTTTGGGAGTCTCGTATCGGGCATGCTGACGATGTGACCCGTCCATCGGAGCTGATCGAGCGTGGTCAGAGCTTCGATGCTGGGGATGTTGGCCTGAGCGAGAACACTGACGTTGGTGCGCCTATCCTGCCAATGGATTTGCAGGATCTTGCGGAGGCAGCGTTGGTGGTACCTCTCCAGTGCTTTGAGGTGCCTGCTGTACATGGTCCATGTCTCTGAAGCATACAGGAGGGCGGGTATCACTACTATTCTGTAGACCATGAGCTTGGTGCTGGGTTTGAGGTCCTGATCTTCAAACACTTTCTTCCTCAGGCGACCGAAGGCTGCACTGGCACACTGAATGCGGTGTTGGACTTCGTCATCGACGTCTGCCCTTGTTGACAGTAGGCTCCCGAGGTATGGAAAGTGGTCCACGTTGTCCAAGGCCTCGTCGTGGATTTTGATAATTGGGGAGCAGTACTGTGTGGCGGGGGCAGTTTGGTAGAGGACCTTTGTCTTATGGATGTTTAGCGTAAGGCCCATGCTCTCGTACGCTTCGGTGAAGGTGTTGACGATGGTTTGGAGTTCGACCTCCGAGTGAGCGCAGACGCAAGCGTCGTCTGCATACTGTATAATTCAATGACAGAGGATGGGACGACCTTGGATCTGGACTGGAGGCGACGGAGGTTGAACCGTTTCCCGTTTGTTCTGTAGATTAGCTCCACTCCAGCGGGGAGCTTACTGAGGGTGAGATGGAGCATTGCAGCCAGGAAGATCGAGAAGAGCGAGACACAGCCTTGCTTGACCCCGGTCCGTACATGAATTGGGTCTGTGGTGGATCCGTTGGTCGGGATCACGGCTTGCATGTCGTCGTGAAGCAGGCGGAGGATGGTGACAAACTTTTGAGGGCAGCCGAATTTGAGGAGGACACTCCATAATCCCTCACGGTTGACGGTGTTGAAGGCCTTTGTGAGATCAAAGAAGGCCATGTACAGCGGTTGGTGCTGTTCCCTGCATTTCTCTCTTCACCCCCTCCCACTGCTCTCCTCTCTGACCCAACCCTCTGCCCCTCCTTCTGCCCCTCTCTCCGCCCCATCATTCTGCCCCGCTTTCCGACCCATCACTCTGCCCCTCCCTCCACCCCATCACTCTGCCCCACTCTCCGACTCCTCCCTCTGCCCCTCTTTCCTCCCCCTACTTTTGCCCCCTCCCCCTACCTTTGCCCACTCTCCATCCCCTCCCTCTGCCTCGCTCTCTGCCCTTCCACCACTGAAACCTTTAGGCGCATTTTTGTCACCTCCAATGCCAATTATTCCAGTGCCCTCCTTCCTATCTTTCCATCATCCACCCTTTGTAAACCCCAACTTGTCCATGTCCAGTCCTGCACTGAATCCCGCTCACCCATGACCCACATCCTTGCTGGCTTACACTGGCATCCTGACCCCCAAAATACTGGGTCAAAGCTTCCTGGAAAAATAACGATGTATTAATGACGCACGCCATTATTAATGTGCAAATCGGCCAGCAAGTTCAGGGTTGAAGAGATAAGCTATGAGTTGCGAATCTCTAGAACTTATAGGTTGATTTACACAGTTAGCCTCCCCGTTATTTTTAAGAATTTGCTGGATTGGCACATTAATTGCCCATTAATCTTGCCACAGAAAGTTAGGGCTCATAATTAATAGTTTAAGCACCAATTAATGATGTGATAATTGTTAATGAAATGCCAATCAATCTCTCTGGCCCAGAAAGAGAACAAATTAAACTAGGAAGAATGAGGAGAGATAATATGAACTAAATGGTACAATTTTAAAGAGGGTGCAGGAACAGAGCGACCTGAAGGTGTGTGTACACAAGTCTTTGAAGGTGGCGGGACAAGTTGAGAAGGCTGTTAAAAAAACATACGGGATCCTTGACTTTATTAATAGAAGAATAGAGTACAAAAGCAAGGAAGTTATGGTAAACCTTTATAAAACACTGGTTAGGCCTCAGCTGGAGTATTGTGTCCAATTCTGGGTACCACACTTTAGGAAGGATATCAAGGCTTTAGAGAGGGTATCAAAGAGATTTACTAGAATGGTACAATGGATGAGGGACTTCATTTATGTGGAGAGACTGGAGAAGCTGGGGTTGTTCTCCTTAGAGCAGAGAAGGTTAAGAGGGGATTTGATAGAGGTGTTCAAAATCACGAGGGGTTTAGATAGAGTAAATAGAGAGAAACTGTTTCCAGTGGCAGGAGGGTCGGTAACCAGAGGACACAGATTTAAGGTGATTGGCAAAAGAACCAGAGGCGACATGAGGAAACATTTTTTTACGCAGCGAGTTGTTGTGATCTGGAACGCGCTGCCTGAAAGGGCGGTGGAAGCAGATTCAGTAGAAACTTTCAAAAGAGAATTGGATAAATACTTGAAGGGAAAAAAATTTACACGGCTATGGGGAACGGGCAGGGAATGGGACTAATTGGATAGCCCTCGCAAAGAGCCGGCACAAGCACGATGGGCTGAATGGCCTCTTTCCGTGCTGTATCATTCTATGATTCTGTGAACTGTTAAGTCTCATTCCTGCATGTAGTAAATTATTGTTAGAGATTTTTAAAAAGCCAAACTTAAAATCAAATTCTTTTTTCTTATTTTTCGATTTTTTTTTCACCTTTAATCCAATCTTTCTTTCCCTCTCTTTATTTCTCTTTTTTTAACCTGATTTGACTCTAATTCATCCTATTTCCCTCTCCATCATTCCTCTATTTCTTTATCAATCCTTAAATTTGATAATGAGATAGACCGCTGGTCCTGCCATTCACCAAGGTCTCGGTTTAACGTCTCATCCGAAAGACGGCACATCTGACAGTGCAGCACTCTCTCAGTACTGTACTGAAGTGTTAGCCTATGTTTTTGTGCTCAAGTCTCTGGAGTGAGACTTGAACCCACCACCTTCTGACTCAGAGATGAGAATGCTAGACAACTTTGGTCATGGAAAGGATTAGAGGAGAAACATTGGGACTCTGCAGCTCTGGATGTAGCCTGAGGTGGCAGTGGGGAGGTTAATGGAGTCAAGGCTGGAGACACGTGGGTGTTGTTGGGAGTGTAGAGAACGGCTCTGGTATTGCTGAGATTAAGGTGGAAGAACTTTGTTTCATCCAAGTCTTAAAGTTGGACAATAGGCTTGGAGTTGATGGAGGAGGCAGAGATGTAAAGCTCAGCCTCATCGAATACATGTGTAAGCTGACTCCTTACTTTTGGCTGATGTTGCTGAGGGGAAGCTTTTAATTACATAGAATATACAGCACAGAAACAGGTCATTCGGCCCAACTGGTCTATGCCAGTGTTTATCCCCCACTCCTCTTCATCTCACCCTATCAGAATATCCTTCTATTCCTTTCTCCCTCATGTGTTTATCGAGCTTCCCTTAAATGCATCGATGCTATTCGCCTCAACCACTCCCTGTGGTAGCAAATTCCACACTCTCTCCTGAATTCCCTTTTGGATTTATTAGTGACTATTTTACATTGATCACCCCTAGTTTTAGTCTCCCCCATAAGTGGAGACATCTTCTCTATGTTTACCCTATGAAACCCTTTCATAATCTTAAAGACCTCTATCAGGTCACCCCTCAGTCTTCTCTTTTCTAGAGAAAAGAGCCCCAAGCTTGTTTAATCTTTCCTGGTGGGTATAACCTCACAGTTCTGGTATCATCCTTGTAAATCTTTTTTGCACCTTCTCCAGTGTCTCTATATCCTTTTTATAATATGGAGACCAGAACTGTGCAGCATGTACTCCAAGTGTGGCCTAACCAAGGTTCTATATAATGGAGAAGAGTTCTATGAGTGGAACCAAGAGATAGCAGAGCCACAGAGGTAGACTCCCAAGGAGTGACGTTGGAGGATGGGATGGTCGATAGCAAAGATAGCAAGGAGTTTGAGTAAGATGGGGAAATACAGTGAACCTCAGTAACAATTACACAGGATATAGTTTGTGACTGTGAGCCAGACAATCAGCCGTGACTGAAGTGGATGCTGGATTAAAAGGTCTCAAAGAAGGAAGAGCGGGAGCAAGGTTGCAAGACAGCAAGTCTATGTCTTTGAAGAGAAAGGAACGGTTGGACATAGGAGCAGAGTTGGAAAGAATGGAGAAGTTCAATGTAGCATCAATCATTTGTCCGGGGGGGAGGGGGGAGGCGAAGGAAAAATAGAACACGTCACTCTCCGCGTCCTTCAGACACCTTCTAGCATACAAGGGCCACATTGGTGGGGCTGAGAGGCAGATGAGAGGGGCCTGCTCATCAAGAAATAGTTCCTAGGATGGGGCAGTTAAAGGGAGTGAGATGACATTGAAATGTTGCAAAAAGTTATTAACTGGAGTAAAGGTAAAAAGTCAAGTCTGAATATTGGAAAAAAATTGGAAAACTATCCAACAGTTTTGAGAGGGTTTTTTCATCTTATTGTGGGAGGTTCTTTTGATCCTGAAGTTGTCAGAACTTCAAACATTTCCTGGCCAGAAGTGCTGGCAGATGCCTGCTCGATACACCGCTCTCTGTACTGTCGACACTGCTCATGTTTATTACAGCCACTCTCTGAATGGGAGTCAACAGATGGCACTGAACATTGGACCAAAGTGCACGAGCTTCTCATCCTGACCCTCTGGCTGCTTTGGGTGTCTCTGCTTCATGTGGGAGATTTCTTTATTAGTCCATTTCACTGACAAGTCGACTGGTTGTAAACTTTTATTACAAATGTCTCCTCAGAGATGCCTGTGGGAATACAAGTGTACTGAAGGAGCTGACACTCCAGCAGTGGTGCGGTGCGCAGTGGCCTTACTTTTTATTAATGTACATACGTGAAACGATCTGTATCTGTTCCCTGCACCCCCTCCCCACCCCCAACCAAGATACCTCGGCTCTGCTCAGCAAACCTATTTTCTATAATTATTGAGTGTAAAGCACTCATTATAGTTCCTATTAGAGTTTATAGTGGAGTCTGGTATTGATTTTTGCTGAGGTACATTGCCTGCTGTGGAATACTAATGACCCACAGCCAGACGAAGAAACGAATGAGGTTTATTTCAAGGCAATAACCCTTTCGGTGAACACTTTCATTTCTTCTTTCATGCATTGCTTCTAGAAATAATATTCAAAATGTTTAATGTAAGTATCAGAGTTCCAGCCTTTGTTGTTCTTGCCATTTTCCTCCCCAAACTGATTTTATGATCTTCATTTACATTTTCAACTCCTCCCAATGCCTAGCCTCCACCCTAGTCCACCGATGTCCTGCAGCCGGTACCTCCTCAATCAGACCCTTCGCCTCCATGACACTCCTTCTTTCATGTCCCCTCACTCCACAGCCCATGCCTGCTCTTTCAACCATTGTAAGCTGCCCTCTGGAAGTCCCTTTCCCAAATCCCATTCACCTCGTCACCTCCTTCCTAGCTTTCAATAATCTTCTAAAATCCATTCCCTTTCACCATGCTTTGCCCCGTCCAACACCCTGTTTTCCCATCTCTCCATTCCATTTTAAGTTAATTTGATGAACTATTTTCAGGCGTTGCTCTACAATTAAGTTCAAAATCATGAAGGGTTTTGATAGAGTAAATAAGGAGAAACTGTTTCCAGTGGCAGGAGGGTCGATAACCAGAGGACACAGATTTAAGGTGATTGGCAAAAGAGCCGGAGGCAACATTTTTTTACGCAGCGAGTTGTTGTGATCTGGAACGCGCTGCCTGAAAGGGCGGTGGAAGCAGATTCAATAATAACTTTCAAAGGGAATTGGATAAATACTTGAAAAGGAAAACATTTACAGGGTTATGGGGAAAGAGCAGGAGAGGGGGATTAATTGGATAGCTCTACCAAAGAGCCGGTACAGGCACGATGGGCCGAATGGCCTCCTTCTGTGCTGTATCATTCTATGATTCTATGAATTAAAATGAGAAGTCGCACAACACCAGGTTATAGTCCAACAGTTTTATTTGAAATCACAAGCTTTCGGAGCTATCGATCGCCCCTTCCTCAGGTGAAGTAAAGAGATACAGAATCGCCAAAGCATATATAGATAGAGAACAATGCATGTGTTACTTACAAAAGCAGGGTCTGTTTTTGTAAGTAACACATGCATTGTTCTCTATCTATATATGCTTTGGCGATTCTGTATCTCTTTACTTCACCTGAGGAAGGGGCCACGTAAGCTCCGAAAGCTTGTGATTTCAAATAAAACTGTTGGACTATAACCTGGTGTTGTGCGACTTCTCATTTTTGTCCACCCCAGTCCAACACTGGCATCTCCGCATCATGACCACTATGAATTAAGGAACATGTAGAAATGTTGAGTGATGGCGCTGATCGTTCTGTTGGGGAGGCTCTTTATTCATCAAGCTGCAGAAAGAATCCAAGACAAGGCTCACTTGTGATGCTCATGCAGTTGAATGGTTATCAACATTCATGGCTAAGTCTCACACATGATAAATGTCCACTTGGGTGTCCACTGCTGCCTGTTGAACTGTGCCCAGAGAACAGTAGAAATTGTTTAGCCCCGGATATTCCAACAGCTCCGCTCAGGCCTGAAACCTACTTTTAGTCAAGCAAAGTCACTTTAATTTTCAGCTCTGCAGTCGGTCGAAACTTCCTCCGGCAGGCTGTCTGGTTCTCCCTTGCAATGGGCATCAATGTTTCTCGGTTCATTAAGTCAGCCCATGAGGTTTGCACTGAATCAGTGTGAGTCAAGCTTTCACTTTTAGCCGCTTGCTCGCAGGTTGCAATTTAAATCAAAAACTACTGGAGAAGTCAAATTTTAACCAAATTAGTCAGCAACACTTTAGATTATCGCTGGAGGAAAGGCGCACAATGGGAGGGGATTATGGTTGGTGAATGAAGGTTTAATACGGGCAGGCCAAGCCAGGAGTCGAGTGAAACCTAAACAACAGCTTCACAAAGCTCACATGAACATGTGTCAGAACTCGCTCGCCGCTGAGTCAGAAGGTCGTGGGTTCAAGTCCCGCTCCAGAGACTTGAGCACAAAAATCTAGGCTGACACTCCCAGTGCAGTGCTGAGGGAGTGCCGCACTGTCGGAGGTGCCGTCTTTTGGATGGGACGTTAAACTCTCTCAGGTGGATGTAAAAGATCCCATGGCATTATTCGAAGAAAAGCAGGGGAGTTCTCCCCAGTGTCCTGGCCAATATTTATCCCTCAACCAATATCACTAAAAACAGATTATCTGGGCATGCATCTCATTGCTGGAAGAGGCTGTGGTCCTGAGATGAAAGAAAGATTTCCATTTCTATAGCACCTTTTGCAACCTCAGGATGTCTCAAAGCGCTTCACAGCCAATGAAGTACTTTTTGAAGTGTAGTCACTGTTGTAATATAGGAAACGCGGTAGCCAATTTGCGCACAGCAAGCTCCCACAAACAGCAATGAGAGGCATTTCCAGATAATCTGGGACTCAAACCCAGAACCTTCTTATTCAGAGATGAGAGTGCTACCCACTGAGCCAGGGCTGACATCACATGTTTAACACCACTAGTCTCCAGCTTTTGCTGCTGTTGAATTTAGTGTCTATATATATCAGAGAGTCTGTGTAATGTATGAGGTTCCCTGATTAGCACATCAGGCTCTCACAATATAACATGGTCTTAGGCTCCTCCGGAGAGCAGTGCTTGTTACTGGAGCTGTCACAATGCTTCACTGGGATGGAACTGCTCCCTGTGGCATTTTACCTCTCGCTTCTTCCCAACATCCTTCCCAGCTGATGTCAGGTGTGAAGAATGTTTGGCCGCTGTTGACCTTCAGAGACGGGTTTGTCAGTAAGCACTCTGTTCATTGTTTACCGTCAGCTATGCTTTGTTCATGAACAGAACTGAAAAAGGCTAGGAATCAACAACAACAACTTGCATTTATAAAGCGCCTTTGACGTAGTAAAATGTCCCAAGGGGTTTCACAGGGGCGTAACCAAACAAAATTTGACACCGAGCCACATAATATTAGGACAGGTGACCAAAAGCTTGGTCAAACAGGTAGGTTTTAAGGAGGAGAGAGAGGTGGAGAGGTTTAGGGAGGGAATTCCAGAGCTTCGGGCCTACGCAGCTGAAGGCACGGCCGGCAATGGTGGAGCGATAAATATCAGTGATGCGTAAGAGGCCAGAATTGGAGGAGCGCAGAGATCTCAGAGGGTTGCAGGGCTGGAGGAGGTTACAGAGATGGGAGGGGCCAGACCGTGGAGGGATTTGAACACAAGGATGAGACTTTTAAAATCTAGGCTTTGCCGGACTGGGAGCCAGTATAGGTCAGCGAGCAATGGGGTGATGGGTGAATGGGTCTTGGTGCAAGTTAGGACACAGGCAGCAGAGTTTTGAATAAGCTCAAGTTTATAGTGGGTGCTAGATAGGAGGCCGGCCAGGGGAGCAATGAAATAGTTGAGTCCAGAGGTAGCAAAGGCATGGATGAGTCCATCATCCTTGCTGAGCCAGTCAAACACTGTTAGCTCGTCCAGTTTACAGCCACCGCCAGTCATAGGCCTGATCCTCATTGACTCTCTCCGTAAATTTATTGTTTCTGGGTCCACTCCAGAAAGAAAGGGACATTGGTTTGGTGAAGTTTTTTTTGGCAGAATGTTGACAGTTCTGTGTGTTATTACATAACAGTCGATATCGCATTGATTTTAAACGGAATCTGGGATCAGCAGTTTGCAGAAAGACTCCAGCCACATAATTCACAGATATGTTGTGCACAGTTAATTGTCTGTAGGTCACACGTTGTGTTCTTGAATACTCTATATATACACCAGCAGACCTCCTGTGGCAATGCTCGGGGTAAGTCGCAGGATGTGGTTTAGTGTCGGAACATTGCACTGTGTAGTGCACAATGTAGCATCCTACTGCTTTAAGCCACAACACAAGTCTATAGTGCTGTAAATATAGATTTCCTGAGGTCAGTTAGCGGTGATTTGCGCTTGGCCACATCCTGAGGTCAGTTACCGGTGATTTGTTGTTGCTGGGTAAATTTCTCCTAAACAAACAGGAAATAATTTTCTTTCTTTGTCGTTTTATTACCTTTTTAAAAAACATGATACCGAAATTTCCATGTGTGACAAAGTGTGATGTCTGAGATGTGACAGGCAACGTCTGAACACTTTTATTTCCACACTAGTTGACCTCTGTGGCATTGCTCAGTGAGTTGGAGCAAACACATTTTATATTAAAAAAGGGGGTGTTTCCATGTGACACGCAACATATTGCTGTGTACAGTTTTGGTCTCCTTACCTAAGGAAGGATATACTTAGAGGGAGTGCAACGAAGGTTCACTTGATTGATTCCTGGGATAAGAGGGTGTCCTGGGATAAGAGGGTTGTCCTATCAGGAGCAATTGAGTAGAATGAGCCTATATTCTCTGGACTTTAGAAGAATGAGAGGTGATCTCACCGAAATGTATAAAATTCTTAGAGGGATTGACAGGGTAGATGCTGAGATTCTGTTTCTCCTGGCTGGAGCATCTAGAACCAGGGGTCACAGTCTCAGGATAAGGGGTCGGCCATTTAGGACTGAGATGAGGAGAAATTTCTTCCCTCAGAGGGTTGTGAATCTTTAGAATTCTCTACCCCAGAGGGCTGTGGATGCTGAGTCGATGAGTCTTTTCAAGACAGAGATCGCTAGATTTTTGGACACTAAGGGAATCAAGGGATATGGAGATAGGGCAGGAAAGTGCAGTTGAGGTCGAAGTTCAGCCACTCAGGAAAATCAGGCCTGCATCCGGCCTGGTGCTTATAGGGACCGCTGCAGGCCGCAACCAACGGGGTAAGCGTTTAAAATATACTCACGTGAATGTGGAGCCTGGAGGAGCAGAATGCCATCAGCCCATTGTGGACACCTCTTGTATCCCCAGTGACGGTATCTTCCATCCCTGCTCTGCTGGCGAGCTGCCTGTTGGTGTCTGCAGCTCAGCGGACCGATGGAAATGAGGCCCGAGTCCCAATATCAGGTGCACCTCGGGCCTCACCATTCAGGCGCAGGGACCGTTCCTGACACCACCCACTCCCCCACCCCCCATATGCCCAAGGATGGGTGCTCCCAAACCTCTAGGCCACAATGTATTATTCTGCTGCTGACGGATAGGTATCGGTCTCTTTAATGCTACAAATTGATGTTAAGTAAACACTGGCAGAGTTCATGCAGAGGTTAAGAAAGAGGCCACAGACATTGTGGCTTCCAAATGTTCTGTTGCTAGAGTTTATACGTTACAAATTGAGTGTCTCTGTTCCTTTATACTTTATTTCACGTCCAACACAGAAATTTGCAGTAGACCGTGTGGGACATCGGAAGTGTGATGAACAGGAAGTGCAATTGATCGATCTATATTCTCGGAGCTCCAATAGATTCACCTGTCTTTTGATCGATTTATTTGCCCTGGAAATAGAGCTAGGCACTAACTGTTGTGATGCACTGTGTAATCAGTCTGTGGATCATGTTGTCAGAAGTCAGATATTATTGACTGAAGACAAACGGAAATTCTGTCTGAGCTGCTGACTGTTCTCAGTAAACAAGAGAACGAAGGCAGTGCAATCACCGAGCAAAGTCAAAGCCAAGGGCTCCCTGCTAAAACCCTGTTAGAAAAACATGGAAGGAAAGTGGGTTCTGTTTAGAAAGACTCTACAGAGAGTTCTGAACAGAAACAGAGTACTGGGGAAGGAGGGTAACAGAGGGGACAGGCTAGGCCTGGCTAGAATAATGAAGCACGCCGTTATTAATGAGCAAATCGGCCAGCAAGTTCAGGGTTGAAGAGATAAGCCATGAGTTGCGAATCTCCAGAACTTATAGGTCGATTTACACAGTTTGCTTCACACAAATGGCACCTCGCCCTTAGCCTCCCCGTTATTTTTAAGAATTTGCTGGATTGGCACATTAATTGCCCATTAATCTCGCCACAGAATGAACAGAATAGGCTGGACCAGGATAAGAACTTAAGAATTAGGAGCAGGAGTAGGCCATTCGGCCCCTCGAGCCTGCTCCGCCATTCAATAAGATCATGGCTGATCTTCTACCTCAACTCCACTTTCCTGCATTATTCCTATATCCCTTGATTCCCCGAGAGTCCAAAAATCTATCGATCTCAGTCTTGAATATACTCATCGACTGAGCATCCACAGCTCTCTGGGGTAGAGAATTCCAAAGATTCACAACCCTCTGAGTGAAGAAATTTCTCCTCATCTCAGTCTTAAATGGCCGACCTCTTATCCTGAGACTGTGACCCCTGGTTCTAGACTCTCCAGCCAGGGGGAAACAGCCTCTCAGCATCGACCCTGTCAATCCCCCTCAGAATCTTGTATGTTTCAATGAGATCACCTCTCATTCTTCTAAACTCCAGAGAGTATAGGCCCATTCTACTCAATCTCTCCTCATAGGGCAACCCTCTCATCCCAGGATACACCAGGTCAAGCTCGGCTAGTCCAGGCCTGGCTTGGCCCCCCCTTACAGAGTTTACGAAGCTAGTGAAAGCCGACTAAATTCACATAGAGCCATATGTCAGATCTGAGTGTCAGAAACATGCCAGGCTGTCAACATCTTGTTTGTGATGTTCCTGAAATAAATTGCTTCAATCCCCCCCACACACATCCTGGGATTACTGCTGCTGAGCTCCTGTGATGAGTTGCTGGATGACGGCAGAGCCAGTCGCTGCGGGAGGTCGTGGTCTGTGAAGGTACATTAAATAACACTGCAATGCTCAGCCCATATCACAGTGCTCTTTAACAGAGAGTGGGCCAAACAGAAGCGGGGTTAGTGGCTGGTAACAACCCCGATAAGAGTAATTCTCATGCTGACACTGACAGCTGCAGTAATGGGACTGGTAGCGATCGCAAACCCAAGGTCATGTGGCCGGACTTCCGCACTTTCCCGCTATCTCTAATTTCTCCAGTTTTTCTATTCGCCGCCCCGTCCTCTGCAGCCCCCGCACCTCCCCAACCCCGCCATGCTGAACTCTTTCACATTCTCCCGTCTGATTAGAGAAGCTTCCTCTCGAGCAGGGGGGTGAGAGCTTCGATTCCTGTCGCTGACAGAGACCCCAGCCCCTGGGGAATCACTGTTATTGGTCAGGTTTCTGTATCTGCGCAACTCAAAGTGCCCCTGAGCTTTTGACTGGAGAAAGGACAAAGGGTGCCGTAGGCTTCAGAGCAGGATAATTAGCCCCGCCAGCGGCAGACTTTGCCACTTCAGCACCAGCTGGGGGTGGGGGGAATGCATGGACTGGGACGATGGGTCTGGGCAGGAGACACAGCAGGAATTGGGATGGGGAGGGCAAGGGGGGTGGGGGGGGGGCGCAGGATGGAGGGGGCAGGGTGGAGGGGGCAGGATGGAGGGGGTAGGGTGGAGGGGGTAGGGTGGAGGGGGCAGGGTGCAGGGTGGAGGGGGCAGGATGGAGGGGGTAGGGTGGAGGGGGCAGGGTGGAGGGGGTAGGATGGAGGGGGCAGGATGGAGGGGGTAGGATGGAGGGGGCAGGATGGAGGGGGTAGGATGGAGGGCAGGATGGAGGGGGTAGGATGGAGGGGGCAGGGTGGAGGGGGCAGGATGGAGGGCAGGATGGAGGGGGTAGGGTGGAGGGGGCAGGGTGGAGGGCAGGATGGAGGGGGTAGGGTGGAGGGGCAGGATGGAGGGGGCAGGATGGAGGGAGGATGGAGGGGGTAGGATGGAGGGGGCAGGGATGGAGGGGGCAGGATGGAGGGCAGGTGCAGGTGGAGGGGGCAGGGTGGAGGGCAGGGTGGAGGGCAGGGTGCAGGGTGGAGGGGGCAGGATGGAGGGGTAGGGTGAGGGGGCAGGGTGGAGGGCAGGATGGAGGGGGCAGGGTGGAGGGGGCAGGGTGGAGGGGCAGGATGGAGGGGGCAGGGTGCAGGGTGGAGGGGGCAGGATGGAGGGGGCAGGGTGGAGGGGCAGGATGGAGGGGGCAGGATGGAGGGGGCAGGGTGGAGGGCAGGATGGAGGGGCAGGATGGAGGGGGCAGGATGGAGGGGAGGGGGGAGGGGGAGGATGGAGGGGGCAGATGGAGGGGGCAGGGTGGAGGGGGAGGATGGAGGGGGCAGGTTGGACGGGGTAGGATGGAGGGCAGGAGTGACATCCTGGGGGGTCACCATTGACCAGAAACTTAACTGGACCAGCCACATAAATACTGTGGCAACAAGAGCAGGTCAGAGGCTGGGTATTCTGTGGCGAGTGTCTCACCTCCTGACTCCCCAAAGCCTTTTCACCATCTACAAGGCACAAGTCAGGAGTGTGATGGAATACTCTCCACTTGCCTGGATGAGTGCAGCTCTAACAACACTCAAGAAGCTCAACACCATCCAGGACAAAGCAGCCCCCTTGATTGGCACTCCATCCACCACCTTAAACATTCACTCCCTCCACCACCGGCGTACCGTGGCTGCAGTGTGTACCATCTACAAGATTCACTGCAGCAACTCGCCAAGGCTTCTTCGGCAGCAGCTCCCAAACCCGCGACCTCTTCCACCTATAAGGACAAGAGCAGCAGGCACATGGGAACACCACCACCTCTAAGTTCCCCTCCAAGTCACACACCATCCTGACTTAGAAGTATATCACCGATCCTTCATCATCGCTGGGTCAAAATCCTGGAACTCCCTCCCTAACACCACTGTGGGAGTACCGTCACCACAAGGACTGCAGCGGTTCAAGAAGGCGGCTCACCACCACCTTCTCGAGGGGCAATTAGGGATGGGCAATAAATGCTGGCTTTGCCAGTGACGCCCACATCCCGCAAATGAATTTTAAAAAAAGATGGAGGGGCAGGATGGAGGGCAGGAAGATGGTTGTGGTGTTTGAAGGTCAACCATCACAGCCCCATGACATCGCTGCAGGAGTTCCTCAGGGCAGTGTCCTAGACCCAACCATCTTCAGCCGCTTCATCAATGACCTTCCCTCCAACATAAGGTCAGAAATGAGGTTGTTTGCTGATGACTGCACAGTGTTCAGCGCCATTCACAACTCCTCAAAAAATGAAGCACTTCATGCCCGCATGCAACAAGACCTGGACGACGTTCAGGCTTGGGCTGATAAGTGGCAGGTAACATTCGTGCCACAGAAGTGCCAGACAATGACTATCTCCAACAAGCGAGAGTCTAACCACCTCCCCTTGACATTCAATGGCATTACCATCGCCGAATCCCCCACCATCAACATCCTGGGGGGTCACCATTGACCAGAAACTTAACTGGACCAGCCACATAAATACTGTGGCAACAAGAGCAGGTCAGAGGCTAGGTATTCTGCGGCGAGTGTCTCACCTCCTGACTACCCAAAGCCTTTCCACCATCTACAAGGCACAAGTAAGGAGTGTGATAGAATACTCTCCACTTGCCTGGATGAGTGCAGCTCCAACAACACTCAAGAAGCTCGACACCATCCAGGACAAAGCAGCCCGCTTGATTGGCACTCCATCCATCACCTTAAACATTCACTCCCTCCACCACCGGCGTACCGTGGCTGCAGTGTGTACCATCTACAAGATGCACTGCAGCAACTCGCCAAGGCTTCTTCGACAGCACCTCCCAAACCCGCAACCTCTCCACCTAGAAGGACAAGGGCAGCAGGGCACATGGGAACACCACCACCTCTAAGTTCCCCTCCAAGTCACACACCATCCTGACTTAGAAGTATATCGCCAATCCTTCATCGTCGCTGGGTCAAAATCCTGGAACTCCCTCCCTAACAGCACTGTGGGAGTGCCTTCACCACACGGACTGCAGCGGTTCAAGAAGGCGGCTCACCACCACCTTCTCAAGGGCAACTAGGGATGGGCAATAAATGCTGGCATTGTCAGTGACGCCCATATCCCATAAACAAATAAAAAAAAGGATAGAGGGGCAGGATCGAGGGGGCAGGATTGTGACTCGATTTCTGATGTTTTGGGATGATGAAAATTCTTTGAAAAGCTTAGTGATAAATTAATGGCTCCATGCATGGGAACACAAGATCAAACAATGAAAACTTTACTTAAACTTTTCTGTGTCCAGTTTCATTTTAGAAATTCCAACACTCCTTCTCGGCCAGACTGTGTGATCCAGCTCTCGATGGGTAGTGACCTTGGCCATCGCTGGTGTAACAGCCAGGGTTCTAGGGCTGATCCGATTACTGTTTTTTTTTTGCCCAATCAGTAAAAATACTCAAGTTGCGCGCCACTTCCATGGGTTAAAGGTCACTGCTCAAACCCAATGAACATCACATACGGTGGCCTCGTGGCGCCACAAACCAAGAGCGTACTAAAAAAAAAAAATTCAGTAGCAACGGATCACGTCTGGGATAAATGTGCGTGTGCATTGCTGACCCGGAAGAAAAGGTGTGAAACTGTGCCTCACAAGCAAGGAGGGTGTCAGCCTCATCCCCAGCCTGTTGATCCCAGAGTCGGGAAGGGCTGTCAGGCAGCGTGCGTGGTCCTGCTGGGTGGTGTTTCCACTTGTGGGGGAGACCAGAACTCGGGGCCATCAACATAAGATAGTCACTAATAAATCCAATGGGGAATTCAGGAGAAACTTCTTCACTGGGAGAGTGGTGAGAATGTGGAACTCACTGCCACAGGGAGTGGTTGAGGTGAGTAGCACAGATTTATTTAAGGGGAAGCTGGATAAACACATGAGGGAGAAAGGAATAGAAGGATATGCTGATCGGGTGAGATGAAGAGGGGCGGGAGAAGGCTGGTGTGGAGCAGAAACACCGGCACAGACCAGTTGGTCCGAATTTTGTTTCTGTACAGTAGACTGGATGTAATGAAAGTGCGGGCGGGCGGTGTTGGGTGGGGACGGGGTTGGCCTGGGCTGCCTTGCCTCCTTTGATCAAATAGTCGCAGCACACGCTCTCTAAGCTCAGTGTCTGGAGGAGGGGAGCAGGGACCACAGAACTGTACCCCAGGAGGGGTCAGACGAGAAAAGAGAGAACATTAGGGATGGGGAGAGAATGAGAAATGGACTGGTAGCATGGCTGTGGGCACAGTGCCGGCACCGAGATCGATGGAAAGGGAACGCACAGAAGCATTAAAAGATTGAGCTGGAGCAGTGCTGAGTGTCGCGTCACTCCGAGACTCTTGCCCTGGGTGTGCTGCTGTCACACAACACAATCAGTCTGTAACAACCTGTTGTAAATTCTTTCATTCTTTCCCCTGCTGTTCAGCAACCGGCGAGGATCTGGGGACTGATCAATATCCCATGATTGCAAGTAATATGAAAACATTATTGAAAGGATAATTCCTAAGTGATACTGCACGGATGAGACAGTGAGCCTGATAAGAAAGTCAGCCAGTCCCATCTCCCTCCTGCTCATAATGAGACATCTCGACAGCCTCTGCATTTAATCGTCTATCTGGCAGTCTCAACACATCAAAGGTTCATCACAGATGCAGCGAAATAAGCTGAGTTCAATTTCCTCCCAACATCACACAGAAGCACAGTCATTTCAATCCATATAAATTACAATTTGAGCTGCGATTACCCGGAATGACAATCCGGTCAGATTTATCTCAGCCTTTACATCAGGCAGCTGAAAACACACCAGCAAGAAGAGAAAGCCCTGACTGTAATCTCCCCGCCTCATTTCACAGTGGACTGCGGACTATTACTTCAGAAATGTGATCGTCATTGCAGTTATCACAAGGCACATTTCTCCATATCATTCAGCTCTCCCCAGGACTCTGAAATGTAATAAAGTGAGGGATGTCACAACATCCATTAATGGAAAGCTGTAAATGTGCAGAAAAACAAACTGGTCATTAGGGCCAATGTACAAGGGGCATCATTCTCAATTCAATTTACTGACGGTTTTCACGCATCCGATTCCATCCATCGCTGCTTGCAGTAGCTGCAGATATTCCTTCTCTCGCCCTTTGATTGCTGCCTTCACCCTCCCCACCTCAGATCCCTTCAAACTGAAATATACTTTCAGCGAGATCATTCCGCGCTTTATGGGCAGCTCCTGTAATCAGAGATAAATATTCTGGGAGTGGGGCAATTCACAACTACTGTCTGCATAAGAAATCTTCAACAGGAGGTCGACACAAGGACCCCTGTTAAACAGGGAATTTGATAATCAGGAGCCCTTTTAAACACATGGTGAGAGGGAGTCTCACTCTAACAGGGTTCTGTCCTCAATACATAGCCCAACAGTGACAGTGTGAGGGAGCTGGATAAACATCAGTAGTGATACAGTCAGTAACACAGGGCGGTGGGAGAGGGTTTACTGAGTGACAGTGTGAGGGAGCTGGATTAACATCAGTAGAGATACAGTCAGTAACACAGGGCGCTGGGGGGAGAGGGGTTACTGAGTGACAGTGTGAGGGAGCTGGATTAGCATCAGTAGTGATACAGTCAGTAACACGATGCTGGGGGAGAGGGGTTACTGAGTGACAGTGTGGGGGAGCTGGATTAACATCAGTAGAGATACTGAAAGTAACACAGGGCGCTGGGGGAGAGGGGTTACTGAGTGACAGTGTGAGGGAGCTGGATTAACATCAGTAGAGATACAGTCAGTAACACAGGGCGCTGGGGGGAGAGATGTTACTGAGTGACAGTGTGAGGGAGCTGGATTAACATTAGTAGAGATACAGTCAGTGACACAGGGCGCTGGGGGAGAGGGGTTACTGAGTGACAGTGTGGGGCAGCTGGATTAACATCAGTAGTGATACAGTCAGTAACACAGGGCGCTGGGAGGGGTTACTGAGTGACAGTGTGAGGGAGCTGGATTAACATCAGTAGAGATACAGTCAGTAACACAGGGCGCTGGGGGAGAGGGGTTACTGAGTGACAGTGTGAGGGAGCCGGATTAACATCAGTAGAGATACAGTCAGTAATACAGGGCACTGGGGGGAGAGGGGTTACTGAGTGACAGTGTGGGGAGCTGGATTAACATCAGTAGAGATACAGTCAGTAACACAGGGCGCTGGGGGGAGAGGGGTTACTGAGTGACAGTGTGAGGGAGCTGGAAGATACAGTCAGTAACACAGGGTGCTGGGGGAGGTGTTACTGAGTGACAGTGTGAGGGAGCTGGAAGATACAGTCAGTAACACAGGGTGCTGGGGGGAGAGGTTACTGAGTGACAGTGTGAGGGAGCTGGATTAACATCAGTAGAGATACAGTTAGTAACACAGGGCGCTGGGGGAGAGGGGCTACTGAGTGACAGTGTGAGGGAGCTGGATTAACATCAGTAGAGATACAGTCAGTAACACAGGGCGCTGGGGAAGAGGGGTTACTGAGTGACAGTGTGAGGGAGCTGGATTAACATCAGTAGAGATACAGTCAGTAACACAGGGCGCTGGGAGGGGTTACTGAGTGACAGTGTGGGGAGCTGGATTAACATCAGTAGAGATACAGTCAGTGACACAGGGCGCTGGGGGAGAGGGGTTACTGAGTGACAGTGTGAGGGAGCTGGATTAACATCAGTAGAGATACAGTCAGTAACACAGGGCGCTGGGGGGAGGGGTTACTGAGTGACTGTGAGGGAGCTGGATTAACATCAGTAGAGATACAGTCAGTAACACAGGGCGCTGGGGGAGAGGGGTTACTGAGTGACAGTGTGAGGGAGCTGGATTAACATCAGTAGAGATACAGTCAGTAACACAGGGCGCTGGGGGAGAGGGGTTACTGAGTGACAGTGTGGGGGAGCTGGATTAACATCAGTAGAGATACAGTCAGTAACACAGGGCTCTGGGGGGAGAGGTTACTGAGTGACAGTGTGAGGGAGCTGGATTAACATCAGTAGAGATACACTCAGTAACACAGGGTGCTGGGAGGGGTTTATGGAAGCTGGTGATGCTGTCACTGTCTATGTGTTAATATTGGACTGGAATGGTGGTATGTTTTGCCTTAGTCGTTGTTAATTAGCTTCAATCACTATGTGACAGTAACAGCTGGGTGGAATGTTTTATTTAAAGTTATACTGAATCCATTAATAGGATAGAGTACAGCGATAAATTATGCGTCGCAGATTTGCCTTGTCAATGAACCGCTGTGAGAGCATATAGCATTCACCTGCACGTCAACCGTTAACCAAGCTCCTCAATCATGTTCACCTATTCGTACCAACTGTTTATGTATAAATTGTTTCTTTGTTTTTACGAATTGCTGGCCGAATAACCTGCAAAGTTGCAGCAGGAGCATGGAGCAATGCGGATAGTGCGACGTGACATTGCGGCTGGTGCTTAGTGCCGTGTGTGGTGGGCTCTTCCAGTCAGACTTGGATACTTCAGGGATCCATTAAGCTCCCATTTACACCTCCATTAGACCCATCTTTTGCTACTTTACTTATCCCATTACCATCTCCTTTTGCCTCGCACCATCATCTCTTTTGTCATTTAATCTCTCCTGCCTTCCATCCTATCACAGTCCTTCCCTTTGTGCTTTCCTTCCCTTCCCCCTTTCCCTGCCTCTGTACTTGCTTAAAACCTGATACATCTCTAAATTTGACGAAAGGTTACCGACCTGAAGCGTTAACTCTGTTTCTCTCTCCACAGATGCTGCCTGACCTGCTGAGTATCTCCAGCATTTACTGTTTTTATTTCAGATTTCCAGTATCCGCAGTATTTTGCTTTTGTGTAAGTTCCCATATCTGTATGCTCCTGACTCCCTGCTGTCTGGAGAAGCAAGCTCCAGATAGTTACACAGAATTACATCGAATCTACAGCGCAGAAACAGGCGGTGTTTATATTCCACACGAGCCTCCTCCCATCCTATTTCATCTCACCTTATCAGCATATCCTTCCATTCCTTTCTCCCTCATATGTTTATCTAGTTTTCCCTTAAATGCATCTATGCTTATTAGCCTCAATAACTCCCTGTGGTAGCGAGTTCCACATTCTAACCGCTCTCTGCGTAAAGAAGTTTCTCCTGAATTCCTTATTGGATTTATTAATGACTATCTTATATTGACGGCCCCTAGTTCTGGTCTCGCCCACAAGAGGAAACCTCTTCTCTACGACTACCCTATCAAACCCTTTCATAATTTTAAAGACCTCTATCAGGTCACCCCTCAGCCTTCTCTTTTCTAGAGAAAAGAGCCCCAGCCTGTTCATAGAATCATAGAATGGTTACAGCACGACAGGAGGCCAAACGGCCCGTCGAGCCCGTGCTGGCTCTCTGCAACAGCACTTCAGCTAGTCCCACTCCCCCGCCCTTTCCCCGTAGCCCTGCAAATTTTTTCCCACCAGGTACTTTTCCAATTCCCTTTTGAAAGCCATGATTGAATCTGCCTCCACCACCCTTTCAGGCAGTGCATTCCAGACCCTAACCACTCGCTGAGCAAAAAACTTTTTCCTCATGTCGCCTTTGATTCTTCTGCCAATCAACTTAAATCTGTGTCCTCTGGTTCTCGACCCTTCTGCCAATGGGAACAGTTTCTCTCTATCTACTCTGTCCAGACTCCTCATGATTTTGAACACCTCTATCAAATCTCCTCTCAACCTTCTCTGCTCCAAAGAGAACAATCCCAGCTTCTCCAGTCTATCCACATAACTGAAGTCCCTCATCCCTGGAACCATCCTTGTAAGTCTTTTCTGCACCCTCTCTAAGGCCTTCACATCCTTCCTAAAGTGTGGTGCCCAGAATTGGACACAATACTCCAGTTGAGGCTGAACCAGTGTTTATAAAGGATCATCGTAACTTCCTTGCTTTTGTAGTCTATGGGCTGGATTTTGAAACTGGGGATGTGATGGAGGCGGGACTCCCACTTTTTGGGTTGTAGTCCCACCTGCATCAACTTGTGGCCAACCCACTGTATTTTCCCTTGATTGACCTTGTTGAGCCCGCCCAGCGGGCTCAGCAGGCCAATTAAGGGCCACCCGGCAACAGGTGACGTCACAGATTGACATTTCATCTGTCAAGAGCTTTTGACAGATGAAATATCAGCGTTTGACAGCTCTTTGAAGCTGTCAAACACTGACAATCTGTCCTCTAAGTTAATTCCTTCCTCTCAGGCTGATTTAGAGATCTCTGCAGAACAAAAAGCAGAGGCTGCAGCTTTTGACAGCTCAACGGCCATTCTGCTTTCTGTGCCGGTGAGATTTCTGACTCCCGAGACCTGAAGGGCTGACACCTGCAGGAGGAAGTTAAGGTAAGTAAAACTTTTTTCCACACTTTACACTTACCTTACACACTTACCTCTGCACACATGCACCCATCACTTACCTGCCCACCGGACATATCGACCCCTCCAACCCCTGCAGACCCACGGTCTGCCTCGCTGAAACGGCGTGGCTGGGACCTGTCGGGAAGCCCATATTTCAGGCATAAAAATAGGGATTAGGCAAAAAACTGCCTGTTAACTACCTGTTAACAGGCAGTTCATTGCCACTAATCCCCTTCCCACCTCGGGGAGGCGGGTCCCAGCACAGGTCGGGTACCCGCCTCCAGTGAAACTGGCATGGAGGCGAGTTGGAGGCGGGATGGGACCCCCGATTCAGCTATTTTCAATCCAGTCCCGCCTCCAAACCCGCCTCCACGGCTCAATGAAAATTCTACCTTATGCCTCTGTTATGAAGCCCAGGATGCTGTAAGCTTTTTTAACCGCTTTCTCAACCTGCCCTGCCACCTTCAATGATTTGTGCACATATACCCCCAGATCTCTCTGTTCACTGCACCCCCTTTAGAATTGTACCCTTTAGTTTATATTGCCTCTCTTCGTTCTTCCTACCAAAATGTATCACTTTGCACTTTACTGCTTTAAATTTCATCTGCCACATGTCCACCCATTACACCAGCCTCTCTATGTCCTCTTGAAGTCTATCACTATCCTCCTCACTGTTCACTATACTTCCAAGTTTTGTGTCATCTGCAAATTTTGAAATTTTGCCCTGTACACCCAAGTCTAAGTCATTAATATATTTTCAATCTTTCCTGATAGGTATAACCTCTCAGTTCTGGTATCATCCTTGTAAATCCTTTTTGCACTTTCTCCAGTGCCTCTATATCCATTTTATACTAGGAGACCAGACCTGTGCACAGTATCTAAGTGTGGTCTAACCAAGGTTCAAAATAGAAAAACACTCACTGCTGACACCGTGGAGTCCCGCCCGATCCAGATTCTGACCGGGCCTTGATTTAGGCGGGAGCATCGTTAAGGATACAAATTGGGGTCCTGCGATGTATATAGGACCCGATTCAATTTTAGTCTTCGAACAGGAAGTAAGCGAACTACACGAGCCCTGCCCAGTGGAACTCAGCATAGAGTGGACTAACCAGAGATCCTTCAACCAACATCATTCAACCAACATCATCTGATCATCATCTCATTGCTGTTTGTGGGAGTTTGCTGTGCGCAAATTGGCTGCCGTGTTTCCTACATTACAACAGTGACTATACTTCAGAAGTACTTCATTGGCTGTAAATGTCCTGAGCTCATCAAAGGCACTTTATAAATGTAAGTTCTTTCTTTCCTGAAGTCAAGAGTCATTGCTAAACTCTTTTTTATTGAACAGGAAGCAAGAGGACTTTCCGAGCCCTGCCCGGTGGAACTCTGTGTAGAGCCAGAGGTCCTTAAACCACTGGAGCCGCTCAGGAAATGCTCCAGGTAAGTGACAGGTGTTCAGCGCTATAGCCAGGATCTTGTCAAGGTCCCATAGCCTTCAATGGGTCCAGTGCACTCATCTGCTTCTTAATGTCATGTGGAGTGAACTGAATTGGCTAGATATTGCCATCTATGATGGTGATGGCCTCAGGAGGAGGCTTAGTAGGATCATCTGCTGAGCACATTTGGCTGAAGACAATTGCAAACATTTCAGCCTTGCCTATTGAACTCACGTACTGGGCTCCACCACAGTTGAGGATGGGGATGCTCATGGAGCCTCCTCCTTCTGTTAGTTGCCTGGCTGTCAACCACCATTCTCGACTGGATGTAGGAGGGCTACTGAGCTTTGGTATGACCCAGAAAATGCTGGCCCATTGGAGCTGAAGGAGAAGATACGTTAAAGTTTCGGGTCATCGGAACTTTTGACTTATATGCAAATCAGTTCTGGATATGTTGACAGGGTGAGATGAAAAGGTATGGGAGGAGGCTTGTGTGGAGCATAAACAACTGACTAAAAGGGCTGTTTCTGTGCTGTAAAATTCTATGTCATTCTTTGTAGTTCAGAACAGGTGAAGTCAGGCCTCAGATAACAAATGCTGAGAGATTCAGGTGTGGGGGAACCAGTACTGAAGTGTAAGGAGGGTCTGATAACAAACACTAGGACCTTTAGGTGTGGGTGGTCCATTATGGAGGGTTTGGGCATATGCACAGCTCGCTGTGCCTGAACTTCTTATGACAAGTGGTCATCGGTGATTCTGTCCCTCCCCAGCAGGAATACCTGAGTCCTGTTAACTCACCCAGATGGAAGAGGATGATTTCAGCTTGTGAATGTAGATCTACACTTCAGAGACAGTCAATGAAGGAATTCAAATTGAAAGTTTGTATTCAGTGATCCGAGGAACGAAGCTTTCTATCTGGGTCCATTCAAGGGCGTTTATCTGTAGCATGTAACTTAACCCCCAGCCAATGCAAAAATATATTCTCATCATGATGACAGTAATTGTGCTGTGGGTTCCCAACTCTGGTTGGACGTATTCCTGGAGGTTTCATCACATGACCTCCTGCCTCCAACTTCCCCGCCCCCGCCATTGGTCGGCCAACACGTCCATCCTCGCGGGGCCCCGCTCCCGCCATTGGTCGGCCAACACGTCCATCCTTGCGGGGCCCCGCCCCCACGCTCCCGCCATTGGTCAGCCAACACGTCCATCCTGGCGGGCTCCCCCCCCCACACTCCTGCCATTGGTCGCCCAACACGTCCATCCTTGCGGGGCCCCGCCCCCCACGCTCCCGCCATTGGTCGCCCAACAAGTCCATCCTCGTGGGGCTCCGCCTTCCCATGGGCAATTGGACACCGAATAGACTCTTCGTTACCCGATTGGATAATTTTTGACTCTCAGTCAAACGGCCTTTTTTCCCCATCGCCAGCCAATATTTTTATAACTAATGAACGAAAGTGTTAAAAAAAAACACAATTTATTTCTAATACCGCAATGATTTTTCTCCCTGGCTAGTCAGAGCAGTGTCCTGGAGATTCATCTTCAATTCCTGGAGACTTCAGGCCATTCCTGAGAGTTGGCGACCCTGTGTAGGGGGTCTGGTCGGTATCAGGCAGAGATACAGACCGGGACTGGGAGCAAAAGCATGAATCTCAGCAGCGGCCCCTTAACGGCTTAACGTAGCGACTGTCACGTCGCACTAAATCCACGCTCGCTGTGAAGGAACAGTTTGAATTCTGCTGACTGACTTATTTATCTAACACAAACTGTAAATAAGTACTACACGGCAGCAGAAAGTCTGCTTAGCAGATTTACCCAGACAGACACCGATGGCACATTACAGGAGCAAGACAGGGCTCGGTGTCCTCTGGGAATCGAACGCTATTGGAAGAAACTATCACATTCGGTCTCCTAAGGCCTAAAGCAATTTAAGATGGAGAATTGGCAATAATTATGCAAATTATGACCTGAATTCCTTCGCAATACAAACAGAGGAAATTTAAACCCATGTGACTGATTAGCAGCTCACACTGGGTTTGCCCTGAGTCCCCACAATATCTAACAATATCTAACCCCACTCTGACAGTGGGAGCCCAGGATTCTTCGGGTTGTTTGTTAATTCTTATGATGGTTTTTATGTTCTCGAACAGTTCACGGTTCTGATTAAATGCCATCATTCCTGGATGCAAACTCAACTCAGGAGACTGCAAATGTTCTTTTACATTGAAGGAAAGAGAAAGAAATCTTGCGATTGTACAGCGCTTCACTGCATGTCTCAGAGACATCTCAGAGTGCTTCACACAATGAATAAAGCTCAGTCGTCAATGGTCATTCATCGATTGCTATTTGTGGGATCCCACTGTGCGGAAAATGGTTGCTGCTTTTACCTACATAACAAGTGGTTGTAATTAATTCCACATGAAGGGGCTTTTTTTGTTAGAACAAAGCAAATTACGGGGCGATATGACAGAAGTGTTTAAAATTATGAAAGGATGGGACAGGGTGGATAGAAGCAGACTATTTCCGGTAGTTGAGTGGTCTAGAACGAGGGGCCAGAGATTCGATATTAAATGTGAGAGATTGAGAACCGAGGGCAGGAGAAACCTCCTCACACAGAGAGTGAGGCTGTGGGATTCACTCCCAGGGTCAGAGGTTGAGGCAGAAACTGTGTCAACATTCAGGATTAGATTGGAGAGGGGGATGAAGGGAAAGGGGTTGAAGGGATATGGGAACAGGGTGGGTAAACGTGACTGGGACTGTTTGCTCGTGTAAAAAAAAACACGGACTGGTTAGTCTTTGGTTCCTTGTTGTAACTTCTATGTAAGGGCTTCTGAGAGATGTGCTGAGGCCTACACAAGTACAACTCTGTCTATATAATCTCTAGTCCAATTTATACACCAGTCCCCACTCTATTATTCCCATTGTGATAGATAAAGTTTATCTGTGAATGACACATCCCCCAATCAGCGATGGACTTTAATGCAAATCAGATGCAGATGGAGCCTCGCTACAGGTGGGATTCCATGATACCCCTGTCTGCTTGAAGGAGACAATGGCCCTTGTCACCTGAACTATGAGACTTTACTTTTTAAATCAGATAAGAATAGAAAATGCTGGAAACACTCAGCTGGTCAGGCAACATCTGTGGAGGGGGAAACGTAGGGTTAACAATTCAGGTCGATGACCTTTCCATCAGAGGTTTTCAGTGTTGGACTGAATTTTGAGCCTTGTTTATAACCACTGAAGGAATCATTCTGGCGCAGAGAGATGTTACTGATTAATCATCAGGCTTCTCAAAGGAAGAACGTCAAGAAACCAGCCAGTAAAGTGAGCGTCGATTGGTTAGCACCAAAACTCTCTTCTTGCTTTGTTCCTTTAAATCTATGGTGTCCTCGAGGTGCCAACTCGCACAGTACCTCTCGAGGTGCCAACTCGCACAGTACCTCTCGAGGTGCCAACTCGCACAGTACCTCTCGAGGTGCCAACTCGCACAGTACCTCTCGAGGTGCCAACTCGCACAGTACCTCTCGAGGTGCCAACTCGTACAGTACCTCTCGAGGTGCCAACTCGCACAGTACCTCTCGAGGTGCCAACTCGTACAGTACCTCTCGAGGTGCCAACTCGTACAGTACCTCTCGAGGTGCCAACTCGTACAGTACCTCTCGTGGAAAAGGCTTCGTATCATTTTGAAGGACACTATTTTGTCACTATACAGGTCGCTGGTCAGACTGAATCTGGAGTACTGCGCCCAGTTTTGGATCCCCCCACATGGTGGGTGATATAGTGGCCTTGGAAAATATCCAGAGAAGAGATACGAGAAAAATTCCTACTTTAAAGAACCTTAGGGAGGAAGTGTTTAGTCAAGATGCTCCGGCCATCCTGAGTGTGGGGCAGGCTTGATGGACCAGCTGGTCTTTTCCTGCCTGTCAATCTCGTGTCCCTAGTCAGAAATGGTGCTGTTGAACATGAGGTCAGAGCGATGGTGGTTCTGTCAGGTAGCAGAGGGAATCATTCAAAGGAAATAGCTTCACAGGAAATGACCCATTCATCTTCATTGTGCAAGCTGCAGGCTTCGCCTACTTGCTAGTTCCTAATTCATGTCATCTTCTCTCCTACTCCTTTCAGACTCGCTGGTTTCTGGCTCTGTGGGGCCTTGGACAATCGCCAAGAAACGTCAATTGTTTTTAAAAAGTGTCAAACCTCACTTCTATTGATAGTGATGGAAGCAGAAAGGAGCTCAGCATTTGATTAATGATGTGAACGGTTATGAGGATGGACTTTGTATTAAACAATTTGGGAATCATTCAATGACTCCCAGGTTTATACAATGAGTAGTTGAGACATGTAGACTAGAAAGGTCCCAGGTTTGTGCTAAGTTACCTAATCTCAGCTGAGACCAGTAGTAGGGTGACTGCAATTTGGCCTCAGCACCCCTTGTGTTACGAAGAGGAATAAATCAGTCAGCGTTCCCACTCCTGATCACCATCGCTGGGCAGTCCATGTGTGAGGGCAGCACTGGGCTCAGCTGAGATTCTGCACAAGTTGATCGTCTTGCCAGTACGCACTGTCAAAATTCATACAACAACAATTTGTATTTATATAGCGCCTTTAACGTAGTAAAACGTCCCAAGGTGCTTCACAGGAGAGCTATCAAACAAAATTTGAC
This sequence comes from Squalus acanthias, assembly GCA_030390025.1. Classification (NCBI taxonomy): domain Eukaryota; kingdom Metazoa; phylum Chordata; class Chondrichthyes; order Squaliformes; family Squalidae; genus Squalus; species Squalus acanthias. Next base: position 61,699,256 of record CM059445.1, read on the forward strand.
ACCGAGCCACATAATTAGGGCGGATGACAGGTTTTAAGGAGCGTCTTAAAGGTGGAAAGAGAGGTAGAGGAATGGAGAAGTTTATGGAGGGAATTCCAGAGCTTAGGGCCTTGGCAGCTGAAGGCACGGCCGCCAATAAGGGAGCGATTAAAATCGGGACTACACAAGAGGCCAGAATTGGAGGAACGCAGAGATCTCAAAGGGTTGTAGGGCAAAGGTCAACTGGGAGTGGGTAGCAGAGATCAATCAGCACTCACAGTGAGAGACAATGCTTTCAGGAGCACAGGGGAGAGTAGAAGAAACTAACATGAAAAATATCAAAGAATCTATTAGAATTAAATAATTTCTGGCTCAAATAACTATGGGTCTGTGACAGAGAGCTTCAGATTGTATCTCATCACAGGAAGGATTGCAGCTATTCCACATGGGTGACACTGGTGAAGATAATGAAGATAGTGAAGGTGGCTTTGTCACTAATAAGATAGATAAGGGAGCACCTATAGACGTTATCTATATGAACTTCCAGAAGGCATTTGATAAGGTTCCACACAAATAATTATTGGCAAAAATGAGAGTGCACGGAATTGGAGATAACCCTTTGACTTGGGTTGGAAATTGGCTAGATTTTCCATTTTCCGTGAAATCCCGAGCAGGTGTAGGGCAGAGCGCAAATCATATTTGGATCTACCGGAGTTACCCTAATTAAAATAATCGAGGTCAGCTCCAGGCTTCAGGACTGCCACTGACGCAGTTTGCGTGTGGGGGCGGGGGGAATCTAATGGGCAGCAGCAGCATTTAAAGGTCTGCGACAATGTTCCCTTTAAGCTGCGTGGCTGCGCAGCGCTCTGGACCTCCCGCGCAGCCGGCTCACTGTCTTTTCAATGGGAATAACTGCGCGTGCACAGTATTCTGAATGGGCCGCGCACCCAACAAAAAAATTAAAGAGAACATTGGTCTGCAGCATCTGAATAGGTAGAGAGTGGGGATAAAGGGTATGTGATTGGCGGGATGTGACAAGTGGTGTTCCCCAGGGATCTGTACATGGGGCCTCAGCTTTTCACCGCATTTATTAATGACTTGGATGAAGGAATAGAGAGTTGTATATCCAAGTTTGCAGATGACATTCAATTAGGAGGGACAGTAAATAGTCTGGATGGGAGCAGGAAGTTGCAAGGGGACATAGACAGATTAACTGAGTGGGTAAAACTAGGGCAGATGGGTGTAATATGGGCAAGTGTGAGGTCATCCACTTTGAACCTAAGAAAGATAAATAGGAAGATATTATGAACTGTAGAAGGGCAAAGAGATTTGGGAATCCAAGTACAGAAATCATTTAAAGCTAATAGACAGTATAAAAAGTAATCTGGGTATGGCCACACCTGGAGTACTGGGTGCAATTCTGGGCACTGGTACAATTCTGGCCATTACTTTGCAAAGAGGGTAATGAATCTGTGGAACAGACTGTTACCTTTAAGGATCAGGAGAGAGAATGTTCAAGGATTCAATACTCTTAAGGAATAAATTGGACCCTGATAAAATGTTGGAGATTGGCACAAACTCTAGAATCAGGTACACGGGGTGAAGTTTAGAAGAGGGAAGGTGAACAGATTTAACCGTTTTACACAGACGGTGGTGAATCTGACAAACAGACTGTACAGGAGCGCAGTGGACGCAGAGTGTGGAAATATTTAAGGGAGATGAGCATAAATCACTGTCCGCACCATCACCACACGGACTGCAGCGGTTCAAGAAGGAGGCGCACCACCATTTTCTCAAGGGCAACTCGGGACGGGCAATAAATGCTGGCCTTGCCAGTGACGCCCACATCTCAAGAATGAATTAAAAAAAAAAAAAATTTGAGGGTGTGGACGGTGAAGAGGTATTAGTTTTCGGGGCCAGATAAATGGTCTGCAGTCTTTTCGATTGCTGTACCTTCCTATGTTCTGCTGGTTGCCACCTCTCTGCACTGGGTAAGTGGGAAATATCTATGTTTAAATGTATTTTCCTTACATTTGGGGACAGAATTCAGACAGAAGCTCTACGAACGCTGCATAACAACAACAACAACTTGCATTTATATCGTAGAATCATAGAATGACACAGCACAGAAGGAGGCCATTTGGACCATCGTGCCTGTGCTGGCTCTTTGAAAGAGCTCTCCAATTAGTCCCACTCCCCCTGCTCTTTCCCCATAGCCCTGCAAATGTTTCCCCTTCAAGTATTTATTCAATTCCCTTTTGAATGTTACTATTGAAGCTGCTTCTACCGCCCTTTCAGGCAGCGCATTCCAGATCACAACAACTCGCTGTGTAAAAAACTATTTCCTCATGTCACCTCTGGTACTTTTGCCAAAACAGTTTCTCCTTATTTACTTTATCAAAACCATTCATGATTTTGAACACGTCTATTAAATCTCCTCTTAACCTTCTCTGCTCTAAGGAGAACAACCCCAGCTTCTCCAGTCTCTCCACAAAACTGACGTCCCTCATCCCTGGAACCATTCTAGTAAATCTCTTCTGCACCCTCTCCAAGGCCTTGACATCCTTCTAAATAAAGTGTGGTGCTGAGGTGTAACCAGTGTTTTATAAAGGATTAACATAACTTTCTTCCTTTTGAACTCTATTCCTCTATTAATAAAGCCAAAATTGGGGAAGTGCAAGAGGCCAGAATTGGAGATGGGGTTGTAGGGCTGGAGGAGGTTACAGAGACAGGGAGGGGCAAGGCCATGGAGCAATTTGAAAACAAGGATGAGAATTTAATTTTTTTTTTAAAAATCATTCTAAAAATTCCTCAGGTGCTGCCTTTGTGCCCATGAAGGATGCTTCGGATGATCAGATTGTCTAGGGCTGAGGGGGCTCAGGAAGCAGATTAACAGTTACTCAGTCAGAACTAGCTGGTGATTGACTTTTCCGCTGTGGAACCTCTCATTGTGAGTCTAATAGACTCATTTTCAGAGTAATTCCATAAATCGCACACCTCGCCAACAGAGCAAAGATAGAATCTAAAGCCTCCTGCACCTCGCATATCAGATTCAATTAATGTGAAATTTTGGTCAATTCAGAGGTGCATTTCTTGTACTAAAACCGACAGATTAGTTTTCTATCGTTCCCTCAGGAGTCAAACTCATTCCGAAGTTGGATTCACGTCCTTTTTAAGAGTTTAGACACAGTCAATTCTCCATTTTGTTGGTATGGGTTTTTCCCCCAATTTTTCTCTCCAGGCACTGGCTCTCTCTGGGATACGGATTCCATGGGCTTTGGCTGCCCCCTGCACCTCAGCCAAGAGTGAGCCTTGGCAGTGAGTGTTGGAGGGATTATCTTAAATTTGTGCCCTCTCGTTATTGTCTCAGCGACCAGTGGAAACACTCTCATATTTACCTTATCGGGACCCTTCATAATCTTGAAGACCTCTATCAGGTCACCCCTCAACCTTCTCAGTTGTAATGAATAAAGCTTCAACTTTGTAACTCCAACCCCTCTTCCTTGGTGACACCCTAGTGAATTTACACTGCTCCTTTCCCATTGCCTTTGTATCCTTCCTATAATGGGATGCCCAAAACCACAACAGGGGGGAAGGTAGTGATTAGGCAAAGTGATATCTAGATTTTAAATCTTGTAAATTGTAGAAGGAAAGAAAAATTGAGGGAGGTAAGGAGTTCTGTGGTTTTCAGATGCTGGGAAGGATTAGATTAGAGGTGGTGTGATGAGTTTTGATTTCCTCAGAGGATGCAAGGAGGAGGAAGAGTTTGTAAAGGCATGGTATTTGTAGCTAAGAAGGAACAAGGGGGTTGTCTAACCAAAGTAAGATCAATAAAATAGAGAGAGAGAAGAAAGTTGCAGTAAAGAGAGAGAGAGAGATTGGAGGTAAGAACAAAGATCAACAACAACTTACATTTCTACTCAAGACATGTGTCCGATCATTTTACAGGACAATGGATCGCAAGTGGATACCAAGGGGAGGACAGAAGAGGGTCAGCGGGGGTAACGGAAAGGTCAAAGATCAGGGTCTTGAGGAGTTTGCAGTTTAGAAGGGAGGTGGCAAAGTGCAAATGCTGAGGGTGGTTGGGGGGGATGGGGGGAAAGAGTCCCAGCGAGTGGGGTGCAAGGTGTCTGATAGAGCAGTCACTGCGTTATAAGCTGGTATCTTTCTTTCGTTTGTGGAAGATTCTCATGCCAAATCTGTCGAGATGATGAACTATGCACATTGATTAAAAAATGGTGAGTTCTCAGGGCCCAGTCTCAATAATCAACAGGTTTTACCTCATAGTTGCTGGATGCTCAAGAATGTAATTGGGTGTCCAACAGCAGTTTAATAACATGACGACCTGATACCGGCCAATTTCTAATTGTTTAATTGACAAAGTTTGTAAATCTTATGATAAAAAGCTCATTGACTATTCTTGAACAATGGAGGCCTGCTCTCAATAAAGGTCTGTCAAAGTGCTTCAGTTAGTCTGTGAAAATTTCCAACTGCTAAATTACAAAAGTGTGAGTGGCATTTAATTAGAAAAACCCTACATTCATATTCCCATCCAGCTGGCAGTAAGTGCTTCGCAGAATGTACGGTCTTCAAGGTGATCTGATTGAGGTATTTCAAATGATGAAGGGAATTGATTCTGTTTGGGTGGACAAGTTAATAGGGAGGGAGGGGAGGAGGAAGGCACATCGGTGCAAAATCAGAAAACACTGGGGCGTACTTGTTTTCACAGAGTCATCGAGCTCTGGAATAGATTGCCAGAACATATGGGTGAGTGTGGAATCGGTACAGGTCTTCAAAGGGGAGCCGGATGAGTTCCTGAGAGTGAAGACATCTTGAAGGGTAGCTGTAATTAGTGATGTCAGTTACCATGTTCTCCTACATTTGCCTGATCACCTTTGAAGGTTGGAAAGGAATTTCTAGAGCATTTTCCTAAATTGGCCTAGGTGTTGTTCATGTTTTCTTGCCTCTCTCAGGAGATGGGAGTGGGTTATGGTGCATGCAGACTGAACCATATCAGGATTGGGCAGGTTAGGTGTACCAGTTGGTCTTATCCTGTACTTTATTGTATGTGCAAATGAATCAGTTACCAAGTTTTCTTGTATTCAAACTGGTGCTTAAGTGTTCATAATTTTATACAACTGTAATAAAAATATTACTAGGGTGTGCAGTGAAGTTATTTGAGAGTGAAGCGAAAGAGCCAAGTATTCCTCCCTGACCTGTTTGACCCCAGTCTGCTCCTGAACAGTGCAGGCTGAACTTATTTAAGTACACTCTGGACCCCGCGGTCCATTAAGCGAGTGCTTTTTTCGAGTATTTACGTGGCTCGTCTACGTTGTCAGTCCAGCTTGTGCCACAGCACGAGTGGAGGTGTTGGCGGGGGGAATGGGGTGGGGGCGTTGGCGGGGGGAATGGGGTGGGGGCGTTGGCAATGGGGTGGGCAGGGCGTGCTGTTGGCGGGGGTAATGGGGTGGGGGTGTTGGCGGGGGGAATGGGGTGGGGGCGTTGGCAATGGGGTGGGCAGGGCGTGCTGTTGGCGGGGGGAATGGGGTGGGGGCGTTGGCGGGGGGAATGGGGTGGGCAGGGCGTGCTGTTGGCAGGGGGAATGGGGTGGGGGCGTTGGCGGGGGGAATGGGGTGGGGGCGTTGGCGGGGGGAATGGGGTGGGGCGTTGGCGGGGGGAATGGGGTGGGGCGTTGGCGGGGGGAATGGGTGGGCAGGGCGTGCTGTTGGCAGGGGGTGCAGTGTCTCGGGGCCTCCTATGCCTTCAAGGGTGTCAGAATACCAGATTTTGTCCTTTAGCGTTGGGTTCTACCCTGAATTCGAGCTGGGTAGACGTCGTTTAGGTTTGCCGTTATTACCCATTTCATCATATGATGTGTTTCGATGACTCGGTTAGTGCGGGTATTGATCTCTAACCGTTGGTGCAGACATTGTATCGGGTTACATATCGCTGAATATTTGCAATGTTTCCAGGGTGAGTGCTATTGTAAGCCTGAATATTTTCTTTGAGAAGGCTGTGTACCTTTCGATTTTCAGGAAGCTCATAAGTGTGTTATTTCTTTCTAACCATTTTCCTCTAGCTCCCATTACGAAGCCGAAGTACTTGACTGAAGTGCCTTTGGTCAGGTCTATGATTTGTGGAGTTAAGTGTCCGAACTTCTCACACTTTTTCTCCCATGCCTTCTCAAGCGCTGTGTTATTGTCTTCCCACCTTACCGTAACGTCGACCACTGCCTCCTATCGGGCTTCCACAGTGTTCCGTCCAGTGTCTTGATCCTGGGTTCCACGTATGTGGTCCACCCGTATTTAGATACTAGGGGGGAAAAATTGAGTCACGCCCCCTTTGGGGCACTAATTTCGCTGGGGCGCTACTTTTAGCGCCCTGGAAAAATTAGCGCCCCCGCGGCCGAAATTGAGTGGTAGTGCCCCAAGAGGGAAGCGGGGTGCTACTGGAAGCGCCCCGCCTCCCTCTTGGGGCGCTGCAAGGGAATATCGCAGTGCTACGTGCCACAGCGCACATGTTGCGCTGCGGTATTGCAGGCCTTCCTCCCTTTCTTAAAGGGGAGGGGCCTTGCGCAGCGCGAGCCCAGCTGGGCCACCAGGGATTGGAGTGCCGGCAAAAGAGTGCGGCACTCAAGAGAAGTGCCGGGCTCATGGAGTGCAGCCGGCACACCACGGGGGAGCGGGTCAGGAGGCCGGGGACGGCAGCGGAGGCAGGTGCTGGCAGGCGGCCAGCAACAAAAATGGCTGCCTGGCACCTCGCCTTTAAATAGTGCCGCCCCGGCCGCAGGTAGGCCCCCCGACCCCGTCGGACATAGCGTCCGGTGGTAAGTCAGGGGGCGCTACCGAAGATCGCAGCTGGGGCGCAAGCGGGGCGCTGCGCAGGGCAATGACGTCATCGCCGGCGGCGCAGCGCCTTTTAGGGCGCTAACAGGAGGCGCAAAGCAACCGAATTTTTCTCCCTAGGTCTTTCAAGTTATCTAGGATCTTATTATGGCGCTTGATTCTAGCATTCTTGACCGACAGGCACCTCCCTGAGATTTGTGCCAGGGTCTCGTTTGCCCTGTGGCATCTTTTGCAAGTTTTAATCATGTTAGCTCGCCCGTATGATAGGGTGCACCTAATTGGGTATAGGTTGCACCTCAGTAGCAGTCCTTTAATGAACTGGGATTGCTTCATTCCGTGGAATGAGTTTGTCCAAGAGTTGGACGTCCTGTCGTTTCGGTAATAGTTTATGCCGGGGCCCTGGCATTGGAGATTCGCCCACCTCGCGAATTCCCATTCTCTCCAACTCGCATACCTGTTCCCAAGCTTAGCTCTCTGACTGGGAGGACCGATGCGTGCACCTCGTATGTCCGTTGCTTCCCCAGGTATGGGTGGCAGGTTACTGCCTTCTGTGCTGTTGCATTGTTTTGTTTCTAGGAATTCCTCAACCTCCCTGAGGGCTTTCTGGTTCCTGAGTTTTGCCACGTTGTTGACAACGCTTTCTGCACAGAACTGGACAGAGGCCTTTATTACTGCATCGTTGGAGCTCTCGAGTGACTCGAGCTTCCTGATGACTGCCGAATGAATTTGGATTTCCAACTTGGGAAGGCCTAGGCCTCCGTCTCTATTACCGGCGTACAGGATTCCGTCCATGACGTCGTTAGGGAGGTGCAGTATCTCCTTAACGACTTCTTAATTAGTTGGTCCAACACTGTGAGTGTGTTCTGAGACGCCTCAGTCAAGATCAGGTGGTAGTAGATTCTTGGAATAATGTGAGTTTTCAGGATCTCGAACTTTTGGGTGGGTTTCAGTTTGGATCCTTTCAGACTCGCAATCCAAGTACTGAGTTTGGCAGCCCATTTATCCTCTGCCACTCCTGCCCATGGGTCTATTCGGGTGCCCAGGTACTTTTCGGTCTCCCCTGGGGGGCGGGGGGATGTAGCTCACAAGACTCCCGTTAATCCACCAGTTCTCGCGGTGGTTATACAGGAAGGTCTTTGCCTGACTTATAAGATCGAAGCCTGCTGTCTTTTTGGTGTTGATATTGAGCCCCGTGTTTTCTCAGAATGACTGTACGATTTTAAGATTTCTGGTCATTCCGGCATAGGAGTTGCTGAGGATGGCTATGTCGTCAGCAAAAGCAAGCGATGAACAATAGATGGACTTGTCGTTCAGTCGCATCGCCACACCCATTTTAGCTCATTCTAGCGAGCATAGGAAGGGGCCCATTGTAATGTTAAAGAGTAGTGGTGAGAGAGGGTCGCCTTGCTTGACGCCTCTCTTTATGAGGATCAGATCGGTTTTGGTTCTGTCACCCTCTATTACCGTTGAAGTATCGGTGTATCGGTCCTCAACTAGGTGAATGAACCCTTTGGGCACGCCTAGTCTCCCGAGTGCCTTGGAAACCATTTTGTGCCCGACTGAATCGAATGCTTTGACCAAGTCCACAAAGACGACGGCCAGCTCCTTTCTGTTCCTCTTTGCCCCCTTTATGATGTTCTGCAGGATGGCAATGTTCTCATTGCAGCCGGGGGTGGTGGCTATAAAGCCCTTTTGCCGAGGGTTGAGTTCCACGGCTTCGCTTAGCCTTTTGGCCATGATCTTGGTAAAGAGTTGCAACAACATGGGTCCGATTGTTATCGGCCGCCAGTTGTCTATGTTTTGAGGAGCTCAGCATCCTCGGTTTTGGGAATCAACACTGTGCGACTTTCTTTCAGTGTCTCTGGGATTGCTGCCGTTTTGAGCCATAGAGTGAAGAGTCGTGGGAGCAGGGTCTCATCATCTCCCATTATGTCTGTGATGTCATCGACATTCATGCCGTCCGGCCCGGCTGCACTTGTCTTGTTGATGCCTGTCCGACCTCCTCTTTCTCTATGGCCCTCATTAGTTCGCTGTATGTTTTCCGGCCTGTGTATGTTGCAAACTTATTGATATTTGCCTTATTATTAGGCTTGGATAGTTTCTCGGTAAAGCCCTTTTCAAGTTCCTCTCTGCTAAGAGGACAACCTGCTGTGGCTGGCGCACCCATGATTGGGCGCACCAGCCTTTTATGGTCTTTTTGATACAATGTCTGTACCCTTTTGTACGCAGCTTTTTTCGTGGCCCATCTCTTTTTAGCGCCAGAGTTAAAAGCTGTTCCGTCTCCGCGCTTTTTCTCATTACCAGCCTTTGGCCTCGTGGTCTTTCGAGGCGCGGCTTTTTTTTATCACCGACTCTGTGACACTTTCGATTAAGCCAAGGCCCAAGGCCTTGCTATCTGGGCCTTTCTTGTCACGGAGGAGTTCCTCAGCTTTGGTGAGCTGGTCATCAAGTTCTCTGTGCTTGGGTATGGCCCCCCGGCGGGCGCAGCACCCGTTTATGCCGAACAGGGTGTAATTCGGTTTGGTCGGTGTCAACGTTTCCCTCCGCGGCTGGGGGCCTGGGCTCGTCACCCACAGTTGTGGGGTTGTTCGGGGCCACTGCTTTTGCTCTTTCGGCCGCTTTTTGGAGGACACGACGTTTGTCTGAAATCTGCTTACTGGTCTTCAATTTCAGTATGTTGGCGATTCTCTTATTAATATCTTGGCAACCTTGGAACTGCTGTTCCAGTTCTGTAAGGAGGGTTGTCTCCTCCTCCGACCAAACATAGTCTCCCCTGCGGGTTTTTCTGGGGAATGAGTGCTGCTCTTCTTTACTCATTCCTCAGTGCAGCGTGTTCGTGCCTCTCGTGCTGACTGAGACCGCTTTGCGTTGTAAACTTGGCCTCGCATGAGAAGGCGCCTTCTGGTTTGGGCAGCCCTCTGCCTTTGCATTTGGCATAGTGGCAGGCAATAGATCGGTATTCGCCGGATTTGCTGCATTTAGAGCACAAGGTTTTAAATGACTTGATCTGGTGTTGTCTCTGGAGGTGAATTCTGAACAGACCAACAGTTTGGTACACCTCGTTGCATCTGTTACAGAACAAGCCGTCAGTCGGGTAATGGATCGTTCTTTCCGCCTGGCTTACAGTCACCGGTGGGCTCAATTGTTACACCTTCATAATAGGTGTTTCCCTCTGCTGCACCTGGGCCCCTGAGGATATCACCTGTGGCTCTCTCTGTTTCCGTTCCCTTGTTGGCATATCGGCTTTTATTATAATAGGTTTGGGTTAGGATGCTATGTGGCGCCCCCTGCGCTGTTGAATAAATGGGGCATCCGCCATCCACCTCTGTTTCGTCATCGCCTTTTGGCTTGTCCGTTCCTTGGACTCTGGCTATAGCAACCAGTTGCCAATAGGGCAGGTAGTAGGATGTTATTTGTCTCTGATCCTCATCTCCGGTCTGAGTGGATGAGGACGTTTTAGCTAGTCCACCAGACATGGATCTAACAATAGTGCAGCATGTGCATTTAGCGCAGTGTGTCTCTGCTAACACATCCGCGGGGACTTTTTTATCCGGGCCAAGTCCCATTCGGGTAGGTTCAACCACTCGAGGTTGACCACAATGTATTTTTTTTGATTTGCTGCTCTAGTCTGCTCGGGCACTGATCTACGCAGATCACAATCCATCTCGTGTTTCTTTCGGAGTCATTTCGCCAACGATAAATAGTTAAATCGCTGTTACCAGCGGGACCAGCGAGGAGGTACGACTCACTGAGGACAGCAAGAACACAAAAGACGCCCCCAGCTGCAGTAACTATCCGAGAGTCATAGTTACTCCCGCTGTTTCCAGGTAGTTCAGCTGCTTACACTTTTTTTACACCGGTTTTACACAAATGCCTGCAGCAACCAGCAGACCCAGGAAACTCCTGTGCAACTCCCTCTTACCAGCGGATGCAACACTTTTTCTTCAAGCTGCAACGGTGGTGTGAGACAAATGAAGGAAATTACAGGCCAAAATCTACTTTGGATTGTCTTCAACACGGTTCCGTGGTTTGAGGCAGTAAGTCTGGCGTGAGTGCCCCTGATTTAGCCGGAGGTAAAGAGGTTAAACTGGGCGATGTCCAGTGCAATGGGGACTGTCACTGCTGTCGTAGCCATATTACTCAGCTCAACCCCAGTGAGAGTCAGCACCTTCAGGAGAGGAGGGGACCCGAACCCCAGTGAGAGTCAGCACCTTCAGGGGAGGAGGGGACCTGTACCCCAGTGAGAGTCAGCACCTTCAGGAGAGGAGGGGACCTGAACCCCAGTGAGAGTCAGCACCTTCAGGAGAGGAGGGGACCCGAACCCCAGTGAGAGTCAGCACCTTCAGGGGAGGAGGGGACCCGTACCCCAGTGAGAGTCAGCACCTTCAGGAGAGGAGAGGACCCGAACCCCAGTGAGAGTCAGCACCTTCAGGAGAGGAGGGGACCTGTACCCCAGTGAGAGTCAGCACCTTCAGGAGAGGAGGGGACCCGTACCCCAGTGAGAGTCAGCACCTTCAGGAGAGGAGGGGACCCGTACCCCAGTGAGAGTCAGCACCTTCAGGAGAGGAGGGGACCCGTACCCCAGTGAGAGTCAGCACCTTCAGGGGAGGAGGGGACCTGAACCCCAGTGAGAGTCAGCACCTTCAGGAGTAGAGGGGAGAAATTTAGCAGGGGAAGAGGATGTCTGACTGAAACCAGACTCTCTGCTACTAAGCTGGCCGTAGTACGGATTCACCAGAACCCAGCTTACCCCAGCCACCACCACCCAACCCTGGTAACATCCTGATAGATCTGATGGGACCCAGACCCAGCTATCCCACACGTTGCTCCTCTGCATACATGCTGCGAGTCCCCTCAAGTGTTCTGGGCCAGTATATCAAGTCTGGACACTGGGCAATGAGCCAAACTCCATTACAGTATAAAATGAACTAATTTAAGTAAGTAAGAACCTGATCATTAAATCAAACCTTACCATAACCTTTCCGAGGGGTATCTTATTAATTGAAAGTGTTCCATTCTCCTTCAAATATAATGTACTTTTCAGTTTTTTTAAATAATTGAATGCTAAAGAACACGTAGATTCAAATTTTTAAAAAGTAATCAAAAAGTAATTTAAAATATTAAATACAATTGAACCTCTCGTTTCAGGATAATCTCCGGTTTCAACCCCGATCAAAGGACAACTTGTTTTAAAAAAACTGCCCATTCGGTTAGAGCATTCAAAACAGTGACATCCTCATCACCCTCCTCTCCTGAAGGTGCTGACTCTCACTGGGGTACAGGTCTCCTCCTCTCCTGAAGGTGCTGACTCTCACTGGGTACAGGTCCCCTCCTCTCCTGAAGGTGCTGACTCTCACTGGGGTACGGGTTCCCTCCTCTCCTGAAGGTGCTGACTCTCACTGGGGTACGGGTTCCCTCCTCTCCTGAAGGTGCTGACTCTCACTGGGGTACGGGTCCCCTCCTCTCCTGAAGGTGCTGACTCTCACTGGGGTATGGGTTCCCTCCTCTCCTGAAGGTGCTGACTCTCACTGGGGTACAGGTCCCCTCCTCTCCTGAAGGTGCTGACTCTCACTGGGGTACAGGTCCCCTCCTCTCCTGAAGGTGCTGACTCTCACTGGGGTTCGGGTCCCCATCTCTCCTGAAGGTGCTGACTCTCACTGGGGTACAGGTCCCTCCTCTCCTGAAGGTGCTGACTCTCACTGGGGTACGGGTCCTCATCTCTCCTGAAGGTGCTGACTCTCACTGGGGTACGGGTCCCTCTCCTCTCCTGAAGGTGCTGACTCTCGCTGGCCACTGCCAGCTCTCTGGTACATCACCAAATGCCCATTCTTCATGTGTGAGCCCAGACAATGAGTGACTGTATGGTATCACAGCCAAAGCTTCTCCAATCTACACCTGATGTTCACACACGTAGCAGGGCCACTGAATAGAGATCAGAAGCGGGATCCCTGGCTGATTCTTCCCTTCCCTCATTCAGAGACGGAGGCTAATTGTACCATTTCTGTGATTTGTGCTGAATCCAGATTATTACAGAGGGCAGCCTGGGCTGTGTGATCGTACCGAGATTGTACTGAGATCCTACCGAGATTGTACCAAGAAATACAGAGATCGTACTGTGATCGTAGGAAGTGTCACCTCAATGTCCTGAGTCGAGATCCACATTCTATCGTTGAGTATATTCAAGGCTGTGATAGAAAGATTTTTGACTCTAGGGGAATCAAGGGATATGGGGATAGGGCGGGAAAGTGGAGTTGAGGTTGAAGATCAGCCATGATCTTATTGAATGGCGGAGCAGGCTCGAGGGGCCGTATGACCTACCCCTGCTCCTAATTCTTATGTTTTATGTATCCATAGGCAAGATGATCCATTTCCACCTGTACCACTCTGTCGCCATGTCTCTAACTCATGCCTATCACAGCTATTGAAACTTTCTTCCACATCATCGCCTCCAGGCTCAACCTGTCCAACACACTCCTCATCTGCCTCTCATGCTCCATTTCCCCTGCCCTCTCCTGGATCCCCATTGCCCAGCAGGTTGATTCCAAATCCTTCTAGTGTATGTCTCTCCACGCCTCAATCCAACCCAACCTCCTGCGAGCCTGTGTCCCAGCTCGCATTCTTCACTCTTCTTCTCACTGTGTGCCCCCCACCACCACCAGCCCCCATCAGTGGCCATCACCCACCCACCCTCTGGAATTCTCTCCCTAAACCCCTCCCCGTCACTCCATCTCTCCGCACCTTCTTCCAACCTGACCTCACCACCAGTCACCTCAACAACAACAACTTGCATTTATATAGTGCCTTTAAAATATTAAAACATCCCAAGGCACTTCACAAAATTCAACACCGAGCCACATAAGGAGATATTAGGACAGGTGACCAAAAGCTTGGTCAAGGAGGTAGATTTTAAAGAGCAACTTAAAGGAGGAGAGAGAGGTGGAGAGGTTTAGAGAGGGAATTCCAGAGCTTATGGCCTAGGCAGCTGAAGGCACGGCCAGCAATGGTGGAGCGATGAAAATCGGGTATGGGTAAGAGGCCCGAATTGGAGGAGTGCAGTGATCTCAGAAGGTTGTAGGGCCGGAGGAAGTTACAGGGAAAATCCCTGCTCAGTATCTGGTCCCTCTGGGAAACACTTTGGGGCTTATCTTGAGACTTATCTCAGGACAAGCTATTATTGAGATGATGTGGGGGGTCATTTCCGGAGAGGGAGCTGGATGTGGGAGATCCTCACTTGCTGAAGTACAATTCGAATTACGACCACAAATTTTCCGACCATATTTTTGTGCTGCTGTTGGGTGAGGCACAGAATGATCCCATGAAATGGTACAGCGAGAGGGACTGGCAGCTGAGAAAGGGGCAGCATCATTGTAAGACAAGTTGGAGGTTCAACAGTGGCCAGTTGAGTGTTTAATTATCTGATTAACTGATTCGTTTTTAATTAGACTCATGCTAAATTTCCTTTGATGAATCTATAGTCTGCAATAGATAATCTTACACCCAAATTAATAAGAGAACTGGATCTTCATCAGTTACGATTATTCTCATTAACGTGTTCCCTCATCAATTTTCTTTTGTGAGGTACTAACTTGCTGCTACTGGCAGTTGTGACCCCGAGCAAGTGTATCAGAAGCACATTCAGCCTCGAGAACCCGAATCAACTCCAGGCTGTGTGTCCGACACTTACAGCAACAGGAATCCGCTCAGCTCGGAGATGTGGGGAATCTGAATCTAGACAGAGGGTGCAGGTAGGGACTGGAAGATCAGACAGACTGGAACAGGGTTTCTGCCCAGAGTCAGGCTCATGTCGACAAGGGCTACTACACTTGTAGTATCTCTCGTTAATTCAGATCAGGGACTGGGATTACTGGGAGAACAGGGACTGGAGTGAATAAACAGTGACTCTGTACAGTTACACAGTGAGTGACCCTTACCCTGAATAAACAGTGACTCTGTACAGTTACAGTGAGTGACCGTTACCCTGAATAAACAGTGACTCTGTACAGTTACACAGTGAGTGACCCTTGCCCTGAATAAACAGTGACTCTGTACAGTTACACAGTGATTGATCCTCACCCTGAATAAACAGTGACTCTGTACAGTTACACAGTGAGTGACCCTTACCCTGAATAAACAGTGACTCTGTACAGTTACACAGTGTGTGATCCTTACACTGAATAAACAGTGACTCTGTACAGTTACAGTGAGTGACCCTTACCCTGAATAAACAGTGACTCTGTACAGTTACACAGTGTGTGACCCTTACCCTGAATAAACAGTGACTCTGTACAGTTACAGTGAGTGACCCTTACCCTGAATAAACAGTGACTCTGTACAGTTACACAGTGAGTGACCCTTACCCTGAATAAACAGTGACTCTGTACAGTTACACAGTGTGTGACCCTTACCCTGAATAAACAGTGACTCTGTACAGTTACACAGTGAGTGACCCTTACCCTGAATAAACAGTGACTCTGTACAGTTACACAGTGAGTGACCCTTACCCTGAATAAACAGTGACTCTGTACAGTTACAGTGAGTGACCCTTACCCTGAATAAACAGTGACTCTGTACAGTTACAGTGAGTGACCGTTACCCTGAATAAACAGTGACTCTGTACAGTTACAGTGAGTGACCCTTACCCTGAATAAACAGTGACTCTGTACAGTTACAGTGAGTAACCCTTACCCTGAATAAACAGCGACTCTGTACAGTTACACAGTGAGTGACCCTTACCCTGAATAAATAGTGACTCTGTACAGTTACAGTGAGTGACCCTTACACTGAATAAACAGTGACTCTGTACAGTTACAGTGAGTAACCCTTACCCTGAATAAACAGTGACTCTGTACAGTTACACAGTGAGTGACCCTTACCCTGAATAAACAGTGACTCTGTACAGTTACACAGTGAGTGATCCTTACCCTGAATAAACAGTGACTCTGTACAGTTACACAGTGATTGATCCTCACCCTGAATAAACAGTGACTCTGTACAGTTACACAGTGAGTGCCCCTTACCCTGAATAAAAAGTGACTCTGTACAGTTACACAGTGAGAGACCCTTACCCTGAATAAACAGTGACTCTGTACAGTTACACAGTGAGTGACCCTTACCCTGAATAAACAGCGACTCTGTACAGTTACACAGTGAGTGACCCTTACCCCGAATAAACAGTGACTCTGCACAGTTACACAGTGAGTGACCCTTACCCTGAATAAACAGCGACTCTGTACAGTTAGTGAGTGACCCTTACCCTGAATAAACAGCGACTCTGTACAGTTACAGTGAGTGACCCTTACCCTGAATAAACAGTGACTCTGTACAGTTAGTGAGTGACCCTTACCCTGAATAAACAGTGACTCTGTACAGTTACAGTGAGTGACCCTTACCCGGAATAAACAGTGACTCTGTACAGTTACAGTGAGTGACCCTTACCCTGAATAAACAGTGACTCTGTACAGTTAGTGAGTGACCCTTACCCTGAATAAACAGTGACTCTGTACAGTTACAGTGAGTGACCCTTACCCTGAATAAACAGTGACTCTGTACAGTTACACAGTGAGTGACCCTTACCCTGAATAAACAGCGACTCTGTACAGTTACACAGTGAGTGACCCTTACCCTGAATAAACAGTGATTCTGTACAGTTACACAGTGAGCGACCCTTACCCGGAATAAACAGTGACTCTGTACAGTTACACAGTGAGTGACCCTTAGCCTGAATAAACAGTGATTCTGTACAGTTACACAATAAATTCTGTGATATAACACAGGGGGAGAGTCCCTTTAAATCTCTGCGCTGTCAGTATGATTCAACTCCCTGCCCATTGCTTCTCTGAACCTGGATTTGATTTCAAATAGTGTCAAGTTATCAATCAAAGTTGGACAGGTGACTGACAGCACACTCCTTCTCTGCCAGGAACACGTCCGACTGCAGCTCAAGGCGAACCTAGTGAATTCATTCATCAGCCTGACAGGAGTCTAACTGAAACAGAAAGGCTTGGAGAGCCCAGTGCTTCCAGAGGGAATGTGTGAGTGAGACACAGAGAAAAACCTGGGCAATTAACGTGGATGCAGCGATGAGCTCGACACGCTGGTTTCACAAGTTACTGATGTTCCTTATGGATAGTTTTGTTCTTGTTGATAGGGACAAAATAACCTTCTCTGCCCGAGCCAGTGACCGGTTGGAATGAACCTGTAGCTCTCCACAAAACCAGGATTGATGTGTGCTTCATCTCAGAATCACCAGACCATGAACTCCTCGCCTAGTGAAGATCGAGGCATCGAACGAAGCCCAGATACTTCTCCATCAAAAGCAGAATAAATACCAGTACAAGATGTCCCAGGGCCACTGTCCCAGGCTACTGTCCCAGGCTACTGTCCCAGGCTACTGTCACTGTCCCAGGTCACTGTATGCAGGGACACTGACCACAAGGTGTGAGAGAGCAGTGACTAGTGGTGAGGCAGCAGGATTGTGATGGGGAAGGAGTTTCCCGGTGTGACTTGCTCCCTCGGGTGCACAGCCTGGGTTTTCTAGTCACTTTTTGTCTCCGCAACAATTGTTTAAACTTCTGGTGCTAAAATAATATGGAAACAGAGAGTAGTGGTGAACGGTTGTTTTTTGGACTGGAGGAAGGTATACAGTGGTGTTCCCAGGGGTCGGTGCTAGGACCACTGCTTTTCTTGATATATATTAATGACTTGGATGTGGGTGTATAGGGCAAAATTTCAAAATTTGAAGATGACACAAAACTTGGAAGTATAGTGAACAGTGAGGAGGATAGTGATAGACTTCAAGAGGACATAGACAGGCTGATGGAATGAGCGGACACGTGGCAGATGAAATTTAACGCGGAAAAGTGTGAAGTGATACATTTTGGTAGAAAGAATGAGGAGAGGACATATAAACTAAAGGGTACAATCCTAAAGGGGGTGCATGAACAGAGAGACCTAGGGGTATATGTGCACAAATTGCTGAAGGTGGCAGGGCAGGTTGAGAGAGCAGTTAAAAAAGCTTATGGGATCCTGAGCTTCATGAATCGAGGTATAGAGTACAAAAGTGTAGAAATTATGATAAACCTGTATAAAACACTGGTTCGGCCTCAACTGGAGTATTGTGTCCAATTCTGGGCACCACACTTTAGGAAGGATGTGAAGGCCTTAGAGAGGGTGCAGAAATGATTTACGAGAATGATTCCAGGGATGAGGGACTTCAGTTACGTGGATAGACTGGAAAAGCTGGGGTTGTTCTCCTTAGAGCAGCGAAGATTGAGAGGAGATTTGATAGAGGTGTTCAAAATCATGAGGGGTCTGGACAGAGTAGATAGAGAGAAACTGTTCCCATTGGCAGAAGGGTTGAGAACCAGTGGACACAGATTTAAGGTGATTGGCAAAAGAACCAAAGGCGACAGGAGGAAAAACTTTTTTACGCAGCGAGTGGTTAGGATCTGGAACGCACTGCCTGAAAGGGTGGTGGAGGCAGATTCAATCACGGCTTTCAAAAGGGAGTTGGATAAGTATCTGAAGGAAAGAAATTTGCAGGGCTACGGGGAAAGGGCGGGGGAGTGGGACTAGCTGAAGTGTTCTTGCAGAGAGCCGGCACGGGCTCAACGGGCAGAATAGCCTCCTTCTGTGCTGTAACCATTCTTTGATTCTATGATTCTATTCTGAAATATCGGAATAAATTTTAAAACACTCTTTCGAGTGAGTGCACTGTTACCTGGAATAGAATTGCTGAGAGTGAGACTTCTATTTTTTCTCTAATGGATGGTGTCACACGGCTGCTTCTGGGCTGGATCATCGCTAACTATTTGTCAACATTCTCATCTGTAACTAAAACCAATCCCAATGAGCTTTACTGCCTGAAACCTGATGGTACGGCCATTAATTATTCCTCATGCTGTTCATGTTGACCTGATTTTTACCATAGATTATCTGAGGGGAAGATAACAAGTTGGAGTAGCATCGTCCAACAAACAAGCAACCCTCTCCTTCAGAAGCATCGCTGGATGGGATTCGCACCATCATGGCAGAGAAACAGAGCTATGCGCAGAGAGAGAAAAGTAGTAGAGGAGAGGGAGAGGGGGATAGAACTAGAGAATCGCATAAAAACATCATTCAGTGGCTGGATTGCTGATGATGTACTCTATACCAATAGACCTCCTAACCTGGGCAGCCCAGGGTGACCCCCTCCTGACAGGCTCTTCATTAACAGTGCTTAGGACACCTTTGAGTGAAGGGCCAAAAATTAATGGTTAACCTGCTCCATCAGACAAGCTGGGAGTTCCCAGTTTGGAGAATGTAGCTTTCATTAATCGATCCAGATACCGGGATTTTGAAATATTTATACTAACTTAGCACAGATCAGTGATGACTCCTGGGGGGGAAAATTCAGTTGATTGCGCCTCCCGTTAGCGCCTTAAGAGGGCGCTAATGGGGCGCAAAGCATCTAGCGCCCAGGCGCGGCGAAGTTTGCGCCGCTCGCAAAATTAACTAGACATTTTGCGGCGGTGCTAAACACTACCGCCACGATCTCCTGCGCCGGCAGATCGTGACGTCAGTCGAGTGCGCATCGCCCCGGAGCGGATATTGAGTGGCGCCCCCTGCCTTACCGCCTGACGCTAGCAACGACAGGTTGAGGGGAGCGTTCTGCAGTCATGAAGGGAAAGGGGGAGCGCTATTTAAAGGTGACCGCTTCCTGCCTTTTATTGTTGGTGCCATTTTTGAACTACGCATTCTGAGAGAGAGAGGGAGAGACTTCTGGAGAGATTCAACGTTGTGTGAAGGAGTTTTGGGTTCTGAGCAGCACTTTGCAGGTTCATTTTGATTTGCCATTCCTTGTATCGATTTAGAAGAGACTGTGGGGGCTGCACTCTGAGCTCTTTGCCTGGTACTCTCCATTGTTCTTTCCAGCAGATTTGATGTGCAGGTCTCTCCAGGCCGAGATTCAAGGCTGCAATGAGCAGGATGTGGATGGAAACCAAGATTAACCATCCCCTTTAAGAACTGGCCCGTGCCATTGTGTGTGTGTTCCATTGCTGACTGACATTACATGAGCTTCGCCAGCGCTCTGAGGTAGCGCCTCGCTCCTCGGCCTTTGCGCCTTAAGACAGGTGTGAAGCGCCTGATTTAGCGCTCCAATCACCTCCAGGGGCGATAAAAGTCAAGTTTGCAGTCGGTGGCGATAATTAGCGCCAGGCGCTAATCTTTGCGCCCGGCCGATAATTGCGCCCCAAATGGGGCGATACTGAATTTCTCCCCCCTGGTGTCTTCCTGATCTGTGTGACTTAGCTATGCATTGGATGATCTCCCCCAGTCTGCCGAGACCTCTCACTCTAGAGAATCATAGAATCTCACAGCACAGAAGGAGGCCATTCGTCCCATCATGCCTGTGCCAGCTTTTTGAAAGAGTTCTCCAATTAGTCCCACTCCCCTGCTCTTTCCCCATAGCCATGCAAATTTTCCCCATCAAGTGTTTATCCAATTCCCTTTTGAAAGTTACCATTGAATCTGCTTCCACCGCCCTTCAGCGCATTCCAGATCACAACAACTCGCTGTGTCAAAAACTTTCTCCTCATCTCCCGCCTGGTTCTTTTGCCATTTATCTTAACTTCAGTTACCGACCCTTATGCCAGCCGAAACAGTTTCTCCCTAGCTACTATATGAAAACCCCATATAATATTTTGAGCCCTCCCATTAAATCTCCCTTAACTTTCTCTGCCTTATATCTCACTCCTGCGTGGTTTTAATATGGATTCATCAAGTTCTCTAAAATCCATACCATTAAATGCACCACCCGCACCACTAACCATGGCACAGCATGGATTTGAAAGAGATAAGAGGGCAGATTTTCCTCAGCTATGCCCCCAAGGAACACCTATTTCCTGTGTTCAAAGGGCGGGAAAAAGGGGGCAGAGATGGGGAGCAGGCCCAGTGGTACCTATCATGAGGATGGAGGGGGTGTACTAGAAGACCTGCCTCAATTTTCTTTACTAAGGTCCATTGGGCATCCATTTCAAAGGGATGTCCCAAGAAGCTTTGAGTCTCAACCTCCCTCAGATCAGAAGGTCTGAGGGGACTGGGCGGCAAGCAGAGGAAGGGTGACAAGTTTTCTGGCTGTTCTCCTGAGGCTGGTGCCCAGGCTCACAGCTGTCGGCCCCTCAAGCCTGTAGCTGTCGTCCTGTTTCAGCGCCCCCCATTTCCCTGCTCAAGTCTCTGCAGGGGGTCAGTCTGTGCTGGTGCTTCAGACAGGCCTAGAGAGGAACAACGCACTTCAGACACACTGCGCCTGTCCCGCACCAGGCAGCAGGGGCCCAGGGAAATCAGCCCTGCAAGGTTATGAATTATGGCTCAGATGTTGGCCTCCTACTCCCACCCGCCCCGTGTAATTCTACTTACTTGGATTCTCTACTGGTATTTGACCCTTGTGTGTCAACCGTGGCTCAGTGGGTAGCTCTCTCGCCTCTGATGTCACAAAGTTGTGGGTTCAAGTCACATTCCAGAGACCTGAGCACAGAATCCAGGGTGACACTCCCAGTGCACAACTGTCGGAGGTGCCACCTTTCAGGTGAGGTGTTAAACCGAGGCCCCGTCTGTTCTCTTGGGTGGATGTAAAAGATCCCATTTTGAAGAAGAGCAGGGAAGTTATTCCCGGTGTCCTGACTAACCTTTATCCCTGAACCAACATTACTAAAAATAGATTATCTGATCATTATCACATTGCTGTTTGTGGGAGCTTGCTGTGTGCAAATTGGCTGCCGCGTTGCCAACATTGCAACAGTGACCACACTTCAAAAGTACTTAATTGGCTGTGAAGCACTGTGGGACATCCTGAGGTCATGAAAGGCGCGATAGAAATACAAGTTCTTTCTTTCTTTAAACAGTATTTCTGTGCAGGACTGTCCCTTCTTCAGTTACTGACATGTTTAAGATTCCTGCTGTTGTCATCTTGCCCTGATTGTTCAATCTAATCAATCTCTGTATTGCTTGGAATTTTGACGGAAATTTATTGATAAAGGTCAAAGGTGAAAACTTTCTGCCAGTCACCCAGACAAGAAGCTGTCAATTATTTTCTGCCTAATAATAATGGTCTCGGAGTGTCTCGCCTGTGAAGACTTTTGAAGTCCATCAAAAGACAGCTGCTGCTTCTGCTCTGCTGCCTATTTGCAGATGTGTTGCATTAAGATGCAAATTCTAACTCTAGAGATTTCACTCTGTGATCAGTGTAACTAGGGCAGCTCATAGCGTCAGTAAGGGAACAGCCAGCAATCGAGCTGCAGTCAGTCTTATGCTAAGTTCCCAACAGGAGTCCCAATATCAGCGGCAGTGATCAGGCCCATGGAAACAGTACAATGGGAGGCTCATTCCAGATTCATGTCAGGCCTGCGCAGACAGTCAGATTTAACTCACCCACCGATTTTCTGTCCCCCTTGTCACAGAGAATGTTTCCGTCACTAATCTGGTACAGGTTGACATATGTCCTGTATCAGACACAAGGCGCTGTATAAGTGGGGTACAAGGCTCAGTTCACTTTAGATCAATATAAATACACTGGCTGTAACAGCAGCAGAGACGGGAAGTTCTCTGCTTGTTAGGAGTCTTCATGCTTACTTGTGCAGGCTGTCCCAGTGCGTTACAAGCCTGAGAACACTTCAGAGAATTGACGTTCCATGTTAAGACTTTCCTCAATCACTTCTCTGGCACTGAAAGCAAACTGTTTCTCTTATATGCACCTTTTCCCCTTCCTCCTTAGTCTGGTTCATTCAGAGTGAAGACCCTGAATCAAAAACAAAAGCTTTAGATTGTGCCTAGAGAATTGTTGAGTTGATGGAATATAAGAACGTTAGAAGGAGCAGACAAAGGTGCAGCCATCCAGCTTGACTTTGGATATATTGATGGGGTTAGATAAAGAAGGGTGGGAGGAGGCTTGTGTGGAGCATAAACACCAGCATGGACCTGTTGGGCCAACTGGCCTGTTTCTGTGCTGTAAATACTTTGTAATACTTTGTGATTTGTCAGTTTGGTCCACATACAGGGCCTGTTTAAACCACATCCATTTTCTCTCGACATTGGTTCCAAGCTTCACCCCTTTGATCCCTGTTCAATCTGGGATCTGCAAAAAAGTGTCAATAGTGGTCATGCATCTCCGCAATCTGGGATCTGTCACTGTCCATTTTGAATACTTCAACTAAGTCTGCATTCATTCTACTAAGAGGCTATTCACACTTAAGTTTAGCTCAAGATGCCCTCAATTTATTAGCACGTTCTTTAGCTCCCTTCTCCTGGTTCGACACGAACATCTCCACAGAACTTCAGTGATTCCCATAAAGATTTTAAATCCTGCAGCCATTCTCATTGAAAAAGATGAAGCTAAGAAGAGAAAAGAGATAACAACAGAAAACGCTGGAAAAACTCAGCAGGCCAGGCAGCATCCGTGGAGAGAGAAAGAGAGTTAACGTTTCAGGTCGATGACCTTTCATCAGAACTGGGAAGAGCCGGAAATCAAGTAGATTTAAGGCCAGGGTAAAGCTGGGAAAAGGGGGAGGGGATAAAGGAACAAAGGGGGAGATGAAGAGACATTAAGAGACATTAAGAGATATGCAAGGCTAGAGGTGGTGTTAATGTGACAGATTAAGGCTGAAAGAAGTGTGAAATCCACTGGCAGAATGAAGGACAGCTGCCAGCTTCTAGGAGGAAAAAAAAGGTGGGGGGGGCAAATAAAAGGGTGGAAAAAATAAAATATAAATGTGATTGGAGCTGAGGTTATGATCTAAAATTGTTGAACTCGATATTGAGTCCAGAGGGCTGTAGCGTGCCTAAACGAAAGATGAGGTGCTGTTCCTCGAGCTTACGCTGCGCTTCCGTGGAACAGTGTAATAGGCCGAGGACGGTGAGGTCAGAGTGGGAGTGAAGCGGTGAATTAAAGTGACAGGCCACCGGGAGCTCGGGGTCCCCCTTACGGACTGAACGGAGGTGTTCCGCAAAGCGGTCACCCAATCTGCGTTTGGTCTCCCCAATGTAGAGGAGACCACATCGTGAGCAGCGAATACAGTATACTAAATTGCAGGAAGTACAAGTAAATCGCTGTTTCACCTGGAAGGGGTGTTTGGGGCCCTGGACAGTGGGAAGGGGGGTTGTATAAGGGCATGTGTTGCATCTCCTGCGCGTGCACGGGAAGGTGCCGGGCGAAGGGGAAGGGGTGCTGGGGGTGGTAGAGGAGTGGACTAGGGTGTCGCGGAGGGAGCGGTCCCTGCGGAATGCTGAAAGGGGAGGTGAGGGGAAGATGTGTTTGGTGGTGGGATCACGCTGGAGGTGGCGGAAATGGCGGAGGATGATCCGTTGAATGTGGAGGCTGGTGGGGTGAAAGGTGAGGACAAGGGGGACCCTATCGTGGTTCCGGGAGGGAGGGGCAGGGGTGAGGGCAGAAGTGCGGGAGATAGAACGGACACGGTCGAGGGCCGTGTCGACCACGGTAGAGGGGAATCCTCGGTTGAAGAAAAAGGAAGACATGTCGGAAGCACTGGTATGGAAGGTGGCATCATCAGAGCAGATGCGGCGGAGACGGAGAAACTGGGAGAATGGAATAGAGTCCTTACAGGAGGCGGGGTGGGAGGAAGTGTAGTCCAGGTAGCTGTGGGAGTCAGTGGGCTTGTAGTGAATGTTAGTCAATAACCTATCCCCAGAGATGGAGATGGAGAAGTCGAGGAAGGGAAGGGAAGAGTCGGAGATGGACCATGTGAAGGTGAGGGAAGGGTGGAAATTGGAAGCATAGTGAATGAAATGTTCTAGTTCAGGGCGAGAGCAGGAGACGGCACCGATACAGTCATCAATGTACCGGAAAAAGAGGTGAGGGAGGGGACCCGAGTAGGACTGGAACAAAGAGTGTTCCACATATCCCACGAAAAGGCAGGCATAGCTAGGACCCATACGGGTACACATAGTAACACCTTTAATTTGGAGGAAATGGGTAGAGTCAAAGGAGAAGTTGTTCAATGTGAGAACAAGTTCAGCCAGGCGGAGGAGGGTGGTGGTGGATGGGGACTGGTTGGGCCTCTGTTCAAGGAAGAAGCAGAGCGCCCTCAGGCCATCCTGGTGGGGAATGGAGGTGTCGAGGGATTGTACGTCCATAGTGAAGAGGAGACGGTTGGGGCCGGGAAACTGGAAACTGTTAAAATGGCGGAGGGCATCGGCAGAGTCGCGGATGTAGGTGGGAAGAGACTGGACAAGGGGAGAAAAAATAGAGTCGAGATAGGAAGAGATAAGTCCCGTGGGGCAAGAACAGGCTGAAACGATGGGTCTACCGGGGCAGTCCTGTTTGTGGATCTTGGGAAGGAGGTAGAAGCGGGCTGTGCGGGGTTGGGGAACTATGAGGTTGGCGGCCGTGGGGGGAAGATCTCCAGAGGAGATGAGGTCAGTGACAGTCTTGGACACGGTGGCTTGATGTTCGGTAGTGGGGTCATGGTCCAGGTGGAGGTAGGAGGAGGTGTCAGAGAGTTGGCGTTCAACTTCCGCTAGGTAGAGGTCGGTTCGCCAAACAACAACAGCGCCACCCTTGTCAGCAGGTTTAATGACAATGTCAGGGTTGGATCGGAGAGAATGGAGTGCTGCAAGTTCAGAGGGAGGTAGGTTGGAGTGAGTGAGAGGAGCAGAGAAATTCAGCTGGCCGATGTCACGGCGGCAGTTAGCAATGAAAAGATCTAGAGAGGGTAAGAGGCCAGAGGGAGGGGTCCAGGTGGAACGAGAATTCTGAAAGCGGGAGAAAGGGTCAGCCGTGCGGGGGGAAGACTCCTGGCCAGAGAAGTGGGCACGGAGACGGAGGCGGCGGAAAAAGAGCTCAGCATCGTGCCGAGCTCGAAATTCATTTAGATGGGGGCGTAAGGGGATGAAGCTCAGGCCTTTGCTGAGGACTGATCGTTCGGAGTCAGAGAGGGGAAGGTCAGAGGGGATGGTGAAAACGCGGCAGGGGGTGAGATTGGGAGAAGGGGGGTCAGAGGAAAGTGAAGGGGAAGAAGGTTCCGGAGGGGCGTTAGTGTCCAAGAGTTGTTGAAGCTTGCGATCCTTGACATCGGAAAGGAAGAAGAAAAGTTTTTTGTTGAAGTGTCGGATGAGTCTAAGGATGAAATGGAACTGTGGACCCAGACAGCTTTGAGATAGAGTGCGTCGGTGCTGCTGAAGAGAGATGTCGAGAGTGTTCATGTGGCGCCGCATGGCGTTGAGCGTGGATCTCAAGATGCGGCGAGAGCAGTAGTTCGAGGAACGATGAATATCTTGGAGATATTTGTAATCCTGGGTTGATCCGAAACACGAAGGGTGAAGTTTAGTTGGAATCCACGTGGGATAAGTCGGAACCGGAGACAAGAGATAATGAGGCCTAGAGCCCCGAGGTCTTGGAAGAGAATGGGTTAGAGTAGCACATCAATGGGGTGAAAATCTTCTCTTTCTCACATAAGGGGCTGGATTTTCAATGACCCGTGGAGTCGGGTTTGGAGGCGTGTGGGGGGTTAAAGTTGCAGATTCGGGGGTCCCGACCCCATCCCGCCTCCAACCCGCCTCCATGCCAGTTTCGCTGGTGGCGGGTACCCGACCTGTGCTGGGACCCGACTCCCTGAGGCGGGAAGGGATTAGTGACAATTAACTGCCTGTTAACAGGTAGTTAACAGGCAGTTTTTTGGATAATCCCTATTTTAAAAGGTGAAATGTTGGCTTCCCGACAGGTGGCAACCACGCCAAGTTATCGGGGCGGACCGTGGGTCTGCAGGGGTTGGAGGGGTCGATATGTCTGGTGGGCAGGTGAGTGATGGGTGCATGTGTGCAGAGGTAAGTGTGTAAGGTAAGTGCTAAGTGTGGGAAAAAGTTTTACTTACCTTAACTTCCTCCTGCAGGTGTCAGCCCTTCAGTTCTCGGAAGTCAGAAATCTCACCGGCACAGAAAGCAGAAAAGCGTGGTCCTGTCAAAAACTGCAGCCTTCTGTTTTCTGTGGTGGAATGATTTCTAACTCAGCCTGAGAGGAAGGACTCAAGTTAGAAATCATATTGTCAGTGTTTGACAGCTTCACAGAGCTGTCAAACGCTGATATTTCATCTGTCAAAAGCTCTTGACAGATGAAATGTCAGTCTGTGACGTCACCTGTTGCCGGGTGGCCCTTAATTGGCCTGCTGAGCCCGCTGGGTGGGCTCAACAAGGTCAATCAAGGGAAAATACAGTGGGTTGGCCACATCTCGATGGAGGCGGGTTTACAAGCCAAAATGTGGGATTCACGACACCAACCCG
Organism: Squalus acanthias; assembly: GCA_030390025.1. Lineage (NCBI taxonomy): Eukaryota > Metazoa > Chordata > Chondrichthyes > Squaliformes > Squalidae > Squalus > Squalus acanthias. The sequence continues at coordinate 61,726,348 of CM059445.1, forward strand.
ACCTGAGTATCAAAATCTAGCCCAAGATCTTTGCACCTGCTAAATATTAATTTGGACATCCTCGACCTAATTCCATAAACTTGCGTTCATCCAAAACTCTGCTACCCGTATCATAACTCGCACCAAGTCCTGTTCACCCATCACCCTGTGCTCACTGATCTACATTGGCTCCTGGCCCGGCAACACCTCAATTTTAAAATTATCATCCTTGTTTTCAAATCCCTCTATGAACTCGCCCCTCCCTATAGCCCTCCGAGATCTCAGCGCTCCTCCAATTCTGGCCTCTTGAGCATCCCCGATTTTAATCGCTCCACCATTGGCGGCCGTGCCTTCAGCTGTCTGGGCCCTAAGCTCTGGAATTCCCTCCCTAAACCTCTCCACCTCTCTACCTGTCTCTCCTCCTTTAAGATGCTCTTCGACCAAGCTTTTGGTCACCTGTCCTAATATCTCATGTGGCTCGGTGTCAAATTTTGTTTGATAACGCTCCTGTGAAGCGCCTTGGGATGTTTTACTACGTTAAAGGGGCTGTATAAATACAATTTGTTGTTGTTGATGGTGTTGGGCATCGATCGTGGCTGTCTCCCTCAGCCCATAAGGAAGGCTGAAACAATTGGCACCGATGCAGAAGGAGGGCGCTCTTCTGAAGTTGGCATGAAGCTACCCAGGTGGGGTGGAGTAAAGGAAGGTTTGGTCTGTACCTGCCCATACTACACCCAGATTGACATGTGACAGCCCGATGTTAACCCTGGGGGGATGTCGTTTTCTGATGTTTGCACTGTCAGTGACAAGCCTTGCTTGCCAGGCACGTATATCAGGAAATCTTAGGTGCGCTGCCCACAATTCTCTGGCCATAATGGACATACAATCATGGGCAGTGTGCCCGTGAGACCTGGCAAAGCTCACAACTGGCAGCACGAGCTCAGTAAATTGGTCATTGGATGCCGACCTTCGATGAGAGTTCCATTGCCAACCCTGAGGTCTTCACAAATAAACCAAAAATATCACTCTTCCAAAGGGGCTGAGAAAAATGGGCCTTTTTTTTGCATCAATATGGTGGGCGACGCGCTTCCTGCTTGTAATGAGCGTACGCTTCCTGGCCGCCATATTGGATGCTTAGCTGCCTGTTTAGTACCTGAAAAGCGGTGCAGTGCCATCGAATTTCTAGGCTAATATACTTTTGTCTGTTGAGACATTGAAATAAACAGCAGAGGTTTGTGCGTTAGCACTGGAGCATTAATTGATGGTCATTACTCTTCATTCACTAGTTAAAGGCAATGATCTGCCTCTGTTTTTATTCTCTCTGGAACCCTTCCTGTTGATGCTGTGTCCCTGGCAGTGGCTCTCTATAGTTTGGGGCTATTATGAAGGAGAGTTTTCATTGGTGACAATCAAACACCAGGAGAATTTCCGCTGTTATACTGATGTGTGATGTCAAATGAGGTCAACAAAACTCTTTGAGCAATAAAGCATTAGTCCAGTCCAGAAACCAGATTAATCTAAGCACCGCTGTTTCTCCATTTAATTTTTTTCACCCGTTTTAATTGAAGCTATAGATCCTGGGGTGAATGAGCAAAGCCTCGTTGGACGGATGATGAGCTGTTGATTTTTGCACACCAGTAATTTGTTCAGAGCACAGTGAGACCTGCCCAAGCTCGAATCCATCAATGAGGCCTCACACAGACTCAGACTCTGCTCATACCATTGTTCTGGTACAGTCTCCCTGTGCTTGGTGTGCTGAAGTATAGCGGGTGCCTCAGAGATCAAACACCAACACTCGCCAGGCAGCGTTCAGAGCACTGACTCAAATATAAGCAGACAGGAACTTTTAAACAATTCCCTATCCCAAAATCGCACTGCCTCATCCCCTCCCTTCCTGCTTTCAATAGAAACAGGCTCGAGGGGCTGAATGGCCTTCTCCTGTTCCTATGTAATGTCTATTTCTAACAGTGGATATCTCCGACGGTTGAACCAAACGAAAGAGTGTATTACTAAGTGACTTATAACAGTAAGGTGTCAGCCGTGGCTCAGTTGGTGGCGCTCTCACTTCTGAGTCAGAAGGTTGTGAGTTCAAGTTCCACTCCAGAGACTTGAGCACAAAAATCCAGGCTGACACTCCAGTCCAGTACTGAGGGAGCGCCGCACTGTCGGAGGTGCCATCTTTCGGATGAGATGTTAAAACAAGTCTGATCTCTCAGGGGGACGACAAGATCCCATGGCATTATTTCAAAGAAGAGCAGGGGAGGTCCTGGGCCAATATTTATCCCTCAATAATGAAAACAGATTATCTGGTCATTATCCTTGCTCATCGAGTGGAAAAGTTCCCAGTTCTGCTGGAGCCTGAATAACTTCACCAATAATCTGCTTGTGTCTCCACGTGACCCAAATGTCACTTCTAATTCAGATCCCTCTGCCTTATAACAAGTTTGAGAAGTCGCACAACACCAGGTTATAGTCCAACAGTTTTATTTGAAATCACGAGCTTTCGGAGAGCTGCTCCTTCGTCATTCATTTTTGTCCACCCCAGTCCAACACCGGCATCTCCGCATCATGGCCATTATAACAAGTTAACTAGCAATCTTTGCTGCAGAATAAACCCTTTGGGTGCTCGTCTGCTGTCACTTTAATGGGACACATGCAATATCTGTCAGCAAACACCTGCAGAAAGAAGTGTTTTGTAATGTTTCTATTGAAGGAGAATTGAACTGTGCAAACTTTTCCTTTAGAGAGTGCCGGAAATATTGTCCAATAAGTAGTGGCTTTTAGTTCTGTCCCAAAGGATTCTCATCCTATCGCATTAAATACAGGAGAGCAGATAACAGGTCGAAGGGGACTCTCGAAAGGAGCTGGAGCAGATTGGTAAACAGTTTCAGAAAGGAGTAAATAGGGTAGAGAGAGAGAAACTATTTCCTCTGGTGGGGGGTGACCATAACAAGGGGGCTTAACCTTAAAATTAGAGCCAGGCCGATCAGGGGTGATGTCAGAAGCACCTCTTCACACAAAGGGTAGTGGAAATCTGGAACTCTCTCCCCCAAATTCTGTTGAGGCTGGGGGTCAATTGAAAATTTCAAAACTGAGATTGATAGATTTTTGTTAGGTAAGGGTATTAAGGGTTAAGGAACCAAGGCAGGTAAATGGTGTTAAGATACAGATCAGCCATGATCTAATTGAATGGCAGAACAGGCCTGAGGAGCAATGATCGGGAGGCTGGGAAACTGGGAGGGGGAGTCATGGTAGCAGTTTCAGAAGGCAGAAGTAATAAAAAGTTTGGGACAAAGATTGGGGAAAGTGGTTACCTCAATGTCAGAAAGCTGAGGAACGAGGTAGAGGACATGGGGGTCTCTGCTAACAATGATACAGTGGAAATCACAGCTCTCTGTTACTGTATAGACTCCCTCTCAGTTTCCCTGCCTTCTGTCTCCAGTCTTCTGATAAAAAAAATTTGCAGGGCTATGAGGAAAGTGCAGGGGAGTGGGACTAATTTGATAGCTCTTCCAAAGAGCTGGCACAGGTATGATGGGCCAAATGGCCTCCTTCTGTACTGTATGGTTCTATGATTCTTTGAGGGTCCTACATGAATGAGTTTGGGTCTTCTCAATCCAGTTCATAGAGGGCATGGGCCTACAGCACGGACTGCCTCGAACGTGGCACCATTTGAAATCTCACTCAGAGGCCGCAGGATGGCAGTTGTGGGAAATGGAAAAACTGTCATATATGTTCAGTGAGGTGGTGGGGGGCTCCCTCTGTGGTGGGGCATGAGTGAACACCTTAATGAACACAAATTTTACAACAATCCCATCTTGCTCAAATTCTGCTCCATTTCCTCTTTCTGGTATTTCTGTGTCACTAATTTTTTCTCCCCTTACTAAGGTATCTAATTTAAGTTAAAACTTGAATTGGCCCCTCTCCCTTGCTGTATAAACTTTAAACCTGGAACTCCCTCCCTAACAGCACTGTGGGAGCACCTTCACCACACGGACTGCAGCGGTTCAAGAAGGCAGTTCACCACCACCTTCTCAAGGGGCAACTAGGGATGGGCAATAAATGCTGGCCTTGCCAGCGATGCCCACATCCCAGGAATGAATAAAAAGAAAAAAACAAGGGTGGGGATTGTTCTGAAGCGAGGTGAAGGGTCTGAGTGTGTTAAAGATGAGGCCATGATAACTGAGATGGAAGTTTGTGTTCAGGTATGGAAGATCCGTGAAACTAGTTATACGAGTCTGTTTTGGGAATCAGTTATGCGACACCAAACCAGGCAGAGGAGATAGATGGGCCACTTTATGCTCAAATCAGAGAATGGAAGGAAAATAGTACAATAATACACGGGATTTCAATTTGTCAGAGATTCATTCAGAAGATTATAGTGGGAATAAGAAAAGTGATTTACTCTTTCTGAACATCATTTTGGGCTGTTTCATAACTCCAATGGTTGTAAAAACTACAAATGGGAAGCAATATTGGACTTGCTATTATGCAATGGCCAGGATCTGGTCAGAGTTAGACAGCAGCAAGCTAACAGTAACCACAATATGATGGAGTTTGAAAGACTTGCAATAGAAAATTTAAAAAAGAGTTTAGCAATGACTCTTTAGGAAAGAAATAAAGAAGGAAAGAAAGAATTTGCATTTCTATAGCATCTTTCACGACCACAGGACGTCCCAAAGCGCTTTACAGCCAATGAAGTATTTCTGATGTGTAGTCACTGTTGTAATGCATGAAATGCGGCAACCAATTTGCACACAGCGCGATCCAACAAACAGCAATGTGATAATGATCAGATGATCTGTTTTAGTCATGTTGGTTGAAGGATCTCTGGTTAGTCCGCTCTATGCTGAGTTCCACTGGGCAGGGCTCGTGTAGTTCGCTCACTTCCTGTTCGAAGACTAAAATTGAATCGGGTCCTATATACGTCGCAGGACCCCAATTTGTATCCTTAACGATGCTCCCGCCTAAATCAAGGCCCAGTCAGAATCTGCATCAGGCGGGACTCCACGGTGTCAGCAGTGAGTGTTTTTCTATTTTGAACCTTGGTTAGACCACACTTAGGGCTGGATTTTACCAGCCCTGAGGAGGCGGGTTTGGAGGCGGGACTGCTGGGAAAATGGCCTGCTCCCAACCCGCCTGCGTGCCATCTTCCCGGGAGGTGGGTCCCCGACTCGCGCGGGGACCCGTCTCCTCGAGGCGGGAAGGGGATTAGAGCCAATTAATTTCCTGTTAACAGGTAGTTAACAGGCAGTTTTGAGGCTTTTCCCCATTTTACGCCTGCAAGTGCGGGCTTCCCGACAGCTGCGAACCTCGCCAGGGTCAGCGAGGCGAGCAGTCGGTTTGCGGGGGTGAGAGGGGTCGATATGTAAGCTGTAGAGGTGAGTGATGGGTGCAAGTGTGGACAGGTAAGTATGAGAGGTGAGTGTTAAATTTTGGAAAAAGTTTCCTTACCTTTGCTTCTTTCTGCAGGCTTCAACCGTTGAGGATCAACGGCAGAGATGACAGAATGGCTGCTGCATTCTCAGATTCAGCAGCCATTTACTTTCTGCTGAGGAGAGAGGTCTTGGTAAGCCTTTGTGCAAGGGTTCACCTTAGAACAGAGATTGTCAGTGGTTGACAGCTTCTCAAAGCTGTCAAACGCTGACAATTCATCTGTCAAAAATTTTTCGACAGATGAAGTGTCATACGCTGACGTCATCTGTCACCGGCTTTCCCTTAATTGGCTGGTAAGCCCGCAGGGAAAATAGCGTGGGTTCGTCATACGTCGTTGGGGGCGGGACTAGAACCCGGAAGGCAGCAGTCCTGCCCCCAACTCGTCTTGGCTGGCAAAATCCAGCCCATCGATACTGTGCAGTGGTCTGGTCTCCTAGTATAAAATGGATATAGAGGCACTGGAGAAGGTGCGAAAAAGATTTACAAGTATGATACCAGAACTGAGAGGTTATAACTATCAGGAAAGATTGAACAGGCTGGGTCTCTTTTCTCTAGAAAAGAGAAGGCTGAGGGGTGACCTGATAGAGGTCTTTAAGATTATGAAGGGGTTCGATAGGGTAGACGTAGAGAAAATGTTTCCACTTGCGGGGAGTCCAAAAATAGGGGCCATAAATATAAGACAGTCACTAATAAATCCAATATGGAATTCAGGAGAAACTTCTTTACCCAGAGAGTGGTGAGAATGTGGAACTCGCTACCACAGGGAGTGGTTGAGGCGAATAGCATCGATGCATTTAAGGAGAAGCTGGATAAACACATGAGGGAGAAAGGAATAGAAGGATATGCTGATAGAGTTAGATGAAGAGGGTGGGACTAGGCTTTCAGGAGCATTAACACCGGCACAGACCAGGTGGGCTGAATGGCCTGTTTCTGTGCTGTAAATTCTACAATGTTTGTCTTTCCACTGCTCCATTCACACTGAAAAATGGGGAGGGTGTAGATGGGGGTTGGGGGCGGGAGGGGGGTGGGCGGCGGTAGTGAAACAGATAATGCCCCCTGAGTTTGACTGATTGCTGTACACTGTTAGCTGAAGTAGGGACAGGGAGTAAATAGAATGTATTCAGAGACATAGGGGCTGCAGAGCAAGTATATTCCATCAGCTATAAAGTGCAGGAGGAGGTAAAAAAGTAATTTGGGCAACAAGAGAAGCAATGCAGGGGATAAGGAATAACATATTTAACATGGGCATGATTAAAAGGAAAAGGGTAAAAGAGGTGAAGAAATTAATTCGGAGTCAAAACACTTCATGAAGTTACAATTGCAGTAAAAAACAAACAGAACAGAATTTGAACAGTTTCTATAATATATCCTAGGAAAACTGAAGACAAAGGAACCAGTGGAATCCTTGGGGATCTCACTGTCTCTTGGTTTCCTAGAATATATTATAGAAACTGGTCACATTCTTTTTGATATTTCCTGTAATTATAATCTCATGATCTGTTTTGGCAGATGTCATAAATAATTTCTAAATGTCAGTATTTACAAATGGATCTGAAGTCTGCCTTCTCCATACAGGGTTAGAATTTAAAGACATGGGGAAGGAAAACAGATAGATGTAGAAATTACCCAGAATAAAGCAATCGACAGGTTAAGGATGCTAAGTAAAACTTTCACAATCCCAGAAGTCCACCATTTTTTCAGGGTTCCCTTAAAGTACAATCTCCAAAGCTGCTTCATTGCTTTGCTGCGGCGATTTCACTCCTTTGGTAGCAGGATAGTGTAAAGGGCAAACAGTAGCCCATCAAGAGCTGCTGGCCCAGGGTAAGCCTGGCCATAACTCCTGCACACTCACAGTGCGCCATGTGTTGTGCGCCGGGAGTGATGTAAAGTCATGTAAACGTCACAGCAAAAGGTCAGCTCAAAGCTGCAAGTGTCCGGCGCACCCAAAGAGCAACACTCCCGCCATCACTGACCAGGGACCACATCATCATAGGAACAGGAATAGGCCATTCAGCCCCTTGAGCCTGTTCCGCCATTCAATGAGATCATGGCTGATCTGCGACCTAACTCCATAAACCCTGCCTTTGGCCCATATCCCTTAATACCTTTGGTTAGCAAAAAGCTATCAATCTCTGATTTAAAATTAACAATTAATCTAGCACCAATTGCCATTTGCGGAAGAGAGTTCCAAACTTCTACCACCCTCTGTGTGTAGAAATGTTTCCTAATTTCACTCCTGAAAGGTCTGGCTCTAATTTTCAGACTATGCCCCCTAGTTCTAGAATCCCCAACCAGCGGAAATAGTTTCTCTCTATCTACCCTATCTTGAAAACTTCGATCAAACCACCCCTTAACCTCCTAAATTCCAGGGAATACAACCCAAGTTTGTGTAATCTCTCCTCGTAACTTAACCCTTGAAGTCCGGGTATCATTCTGGTAAACCTACGCTGCACTCCCTCCAAGGCCAATATATCCTGCCTAAGGTGTGGTGTCCAGTACTGCTCACAGTGCTCCAGGTGTGGTCTAACCAGGGCTTTGTATCGCTGCAGCATAACTTCTGCCCCCTTGTATTCTAGTCCTCTAGATATAAAGGCCAGCATTCCATTAGCCTTTTTGATTATTTTCTGTACCTGTTCATGACATTTTAATGATCTATGTACCTGGACCCCCAAGTCTCTTTGGACATCCACTGTTTTTAGCTTGTCACCATTTAGAAAGTTCCCTGTTCTATCTTTTTTAGGTCCAAAGTGGATGACCTCACATTTGCCTACATTGAAATCCATTTGCCACAGTTTTTCCCATCGGCCCCACAGTACGTCACATCATCCTGGTAACTTCTCCTAGACCCTTGTTGTTAGTCCCATCCTCCATCTGCTCATTAATTTAAACCAAACTGTTTTGTTTTGTGTCATGAACATATACAGCTACCATTCTCCAAAGATCGATAGATTTCTGTTGGGTATCAAGGGATATGGAGCTAAGGCGGGTAAATGGGGTTGAGGTACAGATCAGCCATGATCTAATTGAATGGCAGAACAGGCTCGAGCAGCTGAATGGCCTCCTCCTGTTCCTATGTTCCTTTCCTCCATGAATAACCCATATCCCTGCACAGTGAGGTCCCTCCCATCTTTCAGGCTCAACTATCTTTCTGTAGTCCAAGGTTCGAGACATCAGCTATAAGCTCTGGTAGACGGTATGAGGGGTACCACTGCAGGAAATGTCTGGAGACCCAACCCAAAATTAAACAAGGTGTTAGGATCTCTAATGCATCTTGTGTGCTGGGCACGTTACATAGAATTTACAGCACAGAAACAGGCCATTTGGCCCAACTGGTATATGCCGGCGTTTATGCTCCACACGTTCTCTACAGCCCTGCAAAGGTCCCCGAGATAATCAGTCTGCTGCATGTTACATAACTTTGCAATATGAAGAGATGAAATGGAGGAAGCAACATGGAAGAGCAGGACTTCTAAATAAAATAGTTTCTGTCATTAGACATTCAGCACCAGTAAATCACTCTGACATTAATGCATCCTGGAAATATTTTGGCTCACAATGTACTCAGACTAGAATCTTAAATACAGCAAAAGACTTAAAACATCTAAGTGACAAAGTGGTGTTCGAGACAACGATAACTAGAATCGTTCTGACGTGTTACTGTGACCGACACGGAATACATAAAAAACACATCAAGTGTTCATAGATCAGTACTCGATTATACGTGGCTTACTGTACACGAGGGAGTACAGCAACCAGTCTGGCTCACTATACATGGGAGTACACTACAGGCCTAGGTCATGGAAAAATAAACCACTCGGTGATGTTGAAATCAGAGCTTACAAGCCAAACTCACGGACAGTTTATTTTTCCAGAAAGTGATAACTCCTGTTTGAATATCCTTGTGCAATCAGACCTTGTGGGGTGCAGTTCTTTTACAAAACACTTCAGCAACGCCGTAGGAACACCATCGCCTCCAAGTCAGACACCATCCTGACTTGGACACTTATCTCTGTGGCTTTATCGTGGGTCAATATCCTGGAATTCCCTACGGAACACCATTGTGGGAGCACCATCACCACATGGACTGCAATGGTTCAAGGAGAAGGCCCACCACCACCTTCTCAGGGCAACTAGGAATAGCCAATAAATGTATCTTCCGACATTGCCCATATCCCAAGAACAAATAACAGAGACACAATATATTGGCTTTATTCCATGAAACCTCACTCTGCTGGGACGCTGCTTTGTGCTACGTGATACAGAGTTGGTGAGGTCAGGGCAGAGGTGGGCTGGTCGGTGCGGAGGTGCTTTGGTCAGTGCGTAGGTGGGTGTGTCAATGTGGATGTGCGCTGGTCAGTAGGGGGGGTGGGCTGGTCAGTGTGGAGGTGGGCTGTTCAGTGTGGAGGTGGGCTGGTCAGTGTGGAGGTGGGCTGTTCAGTGAGGGGGTGGGGGGGTCAGTATGGGGTGGGTCAGCGTGGGGGGGGGGTCAGTGTGGGGGTGGGGGGTCAGTGGAGGTGGGGGGGTCTGTGTGGGGGTGGGGGGGTCAGTGTGGGGGTGGGGGGGTCAGTGTGGAGGTGGGGGGGGTCAGTGTGGGGGGGTCAGTGTTGGGGTGGGGGGTCAGCGTGGGGGGGTCAGTGTGGGGGTGAGGGGGTCACTGGAGGTGGGGGGGTCAGTGTGGGGGTGGGGGGGTCAGTGTGGGGGTGGGGGGGTCAGTGTGGAGGTGAGGGGGGTCAGTGTGGGGGGTCAGTGTTGGGGTGGGGGGTCAGCATGGGGGGGTCAGTGTGGGGGTCGGGGGCCAGTGTGGGGGGGTCAGTGTGGGGGTGGGCTGGTCAGTGTGGGGGTGGGGGGGTCAGTGTGGGGGTGGGGGGTCAGTGTGGGGGTGGGCTGGTCAGTGTGGGGGTGGGGGGGTCAGTGTGGAGGTGGGGGGGGTCAGTGTGGGGGGGTCAGTGTTGGGGTGGGGGGTCAGCGTGGGGGGGTCAGTGTGGGGGTGAGGGGGTCACTGGAGGTGGGGGGGTCAGTGTGGGGGTGGGGGGGTCAGTGTGGGGGTGGGGGGGTCAGTGTGGAGGTGAGGGGGGTCAGTGTGGGGGGTCAGTGTTGGGGTGGGGGGTCAGCATGGGGGGGTCAGTGTGGGGGTCGGGGGCCAGTGTGGGGGGGTCAGTGTGGGGGTGGGCTGGTCAGTGTGGGGGTGGGGGGGTCAGTGTGGGGGTGGGGGGTCAGTGTGGGGGTGGGCTGGTCAGTGTGGGGGTCGGGGGTCAGTGTGGGGGTGGGGGGTCAGTGTGGGGGTGGGCTGGTCAGTGTGGGGGTGGGGGGTCAGTGTGGGGGTGGGGGGTCAGTGTGGGGGTGGGGGGTCAGTGTGGGGGGTCAGTGTGGGGGTGGGGGGTAAGTGTGGGGGTGGGGGGTCAGTGTGGGGGTGGGGGGTCAGTGTGGGGGTGGGGGTCAGTGTGGGGGTCGGGGGTCAGTGTGGGGGTGGGGGGTCAGTGTGGGGGTCGGGGGTCAGTGTGGGGGGTCAGTGTGGGGGTGGGGGTGGTCAGTGTGGGGGTGGGCTGGTCAGTGTGGGGGTGGGGGATGTGTGGGGGTCGGGGGTCAGTGTGGGGGTGGGGGGGGTCCGTGTGGGGGTCGGGGGTCAGTGTGGGGGTGGGCTGGTCAGTGTGGGGGTGGTCTGGTCAGTGCGTTGATGGTCTGGTCAGTGTGGGGATCGGGGGTCAGTGTGGGGGTGGGGGGTCAGTGTGGGGGTCGTGGGTCAGTGTGGGGGTGGGGGGTCAGTGTGGGGTTGGGGGGTCAGTGTGGGGGTGGGCTGGTCAGTGTGGGGATGGTCTGGTCAGTGTGGGGGTGGGAGGTCAGTGTGGGGGTGGGCTGGTCAGTGTGGGGATGGTCTGGTCAGTGTGGGGGTCGGGGGTCAGTGTGGGGGTGGTCTGGTCAGTGTGGGGGTGGTCTGGTCAGTGTGGGGATGGTCTGGTCAGTGTGGGGGTCGGGGGTCAGTGTGGGGGTGGGGGGTCAGTGTGGGGATGGTCTGGTCAGTGTGGGGGTCGGGGGTCAGTGTGGGGGTGGGCTGGTCAGTGTGGGGGTGGTCTGGTCAGTGTGGGGGTGGTCTGGTCAGTGTGGGGGTCGGGGGTCAGTGTGGGGATGGTCTGGTCAGTGTGGGGGTCGGGGGTCAGTGTGGGGGTGGGCTGGTCAGTGTGGGGGTCGGGGGTCAGTGTGGGGGTGGGCTGGTCAGTGTGGGGGTGGTCTGATCAGTGTGGCGATGGTCTGGTCAGTGTGGGGGTCGGGGGTCAGTGTGGGGGTGGGGGGTCAGTGTGGGGGTGGGCTGGTCAGTGTGGGGGTGGGGGGTCAGTGTGGGGGTGGGGGGTCAGTGTGGGGATGGGCTGGTCAGTGTGGGGGTGGGCTGGTCAGTGTGGGGGTAGGGGGTCAGTGTGGGGGTGGGGGGTCAGTGTGGGGGTGGGCTGGTCAGTGTGGGGGTGGGGGGTCAGTGTGGGGGTGGGCTGGTCAGTGTGGGGGTGGGGGGGTCTGTGTGGGGGTGGGGGGTCAGTGTGGGGGTCGGGGGTCAGTGTGCGGGGTCAGTGTGGGGGTGGGCTGGTCAGTGTGGGGGTGGGGGGTCAGTGTGGGGGTGGGCTGGTCAGTGTGGGGGTGGGGGGTCAGTGTGGGGGTGGGGGGTCAGTGTGGGGGTGGGGGTCAGTGTGGGGGTGGGCTGGTCAGTGTGGGGATGGGGGGTCAGTGTGGGGGTGGGGGGTCAGTGTGGGGGTGGGGGGGTCAGTGGAGGTGGAGGGGTCAGTGTGGGTGTTGGGGGGTTCAGTGTGGGGGTCGGGGGTCAGAGTGGGGGTCGGGGGTCAGTGTGGGGGTGGGGGGTCAGTGTGGGGGTGGGGGGTCAGTGTGGGTTTGGGGGGTCAGTGTGGGGGTGGGGGGGTCAGTGTGGGGGTGGGGGGTCAGTGGAGGTGGGGGGTCAGTGTGGGGGTGGGGGGTCAGTGGAGGTGGGGGGGTCAGTGTGGGTGTTGGGGGGGTTCAGTGTGGGTTTGGGGGGTCAGTGTGGGGGTGGGGGTTCAGTGTGGGGGTCGTGGGGTCAGAGTGGGGGTCGGGGTTCAGTGTGGGGGTGGGGGTTCAGTGTGGGGGTGGGCTGGTCAGTGTGGGGGTGGGCTGGTCAGTGCGGAGGTGGGCTCGTTTATGTGTTCGATGTGGGGCACAATGGTTAGTGAGGTCTCAGTAGCAAGCTTTCGGATACCGGCAAATGTCTTCCTCACCTTCTCCCAGGATCTGGTCACAGATGAGGCAGCATTCGCTCTACTGCCTCCCGCCAGGCTGCAGGTGCTCTATCCTTCAGAAGTAGCGCCCTTCTGCTCAAAAAGGACCGCCTCCTGCAGCAGGACATCCTGGAAGGGAGCTGCTCATCGTCCTGGCCATGCTGCACGCCTTTCCATCCCGCAGTATCGGAACAGTTCTAAGGTGACCTGCAGCCCTTTAAGAGCTGCTGGTGCCAGATAATGCACCCTGTTTCTCTTCATGCAACGCCCACTGGGAGTGCTGCAATTTTACAGTGTGCGGTCAGCTCATTGCACTACCCGCACCCAAAGAACAGAAATCCACTAGCCCACCTCTTAAACAAGACTAAACATAGAAACATAGAAGATAGGAGCAGGAGTAGGCCATTCGGCCCCTCGAGCCTGCTCCGCCATTCGATGAGATCATGGCTGATCATCTAAACTCAGTACCCTGTACCTGCCTTCTCCCCACATCCCTTGATACCTTTAGCTTTAAGAAATATATCTAACTCATCCTTGAATATATTTAATGACTTCGCCTCAACTACCTTCTGTGGTAGAGAATTCCACAGGTTCACCACTCTCTGGGTGAAGAAATTCTTCCTCATTTCTGTCCTAAATGGTTTACCCGTTATCCGTAGATTATGACCCCTGGTTCTGGACTCTCCGACCATCGGGAACATTCTTCCTGCATCTAGTTTGTCCAGACCTGTCAGAATTTTATATGTTTCGATGAGATCCCCTCTCATTCTTCTATACTCCAGTGAGTATAAGCCCAATCGACCCAATCTCTCCTCATATGTCATTCCTGCCATCCCAGGTATCAGCCTTGTGAATCTTCGCTGAACTCCTTCCATGGCAAGAACATCCTTCCTCAGATAAGGCGACCAAAACTGCACACAGTACTCAAGGTGTGGTCTCACCAAGGCCCTGTACAACTGCAGCAGGACATCCCTGTTCCTATACTCAAACCCTTTCGCTATGAAGGCCAACATACCATTTGCCTTCTTCACCGCCTGCTGCACCTGCATGCTTACTTTCAGCGACTGGTGCACAAGGACACCCAGGTCTCGTTGCACTTCCCCTTCTCCCAATCTGTTGCCATTCAGATAATAGTCTGCCTTTCTGTTTTTGACACCAAAGTGGATAACCTCGCACTTATCCACGTTATATTGCATCTGCCACGCTTCTGCCCACTCCCCACTCACCCAACCTGTCCAGATCATCCTGGAGTTTCTCGCTATCCTCCTCGCTGCACACACTCCCACCCAGCTTTGTGTCATCTGCAAACTTGGAGATATTACATTTAATTCCCTTATCTAGATCATTAATGTATATTGTGAATAGCTGGGGTCCAAGGACCGATCCCTGCGGTACCCCACTAGTTACTGCTTGCCACTCGGAAAAAGACCCATTAATTCCTACTCTCTGCTTTCTGTCCGCCAACCAGTTCTCTATCCAAGTCAATACCTTGCCCCCAATCCCATGTGCCTTAACTTTACCCGCTAATCTCTTATGCGGGACCTTATCGAAAGCCTTTTGAAAGTCCAAATACACCACATCTACTGGTTCTCCCTTATCTATTTTCCCAGTTACATCCTCAAAAAATTCCAGTAGATTAGTCAAGCACGATTTACCTTTTGTAAATCCATGTTGACTTTGTCCGATCCTGTCACTGTTTTTCAAATGCTCAGCTATTACATCCTTTATAATGGACTCTAGCATTTTCCCCACTACCGATGTCAGGCTTGTACTTCTATAGCGCCTTTCACTACCTCAGGACATCCCAAAGCGCTTTACAACCAATGAAGTACTTTATGAAGTGTGGTCACTGTTGTAATGCAGGAAACGCAGCAGCTAACATGCTCACAGCAAGCTCCCACAAACAGCAATGTGATAATGACCAGATCATCTGTTATAGTGATGTTTCTTGACAGTAAATGTTGGTCAGGACACCGGGGATAACTCCCCTGCAATTACAAATTGATCAGTGAAAGAAATAAAGATCCTTCACCCTCCCTCCTTGATGCATCAGCTCAGTCTACCTCACGAAATAAGCCATGTTTTGGTCTAAACTCTCTGATTCTTTATTCCATAGACATTATTGTGGTTAAGTTTGGTTCTGGGATCGGCTATTAGTCACGGAGCCTGTTAAAAGCCCCACAAGGCTACAATAAGACAACCAATCTTGCGGATCCAGCACTCACTAAACACAACCACCACCTGAGAAACCTCCCATAGGATCTACACCTACTCTGCTCATATTAAAAATCATCAGAGTGTGACTAAACCACCAGCCAAATCCCTTCACAACTGTCCCAAATCCGACAATGAAGGAAATGGTGGGGGGGGGGGGGGGGGGAGGGGGAGTTTTATTGAAATGTCTGCGCTGAGACGTTATGGATTGTGGGAGCCAGCCTGCAGCAATCTCTTCCCTGTTTCATGGGAATCATTTCATTGTCCGACTCACTGGTGTGTAAATCTGCTGTAAATCTTTGCCTCTGTGACTCAGGCAGTACAGACATCAGGTTCCAAGGCAGTGCGGCAAATTTGATTTACGTAATCATAGAATCATAGAATGGTTACAGCATGGAAGGAGGCCATTTGGCCATTTGAGCCCGTGCCGGCTCTCTGCAAGAGCACTTCAGCTAGTCCCACTCCCCCGCCCTTTTCTCGTAGCCCTGCAAATTTTTTCCCTTCAGGTACTTATCCAATTCCCTTTTGAAAGCTGTGATAGAGTCTGCCTCCACCACCCTTTCAAGCATTGCATTCCAGACCCTAACCACTCGCTGAGTAAAAAAGTTTTTCCTCGTGTTGCCTTTGGTTCTTCTGCCAATCACCTTAAATCTGTGTCCTCTGGTTCTCGACCCTTCTGCCAATGGGAACAGTTTCTCTCTGTCTACTCTGTCTAGACCCATCATGATTTTGAACACCTCAATCAAATCTTCTCTCAACCTTCTCTGCTCCAAGGAGAACAACCCCAGCTTCTCCAGTCTATCCACATAACTGAAGTCCCTCATCCCTGGAACCATTCTCGTAAATCTTTTCTGCACCCTCTCTAAGGCCTTCACATCCTTCCTAAAGTGCGGTGCCCAGAATTGGACACAATACTTCAGTTGAGGCCAAACCAGTGTTTTATAAAGGTTCGTCATAATTTCCTTGCTTTCGTACATAATGCCTCTATTTATGAAGTCCAGGATCACGTATGCTTTTTTAGCCACTTTTTCAACCTGCCCTGTCACCTGCAATGACTTGTGCACACATACCCCCAGGTCTCTCTGTTCATGCATCCACTTTAGGATTATACCCTTTTGTTTATATTGCCTCTCCTCGTTCTTCCTACCAAAATGTACCACTTCGCACTTTTCTGCGTTAAATTTCATCTGCCATGTGTCCGCCCATTCCACCAGCCTGTCTATGTCTTCCTGAAGTCTATCACTCTCCTCCTCACTGTTCACTATACTTCCAAGTTTTGTGTCATCTGCATTTTAAAGGGACACTTTAAAAAGGACACAGACTTGCACAGAAATTGCAGGACAGGAACAGGCCTTTCGGCCCAACCAGTCCGTGCTGGTGTTTATCCTCCACACAAGCAGTGGTCCTAATCCCTTGCACCCGCCCTCTTTCCACATCCCTTTATTTCCCCTTTCCTACACCCACCTGTCTAACCTATTCTTAAATTTTGACATGGTCTCTGCTGCAACCACTAACTTCAGTAATGAATTCCACAGCCTCTCAACCCTCTGTTTAAAAAGTTTCTCCTGCTCTGTCCTAAATCTTACATTGAATTTTACAGAACATAAACAGGCCATTCAGCCCAACTGGTCCGTGCCGGTGTTTCTGCTCCACACGAGCCTCCTCCCACCCCTCTTCATCTAACCTCATTAACATATCCTTCTATTCCTTTCTCCCTCATGTGTTTATCCAGCTTCCCTTAAATGCATCTATACTATTCGCCTCAACCACTCCCTGTGGTAGCGAGTTCCACATTGGGTCGATTGGGCTTATACTCGCTGGAGTATAGAAGAATGAGAGGGGATCTCATCGAAATATATAAAATTCCGACAGGTCTGGACAAACTAGATGCAGGAAGAATGTTCCTGATGGTCGGAGAGTCCAGAACCAGGGGTCATAATCTAAGGATAACGGGTAAACCATTTAGGACAGAAATGAGGAAGAATTTCTTCACCCAGAGAGTGGTGAACCTGTGGAATTCTCTACCACAGAAGGTAGTTGAGGCCAAGTCATTAAATATATTCAAGAATGAGTTAGATATATTTCTTAAAGCGAAAGGTATCAAGGGATATGGTGAGAAGGCAGGGACAGGGTACTGAGTTTGGATGATCAGCCATGATCTCATCGAATGGCGGAGCAGGCTCGAGGGGCCGAATGGCCTACTCCTGCTCCTATCTTCTATGTTTCTATGTTTCTCACCACTCTCTGGGTAAAGAAGTTTCTCCTGAATTCCCCATTGGATTTATTAGTGACTATCTTATATTTATGGCCCCTAGTTCTGGATTCCCCACAAGTGGAAACATCTTCTCTACGTCTACCCTATTGAACCTTTTCCATAATTTTAAAGACCTCTTATCAGGTCACCCCTCAGTCTTCCCTTTTCTAGAGAAAAGAGTCCGGCCTGTTCAATGTTTCCTGATAGGTATAACCTCTCAGTTTTGATATTAAGGCCGCGATTTTGTTGGCGCTCAGAGGGCAGGTTTGGAGGCGGGTCAGAGGTTAAAGTCGTTTTGATTGACGGCGGGTTCCGAACCCATCGTTATCCCGCCTCCAGGTAACTTTGCAAAGTGTCGGGTCTGGGAGTCCCGATCAGACCCGACACCAAGCGGCGGGAGAGGCACTTAAGGCAGTTAACAGCTTGTTAACTGCCCACATAATCCCATTTTACCAGGCTCTTCCCATTTTACGACATTTTCAGCGTGTTCCACATCGTTCGCCAAACACAGCAGCTGATTGTGCCGGGTTCAGCAACTACCTCAATTCTTGACAGCTGCACCTGCAGCATAAAAGCGGACCTGTAACATGGCTGACTTTCAGATGGCAGAACTTTGTGTTTTGAGGTGTTGGAACACATTTTGCAGGTCTATTGAGCTTGTAAGTGTTTAAGCTGAGATCCATATGCACTGTGTCCTCCTTGGAAAACCCTCTCCCCACATTGACTGAGCGCTTATAACATCTATTCCTCAACTGAGATATATACCAGCAGAATGGAAACCATTTATACCCTCTCATCCTAGTCCTCAGAATCAGAGGAAGAGCAGCCGCGGCAGCAGCAAAACCAGGCACAACAGCAGCAGCAACAACAGGAGCGCCAACCTCCTCCTCACCCACCTGATACTGCACAGGGCAGAGGGCATCAGCGCAGGGCTGCACCTCTCCGCAGGAGATACCCCCAACACAGGGTTTACAGGCAGAGGATGAGCTTCCTCAACATGAGTGAGCAGCAGTGCCAAAGGAAGCTGAGACTTTCACGAAAGGTAGTCGCTGACATCTGCACAATGCTGCACCAACACCTGGAGCCCAGAGGAGCGGGTGGACATTCCTTACCAGTGGCTGTCAAAGTCACCACGGTCCTCAATTTTTTTGCTTCAGGGTCCTTCCAGGGATCATCAGCAGACATCAGCGGCAACTTCCAGTCGGCCGCACACACTTGCATCATGCAGGTAATCGATGCCCTCTTTGCCAAGGCGCACAATTACATCAACTTCTCCATGGATGAAGCAAGTGTAACCGCGCGTGTGGTTGGCTTTGCAAAGATGGCAGGCTTCCCAAGGGTGCAGGGCGCCGTAGACTGCACACATGTGGCTATTAGGGCACCCCATCCCAACCCAGCTGTATTTGTCAACCGCAAGGGCTTCCACTCCCTTAATGTCCAGCTGGTGTGTAACCACAGGAAGAACATTATGCATGTTTGCGCCAAGTTCCCTGGCAGTTGCCATGACTCGTTCATCCTGCGGCAGTCTACTGTGCCTCCGCTCTTCAATCCGCCAACCCAACTTTCCAGATGGCTACTTGGAGACAAGGGCTATCCTCTGAAGACATGGCTAATGACGCCGTTGAGGAGCCCATCAAACGAAGCTGAGGAGCGCTACAATGCCAGCCACATTTCCACCAGAGGCATCATCGAGCAAACCATCGGCTTGCTCAAAATGCGATTCAGATGCCTCGACAGATCAGGTGGAGCCCTACAGTACTCACCAGCCAGGGTCTCCAGAATCATCGTGGTCTGCTGTGCACGGAACAACATCGCACAGCAGCGTGGCTTACCGCTGCCTGAGGAACAAGTGGCTCAGTGCACAGCCTCCTCAGAGGAGGAGGAGGAAGAAGACCTTGCGGAGGCGGATGCGCAAGTTCCACCAGCACGCGAGCACATTGCTGGCCGTGAGGCAAGGGATGCACTAATCTATGCCAGATTCGCTTAAGCTGAAGAAGCAAACACATGTGGCTGCCACATGGAAATGAGTGTCTGGCCAACCTTCTTAACACACCATACATCATCTGTACAATAAACTGTGGGTTCCTATCACTCTCACCACCATCATTACAGATGAAAGGCGCCCTGACACCTCACTGTGACACTTCCGTTTCTGGGCACAAATAGGCCAACTCTTTGAATGTTTGCCATCGCATTTCTTTATTACAATTGAAATAACGATGATAATCTTCACTTTGTATTACATCAAAACACCCAAGTGACTACCCTTGTGACTATTTGTGTGTTAACTTTCTCTTACGCGTGCTTCTACATTGTGCTTTCCCTGTGGCTTCAGCAGATGTGGAGGCACCTTGCTCACTTTCATGCTGCTCCTGCTTCAACACCTTTGGCGGGCGTCCTCTGGGTTTGGGAGCCTGGGAGGGCTCGGCGACAGTCTGCTCCTCCTGCGGCTGTGCAGGGGCTGAGACGGCCATCTCAGTTGGGTGAGGAATCTGGGGCTCTGACCGAGGGCTCCGCAGTGGCATGGGAGTGTGAGCGCTTGGAGAGGAGCCCACACTTCCTTGTTGTCGACCACCAACATCCCTCTCATGGGTCGCCCGCACTTCACTGCTAGCAAGTAGCTGGAGAGCACCTTGCTGCACATCAGTGGGGCCATGAGGACCCGTCTCTGTACTGACAGTCCTCATAACGGGGACGTCTATGTACCTCTGGTGTCTCTCCTCAATAGATGCCCATCTATCCTCCATAGCAGACCATCTATTTAGAAGAGTCACCATGCTCTGTTGAGTCTGGTGAGTTATGTCCTCCAAGGAGGTTGCCATCCTTTCCATGGCGGCACGTTCATGCGCCATTGCCTCCACCACAGCATTGCTTATGTTTGAGATGGACTCCTCCATTCTCTGCACACTCGCAGTTACTGTGGATGCAAAACCTGTCAGAGACTCCTGCGCTTGTTGCTGAAGTTCCAGCACTGCTCTCTTTCTGGATGGCCCCAGAGGCATAGGGTCCACATGCAGCTGAGCAGAGCTGGGAGCGCCCTGCGGCCTCCGACGAGGACTCTCCACTGCTGTCCCTGTCTCCACCATCTGCTGATGCTCACCTGTGAGCTGTGATACACCAGGTGACAACACTAATCTATCTCACGAATGACCCACCAAGGTGCGCGTCTCTGCGCTGGTGCTGGGTGTGCTCAATTCTGCTGACACTGCTCCCTCACAGGTTGCAGCTTCCTCTGAGGAGTCTTCCGGCTCTTCCTCCTGGACAGTGGAGAGGGGGGCTCTCGATGGTCCTGTGGGGGAGTAAAGGCATGAGTTGGACATGTGATATTAACGTAGCAGGCACATCGAATTGTGCAGATGATCAGAACTCAATCTGTATGAGCATCAGATGCCATATCAGTCACTCATGCAATCTAAATGAGAGGGTTGCAAATCTATTCTGTCACCAGCTTGCTCTACTGCGACCGTCTCTCCGTCCCCCACTTCCAGCTTATCAGCACCTCCGACGATGTCGAGAGCAGCCTCCTCAGTGGTGGTCAAGTGCGCAATGGAAGGTGACCCTCCTCCTGTCCTGCCCCTCTCCCTCTTATTGTGGGCTCTCTTTTCCTGCAATGAGGGACACAAGTGGAGTTTGAGTGAGAATGTTGGAGTGAGTGTAGAGAATCCATAGCATAGATGCTTAGAGGGAGACAAAGATGGAGTGAGGTGCCAATACCAAGGGCCCTCCCTGTGCGTTGTTAGTTGTTGTCATTGCATAACAGTGATAGTGAGTGTGAGGGGTGCATAGTAGAATGCTGAAGTGTTTCTGTACATAGAGAGAGAGGGATGGTTAAGGGTGCAAGGGATGCAAGGGTAAAGTGGGATGTACAGGAGTAGGTTGACAATGCAGAGTGTTGGTGATGAGAGGAGATGGGGAGCAGATTGAAGGTAAGTGTGATGTTATACTCACTTTTGCTGTGCGTAGCAGGTCATTGAACCTTTTGCGGCACTGAACCCAGGTGCGTGAGCACAAAGACCTGGCGCTCACCCCCTCAGCAATTTGCAGCCAGGCTTCCTTGGTTGGCTGAGGAGGCTTCCTCCATCCATTTGAGGGGAACAGTACCTCTTGGCGCCCTCTCACTCCCTCCACAAGAGCATGGAGGGAGTCATCATCAAAGCTTGGAGAGGCTTTTGGTCTTGAAGTAGTCATTTCGCTATGTGCCACTCTGAGAAGCATCAGAATAGGAATGAAAAACAACAAGGCTGCACGGGCCCCTTAAATGCAGCTGGATGGAAGACGCCAGCAGAGGCGAGCAGCAGACCCCAACCCACTGATTGGGCCGGGTAGCGCGCATGACGGGCTTAATTAGCCCACTTAAGGGAAAATTGTTATTTCAGCGTGGATTAAACCGGCAGCGGGACCGGAACCCGCCGAACAGCCAACCCGACTCCACCCGCCGTCAACGGTAAAATCACAGCCTAAATCTCTTACATTGAATCTTTTGCTCTGGTCATCCTGGTGTGGGGCAGGCTTGATTGTCCAGCTGGTCTTTTCCTTCCGTCAATTTTGTATGTTCATTTTTTATATCGATGTTGCCCCGTTCTAAACCACTTAATCACTGGAATCAATCTATTTCTATCTACTTTGTCGCATCTCTTCATAATTTTAAACACCTCTTTCAAATCACTCCATAATCTCCTCCATTCTATTGAAAACAGGAAGCACACAGAGAGCCCGAAAAACCACGGGCATCTGATCTCAGCCAGGAGTCAACTGCTGGTGACCTCTGACACTGACCACACCAAAGCTTCTGGGGTCAAGGTACGTCATACCATTAAGGGCACATCTCAGGTACCTGGGCATCCTGGCGGAGGGTACTTGCCCCAGGGACCCCCCCCCCCACAGACACACTTCCAGAGTAAAGTTCCCTCATAAGAACATAAGACATAAAAACATAAGACGTAGGAGCAGGAGTCGGTCATTTGGCCCCTCGAGCCTGCTCCGCCATTCAATAAGATCATGGCTGATCTGATCTTGGCCTCAACTCCACTTCCCTGCCCGCTCCCCATAACCCTTGACTCCCTTACCTTTCAAAAATCTGTCTATCTCCACCTTAAATATATTCAATGACCCAGCCTCCACAGCTGTCTGGGGAAAAGAATTCCAAATATTCACGACCCTCCGAGAGAAGAAATTCCTCCTCATTTCCGATTTAAAAGGGTGCCCCCTTATTCTGAAATTATGCCCCCTAGTTCTAGATACCCCCACGAGGTGAAACATCCTCTCTGCATCTACCCTGTCAAGCCCCTTCAGAATCTTGTATGTTTCAATTAGATCCCCTCTCATTCTTCTAAATTCCAATGAGTATAGGCCCAACCTGCTCAATCTTTCTTCATAAGACAACCCCTTTGACATGAATCTTGTCATTCATGTATGAAGTAATACTGGGTGGCCTGCTGGTGGCGCTGTCCAGAGAGAGTATAAATACTCGGGCATGGGCCCAGCTTGCTTAGGACATTCCTCAACAGGAACTAGTGAAGGACACAACTAGACCTCCATGTTGAAAAACAGTTGATTAAAGCTTTGTTTAACGCTTAGACCAAGTGCCTAGTAGTTTTCTTACGTCACCCTTCATCTCCGGAATCAACCTCGTGAACCTTCTCTGAACTGCCTCCAATGCAAGTATATCCTTCCTTAAATAAGGAGACCAAAACTGTACGCAGTATTCCAGGTGTTGACTCACCAACGCCCTGTACAGTTGCAACAGGACTTCCCTACTTTTATACTCCATTCCCTTTGCAATAAAGGCCAACACTCCATTTGCCTTCCTAATTACTTGCTGTACCTGCATGATTCATGTACAAGGACCTCCAGATCCCTCTGTACCTCAGCATTTTGTTATCTCTCACCATTTAAATAATAATTTGTTTTTTTATTTTTCCTACCAAAGTGGATAACCTCACATTTTCCCACATTAAACTCCATCTGCCAGATTTTTGCCCACTCACTTCAGCCTATCTATATCTTTTTGGAGATTCTTTGCGACCTCCACACAATTTGCTTTCCCACCTATCTTTGTATCATCAGCAAATTTGGTTATATTACACTCAGTCCCTTCATCCAAGTCATTAATATAGATTGTAAATAGTTGAGGCCCCAGCACTGATTCCTGCGGCACCCCACTAGTTACAGTTTGCCAACCTGAAAATGACCCATTTATACCAACTCTCTGTTTTCTGTTAGTTAGCCAATCCTCTATCCATGCTAATATATTACCCCCAACCCCGTGAGCTCTTATCTTGTGTAGTAACCTTTTATGAGGCACCTTATCGAATGCCTTCTGGAAATCCAAATACACGACATCTACTGGTTCCCCTTTATCCACCCTGCTCGTTACATCCTCAAAGAACTCCAGCAAATTTGTCAAACATGATTTCCCTTTCATAAAACCATGCTGACTCTGCTTGACTATATTATGATTTTCTAAATGTCCTGCTATCACTTCCTTAATGATGGACTCCAGCATTTTCCCAATGACAGATGTCTACACTGTCCCATCAAAGACTCCCAGGGCAGGTACAGCATGGGTTAGATACAGAGTAAAGCTCCTTCTACACTGTCCCATCAAACACTCCCAGGGCAGGTAAAGCACGGGTTAGATACAGAGTAAAGCTTCCTCTACACTGTCCCATCCAACACTCCCAGGACAGGTACAGCATGGGTTAGATACAGAGTAAAGCTCCCTCTACACTGTCCCATCAAACACTCCCAGGACAGGTACAGCATCGGTTAGATACAGCGTAAAGCTCCCTCTACACTGTCCCATCAAACACTCCCAGGGCAGGTACAGCATGGGTTAGATACAGAGTAAAGCTCCCTCTACACTGTCCCTTCAAACACTCCCAGGGCAGGTACAGCACGGGTTAGATACAGAGTAAAGCTCCCTCTACACTGTCCCTTCAAACACTCCTAGAAAGTGCCTCAGCCCAAGCTCATGCCCTGAACACCTACTAAGCAGCCTGATCCAATATGGCAGGCCACGCACATTTGGTGCAGAATAAGCGCGTGCACATTGCCCGCCATATTGGACTCTTAGACGCCCATTTAACGTCAGTAAAACAGGCGCAGTGCAATCAAATTTCTAGGTCCCAGTCTAGGGACCTAAAATTGTGCTTATCACCCTAAGATCGCTTCCACTTCAACACTCACTAAAATTAGTAAACGCTAGAACACATCTTAGTTTAATCTTCTCGTTGCTTGTTTCTACTGAGAGGCACATAAAATTATCGCAGCATAAAACCTGCAGCACAGTAGGAAGCAATTTGGCTCAACATGCCTAAGCAGGTGTTACCTCTTACTGGCGCTGTCTACGCTAATCCCCTTTTTCATCTACTCTTCTTTTGAAATGTTTATCTACATTCCCAGCAGTCAATGGCTGCCACCAACTGATACTTACCAGTGGGGTTAATAGTATGAATATTAATAGGATCCAAGGGGTTAATCCAATAATATTAATTACACAGCAGCTTTCATATGTTAAGTTTAATACCGGAGGTTAATACAAATTCATCAATTTATGACCTCGTCACTCCGGGTGACTTGGGAAATAATTATGCAGGCAAAATAATCTCAGTACAATATTAATTACAAGTCTCATTGCAGAACAAAGAGCTGCAACATAATCATTTTACACTTGACCCTTCAAAGGTCATTTAGTTTCCAAAGAATTGTTGATGTTTCAAAACTATTTTTTAATGTTTGATTCATTATTTTCTCCAGGGTGTGGTGTCGGTTTTGATTAATATTTATAATCCTCTCTCTTTGATGCTCCCAACACACTGAGGACTGGTTCAGAACAGAGGTTTCTCTGCATTATTTCATCCAAGGTGAGAAAGGCGATATAGCAACACTCGGGTCAATCTTCCCAACCCCCAGAGTCCATGTGAAAACTCACCAACACCATCAATCCCCAGGCAGTGCGAGCTGGGCTTTCCATTGCTTGGGTTTTTTTGTTTCCCATTTTGCTGAATTTCAGTCTTCATTCATTGCCAGTTTGATCGGAGGTCTGGCTGTGTAAATTGGTTGCGATATAAGAAGAGTTTCTGTGTATTGAGTGAGGCAGTGGGATTATCAGCAGCAAACTATTAAATGGCTCAGTAGGAAGAGATAATGACAAATATGCTAATGCCTCCTCTCTGAATGAGGATGTAGATGTTATGGTAAACCTGAAGCTCAGTGGATTTTACGGTCTGTTTCCGCCCATACCCATCAGCACACACTGAATAAGCTTCAATGGGGGCACAGGTAGAAAGCATTCCTTGTGACTGAATAAGAAATCTCTGCATTAGGCTCCTCAGACTCCATTCTCCACAGCCAGTAATAACCTCATGGTTTAAATACAGCTCCTATTGTGCTATTACTGTCTCAGTGAATATTAAATGCCTCATTAGAGTCAGCCTTCCAATATAATGTCAGATTTACATATAGGAATATGCTAGTCACCTCATAGAAATAAAGAAACAAGAGAAAAACTATGAGACAGAAGATAGGATTGAGATTGAAGAGAATGAGAGAGCACCAGAGAGATAAAAAACAGGAATAGTAGATAACTGAAATAGAGAGAGAGAGAGAGAGAGAACGAGAGAGGGGCAGAGAGAGAGAGATGGAGAGAGAGGTAGAAAGAGAGGGTCAGAGAGAGAGGGACAGCGAGAGATACAGAGAGACAGAGAGAAGGTGAGAGATACAGAGAGAGAGGGCCAGAGGGAGACAGAGAGAGGGAGAGAGGGGCAGAGAGAGAGGGAGAGAGAGGTAGAAAGAGAGGGTCAGAGAGAGAGGGACAGCGAGAGATACAGAGAGGGGCAGAGAGAGAAGGTGAGAGATACAGAGAGAGGGAGAGAGGGGACAGAGAGAAGGGAAGAGAGAGAAAGACAGAGAGAGGAAGAGAGACAGAGAGAGGAAGAGAGATAGATGGAGAGAGAGGGGGACAAAGAGTGAGAGAGGAAGATTGAGGGGAATGAGAGAGAACCAGAGAGATAGAAAATAGGAATAGTAAAAAACTGAAAAACAGCGAGAGAATGAGAGAGAAAGAGAGAAGGAGTGAGAGAGAGAGAGACAGACAGCAAGAAAGGGACAGAGAAAGAGAGAGAGGGAATGAGAGGAGAGAGAGACTGTGGCACAGAGAGTGCAGAAGAGAGCGAGTATGATGATGTTGGTAGTCTTGAGACAAACTCTGCTACATGTTTCCGAGACCCAAATTGCCCATCTGGCGTGACAGGATGCTGCTGTTTGTGTTCCTGCTGTTGTTCCTTCTCCTTCAGGAGTCCTACATGCTGTTGCTTGTATCTGCTGACACTGCCCTGTATCGCTACCTCCTGGCCTGTGCGATCAGCCATTAGCTTTTCCCAGCTGTCGACATTGGTATAATGGTGGTTTTTGAATGGACCCCTGCACCTCTGTGGCTGCGCACTCGGGTTTCGTTTACCCTGTCCCACGTCACTCTAATCGACCATACATGGCATTCTGCAGTCCTCAAAACTGACACCCACTGTACCAAATATTCTAGCTGAATATTTTGAGATCATTAATAAGGTAGACAAGGGAGTGTCTCTGGATATTGTCTACACAGACTTCCAGAAGGGATTCCATAAGGTTCCCCACAAATGATTATTGCCAAAAGTGATATTAGTGGCTTTAGAAACACGAGCGCCGAGCACATCATAACACTGCTTCCTGTTTTTAGATTCCCTCCTCTCCAGAGGTAGTGGCCTAGAAATTTGATGGCGCAGCAGCCGTTTTTTGAATGCTAAATGGGAGCCTATGCATCCAATATAGCGGGCAGGAAATGAGCACTTATTACAAGCAGGAAGTGCACCAGCCACCATATTGGTGTAGGCAAGAAACTCGGCATCCAGGGCTAGTGCTCGGCCCCTTTGCATATGCAAATAAGGGCCCTTTGCAGCTGTTGTAGGTTGTCACCCTACCGTGTGAAAACAGATGAAACAAGAGTATATCTATGTCCAATCTGAATGCGTCGCATCAAACCTGTGCTTCTCAATGCTGCCACTGAATGTCCCAACACACACTGTTCTGTACAGCACCAGGGGGGTCAGGGGGCCTAGACATTCCAGCGAGTCACAATCAACTCAGATAAATTTCCCCAAATCTATTAGTGTGTGGGGGGTGAATGTTCATTTCTTCCTTATTTTCTACCATTCCCTCAAGTTATTCATGACAGAAATATTAGTTCTCTCAGTTGGAATGGTGGGTGAGCCCAGCGTACAGTTGAGGAAACTGGCCCTGCTCACATCGCTAACTGATCACAAAGCAGCACTGATCATGGCGAGGCCTGGACCTCCTGCACTGTTCCAGTAATTGACCACTTGCTATCCTAGCCCCTGGGACCACCCAGCTCTCCCTGCTCTGTTCCTCCCCACTATCCCAATCATGGACTATCTTACTATCCTGACCACACACCACTTGGCTCTCCCAGGCATGGACTAGTTTAGTCTCCTGGCACTAAGCAATCCCCTCTCAAGGACATGGACTATCGCTCTCTCCAAAAGCAGTACAACAACGACTACAACAATTTGGATTTATACAGCACCTTTAACATAGTAGAACGTCCCAAGGCTCTTCACAGGAGCGATTATCAAACAAAATTTGACACCGAGCCACATAAGGAGATATTAGGACAGGCTTGGTCAAAGTGGTAGGTTTTAAGGAGCGTCTTAAAGGAGGCGGAGAGGTTTAGGGAGGGAATTCCAGAGCTTAGGGCCCAGACAGCTGAAGGCACGGCCGCCAATGGTGGAGTGAAAGAAATCTGGAATACGCAAGAGGCCAGAAATAGAGGAGCGCAGAGCCCTCGGGGAGGTTGTAGGGCTGGAGGAGGTTACAGAGATAGGGAGGGGCGAGGCCAAGGAGGGATTTGAAAACAAGGATGAGAATTTTTAAATCGAGGCATTGCTCAACAGGGAACCAATGTAGGTCAGCGAGCACCGGCGTGATGGGTGAACGGGACTTGGTGCGAGTTAGGACACGGGCAGCTGAGTTTTGGATGAGCTCAAGTTTATGGAGGGTGGAAGATGGGAGGATGACCAGGAGAGCGTTGGAATAGTCAAGTCAAGAGGTAACAAAGGCATGGGTGAGGTGAGATGAGCAGATGAGCTGAGGCAGGGGCAGAGTCTGACGATGGTATGGAGGTAGAAGTAACAGGGAATGAGAGATGCTACACTGAAATCCCACATTTAACTTGGGTGCATGTTTATCCTGCGTTTGTTGCAAACACTACAAAATTATGAATCTTGTTAAAT
Organism: Squalus acanthias; assembly: GCA_030390025.1. Lineage (NCBI taxonomy): Eukaryota > Metazoa > Chordata > Chondrichthyes > Squaliformes > Squalidae > Squalus > Squalus acanthias. The sequence goes on from CM059445.1 coordinate 61,754,751, forward strand.
TGTTCAGTCAAAACATTTTACATTGTAGGTTTAAAAAGGAATTAGTGCAATACATCCCAGCTATACGATTAAGCGTTTAAACTTCTAGTTTCCTAATGAGAAAAGTGGGAAATCTATTAGATCTACTATCAGTTAATGCATGAAATTGTAATACTGTTAGCTCGTTAATATTCTATTCAAAGTTAATTTCATGGAATCGCGCTTGCTCTGTGTTATCGAGGAATGTATTGAGCTGAAATTGCAGTGTCCCAGATAGACTACAGTGGAGTAGTAATGAATACTGAATGTTTTTACGGTCCTAAAATTTCATTTGCATCTTGCAACAAAAGATCCTAATGCAGCAACTTAATAAAGATTCTGCTGTGTAAAATTGCTATCACAAAGAAAAGCGTGAGGGCACAGAATACAAATCACATCAGCCTGACACACTTGTTCCTTTTTTTAAATTCTAGAAATAGATCTAAATGTCTGTAATTAACTATCGATTCCTTTCTCACAATTGTGATTGTATGTTGCACATTAGCTAAGTGGCACAGCTGTCTGTCTGCTCCTGTGATCTGTTTGAAATCCAGCTCAGAATCTTAGGTTTTCCATTTCCCATGAAATCCTGAGCAGATGTAGGGCAGAAATCCTGAGCAAAGCACAGATCACATCTGGACCTGCCGGAGTTTAAGGGGTTATCCTAATTCAAAAATTCTGAGTGAGCTCCAGGCAGTGGGATTAGTTTAGATCAATATAGGGCTACGGGGCAAAAGTGGGGCAGTGGGATTAGTTTGGGAATGATACAGGGCTATGGGGAGAGAGTGGGGATTAGTTTGGGCTTGATACAGGGCTATGGGGAGCGGGGCAGTGAGATTAGTGTTGGATTGATACAGGGCTATGGGAAGAAAGCGGGGCAGTGGGATTAGTTTTGGATTGATACAGGACTGTGGGGAGAGAGCGGGGCAGTGGGATTAGTTTTGGATTGATACAGGACTGTGGGGAGAGAGTGAGGCAGTGGGATTCGTTTTAGATTGATACAAGGCGATAGGGAGAGCGCACAGAGCAGTGGGATTAGTTTGGGATTGATACAGGGCTATGGGGAGAGAGCGGGGCAGAGGGATTAGTTTTAGATTGATACAAGGCTATAGGGAGAGCGTGCGGAGTAGAGGGATTAGATTTGGATTGTTCTAGCAGAGAGCCAGCACAGACAAAATGGGCCGAATGTGCTGTAAACATCTTTGGTTCTATCAATAATATGTGGCAGGTCTGAGAAGGTCATAAACCTCCACAAGATTCTCCGATTCAGCTGTGGAAGTGCTGCTGCAGGGTCAGGGCTGATGGAGGCTCAGCACGGCACTGAGCAGCACAAGGCCCAAGGGGAGCAGCACAGAGGCAATAGAAGGAGATAGGCAAGGCAGTCAATGCTGATACAATCACCCCACGCACAACAGCTCAGTGCAGGAAGTCAGGCAAGGTAAGAGGATCCAGCCATACCTGCCAAGAATGCACGGTACACAGCATGTCTGCCTGACACTGACCTCCCCTGACACTGTGCTAATGTCACTATCAGTGCCCAGGAGGCAGAGCGATGCCCTTTACACCCGCGGTGGAAGTGTTCCTTCGCTCACAGGCTTACGTGCACTCGCTCACTGAGAGTCTCACACGGTGTGGAATTGGTGCCCGCTCCTGTCATCAATCCTATTACGGCTGCATGCCCACATTACAACAGCAACTCCACTTCAAAAGTACTTCATTGGCTGTAAAACGCCTTGAGACGTCCGGTGGTCGTGAAAGGCGCTATAGAAATGCAAGTCTTTCTTTTTCCTCCAGTTCCTGCCCATCATGGTCACCAAAGAGCATTCTCACAAACCGGTTTCATGGTTGGGACTCATCAGCACGGCGTGCAATGGACGCTGACACCAAGCGTGGGTGGGGGGAGTGAAATTCGTGGGTTCCTCCGCAGAAACCCGCTCAGAAGTCCGGCATTTAAGGAGAAGGAACCAATCCCGGGGGAGGAGGGGGCCACTGAGTGACCAGCAGGGAGTGGGAAGCATTCATGCTCTTCCTGGTCCTACACAAATCAGTGCTGCTCCTGGGCCTGGCTAAAAAAGCCATTAATTGGTCCAGGCAGCGGGCGGTCGAGGGGGTCGTTCGGCCCAATTGCCTGCCTCTCTTCCGCGGCCATGTTCGCACCTGGGTGGCCCTGGAGATGGAGCACGCGGTGTCCGCCGGCACGCTTGAGTTTTTCCGTGACCGGTGGGCGCCGCGGGGACTGGAGGGCATAGTCACCCCGGCCAACAAAATTTTAATTTAAGTTGTTAAGTTTCATTTAAAGTTTTATTGATTTACAGTTATTTGATTTGGTACCCAATCAAAAGAGTACACAAATCAGTGCCACACGTTTCTTTGGGTTGTGTTTCAGGACGGTCTACAGCAGCCCCTTTAAAGACCGCTGACCCGGCTACTCAACTCACCGATCCATTGAGTGTCGGTAACGATATAAAATGTTAATGAGGTTCCAGCCCGCTCCGGGCGGCAGACTGGCCGATCCACGCAGGTAGGCCTCAGGCGACTGATGGGGGGAGGCTTTATTAAAATTTTCTACTGCTGATACTTTGATGACTCTTGGTACACTTACCCTTTTGGAGACCCCCACCTTAGCACCAACTCGAACGCCCTTTCAGCACATCTACCACCCTTGCTTCTGCTCAAAGTCCAGCCTTAGTATTTATAAATCCTCCAATTTAAGGACTAGAGTTCAAAGCGAATAAGATGATGGAGCCTGAATCCAATTCTGAAACCATACGTGTCCTGAAGCTGGCACTCATTCACCTGCTGGATATCGTGACTCAGAGACAGAGTCCAATGGAAACATCACACTGCTGCATCAAGGAGTCAATGTTCACTCTCACCTGACGATGCAGATGTTGAGGGAAAACCTCAGTTGCAGGATCTTAGAATTGTCTGCCCACTCACCAAAACAGGCACAAAGACAATGCTCAGATTCCCAGCTGGCAAAACAAGACATTCACAAGTGAAGACCTCACACAACCGGCAGCCCTCAGACAGATTAGCCAACAAACCACAGGATAACACTCTCCTTCAATCCATTGTAGAACCTCCGATCTACAGACAGTTCCTACTGGAGGTAACTCTGTGTTGCAGAATAATTTTGAAGGAAGGTCACTTTATTTCTGAACAAAAGGCACTGGGTCCCTGTCCGATATTATCAAGCTTCCTCAGTTGGTAGCACACTCGCCTCTGAGTCAGAAGGTTGTGGGTTCAAGTCCCACTCCAGGGACTTGAGTGCATAAAGCTAGGCTGACACTCCAGTGCAGTGCTGAGGGAGTGCTGCATTGTCGGAGGTGCCGTCTTTCGGATGAGACGTTAAACCGAGGCCCCGTCTGCTTTCTCAGGTGGACGTAAAAGATCCCACGGCACTATTTCGAAGAAGAGTAGGGGAGTTCTCCCCGGTGTCCGAGCCAATATTTATCCCTCAACCAACATAACAAAAACAGATTATCTGGTCATCATCACATTGCTGTTTGTGGGACCTTGCTGTGCGCAAATTGGCTGCCGCGATTCCCACATTACAACAGTGACTCCACTTCAAAAGTACTTCATTGACTGTAAAGCACTTTGAGACGTCCGGTGGTCGTGAAAGGCGCTGTAGAAATGCAAGTCTTTCTTTTTTTTCCTTCATGGAAATGGAGATGGAGATGAAAGCTGGAACTCGATGGACCATGAGAAGCAATTGTGTGAAATTAGTTTCCATTTATTTCCCATTATCCATTAGCACATCGAACCTTTCAAAAAATGAATGCTCTTCACAGCATCATCCCCATCAGCAAAGATCTTACTAAATATTCCAGGGCTTGTCTTCTGTTCAGGTTCGTCCTTTTTCTTTGGAGGGTGTGAATATAGATGCTCTCTGAGGTGATGGGCAGTCATCAGAGAGATCAGACAGTGGGACAAGGAAGGACAGTAACAATGACCATCCTGGGCAGGGAGAGGGTGAGGCTGGAGAAGAGAGAAGGATCACCTATCAGAACACAAGGTTTGTCTTGAATCCTGGCCAAGAGTCAGAGAGATGTGTGAGCAGAGCCTCCCAGATCTTGGGAGCAGTGTTCATTCCATGGACAGCATTCAGCGTTAATGTTAAGACTTCTTGAAGGGAAGGAAATGTTTGGCACAAAAGAGGAAACTGAACTTTTTGGGAGGCAGGTGTAGCAATGAAGGAGATGATGAGTCCCAGTTGAGAAGTGAGAGTGAGGCCAAGAATGTTGATAGGTGTTAGGGAGAGGGTGTGAAGGAGAATGGTTTGGTCCTGTCAGGATTTGTGGATGTTAGGCCATGTGCTGAAGACACAGGTGTTTTGGTTGAGATGGACTGCAGTCAAGGTGACATTGAAAACTGAGGAACTCCTCACCTCCCTCAATCTCCTGTCCTCCTACAATCTACAGGCTTTTAAAACATGGTGTCATTTAATCACTACTTGCTGATTTACCTGTTGATCAGGAGTTCCACACTGAAAATCTCATTTGATATTTTGTCAAGAAAACAAAGTCAATGGTACTCGGGGGAGTTCGAGTAGTTCCATGCCTTTATCACCTCTAGACTTGACTATTCCAATGCATTCCTGGCCGGCCTCCCTAGTTCTACCCTCCATAAACTTGAGCTCATCCAAAACTTTGCCGCCCGTGTGCTAACTCGCACCGAGTCCCGTTCACCCATCTCCCCTGCGCTCGCTGACCTACATTGGCTCCCAGTTAAGCAATGCCTCGATTTCAAAATTCTCATCCTTGTTTTCAAATCCCTCCATGGCCTCACCCCTCATTTCTGTAATCAATTCCAGCCCTATAATCACTCAGACCTCTGTGCTCCGCCTATTCTGGCCTTTTGAACACCCCCGATTTTAATCGCTCCACCACTGGCAGTCGTGCCGTCAGCTGCCTAGGTCCTAAGCTCTGGAATTCCCTCCGTAAATTTCTCCGCCTCTCCACTTCTCTTTCCTCCTTTAAAACCTACCTCTTCAACCAAATTTTTGGTCACCTGTCCTAACATCTCCTTATATGGCTCGGTGTCAATTTTTTTTTTATAACACTCCTGTGAAGCACATTGGGACCTTTTATTACGTTAAAAGCACTATATAAATATAAGTTGTTGTTGAGTCTTGAAAGCCAATTCCTCAATCTGTGTTCGGGGGTGCACTTGTGCTATCTGAGGATTCTGCGGGATTGGGCCATTTCTCACTGCGCAACTTGAACCTTGCGTTGGGAAGACCCCACAGAACCAGTGTGTGCAGCTTTTAAAGGGCTGCAGCTACTTAAATGTAAGTGGCCACATGGGGTGAATTTCTGCACATTTTGGAAAAGCTGAAAATAATGTAAAAACATTGTTACCCTTTCCGATGGTTGTATTCATTGGGGGGTGGGGGGGCAGGGTGGGGGGCAGGCAGATTGGAAGGGAAATCCAATATATAGTTACAAAATTAACTCCATGGGCGAGTGATGGGACCGTGGGTCCTCTGATCTGCTGTTAACTGGCTGGCAAAGTGAAGGTGCTGGTGCCTGAGGTGGGTTTGTGGAGGCTCTCCCTGATTGTCATTACAGGGCACTCTCCCTGGCAGTGAGGATGGCAGTGCACCATGCCTTGCAGGAGGTGGCATCAAGACAGTACCTGGGAACAGATGCGAGAGAAGACAGCACACTTTAAGAAATCTGGTATGGTAAGAATAGCCAACAGTACACGGAACAGCTAGATGGCACACACTGCAAAGTGTTGCCTGCAACTTGGTCCACGTTTACCACTTGCTCATACCGAGTTTGCCCAACCTTACAGCTCATTCATTGCATCTCATGCATGTTCGTACCTCAGCAGGGCACAGTCAGGGTGCAACCAACGACACAAGTCTTACTGCTGGATGCAGAAATTCCCATAGAACAGTTACCATCAGGCATATTGCATGTTGAATAAAGAGGTGTGGAGGACAGTCACAGGTGGTGTGACGGTAGACCACTGAAGATGATGATGACACTCTCATATTTCCAAGGGCTTCAGGTTGGACATGTGGTAGGAACCAGTTAACCTCAGTGCCGTCCTTCCCTTAACAGAAAGGGGATGCACTACATCGATGTGGCAGTATTGGCCCCAGAAGGAACAAGCAAGGAAGGTTTAGACTGAGCACTGACCGTAGTACTTTCCATAGACTAGAGAAAGACGAGAATGGTTCTGACAGAGAGAGGAGTTTGGAGGCTGCAGATTATGTTAACTTGGCTGGAGGACAACATGTCAATATTTCAATATGACACAAGAGTTTGTTAATCATAGTCAGGAGAAGTGGAATGCGTCTGATTCTGGCTTCAGTTGTTGCATTTTCTAGGTGGTTTTTCACTTTTGATCCTCCCTGCCCTCACATTGCAGTGAAGACGTATCTCAGGAACTCCCCCATGGATTGGACGTGCCAGAGTCTGAGCCTTTTTTTAAAGACTATATAGAATTACATAGAATGTACATCACTGGAACAGGCCATTTGGCCCAACTGGTCTGTGCCGGTGTTTCTGCTCAACACAAGCCTCCCCCTACCCATCTTCATCTAACCATAACCTTCTATTCCTTTCTCCCTCATGTGTTTATCCAGCTTGCCCTTAAATGCATCTATACTATTCGCCTCAACCACTCCCTGTGGTAGCGAGTTCCACATTCTCCCCACTCTCTGAGTGAAGAGGTTTCTCCTGAATTCCCTATTGGATTTATTAGTGACTGTCTTATATTTATGGCCCCTAGTTCTGGTCTCCGCACAAGTGGAAACATCTTCTCTACGTCTACCCTATTGAACCCTTTCATAATTTTAAATACCTCTATCAGGTCATCTCTCAGCCTTCTCTTTTCTAGAGAAAAGAGCCCCAGCCTGTTCAGCCTTTCCTGATAGTTAGAACCTCTCAGTTCTGGTTTCATCCTTTTAAATCTTTTTTGATTAAGGATTGCTTAAAAGAGTAAAATAAGCCACGTTTAATTGGCCTTCAGCAATATTATGCTAAAACTGATGAAATACCTGGTGTCATACACTGCAGAAATGAAACATTGTCCAACACATGCCCAGTCGTGCCATGTCGGCAGCACTTTGTTACAGGCTTAAATTCCACATGCAGAAAAAAATGTTTCATTTTAGTGTAGAAATAAAATTCCTATCTTATGAGCAATAGAAGGAAATGGTTTTAGCAGTAATTACATCACACACAATGAGATTACTGCCAGATACCGGGGCAGTAAAAATCTGCAGAGCTCAAAGCCTCAAAAGCAACTGCAGTGAAATGGAATATCTATAATCATAATGTCCCAGACAGGGGACCAGCAGAGCTCAGACGTGCATTCTAGCTGCAGTGACTAGCCCCTGACTCTCTGGGCAGTACCAGAGATGGGCACACTAGTCTGGTTGACACCAAGTCCGGTTCACCCACCACTCCTGTGCTCGCTGACCTATATTGGCACCAATGTTCCCATTAAGTTGCACGGCTGCGCAGCTGTCTGGGGGTCCCGCACAGTTAGCTCACCGGCTTTTAAATGGAAAAACCACGCATGCGCTAAATTTGAATGGGCCACGAAGCCCGTTAAAGCGGCCGCGCACCCAAAAAAAAATTAGAGGCAACATTGGTTGGCACCCGGTCCAGCATCGTCTCGATTTCAAAATTCTCATGCTTGTTTTTAAATCCCTCCACGGCCTCGCTCTTCCCTGTCGCTCCCTAACCTCCTCCAATCCTACAACCCTCCGATGTGTCAGCGCACCTCCAATTCTGGCTTCTTGCGCATCCCCGATTTTCATCGCTCCACCTTTGGCGGCCGTGCCTTCAGCTGCCTGGGCCCTAAACTCTGGAATCCCCTCCCTAAACCTTTCCGTATCTCTCTCTCCTCCTTTAAGACGCTCCTTAAAACCTACCTCTTTGACCAAGCTTTTGGTCACCTGTCCTAATATCTCATGTGGCTCGGTGTCATTTTTGTTTGATAATCACTTCTGTGAAGTGCCTTGGGATGTTTTACTACGTTAAAGGCGCTATATAAATGCAAGTTGTTGTTGTCTGGGCCCCAATTTGAAATCTTATGACCAAATTGAAGATTTCAAGATGATGAAGGGAATTAACAAAATTGATCACCATAGTTCAGGGAGGGTTCAAATACCGTCAGGAAGCCGGGGAGAGTAAGATTTTTGGAATAGTCATGAAAGGCGGCCATTTAAGGGGACAGTATAAAGGTCAAAAAACAATTGCATGCATTTCTGAAGAGAGAAGGGACCGAAACATATTGTGAGCAGATAGCTTCACAAGATGGATCTTCATAAAAAGAACAGGCTTGTTGGGCATCATCACTGACAGCTAGTACCAGCACAAAAACTGGATACCCTTGCACGAAATTCAGTCAAATAGACCAGGGGTATTCGTTAACTTTTAGTCAAGGGCTGTAATCCTGGCGAGTCTTCCTCAAGAGTCTTTGCTTGCACCATAGAAAGTTGGAACAATGGTTTGTGTTGTGTGAAACCTACCTCTTTGGCCAAGCTTTTGGTCACCTGTCCTGATATCTTCTTTTGTGGCTCGGTGTCAAATGCGACAATGCACCCCAAGAACTTCTCCTGTACCAACCGGGCTTTCATTCCCCACACTCTTGCACAGTGCAGGCAAGTCAGAGACAGATGCACTTGTTTAATGGATCTCTTTTTAAAATACTTCCTGCAAGTCTCTCCAGAGACTTGTGCACATAATCTAGGTCGACACTCCAGTGCAGTGCTGAGGGAGTGCTGCACTGTCGGTGATGCCGTCTTTCGTATGAGACGTTAAACTGAGGCCCCGACTGCCCTCTCAGGTGGATGTAAAAGATCTCACGGCACTATTTCGAAGAAGAGCAGGGGAGTTCTCCCCGGTGTCCTGGCCAATATTTATCCCTCAACCAACATCACTAATATCTGGTCATTATCACACTGCTGTTTGTGGGAGCTTGCTGTGCGCAAATTGGCTGCCACGATTTATAAATTACAACAGTGACTACACTTCAAAAAGTACTTCATTGGCTGTAAAGCGCTTTGGGACGTCCTGAGACTGTGAAAGGCGCTGTAGAAAAGTTCTTCAGTTCTTTCTTTGCAAGAGTTATAATTGCTCGATTAATGAGTTCCCCTTGTATCCCTGTCTTAGTACTTTCTCTTGTTCTGATTGGTTGCTGAGCTGGATTACGCTGATACCATGTTTCTTACCAACCCTTGCTTGACATTTTTTTTCACCGGAAGGAATTGCATCATTCATTATTTAACTTTCGGCTTTGAGTTTCTGCTCTGCTCTTAGTATCCAGAGCTCCATCTAATCCTAATGCTTACAGACAGCGGTGAGACTGAGCAAGTCCGCACTCATGTGTGGGTGTTTACAGTGGGAGCGCTCAAAACCCCACGAAACACTCAGATAACCCCTTCCTGCCCAGGAAGGACAAGCAAATCTGTCTGGAGCTTTATCTGAAACAGCAGTTTTAACTTGACAATCAGAGGTTTGGGCGATAGAAAGGGTTAAAGGAAAGGTGCAGAAAATACAGATCAAGTTAGACAAAGTAAAAAAAAAGTTTTTAAAAAATAGAGAAGTAATGGCAAGAAGATAATAGTGGGACGACAGGGAAGACCAAATGAGTAACATTTATTTAAAATTGCTTCTAGTCTGTATGTTATGCAAACTAAAACCAAATTTTGTAAATTTACCGATCACTCGTTTTCAAAAGGGAGTCATGCTTTAAGGGAGCTTTGGTGTCAATATTAATATTCCAGTAATACAGCTCCTGCTGATATCTAAGTAAATGTATTACTGTAGGATTAGTTTTTGCTTCAGTGTCACAGTATGCGAGTTGAAAACTTACAAAATCTGGTCGGTCTGGGGAGAGACAGTCACTTCCTTGGCTCTGACACCCACCTAAGGGTTGGTCAAAGTGCAGATTCAGGACAATCACAAAGTTTCTGCTATGAGCATAAGATACAAAACCTTCTCAAACATGCATCTTTTATCACCCCTCCTAATCTCTCCCGGCATCCGCTCCTGTAACGGTTTCTATGTTGGGGCCTTTTATGATGTTAAAGGCACTGTACAATCTCAGTTGCTTTTGTTGAGTATGCAAATTTAAAAATATATCAATTAGCAAAATAGTCAAGAAGTGAAGACATCCCTCATCCCAATATTATCAACAGAAACTGCTGGAAATGATTCTGATGAATGGTCCTACTCAAAACATTCTGATGATAAGGGCCACCTGAAACCATCTGATGAAGGAGCTCAACTGAAACTATCTAATGAAGGGGCCCATCTGAAACCATCTAATGACGGGGTACTTGAAACCATCTGATGACGGGGTACTTGAAACCATCTGATGACGGGGTACTTGAAACCATCTGATGACGGGGTACTTGAAACCATCTGATGACGGGGTACTTGAAACCATCTGATGAAGGGGCCCACCTGAAACATCTGATGAAGGGGTACTTGAAACCATCTGATGATGGGGTACTTGAAACCATCTGATGAAGGGGCCCACCTGAAACATCTGATGAAGGGGCCCAACTGAAACATCTGATGAAGGGGTACTTGAAACCATCTGATGATGGGGTACTTGAAACCATCTGATGAAGGGGCCCACCTGAAACATCTGATGAAGACGCCCAAATGTCAACACTAATGAAGTTTCCCACCTGAAATTGTTTGATGAAGGGTCCCACTGAAGCATTAACCTGCCACTGATGGACCTGCTGTGTGTTTCCTGCACCTTTTTAATTTGAGATTTCATTCCTCCTTTTGTTACCAATCTTAATAACATGGAGTGGAATTGAGACCCAGTCCCAGTCACATGGATTTGAGTTTCAGCGTGCCTGTCCTTGAATGCATCATGGAGCAGATATCTCCATCTGTTGGCCACTCACTAACCCTTTGCAACAACACCTTCTGCTGACAGAAAAAAATTCAATCCCAAGCTTCTGAGAAGTTTTGAGAAAAGTATAAAATTTAGCACCAACACTTTAGATGTTAAATTTTTACAAAGGTTCCTGGAGGTTAAATCGGAAATGTCCCAATTCTACTTAAAATAAAACCCTCTAAATGTTGTATGTAATTTTCTTTAAAGAACATTTTACTTTGAGATGGTTGCACTATAATTGTCTTGTCTGTAGGGATGGTGACGTGATCTATTCCTGGAAAGTGTTGAGTTATGAATATTGATAAATCTGTTGCAGGGAACATTGATTATATCCTTCCTGAACAGCTGTCATCAGCCTGCGATGGGGATTGTGAGCGTCCCTGAGCTCAGTGACAACCGCACTATAATCTGTAATGAACAAGCTAGACAAGAGCTACTACTGAAAGGAAAAGTCACAAGGCTGAGCATCGGATCACTGAAGAAAATGATTAACAAGTCATAATGAATACAATGAATGAATTATGATGGATTATAATGAAGACATGAATAAATTATGGTGAAGATGATTAAAGTGAAGGCAAAAAAATTAGGCAAAAATGTTATATTAATTATAAGATGCTGGAAGATTTCTGATTGCATGCTTTTGTCCTTTGTTCTGTTTATCCTCCTATATTTCTTTACCTCTTGGAGGCTGCTCCTTGTATATTCCTCTCCCTTGAGTCAGGTGAGTTGGGTGTCCAAAGCTTTTCCATAATGAAGAGTGCAAGACAATTGTGATGAGGGAGACGGCACACATTTCTGTTTTTTAACAACTCAGATACATTGCGTGCGTTCACTTCACCAGCGTCTCAGGTGGATGTAAAAGATCCCAAAGTACTTTTTGACGAAGAGCAGGGGAGTTCTCCCCGGTGTCCTGGGGCCAATATTTATCCCTCAACCAACATCACTAAAACAGATTATCTGGTCATTATCACATTGCTGTTTGTGGGAGCTTGCTGTGTGCAAATTGGCTGCCGCATTTCCTACATTACAACAGTGACTACACTTCAAAAAAGTACTTCATTGGCTGTAAAGCGCTTTGGGACGTCTTGAGGTCGCGAAAGGCGCTATAGAAATGCAAAATCGTTCTTTCTTTCTTTCATTCTTTCCTGAACAATAATCCTTCCACAATCAACATCACCAAAAATGGATTAACTGGTCATTTAATCTATTGGTGTTTTGGGATTTTACTGTTACAGGGTGGCTGGTGTGTTTACGAACACATCTGTCACTGCACATCAAAAATAACTCACAGTGGAAAGCACTTTGCAAAATGGCATGGCACTGAATAAATGGAGCATTATTTATTTATTCTCAGATACTCTTGAGTAAAGTTCATGCGTAAAGTACATTTTAAAAAGGGGCCAGATTTTGCTGAAAAGGTAACAGCGTCTGAATGACACTTGCCGTTATTAATGCACAAATCGGCCAGTAACTTGAGGCGAGGAAGAGATACCCCATGAATTGCAATTCACCAAACATTGCTGGATGATTTGCGTCGCTCCGCGCTATCCTTGCGAAAATGGCATCTTGCGCTTAACCGCCCCGTGATTGTCATGAAATTTCTGTATTTGCACATTAATTGCCCATTAAACTCGCCACAGAAAGTTACATCTTGTAATTAACAGCGTAAGCACCCTTTGATAATTGTTAATGACATGCCAATTGACCTCTCTTGCCCAGAAAGTGAACAATTAAAAATGTGGAGTCCCATTTCTTCAGGTTGTCAATTGTTTTAGGAGATTTTAAAAATCACAGTTCTAAAGGTCCCAGATGCCCCGTTACCAGCTCGTACTTGCAGCAAGTTACAGGCAAAAAAAAAAATGTCAAAATCTAAACATACACAAACAAGTCTAACTAACAGGGCATGCCGCAAGATGATCCGCTCCAGCAAAATCTGGCCCCAAATATTCTCATTTGACCTTTAATTTCTAAAACTAGGGCCGGAGATCACTCGGTGCCTGAGAGGCACGAACATGTTTCTAAATTCCATCGAGAGCTTTCCTGCAGCATCAATTCCATCTCAAGGTCACTGCCTGTCATAAGCATAACAGACGAGGGTGATGTTATTCAAGTTGTCAGCTCCATCTGACCGTGCATTGTACACGCTTGTCGCAACTAGGAGATCATCGGTAGTCCTCTTCCTATTTGCTGAGGTCCAGTGTTGCACTGGGGTTCGGCTCCGGGACAACACAAAGCAGGGTGACAGGCTCTGACCACACAGTATCGCCTTTTGTTGCACACATTGACTTCGGCTCAGATTTTCTGCTTTTGCACGAGGGTGTAAATAATCGCCTGACCAGACCACACAGAGGAAAATCGGGCAGGGAAGATCGCACGCCCGTCACACCTTGCCTGATATCCCTCCCTGCGTTCTTCCCAGACGATTATTTACGTCAGGTGCAGGAGAATAAAATCTGCCCAATGCTCTTACGCTGAGGTGAGTGTGAGAACACGGCCCCGCACAGAGGTGAGTGTGAGAACACGGCCCTGCACAGAGGTGAGTGTGAGAACACGGCCCCGCACAGAGGTGAGTGTGAGAACACGGCCCCGCACAGAGGTGAGTGTGCGAACACGGCCCCGCACAGAGGTGAGTGTGAGAACACGGCCCCGCACAGAGGTGAGTGTGCGAACACGGCCCCGCACAGAAGTGAGTGTGAGAACACGGCCCCGCACAGAGGTGAGTGTGAGAACACGGCCCCGCACAGAGGTGAGTGTGAGAACACGGCCCCGCACAGAGGTGAGTGTGAGAACACGGCCCCGCACAGAAGTGAGTGTGAGAACACGGCCCCGCACAGAGGTGAGTGTGAAAACACGGCCCCGCACAGAGGTGAGTGTGAGAACACGGCCCCGCACAGAGGTGAGTGTGAGAACACGGCCCCGCACAGAGGTGAGTGTGAGAACACGGCCCCGCACAGAGGTGAGTGTGAGAACACGGCCCCGCACAGAGGTGAGTGTGAGAACACGGCCCCGCACAGAGGTGAGTGTGAGAACACGGCCCCGCACAGAGGTGAGTGTGAGAACACGGCCCCGCACAGAGGTGAGTGTGAGAACACGGCCCCGCACAGAGGTGAGTGTGCGAACACGGCCCCGCACAGAGGTGAGTGTGAGAACACGGCCCCGCACAGAGGTGAGTGTGAGAACATCCTGCCACCTACTTATTGATCAAATGTGTAACACCTCACACTTGTCTGTAGAGAATTTCATCTGCCATAGTTCTGTCTATTTATAAATATTGTCCTTGGCTGCTTCATCAGACAATACTGCTCGTCCCCCTCCAGCTCAGTAACATCTACGAAATGGATCAATACACTTTGCGTTCCTGAATCCAGATCATTTACATAGATCAGGGCCCAGCACTGTAAGGTTTCCAAAATTTGCAGATCCCCAAAACCTAAGGAAAAAGGACTTTGGAACTACCCCAGAGTGATAAAAATGCATTTGGGCCTAACATAAGGAATTTAAGACCAAAACCAAGCTTTGGCATTTTAAAAGGACATGTCTGGACATGTCAGGGAGAAAAGGCTGCACAGGACGTGGGATCAACCTCTGTAAATAGCAGTTTTGGGTATTGCATTGTCTGGGAATCGGGATGACCTCACTCAAGCCCCAGCAAGCATTTAACATTTGGACAATAGGCCCTGGGAGAAGGCAGCCCCACCCAAAACACAGGCCTCATTAAAACCTATCGCAGACCCATCAAAACCATGCATAATTCGAATAATTCAAGACATCTTTTGAATATCCCCAGGCCCAAACAGGATGCCAGAAGCCTGTAAACAATAAAACATCTAGTACATCCATTACTTCATCAAAAACCAATCAGCCAGGTATCTATAGGGACAAGATTTGGTGCATAGATAAAGGCCCTGCCTAAATGGGAGACATCGGAAGCCATCAGGACAATTTAACACCAAGTTAAACCCATCAAAACTTAACAAGCCCGCAAAACCAAGACAATGGAATGAACAGGCCTCAACTGAAACCTAAATCACTTCAACACAAAACCGATTTAGTAAGGGGTTTTGGCGCGAAAAAGACAAAGGGTCTGAACAGTATAATTGAGGGCCTAATCCCCCAAGAAGCTCTCTCTCAGCTCTGTTCCAGTTGCAGCAAGTTCCAGCAAGACACTACCAGCCACACGACACGAGCAGGAGGAGGAGAGAAGCAGCAAGGCCACGAGGCAGACCTGGGGCGAGATCGGAGGCAAGGACAGACTGGAGGCTGGGAGCGAGTCGGCATCGCTCAACCCACGGTCCAGCCCCAGAAGGTACCGCCCCGACAAGCCTCCAACGCAACAAAACTCGACGACCAGACCACCATCGCAGATTTCACAGACCGGTACCACGTGGGGACGGCAGGCCCCAAAGGACAAAAAGAGAGTACCTCAAAATTGCAATCAACTTACCTCGCTGGATTTCGCACTGTCAAAACTCCTGTTTGGTGAGCATTATCCCTGATCTCCTGAAACCGAAACCTAGCTAGATAGTGGGATTTTTGGGAGGGATAAGGGTTTTTGTATATTGTCATTCTCCCTCGCCTGTACCGTATGTTCCCCAACCTGTTTAAGTGTTAAGTGTGTTTTAAGTTTGTTACCTTTTTCTTTTAATAAAAGTCAAAATTCTTTCATCGGAACCTGTTGTCTACTGCATCTTTATTCACAACCCCTAAATAAGTCCAAGGTCTGGAACCAGGGGCGTGGGAGCGATTCGAACCGCTCACTGAGTCAGAGGTGAGGCTGACCCCTACCACACCACCCCCTACAGCACTGATCCCTGGAGCGCTGCATTAATGCAACTTCCGGCCGGTCACATCTCCCCAAATTAGCACCTGCTGCTTCCTCTGTTTCAGCTAATTCTTACCCACCACCAAGTTTTACCCCGGATATCCTTTAAATTGTGTAACAGCCTTTCATGTGGAACTTTATCAAAGACTTTCTGGAAGCCGAGGCACACTCTAGCATCATGCACCCAGACTACCAGATGTGAGCTTGGGTTAATGATGCCAGCCGTGGTCAGTGGTAGCACTCTCGCCTCTGAGTCAGAAGGTTGTGGGTTCAAAACCCACTCCCGAGACTTGAGCACATAATGTCAGCTGACACTCCAGTCCAGTACTAAGGGAGCGCTGCACTTTCGGAGGTGCCATCTTTCGGATGAGATGTTAAACCGAGGCCCCACTTGCTCTCTCAGGTGGACGCACGAGATCCCATGGCATTATTCCAAAGAACAGCAGGGGAGTTCTCCCCGATGTCCAGGCCAATATTTATCCCTCAACCAACATTACTAAAAGCAGATTATGTGCTCATTATCAAATTGCTGTTTGTGGGAGCTTGCTGTGCACAAATTGGCTGCTGCATTTCTTACATTACAACAATGACTAAACTTCAAAAGTACTTCATTGGCTGTAAAGCGCTTTAGAACGTCCTGAGACTGTGAAAGGCGCTGGAGAAATGCAAGTTCTTTCTTTAGTACTCTGGAGTTTTGTTTGATTAACTTTGGGTATCAAAGAAAGAAAGAAAGATTTGCATTTCTATAGCGCCTTTCACGACCACCGGACGTCTCAAAACGCTTTACAGCCAATGAAGTACTTTTGAAGTTTAGTCATTGTTGTAATGTGGGAAACACGGCAGCCAATCTGCGCACAGCAAGCTCCCACAAACAGCAATTTGATAATGACCAGATAATCTGTTTTAGTGATGTTGGTTGAGGGCTAAGTATTGGCCCCAGGACACCAGGGAGAACTCCCCTGCTCTTCTTCGAAATAGTGCCATGGGATCTTTTACGTCCACCTGAGAGGGCAGACGGGGCCTCGGTTTTAACGTCTCAGGGTAAAATTAAACAAAAGATTAAATGGTACGACACAGCCCAGGGTAGGATAGATTGGGCGGAGTGGGCCTGATTGTGCTTTAAATATTGTTATTAATGTGATTTTCATTTAACATTAAATTTAGATGTAAATATTAATGAATACAGACTAGAAACAGGACAGCAGGTGAGAATCTGTGTGGCATGCACATTCCTCTCTGATACTGTCTATAACCGAGTTACAGACCAACCAATGACATAAAGAACATCCTTCAATTCCTGTTGATTACAGTTAGGGTTGGAGTTCAAGCCTAACGACTGATGTTCAAACAAATTCAAACAAGAAGGTTTGGGCAAAACCTGGCATCATAATCACTTCTAATCAGTCTGTCCGCTTTCAGATTAACATGTAATGAATCTTCGTCCTGTTAGAAAGACTTTAAACGAGGATTATTTTCAACTGAGCGGGAGAGAGATTTACATCAAAACCCTCATTGCAAAAGAGGGAAGGAAAAGATTATAGAAAGAACAGAATAATCAATGAGTTTTTTCATAAATTAATAACAAAGCTTTTCACAAACAGAAGAACAATACATTTTTGATTAAAGCGAAGGATAAAACTGATATATGACAAACCTGAAGGTTTTACATAAACAGTGCAGTGTCCCAATTAATCAGAGAAATAAAGACATCTGCTCTTCACACTGCATTCCCTACAACACTGGAGCAGGCCTCCGATAATTAACAGTGACAGAAATAACTTTCGGATAGAGACATTCGCGGCCTCTGTCTCGACGGGCTTTGAATCCAGGTGCATAGACCGAAGGTCACTGCTCTAAGAACATGAGAACATAGGAAATAGGAGCTGGAGTCGGCCATTTGGCCCTTCAAGCCTGCTCCGCCATCCAATAAGATCATGGCTGATCTTCTACTTCAACTCCACCTTCCTGCATTATCCCCATATCACTTAATTCCCCTTGTTCCCAAAAATTTATCGACCTCTGTCTTGAATATACTCAACGACTGAGCCTCCACAGCTCTCTGGGGTAGAGAATTCCAAAGATTCACAACCCTTTGAGTGAAGACATTTCTCCTCATCTCAGTCCTAAATGGCCGACCCCTTATTCTGTGACTGTGACCCCGTGTTCTAGATTCCCCAGCCAGGGGAAACATTTTCCCAGCATTAACCCTGTCAAGCCCCTTAAGAATTTTATATGTTTCAATTAGATCACCTCTCATTCTTCTAAACTCTAAGGAATATAGGCCTAGTCTACTCAATCTCTCCTCATAGGGCAATCCCTTCATCCCAGGAACCAGTCTAGTGAACCTTTGCTGCACTCCCTCTAAGGCAAGTATGTCTTTCCTTAGGTAAGGAGACCAGAACTGTACACAGTACTCCAGGTGTGGCCTCACCAATGCCCTGTATAATTGTAGTAAGAGACTTCTTTACTCTTATACTCTAAATCCTTTTGTAACAAAAGTTAACATACCATTTGCTTTCCTAATTGCTTGCTGTACCTGCATGTTAACTTTCTGTGATTCATATACAAGGACACCCAGGTCCCTCTCAGTGCAAACATTTCCCAGTCTCTCACCATTCAAAAAATATTCTGCTTTTCTGGTTTTCCTACCAATGTGGATAACTTCACACTTCCCCACATTGTATTCCATTTGTCATGTTCTTGCCCACTCAGTCAACCGGTCTATATCTCTCTGCAGCCTCTTTGCGTCCTCCTCACAGCTTACTTTCCCACCTAACTTTGTATCATCAGCAAACTTGGATACGTTACACGCAGTCCCTTCAGCTGAGTCATTAATATAGATTGTGAATAGCTGAGGCCCAAGCACTGATCCTTGCGGTACCCCGCTAGTTACAGCCTGCCAACCTGAAAATGACCAGTTTATTCCTACTCTCTGTTTTCTGTCTGTTAACCAATCCTCAATCCATGATCATAAAATGTGATCTTAATCTTAGACTGTGACATGTGTACATGTGAAACACAAACAGCGGGATTAAACTGAGCCAAACACAGCCCAGGAGCAGCCACATACTGAGGAAAGCTGAGAATGACTGGTCCAGAGAGAGGAGGATACACGATAGGAACATAAGAACACGAGGAGGCCATTCACACCCTCGAGCCTGTTCCACCATTTAAACAGATCATGGCTGATCTGTACCTCAACTCCATCTAATCGCCTTGGTTCCATATCCCTTTATGCCTTTACCCAACAAAAATCTATCGATCTCAATTCTTTTAATTGACCCCCAGCCTCAACAGCTTTTTGGGGGAGAGAATTTCAGATTTCTACTACCCTTTGTGTGAAGAAGTGTTTCCCGACATCACCCCTGAACAGCCCAGCTCTAAGTTTAAGGTTATACCCCCTTGTTCTGGACTCCCCCACCAGAGGAAATAGTTTCTATCTATCTACCATACATGATAGGGGGGGGGGGGGCAAAGAAAGGGGGTAAAGGATTGGGAGTACAGAGAAAAGGGAATACAAGATAATGTGGGGATGGTTCCTGGCAGTCAGAGGGTGGGGGTTGGGGGAAAGAAGCCTGGGGAAAGATTGGGGTGGGAGGAGGCTCTGGCCGTGATCGGGAGAGAGGTACCCTGGCGCAAGGGAAGTCCAAGGTTTCCTTGTGCGGCCCAGAGCACTCCTGCCTCTCCTGGCCGACAAGGAAACCTAAAATAGAATGTTAAAACTTACCTTCTGGGCCTCTCCCGGCCCAGGATCCGGCACCCAACAGGTTCGCCTGACGTGGGAGACTACACTCCCCCCACCCCTTGCCCCCCATCCCATCGCCAACTCCAGCCTTCAACTAGCTTACATCATCGGATCCCGATCTCCATATTTAAAGTTGGGCCCTGCTTCCTTCCTGCCGGAGTCCCGCTCGCCTGCTCAAAAGAGGGGGTTTACATCGGGACACGGCAGGGTTAGTGACTGGCCTTATTTTAACTGCCCACCCCCGGCCCAATTTACGCCAGGCTGGGGCAGTTAAAATAGAGTTGAAATGCATCACAACCCAAGGTGAGTGAGGCCTGCGTGTGAGTGAAAGGGACAGCAAAGTAGGCAGAGGAAAGGGAGACAGACACAGAAACACAGAGCAGAAAGAAGGGAGATGGAACAATAGCAGAGTGAGCGAGGGTGACTGAAGCAAGCAGCCTTTGCATTGGCGGCTTGCGTTTCCAGGGCAGTGATGCCATAGTTAACGTGCAACTGGGCGACAGGAAATATAAACTCGCAGTGACAAGCGGCCGGGCAAACAACTCATTTTACACAGCTGAGAGAATGCTGAAGGACAGATTGAGCTAAATTAACTCTGACATTCACAGGTCTGCCTCTGAGAGGGGGAGGAGATGTGTGGATGCATTTGTGATTTTGAGCATTGAATATAAAACATGTAGGACATGATTCAAACAGTAAATTATGAGAAATCAGATCTTCTGTGATTTATTCAATGAAAATAGCTCCACAAGGATTCCACTTTCATGCTCCATTCATGACAGTAAAGCTCAGAAGGCGCAACAGCAACAATGCAAATTTCAGTGCTTCACAAGTGGTCAGGTGTTAGTTTGTCCCCTCTCCCTGTGACAAACAAACACCATCACTCATAAAAACAGCAATGAGCTGAGAACGAATGGTGGCTGTAATCCTCCTCAGTGCAACTTCACAATCTTAGTCTAGTCTCCGTGAGAAGGAGGCAGACAGAGGACAGGCCTCACCTCAGGCCCAGTCTCAGGAGGTGGCTCCCTCTACACTGCCCCATCAAACGCTCCCAGGGCAGGTACAGCACGGGTTAAATACAGAGTAAAGCTCCCTCTACACTGGCCCATCAAACACTCCCAGGGCAGGTACAGCACGGGTTAGATACAGAGTAAAGCTCCCTCTACACTGTCCCATCAAACACTCTCAGGGCAGGTACAGCACGGGTTAGATACAGAGTAAATCTCCCTCTACACTGTCCCATCAAACACTGAGAGGTCGCACAACACCAGGTTATAGTCCAACAGTTTTATTTGAAATCACAAGCTTTCGGAGCTATCGATTGCTCCTTCCTCAGGTGAAGTAAATTAGATACAGAATCGCCAAAGCATATATAGATAGAGAACAAAGCATGTGTACCTTACAATTGCAGACCACTGAATTAAATCATCCTGACTATCTGCCGAGGTGTGATAAAGTTAATCAAGTCAGCCAGGAAGGTACCACATCAAAGACATAGCAAGATACAACTGAGACAATGAGGTGTAGTCGCAGGGATTGTGATTTCAAATAAAACTGTTGGACTATAACCTGGTGTTGTGCGACCTCTCAATTTTGTCCACCCCAGTCCAACACCGGCATCTCCGCATCATGACCATCAAACACTCCCAGGGCAGGTACAGCACGGGTTAGATACAGAGTAAAGCTCCCTCTACACTGCCCCATCAAACACTCCCAGGGCAGGTACAGCACGGGTTAAATACAGAGTAAAGCTCCCTCTACACTGTCCCATCAAACACTCCTAGGGCGGGTACAGCACGGGTTAGATACAGAGTAAAGCTCCCTCTACACTGTCCCATCAAACACTCCTAGGGCGGGTACAGCACGGGTTAGATACAGAGTAAAGCTCCCTCTACACTGTCACGTCAAACACTCCCAGGGCAGGTACAGCACGGGTTAGATACAGAGTAAAGCTCCCTCTACACTGTCCCATCAAACACTCCCAGGGCACGTACAGCACGGGTTAGATACAGAGTAAAGCTCCCTCTACACTGTCCCATCAAACACTCCCAGGGCAGGTACAGCACGGGTTAAATACAGAGTAAAGCTCCCTCTACACTGTCCCATCAAACACTCCTAGGGCGGGTACAGCACGGGTTAGATACAGAGTAAAGCTCCCTCTACACTGTCCCATCAAACACTACCAGGGCAGGTACAGCACGGGTTAGATACAGAGTAAAGCTCCCTCTACACTGTCCCATCAAACACTCCTAGGGCAGGTACAGCACGGGTTAGATACAGAGTAAAGCTCCCTCTACACTGTCCCATCAAACACTCCTAGGGCGGGTACAGCACGGGTTAGATACAGAGTAACGCTTCCTCTACACTGTCACGTCAAACACTCCCAGGGCAGGTACAGCACGGGTTAGATACAGAGTAAAGCTCCCTCTACACTGTCCCATCAAACACTCCCAGGGCACGTATAACACGGGTTAGATACAGAGTAAAGCTCCCTCTACACTGTCCCATCAAACACTCCCAGGGCAGGTACAGCATGGATTAAGTACAGAGTAAAGATCCCTCTATACTGTCCCATCAAACACTCCCAGGGCAGTTACAGACGGGTTAGATACAGAGTAAAACTCCCTCTACACTGTCCCATCAAACACTACCAGGGCAGGTACAGCACGGGTTAGATACAGAGTAAAGCTCCCTCTACACTGTCCCATCAAACACTCCTAGGGCAGGTACAGCACGGGTTAGATACAGAGTAAAGCTCCCTCTACACTGTCCCATCAAACACTCCTAGGGCGGGTACAGCACGGGTTAGATACAGAGTAACGCTTCCTCTACACTGTCACGTCAAACACTCCCAGGGCAGGTACAGCACGGGTTAGATACAGAGTAAAGCTCCCTCTACACTGTCCCATCAAACACTCCCAGGGCACGTATAACACGGGTTAGATACAGAGTAAAGCTCCCTCTACACTGTCCCATCAAACACTCCCAGGGCAGGTACAGCATGGATTAAGTACAGAGTAAAGATCCCTCTATACTGTCCCATCAAACACTCCCAGGGCAGTTACAGACGGGTTAGATACAGAGTAAAACTCCCTCTACACTGTTCCATAAAACACCTCCAGGGCAGGTACAGCACGAGTTAGATACAGAGTAAATCTCCCTCTACACTGTCCCATCAAAGACTCCCAGGGAAGGTACTGCAAAGGGTTAGATGCAGAGTAAAGCTCCCTCTACACTGACCCATCAAACACTCCCAGGGCAGGTACAACATGAGTTAGATACAGAGTAAATCTCCCTCTACACTGTCCCATCAAACACTCCCAGGGCAGGTACAGCACGGGTTAAATACAGAGTAAAGCTCCCTCTACACTGTCCCACCAAACACTCCCAGGGCAGGTACAACATGGGTTAGATACAGAGTAAAGCTCCCTCTACACTACCGAACATGTGTTGTTGTACAGAGGCACCACCTGCTGCACTGGTGTGATGTTACCTCCTTTACACATTGTATAATATGACCGCAGAGAAGGGGGTTGTAGTGCTGCTGGCGGGCCTGTGCCAGCACTGGGCTACTCTGCTGTTGGGAGGTGTGTTGGAAGAGCCTTGTTGAGTTTCTCTCGGTTTGCTGTCTTGCTATCGAGGACCTCCTGACCTGCGCTTGCCTTCAGACCAGTACCCTGAAGGAGCGACACTCCATCCAACAGCCTGGTGCGTTTGTGCCGTTTATCTACAGTCGCCATTGGCAGTTCTGATGAAGGGGGACACCCAAACTGTTAACCCGTCTTCAAACATTGACAGCCCTGCTATGTATGTCCAACATTCACTGTTTACTCTCTACCTAACCTAATCCAGTATTTGCTGGATATAAACTTGCCATGTAATCAATAGGAGATTTCTTGATAAATTTCCAATATTGACATCAATTGGGTCAATGGTTCAAAGAAATCAATTTCAACACTGTAGTTTAATCTAGGAATTTAGGTGTCAGATATAAAGCACTCAACTTTTCATCTCCTCTGAATTTCTCAATTCGACTGCAGCCTGTTACTCACTCTGGATCTATGACTCATTGACCCTCAGTAAGAGTTTCTGCACTGATCTGAGAAAAACTGATCAAAAGTATCCAGATATCAATTTCAAGTTTAAAATTTTTTTTTACATCATGCCTCATATTTCTACATAAACTGTTCCCAACTCTGATTCAAGCTGACACATCTGTTAGGTGTTCAGTATTAGTTATGTTAAATCTGTATAGAACCTTGGTTAGACCACACTTGGAGTACTGTGAACAGTTCTGATCTCCATATTATAAAAAGGATATCGAGGCACTGGAGTAAGTGCAAAAAAGATTTACAAGGATGATACCAGAACTGAGAGGTTATTCCTATCAGAAAAGATTGAACAGGCTGGGGATCTTTTATCTAGAAAAGAGAAGGCTGAGGGGTGACCTGATAGAGGTCTTTAGAATTATCAAAGTATTTGATAGGATGGACGGAGAGAAAATGTTTCCACTTGCAGGTGAACCAGAATTGGGGCCATGATTAAAATAGTCATTATTAAATCCAATAAGGAATTCAAGAGAAACGTCTTTACCCAGAGAGTGGTGAGAATGTGGAACTCGCTACCACAGGGAGTGGTTGAGGCGAATAGTATAGATACATTTAAGGGGAAGCTAGATAAACACATGAGGGAGAAAGGAATAGAAGGATATGCTGCTAGGGTTAGATGAAAAGGGGTGGGAGGAGGCTCATGTGGAGCAAAAACGCCGGCACAGACCAGTTGGGCCGAATGGCCTGTTTCTGTGCTGTAGACTCGATGTAATTATATGTATTGTGTATTGGAACTTGCTCAATCCCAGAGACCTGGCCTGTCACTTCAGCACATGGCTAAACCTTGTGATTGGTCCCCAGGGTGGGAGTGTTGGACGACTGCGAGAGTTTGTAGCAGTCCCGAGCCCGGACATGAGCAACGATTCAGGAATCTCAGCTGGAGCCTGCTTTGCTTCTCCCAGTGAGGACGTGCCAGTTTGCACACAGACGAGCTCTCTGAACTCTCAGTAGACCTGTTTCATTCCACGTGAATGAATCACTGGCATCCAATACCCATCAATGTCCGCTGGAGTGATTCTTCTCTGGTGAGGGGAGGTACAGTGCTATGGCTCACGGGTCACCAAGTACTCACCAAGCCATGAATCAGAAATAATATAAATCAACCAAGGATCAACATTTGGAGAGCAATTCTACCTCAGTGGACTATGGCAGAGGGTAGTGTGTGTATGTAGGTGCGTGTGTGTGTGCATGTTTGTGTCCGTGTGTATGTGTGTCTGTATGTATGTGTCTTTATTTTTGTATGTTTGTGTCTGTGTCTATGTGTGTGTGTGTCTGTGTCTGTGTCCGTGTATGTATGTGTCAGTGTGTGTTTATTTTTGTGTGTATGTATGTGTGTGTGTGTGTTTGTGTGTGTGTGTGTCTGTGTGTGTGTGTGTGTGTGTGTCTGTTTGTGTGTGTGTGTGTCTGTGTGTGTGTGTGTGTCTGTTTGTCTGTGTGTGTGTGTCTGTGTGTGTGTTTATTTTTGTCTGTGTGTGTGTGTGTGTGTATGTATGTGTTTATTTTTGTATGTGTGTGTGTGTGTGTGTGTGTGTGTGTCTGTTTGTGTGTGTGTGTGTGTGTGTGTGTGTATGTATGTGTTTATTTTTGTCTGTGTGTGTGTATGTGTGTGTGTTTATTTTTGTCTGTGTGTGTGTGTGTGTATGTATGTGTGTGTGTATCAGGGGAGGACCTTGGGGCACTGTCTTCCCTCACAGTTTGGTTTGGCAGCATTTTGCAGGAACTAATGAAGAGAAAAATTTGCTTCAATTCCAAATTCAAGCCTCGTTTCCCACCTCAAATCGCTGCCTCTTTTGCATTTCCACTGCACTACACAAGAGCTTCCTCCCACCCCACCTCATCTCACCCTATCAGCATATTTTGCTACTCCTTTCTCCCGCATGTGTTTATCGAGCTTCCCTTTAAATGCATCCATGCTATTCCCCTCAGCTACTCCCTGTGGCAGCGAGTTCCACATTCTCCCCACTCTGGGGAAAGAAGTTCCTCCTGAATTCCTTATCTTATATTTATGGCCCCTAGTTTTGGTCTCCCCATGAGTGGAAACAATTTCTCTACGTCTACCCTATCGAAGCACTTCATAATTTCAAAGACCCCTATCAGGACACCCCTCAGCCTTCTCTTTTCCAGCCATTCAGCCTTTCCTGCGAAGTATATCCTCTCAGTTCTGGATTAATGCACCAACAACTGTAAGTTCCTACGTAAAAATCAGGAAAGTAAATCCTGAGAGTTGGGTTTCATCGAATAATACAGCACAGAAGGAGGCCATTCGGCCCATTGTGCCTGTGCCGGGTTTAATTGCCACACTTACCACAAATTAAAGCTTTGAAACATCCAGACAGGATGAACCCATGAAGAAATTGGCTTTTGAAAATCCCAACAGCGCGTGAAGCCTTGGAACCTTAAAGTCAAATTACTGAATGGAAAGCTCGTTTTCTATATCAAAATTAAACCGAACGAACGTTAGTCAGCATCTGCTCCTGCGCAATGTCACGCCATCCGATTGTGAGAATACAACAGGGAAATGTCCTTGTGGTAATCTCAAAGGCAATGAATTATTCAGCCTGGAAACCATCATCACATCAGAACATGGGGTCATCAGAAGGTAATGGCCTAAAACACAGCAACAGGCTGATTAGAGAGCAGCAGCTGGTCTTTCGAACCACCCCCGTACACCAGGAACATAAACATGGGAAATGCTGCTTAGTCATTATTATCCAAGTCAAATTGTCACTTTTATTTTGTGCCGGTTCCTGACTATTTACCAAGCAGCTGTGTGTCAGATTGCAATATAGAATTCTTCAAAAAGCATATTGGGGACATTTTGTGCTCATTAATGTGAGGGATGATAATGATGGGGCACATGTGCCGACTTTGGTATCCAGTGACGGGCGCTGTGAGGCCAGGTGTAACAAGGTTTGAACATGGAGAGGTAGGCCTGGAAATTCTATGGCACCGCACCCGTTTTTCGGCGTTAAACGGGCGCCTAAGTCTCCAATATGGCAGCCAGGAAGTGCCGGGGAACAATTGAATCACAGCAAGATTTAGCAGTAGCTATGGATACAATATACAACAGAAAGCTGAACAGTAGTGTTCGATAAGGGATTAAATACCCATTTCAAACTCCTCCTGCAGCTTAGAGAAGTACTTGTGCAAGTCTTTAACTTACTTTTTATTTAATTCTCAGGATATGGGCAACGCTGGCAAGGCCGGCATTTATTGCCCATCCCCGAGTTGCCCTTGAGAAGGTGGTGATGAGCCTTCCTCTTGAACCGCTGCAGTCCGTGTGGTGAAGGTACTCCCACAATACTGTTAGGTCGGGAGTTCCAGGATTTTGACCCAGCGACGATGAAGGATCGGCGATATACTTCCAAGTCAGGATGGTGTGTGACTTGGAGGGGAACTTGGAGGTGATGGTGTTCCCATGCGCCTGCTGCTTTTGTCCTTCTAGGTGGTGGAGGTCACAGGTTTGTGAGGTGCTGCCGAAGAAGCCTTAGCAAGTTGCTACAGTGCAACCTGTAGGTAGCACACACTGCAGTCACGGTGCGCCAGTGGTGGAAGATATGGATGTTTAAGCTAATGGATTGGATGCCAATCAAGCAGACTGCTTTATCCTGGGTGGTATCAAGCTTCTTGAGTATTGTTGCAGCTGCACCCTTCCAGGCAAGTGGAGCGTATTCCATCACTCTCCTGACTATGGCCCAGAAATTCGTCCGAATACGGGAGAGTACGCACTGTGTACTCACCCATATTCGGTCCCGAAGTGCCGGTTTCCTGCATGCACTGTGCATGCGCGGGAAACCGGCACTTCCGATATTGCGAAGGGGGCGGTTCCTAAGTGAACTGCGTGCGCACTACAGGCTGTGCGCACGCAGCACACTTAGTTTTTTTTTCAGGTTTGAACGCGAAGGTAAGTGTTGAAGATTTTACACATGAAAAAAGCAGGCGTAAGACCCCCTTTTAACAAGGTAAGTAGTTAATTAAGCATTATTTTAAATTTTTTTCAACAGGTTTATCTTTTTTAGAGACTTTAAAGAAAGGTAAGTTTATTTTTATAACTTTTAAAAAGAATTTAAATTTTTTCAAAAATTTAAATTTTTGTTTAAAGTGATTAATTTATTTAACTATAGTTATTTTATTAATGAGATGGCTTTTTTTTAAATTTAATTGAGGTTTAGCTGTTCTTTTGGGGGCAATTTGTATTCATAGCTTTGACAGCTCTTCCTGTCAAAACTATGAATGAAAGATGGTGTGCTGCCATTGGCTCTAACTGGCTCACGTGATCCCAGAGGTCGCATCGAACTAACTGCGCCTCTGGGACACGCACACACTGCGCGCCGGCACCAGGGAGAG
Organism: Squalus acanthias; assembly: GCA_030390025.1. NCBI lineage: Eukaryota > Metazoa > Chordata > Chondrichthyes > Squaliformes > Squalidae > Squalus > Squalus acanthias. Next base: position 61,782,685 of record CM059445.1, read on the forward strand.
GCCCAGGAACTGAAGTTCGTGTGGGCCAAAACCATAAAGGCAGGCGCGGAGTGCGATATCGCGGGAGATCCTTACCCCCGCGGCAACCATCGAAGTCCAATTTCTGGGCCAATGTCTTGTAAGTATTGGAGAGGCTTTGGGGAGTCAGGAGGTGAGTCACCCACTGCAGAATACCTAGCCTCCAACCTGCTCTAGTAGCCACAGTATTTATGTGGTCCAGTTCAGTTTCAGATCAATGGTGACTCTCAAGATGTTGATGGTGGGGGATTTGGTGATGGTAATGCCATTGAATGTCATGGAGAGGTGGTTAGGTCTCTTGTTGTGTGGCATGAATGTTATTTGCCACTCATTAGCCCAAGCCTGGATGTTGTCCAATCATCAGCGAACAGCCCCACTTTTGACCTTATGATGGAGGGAAGGTCATTGATGAAGCAGCTGAAGATAGTCGGACCTCGGACACTATCCTGAGGAACTCTTGCAGTGATGTCCTGGGGCTGAGATGATTGATCTCCAACAACCACAGCCAGGTCTGACTCCAACCAGTTTTCTGCCTGATCCCCATTGACTTCAGTTTTACTCGGGCTTCTTAGTCCCACACTCAGTTGAATTCTGCCTCGACGTCAAGGGTCGTCACTCTCACTTCACCTCACCTCTGGAATTCAGCTTTTTTGTCCATGTTTGGACCAAGGCTGTGGTCTGGAGCCTAGTGGTCCTGGTGTAACCCAAACTGAGCATAGATGAACAGGTTATTGGTGAGTAAGTGGAGACAGCACTATTGACGACTCCTTCCATCACTTTGCTGATTGTATTGCTGTTTGTGGGTTGTATTTTTCCTGCTTTTTGTGGACAGGACATACCTGGGCAATTTTCCACATTATCAGGTAGATGCCAGTGTTGTAGCTAAGAGAACAGCTTAGCTAAGGCCGTGGCTAGTTCTGGAGCACAGGTGTTCAGCACTACAGCCGGCTTGCTGTCCGTAGCCTTTGCTGTCTCCAGTGCACTTAAGGGTCAATCACATTGGTGTGGGACTGGACAGGATAAGGCTGTCAGGTTTCCTTCCCGAAAGGACATTAGTGAACCAGTTCGATTTTTACAATGATCCAACAGCTTTCATGGTTCTTGATCGCAGCTTTTTATTCCAGCTTTTTAAAAAAAACTGATTTCAAATTCTCAAAAGGCCCAAGGTGGGATTTAACTCGCATTCCCTGGATTATTAGTCAGGGAATTATTCTGGATTACTAATCCAGTAACATAACCACTATGCTACCACTCCCAAGAGAATTTCAGTTATGATTCACATGATCCCAGCTCCTGTGTCAGTGTTCCCACTTCAGATTAAAGTGCAGCAGAGTGGGCTGTTTCTAATCTAAGATTTCCTTTGATGTCGGACTTATAAACAATGAAGGTGCATTTCAAAGATACAGCAAACAGTGAAAACCCATTTGACATAGAACAGTGACAAATATTCCAGTGGATAAAAGCTCTTTTGATTCACATAAAAAGCTCATAAATCACCTCTTATAGTACAACTTATTTCTACTTGCATTTGCAAACATCTGAATACCTTCTCATCAATCATTCATCAGTAACTGAAATTAACTACTTTCATCTTTTAGAGGCTATTATGTTTAACTCTTGAGAGAACAGCACATTCAGAACTTTAATTAAAATAAATTAATTGGTCATTTTCCACATCCGTGATACTCGCCAAGACCTAGACGTCTCGGGTGGTATCGGATTGGCTGCCCGTTACATGTCAGGCCTGATATTCAATTCCATTGCAGCCAATGGGATATCAGGCACTGAGCCACCGCCTGAGACGAATTTCTAGCTCCAGCCCTTTACAATCCAACAGGGAGAAGAAAGCAAGAAAGCAAGAAAGAAAAAGAAAAAGAAAAAAAGAAAGACTTGCATTTCTACAGCAACTTTCACAACTTCAGGACGTCCCAAAGTGCTGTACAGCCAATGAAGTATTTTTTGAAGTGTAGTCACTGTTGTAATGTAGGAAACACAGCAGCCAATTTGCGCACAGCAAGCTCCCATAAAAACAGCAGTACGATAATGACCAGATATTCTGTTTGTGACGTTGGTTGAGGGATAAGCATTGGCCAGGACACCGGGAGGAACTCCCCTGCTCTTCAGATAGTGCCACAGGATATTTTACATCCTGGGAGGGCAGACGGGGTCTCGGTGTAACATCTGCCGGTGGATTTACAACCAAGTCAGCAACTGAAGCCCGAATCAATTTTCCTCGCTTGACGAAACCAATGCCCATCTTTGAATGCTGCACAAACCCACACCTTGCTGTTCTGAATGACACTGAGCACAACGCCCTGAGGAGGTAGCAGATTGTTGTGTTTCTGAAGCCAAGTCCCTCTCTGAATGCTGCAGGGAGTTCCAGATATAGCATCTTGCAGCAAGAGGATGCAATGCCGCCCCCTACACTCTGTTTAAGATGTCATATAATGTAAATTGTTTTGACACAGCAAAGAGTAATTTCCTCGCATTCCAAAATAAATCTGTCTCTGATGCCACTGCAAAGTGCTCTTCTTACCTCTGCACCTCGCGGTTGCTCCACATTAACTTACAAGGTTTGAATAATGACACAAACTCTCATTAAAATTCATTACAATCTCCCATGTCCCTCACTATCAGTTTTGATCCTGGGTGTTGCAGCTCCTTGTTGTTTGGATTAACTCAAGCTTTCTACTGAATCAAAAAAAAACAAACGCTTGAAATAGACCATATCATTTGAAGAAAAAGATGCTTTTTTTCCACAGTTCTTTAGATTTGTACCCTTTGTCAATTCCTTTTCTTCAGCTTAGAGTCTAGGCAGCTGAAGGCATGGCTGCCAATGGTGGGGCAAAGGAAATCAGGGATGCGCAAGAGGCCAGAATTGGAGGGGCGCAAAGATCTCGGAGGGTTGTAGGGCTGGAGGAGGTTACAGAGATAGGAAGGGGCGAGGCCATGGAGGGATTTGAACTCAAGGATGAGAATTTTTAAATCGAGCGTTGCCGGACCGGGAGCCAGTGTCGGTCAGCGAGCCCAGGGGGTGATGGGTGAACGGGACTTGGTGCGAGTTAGGACACGGGGCAGCAGAGCTTTGGATGAGCTCAAGTTTATGGAGGACGCAAGGTGGGAGGCCGGCCAGGAATGCATTGGAATAGTTGAGTCTGGAGGTAACAAAGGCACGTATGAGGGTTTCAGCAGCAGATGAGCTGAGGGGATGTGGAGACGCACACGGGAGAATCTGATGGGCTTGCCTTCGCTTGGTGCCTTCGGCCCTGATCTTCGTCGCCCGACCGCCGGGTGAACAGCTGACCGGCAGCATTCAAACGAGGCCCGGCTGTTATAGTTCGATGAGTTTCCAACGAAGCCTCCTGCCTGAGATTGCCATCCCCCTCACTGAAAGTTTGACAGTTTACAACGGTCGTAAACTGAATCCGGGAAAACTGTGTGTTCCTGTGAACCCCTAACTCACCGGATGAGGAAAGTGGGTGATGGTCAGGACAACTGTACTGCTCCTGCCAATCCCCAGGTATCCCCTGGCATTGCACTAGGGTTGCCAACTCTGCTCGGGCATATTCCAGGAGGTTCAATCACGTGACCTCCAACCGCCCCCACCCCCAAACTCCGGCCATAGGCCGTCCAACACACCCTTCCTTTGGGACAACCCGCCTTCCCACGCCGACTGAAAAACGAATGGTGTCTTCGTTACCCGATTGGGTGAATCTTGACTGTTGGTCAAGCAGCCAGTTTTCCCCCAATTGCAATACTTTTATAACTAACGAACGTGTTCAAAGAAAATGAAGAAACACAATTTTTTTTTGACGCTATGATTTTTCTCCCCGGGGTTTGCTCGCGCTGGTGGCCTGGAGGTTAATCTTTAAATCCTGGGAGACTCCAGGACATTCCTGGAGGGTTGGCAACCCTACACTGCACGCAGTTTAGGTGTTGTTCAGTATCTGTGAGGCAGCTTCTGTACGGGAACAAGACCGAGCAGAACCTTAACAGAACAGGATGGGACGCCTTCGATGCAGCATGTTGTACTAATGACCAGGCAAAAAGGAGCAGAGCAAGATTATCATTTCTGTTTTAAAGCAGACACAGTAATATTGAGAATTGTTCTCACTGCTGTGCGAGGTGTGCGTCTCTGCGCTACAATATAATTTGGAGCCTGATTATAACGTGGCGATTATTACAGTGAATTGCTGCTGCCAAGGCAATCATCACATTCGTCAGTCTGGGTGATCACAGCTCTAATGAAAGGATCTAGATTCTCTCTCTCTGCTCATTAGCTGTGTGCTAAAGATCCAAGCTGTTTCGCAGGGTGGCTAAGTAACACAGAGGCTGTGCTGACGGACAATGTATGTGTGGCCACTGCCTCGGCAGGGGCTGAGGAGGAGATCATCGAAAATACAGAACAGGAACGAGTGCGGGCAAACACTCCTGGTCGCTCTTATAGTGGCTCTCTGGGTAAATGCACCACGCAATGTGGCACTGAGCCATTCTAATCAGAAGGCCCGGGTCTGTGCTGAGCTTGTTAACCTCAGCCGTGGCACCAGTAGGAGGCACTGCCATTGGCCTCAGAGCCCCTGGGGACAGGGTGCAGAAGATGAAAAAGAGCCGGAACAGAGAATTGTATAGAATGTACGGCACAGAAACAGGCTATTTGGCCCAAATGGTCCATGCCGCTGTTTATGCCTCACACGAGCCTTCACCCACCCCTCTTCACCTCATCGGGTCAGCATATCCGTCTATTCCTCATGTACGTATCTAGCTTCCCCATAAATGCAGCTATACTATTCGCCTCAACCACTCCATGTGGTAGCGAGTTCCACATTCTCACCACACTTTGAGTAAAGAGATTTCTCCTGAATTCACTATTGGATTTAATAGTGACTATCTTAAATTTATCGCCCCTAGTTCTGGACTCCTCACAAGTGGAAACATCTTCTCTACGTCTAACCTTTCAAACCCTTCATAATTTTAAAGACCTTTTTAGGTCACCTCTCAGCCTTCTCTTTTCTAGAGAAAAGAGCCTCAGCCTGTTCAATCTTTCCTGATAGGTAACTTCTCAGGTCAGTTCAGTGGTGTATAAAATCATGAGGGGCCTAGATAGAGTGGATAGGAAAGACATATTTCCCTTTGCAGAGAGATCAATAACCAGGGGCCATACATTTAAAGTAATTGGTAGAAGGATTAGAGGGCAGTTGAAGAGAACTTTTTTCACCTGGGGGTGGTGGGGGTCTGGAACTCACCAGGCTCTGGTGAGTGGACAGGTGCGGGCATGAGGACAGATGCTGGTGTGTGGACAGGTGCTGGTGTGTGGACAGGTGTTGGTGTGTGGACAGGTGCTGGTGTGTGGACAGGTGTTGGTATGTGGACAGGTGCTGGTGTGTGGACAGGTGCTGGTGTGTGGACAAGTGTTGGTGTGTGGACAGGTGCTGGTGTGTGGACAGGTGCTTGTGTGTGGACAGGTGCTGGTGTGTGGACAGGTGCTGGTGTGTGGACAGGTGCTGGACAGATGCTGGTGTGTGGACAGGTGCTGGTGTGTGGACAGGTGCTGGTGTGTGGACAGGTGCTGGTGTGTGGACAGGTGCTGGTGTGTAGACAGATGCTGATGAGTGGACAGGTGCTGGTGTGTGGACAGGTGCTGGTGTGTGGACAGGTGCTGGTGTGTGGACAGGTGCTGGTGTGTGGACAGGTGCTGGTGTGTGGACAGGTGCTGGTGTGTGGACAGGTGCTGGTGTGTGGACAGGTGCTGGTGTGTGGACAGGTGCTGGTGTGTGGACAGGTGCTGGTGTGTGGACAGGTGCTGGTGTGTAGACAGATGCTGATGTGTGGAGAGGTGCTGGTGTGTGGACAGGTGCTGGTGTGTGGACAGGTGCTGGTGTGTGGACAGGTGCTGGTGTGTGGACAGGTGCTGGTGTGTGGACAGGTGCTGGTGTGTGGACAGATGCTGGTGTGTGGACAGGTGCTGGTGTGTGGACAGGTGCTGGTGTGTGGACAGGTGCTGGTGTGTGGACAGGTGCTGGTGTGTGGACAGGTGCTGGTGTGTGGACAGATGCTGGTGTGTGGACAGGTGCTGGTGTGTGGACAGGTGCTGGTGTGTGGACAGGTGCTGGTGTGTGGACAGGTGCTGGTGTGTGGACAGATGCTGGTGTGTGGACAGGTGCTGGTGTGTGGACAGGTGCTGGTGTGTGGACAGGTGCTGGTGTGTGGACAGGTGCTGGTGTGTGGACAGGTGCTGGTATGTTATGTAGACCGGTTCTGGCTGGCCATGTCCTCAGGTGAGTGGCTAAGTGCCAATAAATAGCCAGTTGGAGGAGAGAGACTGAAGAGGCATTGCTGTGTAATAGGATTTTTTGATCATTTTTCAACAGAAAAGATTTGGAAAAAAAGAGTCTGGTCAGTAATCAATAAAGACCTCACACCCATTGTATTGGGAAGTCTCTGTCCAGGACACTCAGCAGGAGGCTTATTTGGCAGCTGTTCCCTGTGAGCACCCATAGAGCACCAATTATGTTCCTCATTGAACCTGACCCAAGAGTATTGTGGAAGGCACAATTGGATACACGTTCTCTATTAAAAATATAACTTTAAGTTGAAGGGAAAACAGAAAGCATGCACTTTTTCCTTAATCAAAATATACTAATGCTTTAAGAAACTAGAACAAGGTTACACTGAGAATACTAACCCCCTGTAAGTCCATTATAAGACAACATTCCAGAAAGGATTCTGTGCAAAGCTCTTCCTGCCCTGAGGAGGCTGCAGTTATCCTGCTGTTCTGTACTCCCAATGTTTAATTTCCAATGTATGAGAGAATGAGTTTGCATGCTGTCTCCCACTCTGTCTTTGTAACTTCTTGCCAAGGAATTAGACAACCCTCAGACACGACACTGGGATTGACGTATTAACACTACTAGATCCTTATCAACACTTGTTATGAAGCTGATGTCCAACATCTCTTTTGTACTTTTAGGAATGGAGTACTGTAAGTCATAAAGTGGAATAGGGAAGGGGAAACCTCATGATGCCATTTGGCCCATCACCAAATCCTACAGTCCTATCAGCTGCCAGCAAACATTCAGGCTGCACATTATCCAGCTCCTACAAATCCTTTGCAGAGTATCAGTCACTCACAAGGTGACTGAGACAGGGTAGGATGACAACAGCAGTAGCAGCAGCAATTTTTACAATGGGGCCAAGTCCCTCCCTGGGGAGACAGCAGGCGCACATTCAATTTCTAAATTTCAGACAGCAATTTTCCAGTCTAATTATTGTCATAATTTCTATTATCAGGTGTCAGACCTGCACGAAAAACTGAAGACAGTTTGTCATGAAATTTACTGACTACTTTCTCTCACCCTAATGGACTTCAGCTATAAAAGAATACTCTGTCCCTTGTCTCATAATCATGATGAAATATTCTAATTTCTGGGCCAACTCTGCCAGAAACAGTGCAAGAAGCAGAAAAGCTTTAAACACGGGAGGTTGGGTAATGGCATTGACCAAGGGCCTCTGTTTTATGGGTTAGCTGCCAATTCAGGTCCAAAATAGTGAACAAACTCAGTCCGCAAGCATGACCCTGAGCTTCCGGTCGCTTGCTGTTTTAATTCTCTGTTTCAGTCCCACTCTGACCTCTCTGTCCTCGGCCTCCTACACAGTTCCAATGAAGCTCAACGGAAGCTTGAGGAACAGCACTTTATCTTTTGATGAGGCACTTTACAGCCTTCTGGATTCAACATCGAGTTCAACAATTTCAGATCATAACCACCATTTCCATTTTTGCGGACAGCAGGTTCTGGTAATGATTCTGCTGTTGCCATTTACAGCTCCTCTAGACCCATCAGGCTGGATTTTGTCTTGGGGTCGGGTTGGGGTCGTGTTACCCGCATTTCGTGTTCCCCCCCCCCGACTCCAGAGTAATGTGGATGAATGATGCAATTTTAACTTAATTGGGCAATTGAGTTCCAGCATGTGGGAACCCATGAACCAATTAGTGGTTTCAGTCTGAAAGTCGCCTCTGATGATGTCATCATTGCAGGTCAGAGACTGAGTGCCTGGTCTCAGAAACTGCTTGGCATTTGCTGTGAGTGGACCTGGATGCAAAATGAGCAGCTCACAGAGAGAGAGAGAGAGAATGAATTTTTTTCCATCCAGGTCCTCTCACAGCAAGACCAGGCAGTCTCTGAAGACATTCAATGCAGCAGCATCAGAGGTGACTTTCAGACCTAATACTACTACTACCTTCATCACATCTCCATTGTAATAGTGGACCTGCAGCTGATAGTCAGCTATCTACTTGTGCTCCCGCCAGGTTTCACTGGAGTGTTTCACATCAGGCGTACTTCACGTCGTAAAAGGGTTAAACTAGCTAAAACATTTCAAAATGGCATTACAGAGCCAATTTAGGGCTTGTTAAGGGCTTTAATGGCCTCTCCCGCCTCTTGGAGGCGGGACGGAGTCGGGAACCCCACGACCGATTTTGTCAAAATTGCGTGGGTCGGGACCCCCGACCCCGCAACTTTAACCCCCCACACGCCTCCAAACCCGACTCCATGGGTCATTGATGTTTCTTTACTTGTCTCATTATCACACCCTTTTGCCTTGCACCATTATCCCTTTTGTCATTCGATCACTCCTGCCCACCACCCTATCACTGACCTTCCCTTTTGTTCTATTCTTCCCCCTCTCCCCCTTTCCCTGCCCCTGTACTTGCTTAAAACGTGTTACATCTGTAACATTTTCCACTTCTGACGAAAGGTCATCGACCTGAACCGTTAACTCTGTTTCTCTCCCCACAGATGCTGCCTGACCGGCTGTGTGTTTCCAGCATTTTCTTTTTATATTTCTGCTTCTCTCAACCTGGCTTCCGAAAAGAATCTCCTCTTACAATGAGTGTGGTTTGTACTTGCTGTTTAGTTTAGAAGAATGATATCCAGCATTATTCAAGGCAGGCTCTTTGTAATCGATGCTCATCACTAGCATTCTGAGTAATTGATCCATCTAGATCATTCAATCATTTAGTTTAGAAGTCAAGTTGTATTTTCAATACAAACGCTTCATTTACGACACAAGGGAGTGGTGCTGATTCACTCTCTGCTCCCCAGCCCTCACAGTAGCTGGGGCTGTGTACACTTATAAACATCTGGTAGAATTAATTGCTCAACCAATAGACTAGAAAGCTCTGTATGTGGAGTCAATAAGTTAGCTAGTTATAGCTGTTTCAGCACAGAATTCACCTGGCTAAATAGTGATCCCAAGGGGATATACCTGGATTAGGCCTTGTTTCACCAAATTGATGGGGGGGCAAAGCGAAGGGAGAACAGATGTTAGAGATACTGTGGCACCCCCAACCCAGAAAAGAAACTTAAGGGACAATTAGTTGTGCTTTGGGAGTTGGATGGGTTGAAGGACATGGTGAGAAGGTGCTGGTGAGTGGACAGGTGTTGGTGTGTGGACAGGCTCTGGTGAGTGGACAGGTGTTGGTGAGTGGACAGGTGCTGGTGAGTGGACAGGTGTTGGTGTGTGGACAGGTGTTGGTGAGTGGACAGGTTCTGGTGAGTGGACAGGTGCTGGTGAGTGGACATGTGTTGGTGTGTGGACAGGTGCTGGTGAGTGGACAGGTGCTGGTGTGTGGACAGGTGCTGGTGAGTGGACAGGTGCTGGTGTGTGGACAGGTGCTGGTGAGTGGACAGGTGCTGGTGTGTGGACAGGTGCTGGTGAGTGGACAGGTGCTGGTGAGTGGAGAGGTGTTGGTGAGTGGACAGGTGTTGGTGAGTGGACAGGCTCTGGTGAGTGGACAGGTGTTGGTGAGTGGACAGGTGTTGGTGAGTGGACAGGTGTTGGTGTGTGGACAGGCTCTGGTGAGTGGACAGGTGTTGGTGAGTGGACAGGTGTTGGTGTGTGGACAGGCTCTGGTGAGTGGACAGGTGTTGGTGAGTGGACAGGTGTTGGTGAGTGGACAGGTGTTGGTGTGTGGACAGGCTCTGGTGAGTGGACAGGTGTTGGTGTGTGGACAGGCTCTGGTGAGTGGACAGGTGTTGGTGAGTGGACAGGTGTTGGTGTGTGGACAGGCTCTGGTGAGTGGACAGGTGTTGGTGTGTGGACAGGCTCTGGTGAGTGGACAGGCTCTGGTGAGTGGACAGGTGCTGGTGTGTGGACAGGCTCTGGTGAGTGGACAGGTGTTGGTGTGTGGACAGGTGTTGGTGAGTGGACAGGTGTTGGTGTGTGGACAGGCTCTGGTGAGTGGACAGGTGTTGGTGTGTGGACAGGTGTTGGTGAGTGGACAGGTGTTGGTGTGTGGACAGGCTCTGGTGAGTGGACAGGTGCTGGTGTGTGGACAGGCTCTGGTGAGTGGACAGGCTCTGGTGAGTGGACAGGTGTTGGTGTGTGGACAGGTGCTGGTGAGTGGACAGGTGTTGGTGAGTGGACCGGTTCTGGTGAGTGGACAGGTGTTGGTGAGTGGACAGGTGTTGGTGTGTGGACAGGTGCTGGTGTGTGGACAGGTGTTGGTGAGAGGACAGGTGCTGGTGTGTGGACAGGTGTTGGTGTGTGGACAGGTGTTGGTGAGTGGACAGGTGTTGGTGAGTGGACAGGTGTTGGTGAGTGGACAGGTGCTGGTGTGTGGACAGGTGTTGGTGAGTGGACAGGTGTTGGTGAGTGGACAGGTGTTGGTGAGTGGACAGGCTCTGGTGAGTGGACAGGTGTTGGTGTGTGGACAGGTGTTGGTGTGTGGACAGGTGTTGGTGAGTGGACAGGCTCTGGTGAGTGGACAGGTGTTGGTGTGTGGACAGGTGTTGGTGAGTGGACAGGCTCTGGTGAGTGGACATGTGTTGGTGTGTGGACAGGTGTTGGTGAGTGGACAGGTGTTGGTGTGTGGACAGGTGTTGGTGTGTGGACAGGCTCTGGTGAGTGGACATGTGTTGGTGTGTGGACAGGCTCTGGTGAGTGGACAGGTGTTGGTGTGTGGACAGGTGTTGGTGTGTGGACAGGCTCTGGTGAGTGGACAGGTGTTGGTGAGTGGACAGGTGTTGGTGTGTGGACAGGCTCTGGTGAGTGGACAGGTGTTGGTGAGTGGACAGGTGTTGGTGTGTGGACAGGCTCTGGTGAGTGGGCAGGTGTTGGTGTGTGGACAGGCTCTGGTGAGTGGACAGGTGTTGGTGAGTGGACAGGCTCTGGTGAGTGGACAGGTGTTGGTGTGTGGACAGGTGTTGGTGTGTGGACAGGCTCTGGTGAGTGGACAGGTGTTGGTGAGTGGACAGGTGCTGGTGAGTGGACAGGTGTTGGTGAGTGGACAGGTGTTGGTGAGTGGACAGGTATTGGTGAGTGGACAGGTGTTGGTGTGTGGACAGGCTCTGGTGAGTGGACAGGTGTTGGTGAGTGGACAGGTGCTGGTGAGTGGACAGGTGTTGGTGTGTGGAGAGGTTCTGGTGTGTGGACAGGTGTTGGTGTGTGGACAGGCTCTGGTGACTGGACAGGTGCTGGTGTGTGGACAGGTGTTGGTGAGTGGACAGGTGCTGATGTGTTGTGTGGACCGGTTCTGTGTTGTGTGGCCATGTCCTCAGGTGAGTGCCAATGAATAGCCAGTTGCAGGAGAGAGACTGAAGAGGCATTGCTATGTAATAGGATTTTTTGATCATATTTCAACAGAAAAGATTTGGAAAAAAGTGTCTGGTCAGTAATCAATAAAGACCTCACACCCATTGTATTGGGAAGTCTCTGATCCAGGACACTCAGCAGGGAGTTTATTTTGCTGCTCTTCCCTGTGAACACAGACATAAAAAGATGGAGACATAAGTGGAGAGTCAGATTTTTAACCAGAAGCATTAAGAATGTGCTTTCGCAAGAATCAGAAGGAGGGCAGGAGTTATTTAATTTAAGTCAAGCAAAATGACCAATTGATACGCAGAATCATTGGCATGCTCATTATTTCTGTATTATTAAATGAAAAGGAATTGTACTGATTGGATCAACTGAGTCCTATAATTGATCCGTATGTTCACTTGCTGTGAAATAAAGCAGCTTAAAGATTTTTTATGCAGCGAGTTGTTGTGATCTGGAATGCACAGCCTGAAAGGGCGGTGGAAGCATATTCAACAGTAACTTTCAAAAGGGAATTGAAGCAGAAAAATTTGCAGGGCTCTGGGGAAAGAGCGGGGGAGTGGGACTAATTGGGTACCTCTTTCAAAGAGCTGGCACAGGCCCGATGGGCCGAGTGCCCTCTTTCTGTGCTGTATGATTCTATGGGGGACAAGTTCGGTACCTTAGCACTTCCCGTTAGTGTCTCCGGGCGCGGCGCTAGTACCAACGGCCACGAGATTGAGCTGGAGATTTGCGGTGGCGGTAACCACTAGCGCCATGATCTCCTGCGCCCGGAGATCGTGACGTCATCTGGGTGCACAGCGCCCCAGCTCAGAAATTCACTCTCGCCCTCTGCCTGAGCGCCTGCCGTTAGCAACGACAGGTACAGGAGGCGGTTTGCAGTCGGATGAGCGCTGGAGGAGCGCTATTTAAAGGGGTCAACTTCCGGGGGGGGGGTTTTGTCGGCAAACAATGCTGCCTTGTCAGTTTGACACAAGCAGACAGGCGTTTTGACCCATTTGACCGTTTTCAACTTGAAGGAGTATTCTGGCTGAGAAAAATTTATCACTTTAATTTGGGTTACATTTGCATCATTTAATGGGGACTGTACTGGCACTGGACCTCGCCCTCCAGCGTCATCGTTAGAGGCAGCGGAGGCAGAGAGAAAGATTGGAAAATGTGGCCAGAGGAAGGAGGGCCAACAGGGCTCTCAAAAGGAGGCCTTACCCTCCCAGGGTATTCCGGGAGCACTTCTCCTACATTCATCTCTCAGAGGAGCAGTGCCTTAGAAGACTCCGCCTCAGCAAGGAGGTGGTCACAGAACTTTGCCACCTCCTGCAGCCAGACCTCCAGCCTCAGCTCAGGACGTTTCTCTCAGTGGCAGTTAAGGTCACAGTCGCTCTCAATTTCTACGCCACCGGCTCCTTCCAGGCTTCAACAGGGGATATTGCAAACATTTCGCAGTTCATCATCCATTGCTGCATCCGGGAGGTAACAGATGCTCTCTACAGAAGGAGAAGGGAGTACATCTCATTCCCCATGACCAGAGAGAAACAGGATGAACGCTCATGTTGCTTTGTAAGGATAGTGGGCTTCCTCATGGTTCAGGACGCCATTGACTGCACCCACGTGGCATTGCGGGCACCTCACCACAATGCAGAGATGTTCCATAACCACAAAGGCTACCACTCTCTGAAGGTTCAGTTGGTGTGCGACCACAGACAGCGCATCCTCGCCGTCAATGCTCGCTATCCTGGCAGCAGCCACGATGCATTCATCCAGCGACAGACCGGTGTCCCAGCACTGTTCCACCCACCACATGAAGCTTGCGGCTGGCTGCTTGGAGACAAGGGTTATCCACTCGCCACCTGGCTGATGCCACCCCTCCGCAACCCCAACACTCCTGCTCAGCACGCATACAATGACCACCATAGCGCCACCAGGAACCTGATCGAACACACTATCGGGGTGCTAAAGCAACAGTTCCGCTGCCTTGACCGCTCTGGAGGAGCCCTGCAGTACTCCCCTGATCGAATCGCCCTTTTCATCATTGTGTGCTGCATGCTGCACAACCGGGCCATTCTGAGGGCCCAGCCATTGCCACCAGGGATTGCAGGTCCACCTCAGGAGGAGGAAGAGGGAGAGGAGGAGGACGAGGTGGAGGAGGAGGATGAAGAGGAGGAGGAGGAGGAGCAGCAACGGAGGAGGGAGCCACTCAATCTTGCTTCTGCAAGGGCCGTTCGTGAGCGCCTCATTAGACACCGCTTCCAATAAATGATATATCACATGGCATTTGCGGAGCAGAACCACATCAGTACATCCAGCTCACAGCCCCTATCACCAGGCAAAGGTCAAATGAGAAACATCACAAAATGTGGATCGTCAAATGAACAATTTAATATGGAACACAACTCTCTGTTATGAAACACAACTATTCATAAAGAAACACAACAATATTTTTACAAACACATCAACTTATTAACACACACTACCCCCATTTGCTAATAAAGTATTCTTTACTCCCCTTTTTTCAATGATTTCCCTCCCCTTTGGAGTTCCCCCCTCCCAACCCTACTGCTCCTCCGTAATGTGGCCCCAGTGGCTGCAGCAAGGCTGGTGGAAGGCTACTGAGTCTGGGAGCCAGAGACTGCAGATGGCCTTGCAGGACGCCCTCTACCAACTCTGGGCCTGGAAGGCCCGGCTGCAGACTGCACCACCTCAGCATGGACGGCAGCAGTCTGGGATTGTTGGGTTACAGGCTGCGACAATGCATTGGCGGAGTGGCAGTGGTGGGAGCAGGAATGCTGTCATTCTGCGAGAGGACAGCACCTTCCTGCTCGACCGACACACTGCCACTCCTCTGGGGCAGTACCTCAGCATCCGGAGCAATCTGCTCGAGCACAGATTGCTGGCCTGCTGCGGCACTGTGAGATCCCCAGTGGACTGTGGGCAACCCAGCGAAGATGGCAGCAGTCAGCGCTTGCGTGGCATCAATCTGAGACTGCATGAGAGCACTCTGAGATTGCATGCCAGCAACCACTGACTCCATTACAGCACTAAGCCTTTGCGTTGCTTTGGCCTGTGCTGCAATAGCTGCTGCCACCTCACCCATGACACGCGGCATGAGGTCTGGGTCCCTACGGTCTCTTTGCGAGTCGACCATCCTTTGCAAATGCCACGGATGGGCTCAATGGTTTGCGCAGAGATGAGTGCAATGCTGGAGGCAGACTCCTCCAAGCTCCTAGCCAGTGCATCCATGCTCTCGGGCACCCTTGCCATTGCACCCATGAGCTCGGTGTGCATGCCCATCGCCCGTGTGGTCATCGCCTACACATCAAGGTCTGCATCTGAGTCCTGTGCAGCAGAACTCGCGCGCGCCATTACGGAGGAGCAGTAGGGTTGGGAGGGGGGATCTCCAAAGGGGAGGGAAATAATTGAAGAAGGGGGAGTAAAGAATACTTTCCCTGTGGCGTTGCTGCAGCCCGCTGGGTCCCGGAGCTTCACCCACATCAGACCCTTGTACTAGGCTCCCCTCCATCGACCATGTCGCCCCACTATCGGACCTAGCACCTTCGGGAGACACAGGCAGTGAAGCTCTGGCTTGTTCTTCCTCCTCCTCTCCCACGTCACTGCCACTGGGAGGCTGAGGGACAGGCTGGTTATGTGGTGGCTGATTATCTGAAAGCATAAAGGCACAAGAGTGGGGTTAATGTCAGGGGAGGGGGGCAAGAAGGGAGCAAGGTTTGGAGATAGTATCCTTAGATGGAAAGTGGGAAAAGCTTTTGGTGTGAGGGAGAAGTGGTATGAGAGAAGGGGGAGAGGTGATGAACATACCGTTGTTGTCCCCAAGGGGGTCGACGTCTCCGACGGCCACAGCGCCCACGACCTGGGCGTCAATGATGTGGCCCACTCGCTCCTCCAGGCCTGTAAAGGGGTGCAGCTCCACCTCATCTCCTCCCGTTCGTACCTGCTCCCTCCTGTTGAGAGCAAGCTTGGCCTGAAAGAAAAATGAAAGCGTATGAGTGTGCAGCTATGTGTTTGGCATATGTGCCTACCATAGTTGAATGGCTGTTAATGTATGCAAGGCGTGAAATGTGCATTTCGCTTTTAGTAGGTGGGTATAGTTGGTGAGTGAGTGTTGGTAATGTGGCGGTTTATACAGTGTGCGCACAGACTGAGGTTGAGATGGTGGCATGTAGAGGTTTTTGAAGCATCTACTCACCCTGACCACCCGAGTGAGGTCTTTGAATTTCTTCCAACACTGAGTGGAAGTTCTGGGGACCACACTTCTGGCCGACACGTGCTGGGCATCCTCCCTCCACATCCTCCTAAAGGCCTGTGGCAATGGCCTCCTGCCAGTGTCTGGGAAGAGCACTGCCCGTCGGTGTCCTCCAAGGCGTGGTCGCTGAACCGGCGAGCTCTCTCTCTGGGCCTCTGATCAGCCATCAGTTGCTTGAATGAAGGCTTGCAGCTCCTTGCAGGCCCAGTTCACAAGCAGCAATGATCAGAGTGAGGCTGTGCAGCATGATTAAACCTCCCCTTTAAGAACTGGAAGGTGCCAGTCTGTCTGAGGACTCTCTAATTGACAGCGCTGGAACTTGATTAGCACTCTGAAGGTAGTGTCCCGCTCTGCGACGTTGGTGCCCTAAGAGAAGTGTGTAGCACTTGTTTTAGCGCTCCACTTCCCTCTTGGGGTGCTAAAACTCAATTTTGTGTTCATCAGTGCTAATTAGCACTGGGCACTAAAGTTAGCGCCCCAAAATGGTTGATACCGAATTTTTCCCCCTATGATTTGTATCTAACCAGGTGTTTACTCAGTCTGCCTTTGAAAAGATTGGAGACCCGTACATGCAAAAAAAATGAATATCCAGTTCAAATTAGACGGAAGGACAATTGTTACACCCCTGGGCAGTGCTAATGTACAGTTGGATATTGGGAGATACGGACACACTCTTAATTGTAAGATGCTCAGATCGCTAAGGGCGTGACCAGAGTATGTACGACAAACCCCTAAACTCCCAACAGGTACAGGTAGCAAAGGAACCGACCAACCCCACTTTTTGAGAAATGCAGCTTGCCTCAGACGGCAAGAAGCGAGAAAATAAGTTTTGCTTGTGTGAGACGAGGACTCAAAAAAAAAACAGATTTAATAAATTGCTGCTTTGTTTACTGTTTGTTGGGTGGGTTTCTGTTTAAGCCCGCTTTGCCAGTTATTGCATGTTGAACGGACTCCCATTGTTCCACCCACTTCAGATGCTGGAGAGGCCAGAGTTTCTCGTGCACTGTGATGTGCAGAGTTAATGTCAATGTTGCCTAAAGCAGACCGCTGAGCACCTGTCCACAGCCTGCCCTCGGGATGACAGCAGAAAGCCTGCTACAGGGCATATCGCACAGCTCCATCTAATTAAGGAAGATCTGAAACCTAACCCAGGATTCTAATCATCTCTCAGTAACCTATTCCTGTGTTACATCTGATACACTTATTCAATACATACATTCAATACATTTATTTGATACTGGCATTTGATATATATTTGATTTGATATTGCAATTCTATTTACCAGGTCCTAACTGTAGTTTGTTATTCCCAGTTAGTAAGCATATTTTTTGAGATACCTATGGGAGGGTTCTCTCTGTACACACTATTGCTTTGATCTCGTATTGAAGTGTTACTAAAACATGTTTGTTCGGATGACTGAGCCAGAAATTTATGGGGAGCATGTCTTTGAGTTCAGAATATGTGCAGTCGGCAAGCGAATCTCCTTGTTATTAGCACAGAGTTGGAAAATTGGCCCCGACAGATTTCTCTGTTAAAACTATTCTTGCCCCCCACCCGCCAATATCCATGCCACCGTTGATTGTCAGAACCTCCAGCTCCAGGACGTACCTATTGATACAGACAATGTAGTTTTTGGTCTCTCAGAAGCAGTGTTGCAGGTGTACTCCCTGTGCTGGAGAAAGGGAACCACAGCTGGGGGGACCTGATTGTGAAGGCCCCTCCATGTGTTAACCCTATCAGGCCCAGTTCTCAACCAACAGAAAGGAGAATAGGGAAACCGACTGCTCAGCTGCAGAGCAAGGTTTGGCTGCTGGCGACTATATATTAGAGGAATTTTAAAAAATAATTATTATGAACACGCAACAGGTCTGTTAGCATCTGAGAGAAGTTACTATTTGAAGGTGAGATGCAGAATCACCACTTTTTTATTTCAAAATTCTCGCTGCTGTTTTATGTTTTATAGATTGGGGAGAAAATCGTCATTACTCGTGGATCGACTGAGAATTCCAGCCGCAGACTGCGGTCCTTAGAGTGCTGATCCAGATGCGCTCCCCATTCAGTCATAAACTGTCCTCAGAGACATGCAGAAGAAGTTTATTCTTCAACACTCCACAATCGGAATAAAACTCTGGGCTATCTTTCACTGGGCTGATTGCACAGCAAAGACAGAGATAAATATATGGGCAGCTACAGATAAATGTACAGGGAGATAAATAAACATAGACACAGAGGTAAATGTATAGACAGACACAAAGATAAAGAAAGACAGATAAATATGACAAACACAGAGCTAACCACACACAAAGGGATCAGTGTACAACACAGATAAATATACAGACAGACATGGAGATAAATGAGCTAACATAGACAGATAGAGACAAAGCACAGTGGGAGTCATTTTCTGAGTATGCGCTAGTGGTGGAAAGTATTGCCCACTGAGTGGTTAACCAAACAGTGCTGGTGTTAAAATCACACCAGTCAGAACATGGAGGCTGAAAGGTGAGGTAAGCTCATTAGCGAAGCTCCAGGTCCGGATTTGAAGGGGTGCAGACAACACACCCCTGGTGGGAGCAGAATTTAAAGGGATGGGGATATTTAAGATGAAGTGGCACAAAATTAAAGTGAGAAGTCACACAACACCAGGTTATAGTCCAACAGTTTTATTTGAAATCACAAGCTTTCGGAGCTGCTGCTCCTTCGTCAGGTGAACCTTCACTTCACCTGACAAAGGAGCAGCAGCTCCGAAAGCTTGTGATTTCAAATAAAACTGTTGGACTATAACCTGGTGTTGTGCGACTTCTCACTTTTATCCACCCCAGTCCAACGCCGGCATCTCCGCATCATGGACAAAATTAAAGAGAAGTGACAGGGTGGCATAAGTTCTGAAGGACTTGAAGCACAGCTCAATCTGTTGGCAGCCTTTGCCGAGGCTGAATGGGGAGAGAGACAAATGGTGCCAGGCAAAAAATTAAATGGACAGAATGCCCATGAGCTCTTGAGTGTTAACGTTGAGTATCGCAGCCACTGCCAGCTGCTATTGGTTGGCCAGTTACCATGTTTACACTGTCAGAGGCAGGCACCTGGTGCCAGGATTTTTTCTATAATAGGCATGTTTAGACAAGCTTTAGATGTTTGGGACAGCGTGACTCCTTGACCTGCTATAACACGCAGCTCAGCTCCAAACCACTCCATCTCCTCAAGTCCTGTCAACACAACAAAGAGCAAACGATACAGTCCATGTGGAGCAGATTAGAAACCCTGCAGCAATTTGCACGCACTTTCTCTCCAGTGGAATGCTGAGTATCCGATTGTGGCTCTTTGTCTATCTCTGCTTGTGGCCAGCCTGGTTAAATTATCCGTACAGTGATCACCTGTACCTAATTAAATCTGAACGATCTCCATTCTGGCCAAGAAAACACACAAATGACTGCAAATTAATTAGTTTTACACCAGCGGCTCCAAGACTTATTCCCTAGTGGGTAGTCAGCTTCAGTTTATTGAGCAAACGACCAGATTGAGGGATCTATGAATGGGATAGGACATTGTAAAAGAGCCACCTGGTGGACTACTGATGTATATAATAAAGCCATGTGCAGTACAGATCTTACCGGAAGCCATGTTGTGCTGTTGTATATACAGTATATGCTGTGTCCCAAGATATCACAGAACTGGCGATGAGGATACGATTGCGGATTCCCTAGCTAAAATTTTTGTTGGAGGATAATCCTGCCAACCGACGGAGGGACTGTTAGAGGTTCTTCGTTATGCAGAAAAACTTAAAAATCCGAGTTAAATTTCAAGCACACGTGGCTGAACTGTTGACGTTGTCAGAGTCCAGATGGCCGCGGCTATGGGAATAATAGGGCGCTTGGGTGAGTTCCATCGCAACCGAGAGACGTTCGGAGCGTATGTGGAGCGACTAGAAATGTTTTTCACCGCGAATAGTATCGTCGAAGTCCCCGATGATATAAACCGTAACCGGGCGGTTTTAGAAATGAAACGGGCATTTTTTTGACTGACACAGGCCCCGAGGTGTATGAAACCCTGAAAAATCTGCTTGTTCCCGCCAAGCCTAAGAACACGCCACTGAAGGAGATCCTGACCAAGTTAGACCAGCACTACAGTCCTGAGCCCCTGGAAATCGCTGCAAGTTATCGTTTTGGAACACGTGATCAATTAAATGGCGAGGGTATCAGTGAGTACATTGCCATTCACTGTCATTTCGGAAACTTTCAGGACCGAGCTTTGCGTGACCACTTTGTGGGTTGAAAAATGAACGTATCAGAAGTAAATTGTTGACAACCCCTAACTTGACGTTTGACTTCACATGTCAGACAGCTATGTCAATGGATACGGCCGACCAATACTCCCGAGAGCTCCGCGCCATTTCCAGTCATCAGACAACCGTGGTGAATCGGCTGTAGGCTAAACGTAAAAGACAGTTGGGCCCCAAGGCCTCAGCAACTGGCCAAGGTAACAGTGCATTGAAGTCGTGCTATTGGTGCCTGGGACAACACATCGCGCAAAGCTGTCCATATGTGAAGGCAGAGTGTTTCTACTGCAAGAAAACTGGGCATCTTGCGAAGGCATGCCGACAGAAGAATAATCCGACTGGCAATGCTAGAAGTAGAAATCGTCAGACACTACATACCGTTGAAGAGAAGCAGCAGGACGAGGAGTTTCTGGAGATTCACGTCATCAGGAGCACAAAGGTATCTAACAGCGATTTGCGAGGTATCGTCATCCAAGTAGATGTCGCAGGAACCAGGATACCCATGAAAATTGACACTGCTGCATCCGTGAGCGTAGTACCTGGAATCACAATATTGCAACAAGTTGCATGATTATCGACCAGAGAAATCGAAGGTAGAGCTGCGAGGCTACTCAGGAAAGCAAATCCCTGTAGTAGGAAGTGTCACCATACCAGTGAAATACAAGGATCAGTGTCAGAGCTTGCCTCTCATAGTAGTGGCAGGAGACAAACCTGCCTTGATAGGTAGAAACTGGTTGGGATCACGGAAGCTGGATTGGAATGAGATTTTTCGTGTGAAAGCGATGTCACCAAGCAGTATCCGAAGGTGTTCAGCAAAACGGGCAGTCCGATCCAAGACTTCAAAGCGAGTGTCAGAGTGCAGAAGGACGCAAAACCAGTTTACTGCAAGCCATGTCCCGTACCATACGCACTCAAGGAGAAAATTGAGCAAGAACTCAAAAGACTAGAAACTGAGAACATTATCTCTAAGGTAGATCTGAGTAATTGGGCTACACCCATTGTTGTCGTACCTAAGTCAGATGGTAAGGTAAGGTTGTGTGGTGATTATAAGGTAACCGTAAACCAGGTTCGAGAGTGTAATCTACCCAATACATTGCCAAATGTGGAAGATTTGTTCACAATGCTGACAGGTGGCCAGATCGTTTCGAAGTTAGATCTAACAAACGCCTACCTACAACTTGAGTTAGATGAAGAGTCCAAGTCATGCTTGACTATAAATATTCACCGAGGCCTATATCAGTTCAATAGGCTACCATTTGGAGTGTCTTCTGCCCCAGACATATTCCAGGGGGTGATGAACCAAATTTTGCAAGGGATTGAAGGGGTAGTGTGTTATTTGGATGACATACACATTTCAGCACCAAACAGGTAAATCCATGATGAGGTGTTGAATGAAGTGCTCAAACGGCTAGAGAAGCATGGAGTACGAGTGATAGCTCACAAGTGTGAGTTGTTTCAAAACTCAGTGGAGTACTTAGGGCACAGAGTAGACAAAGATGATTTACATCCAACCAAGGGAAAGCTGGACGCAATCAGAAATGCACCCACTCCTAAGAATGTTTCTGAACTTCGATCATTTTTGGATCTTTTGAATTATTACAGAAAGTTCCTCCCAAACTTGGCTACATTATTACTCCACTGAATGAGCTGTTGAGAAAACAGGTCCCTTGGAAGTGGTCAAAAGAATGCGACACAGCATTCAAAGAGTGTAGAAGCCAGTTAGTCGAGAGTACCATGTTAGTTCACTATAATGTATCTAAGGAGATCAAGCTAGCGTGTGATGCCTCTCCGTACGGAATTGGGGCAGTGATCTCTCATGAACTAGATAGTGGGGAGGAGAGACCAATTGCTTTTGCTTCACGCACTCTCAGTGCCAGTGAGCGGAATTATGCGCATATCGAAAGGGAAACTTTGTCATTGATTTTTGGGGTCAAGAAGTTTCACAAATACTTGTTTGGTCGTAAGTTTACCGTAGTTACTGACCATAAGTCCCTGACAGCAATCCTCCATCCAAAGTCCCCAGTTTCAACCTTAGCTGCAGCCCGAATGCAGAGATGGGCTTTGATTTTGTCAGTGTATATGTATGGCATTGAGTACAGACGATCAGCTGATCACAGTAATGCTGATGCTATGTCCAGGTTGCCACCCATCACAAGTTACACCCAATAAGGAAGAAGTGTTCTATTTCTCATACATTGATGAGCTGCCTGTCACAGTTGAAGAGATTGGTAGGGCAACCAAACGTGACACAATTATGTCAAAGGTGTATGATTACATAGAAAATGGATGGCCAAACCAGATATCAGAGGAAGATATCCATCCATACTTGGTTCGTAGGAATGAATTGTCAGTGGATAAAGATTGTATCACGTGGGGAGCAAGAGTGGTTATCCCAAATAGGTTCAGGTCTAAATTGTTAGGAGATCTTCATGACCAGCACCTGGGAATGTGCTTGACCAAGAGCTTTGCACGCAGTTACTTATGGTGGCCAGGTCTAGATAAAGAGATAGAGTACATAAACACTCAGTGTACAACATGTCAATCGGTGAGCAAGAAACCACCATCAGTACCATTTCAGCCATGGAAATGGCATCCCAGAGAGTGGCAAAGGTTACATGTAGATTTTGCTGAGTTAGAAGGACAGCAATTGTTCATAGTGATAGATAGTCACTTGAAGTGGGTAGAGGTGTTTCCGATGCGGATAGTAACAACAAGCAAAACACTAGACAATTTGCGAAGATTGTTTTCTTCATAAGGCCTCCCAGAAGAAATTGTGTCTGATAATGGGCTGCAATTTTGTTCAGAAGAGTTCACACAATTCATGAGCAGAAACGGTGCGGTTCTACCGTACCACCCTGCTTCAAATGGTGCAGCAGAGCGCACGGCACAAATTGTCAAACGTGTCCTCATTAAGCAAATGTTGGATCCAAATCCAACGACAACATCAGTTGTCATTGGACCACAAACTGGCAAATTTTCTGAATAATCCTCATACCACTACTGGTAGAAAACCAGCAGAGTTGTTTCTCAAACGACAGCCACAGACCAGGTTCTTGTTGTTAAAACCAAACTTGGCATAGTCCATAGAAGAGAAACAATCAAGGCAGAAAGAGAGTCATGATAAGGGTAGTGTTAGAGAGAGAAGTGTGAAGTTGAACCAGAAGGTTAGAGTGAAGAACCATCACCATAAATGGTTAAAGTGGTTAACAAGAAGAGTAGTGAAGATATGTGGCCCTCGCACATATTTGGTCAGACGTACCAGAAACAAGTCCAAGACAAAGTCAGAATTTAAGTCTGAGCCCGAGTCAGGCAGACAAACAGTCTGAAAGTGTAAAGAGTCCAAATGTAGATCAAGGTCAGCCCTTAGAGAAAAATTCTCCGCAGGCTCAGCCTAGAATGAGTCAAAGTCCTACAACAAGATCTGAAAGTTCTATTCAAGAAAGAAGGTATCCTCTTCGAAACAGAAAGCCAGTGGTTAAGTTTAATCTGTAAATATGGAAAATAAGTTCCTATCTTTTGTTTGTGTTACAGAATTCTATAGTAGAATTTGGAAACATAAAATGGGTTCCATTTGAGAAATGTATACCAAGAGTTGTGTATACCATGCAAGTCATGTACAATGATTATTTGCTATGATTAACTTCTTCAATAAGGAGGGAGAAGTGTAATAGAGCCACCTGGTGGACTACTGATGTATATAATAATAAAGCCATGTGCAGTACAGTTCTTACCGGAAGCCATGTTGTGTATATATGCTGTGTCCCAAGATATCACAGAGATGTGTTGTGAGAGATGAGCAAAGGGGCAGTGTTACAGGACTATTCAGCTAAACACATGTTTTGTCTTAGGTACATAGAATCGTAGAGCACAGAAGGAGACCATTCAGCCCATCGTGCCTGTGCCGGCTCTTTGAAAGAGCTATCCTATTAGTCCCACTCCCCTGCTCTTTCCCCATAGCCCTGCAAATTTTTCATTTCTATGATTAAACATCCTACGTAATGTAAGAGTATAATTGTGAAGGATTTTCTCTGGATGAACAGCAAAAGGCAGCCATAGAGATGCGTCTATCCCAGGGTTCATAGTCGGGTCTATCCCAGGGTTCATAGTCGGGTCTATCCCAGGGTTCATAGTCGGGTCTATCCCAGGGTTCATAGTCGGGTCTATCCCAGGGTTCATAGTCGGGTCTATCCCAGGGTTCATAGTCGGGTCTATCCCAGGGTTCATAGTCGGGTCTATCCCAGGGTTCATAGTCAGGTCTATCCCAGGATTCATAGTCGGGTCTATCCCAGGGTTCATAGTCGGGTCTATCCCAGGATTCATAGTTGGGTCTATCCCAGGGTTCATAGTTGGGTCTATCCCCAGATTCAATGTCGGGTCTATCCCAGGATTTATATCAGTTGAATATTGTAGGTTTAATTGAATTCCTTCTTGGCAGACTGAGGTAAGGGAATAGCCCCTCCAAGTGATTTGTGCCACATACGGCCCCCTCCCCATGTGCAGTCCTTCGACATGTCTCAATCACTGCTCATCTTACAATAAATTACCATTTCCAGTATAGTACGGTATTGTACCCGCCGAGTGCCACGAGGTGTGATGTGTCGGGTGTTCAATGGCAGGACCGTGGGGGGGGCAGGATGGTTTGAAGATAACAAGACATTTGATGAAACCAATCAGAGTTGCCAGTCCCATTGGTATACTACAGTAAGTGTGGGCTGTCAGGTTGAAAATAGTCTTCATCATAATATTGGAGTTGAGGGTTAACATTGGAAGGAGAGGCAACTGCCCCAGGGCACAGTGCCCCATCTGCCATTGACATTGTAGGAGAATGCCAAGCTGCCAATGAGTCACCATCCATCTGGTTTTGTAAGTGGCTGCTGAAAAGTCTCTACAATGTAAACTGGACATCGAAAGGCTGGTTTTTGCAGTTGAATCTCCATGTTTTACATTCAATTCTGTGTCTCATGATGTACGCAGCTGACCTCCAACCCTAGCCCTGATGCTTAAAGAGCAGAACTAGAGGCTGTAACCCGCCCTGCCCAGACCTGTGCCAATATCTGGAGATCTGCTGCTCACTGTTGTGCCTCACTCCTACTCTCACCTTTAGCACCAAGTTTCACATAGAATCATTCAGCCCATTGTGCCTGTGCCGGCTCTTTGAAAAAGCTATCGATTCCCACTCCCTTGCTCCTTCCCCATAGCCCTGAAAATGTTTCCCTTTTCAAGTATTTGTTCAATTTCCTTTTGAACGCTACTGTTGAATCTGCTTCCCTTTCAAGCAGCACATTCTAGATCGTAACAACTCGCTGAGTAAAAAATTTATCCTTGTTTCCCTGGTTCTTTTGCCAATGATCTTAGATCTGTGTCCTCTGGTTACTGACCCAGTGGAAACAGATCCTTGTAGTTTCGCCTCTGCTGGCGTTGCTAGGAGACTTTCAGAAAATATCCCGACTTCAACTCTTCACTGAAGGGACAAGCATTAAGTTCAAATTCAAACAAACACGAACCCTGGGCAGGAACTGTGAACTGGAGTTAATCTGAGCTCCAAAATTAGACAGATCCCTTACTGAGGAGAGAGGGAGCAAAACAGGTGAGGATTTAATTACAGCAGTTTCACAGGCAGTCTTCTGTGATATTCTATTTATAAATGAAGTGCTGTTAGTGAAGGTGTGGGGAAAAGACTGCTTGTTTTGTAGCGTGCCAATATAAATTGCAGAAACCGGATCAGAGGCGATCAGACAGAGATTCTCGTTTTTTGTAGGGTGCAGCAGGTAAAGGTTGTTACCCAGCACACGGGCTCCGATTCCGGTCCCTAAAATACTGTGTGCTGCCTGTTCTATTCCATTGAGGTTCAGTGAATCATCTTAGATTTCGCTGTAACCAGACTGTGAGGAGGGAACTGAGTCCAACACCTCACCTACTGACACAGCAAGAGCTCATCAGTCACCACCATCACCTCCTCTCCAGTAGTCTGCCTGATGTAAGGAATCCAGACTCTCAGCTTGGTCTGATTGATGAGGAACATGTGCTGAACACAGGAGGTCCACACCAGACCAAGCAGAGGTGCCGCAAGGTGTGAAATGGGTCTGACATAGTCCATCAGGCAGTGGGGGGGGGGGGTGAATGTGTGACAGAGACCTCTATACATCACTACAGAGATAAGGGGACATGGTGAGAGAGATAGAGAGAGGGACAGGAGAGAGAATAGTAGAGAGAGAGACAGTGAGAAACAGACAGTGAAGGAGGGAGATAGAGAGCGAGAGAAAGTGCGAGAAAGGGAGGAGAGAGTGAGAGAAAGAGAGAGGAAAGAGACAAAGTAAAAGAGAGAGTGAGAGGGGAGGGGAAGATGGAGAGAAGAGGGGAGATAGAAGGAAACAGAGAGTGATGGGGAGGGAGAGGCAGAGAGAAGGTGACAGGAAGAGAAAAAGATTAACAAAAGAGAGACAGTGACTAACACAGAGTAAGTAGTGAGGGACAGTGAGTGTAACACTGTGTAATTAGTGAGTAACAGTGAAAGTTAACGCAGGTGCAGCAAGCAATTAGGAAGGCAAATGATTTGTTAGCCTTTATTGCAGGGGGGTTAGAGTGTAAGAGTAAGGAAGTCTTGCTGCAATTATATAGGACTTGGTGAGACCATACCTGGAGTACTGTGTACAGTTTTGGTCTCCTTACCTAAGGAAGGATATACTTGCCTTAGAGGGGGTGCAACAAAGGTTCACCAGATTGATTCCTGGGATGAGAGGGCTATCCTATGGGGAGAGTTTGTGTAGAATGGGCCTATACTTTCTGGAGTTTAGAAGAATGAGAGGTGATAACAACAACAACAACAGCTTATATCATTATGATCTAATTGAAATGTATAAAATTCCTAGAGGGCTTGACAGGGTAGATGCTGAGAGGCTGTTTCCCCTGGCTGGAGAGTCTAGAACTAGGGGTCATAGTCTTAGGATAAGGGGTCGGCCATCAATATTCCCTCTAATTTTTTTTGGGTGCACGGCCCACTCAAATTTCCTCGCATGTGCTGTTTTTCCGATTGTAAAGCTGGCAAGTGGCCTGCGCGGGACCTCCAGACCGCTGCGTGGTCGCACAACTTAACGGGAACATTGTTGACCATTTAGGACTGAGCTGAGGAGAAATTTCTTCACTCAGAGGGTTGTGAATCTTTGGAATTCTCTACCCCAGAGGGCTGTGCTGTTGAGTATATTCAAGACTGAGATTGATAGATTCTTGGGCACTAAGGGAATCGAGGAATATGGGGATAGGGCGGGAAAGTGGAGTTGATGTAGAAGTACAGCCAGGCTCGAGAGGCTGTTTGGCCTACTCCTGCTCCTATGTCTTATGTCGCACTGAGTAATTCATGAGTGGCGGTGACTATAACACCGAGTAATCAATGAGTGACAGTGACTGTGACACTGGGCATCTCCAGAGACTGCACCACCAAATGCAGTTCCCCCTTCAGAACATGCTGGTCTGTATTGACTTCGACTAAACCCCATCCACATGCTCTATTTGTATAAATATTTATTATAATTTCTGAAGTGTGTTCAGGAGAACTTTCTTGATCAGTATGTTTCTGGCCCAATGAGGAAGGAGGCATTGCTGGATCTGGTTAATGAGGTGGGTCAAGTGGAGCAAGTGTCAGTAGGTGAACATTTAGGGAACAGTGATCATAGTATCATAAGGTTTAGATTAGCTATGGAAAAGGACAGGGAGTAATCTGGAGTAAAAATACTTAATTGGAGGAAGGCCAATTTCAGTGGGATGAGAACGGATCTGGCCCGGGTAAATTGGAATCAAAGATTGACAGGCAAAAGTGTAATGGAACAATGGGCTGCCTTTAAAGAGGAAATAGTTTGGGTACAGTCGAGGTACATTCCCACTAGGGGGAAAGGTAGGGGAACTAAAGTTAGAGCTCCCTGGATGACGAAAGAGATAGAGAGTAAGATGAAGCAGAAAAAAAGCGAGTATGAGAGATGTCAGGTTGAGAATACATCTGAGAATCAGGCTAAATATAGAAAGTTCAGAGAAGTGAAAAAGAAAATAAGAGGGGCAAAGAGAGGGTATGAGAATAGAATGGCAACTAACATAAAAGGTATTCCAAAAGTCTTCTATAGGCATATAAATAGTAAATGGGTAGTAACAGGAGGGGTGGAGCCGATTAGAGACCAAAAAGGAGACCTATGCATGGTGGCAGAGGGTATGGCTGAGGTGCTAAATGAGTACTTTGCATCTGTCTTCACCAAGGAAGAAGATGCTGCCATAGACATAGTGAAGGAGGAGGTAGAGGAGATACTAAGAGGAGATACTAGAAAGGCTGGCTGTACTTAAAGTAAATAAGTCACCAAGACCAGATGGGATGCATCCTAGGATGCTGAGGGAAGTGAAGGAAGAAATCGCAGAGGTATTGGCCATAATTTTCCAATCCTCCTTAGAAACAGGGGTGGTGCCAGAAGACTGGCGAATTGCAAATGTTACACCCTTGTTCAAAAAAGGGTGTAAAGATAAACCCAGCAACTACAGGCCAGTCAGTTTAACCTCAGTAGTGGGGAAGCTTTTAGAAACAATAATCAGGGACAAAATTAACAGTCACTTGGACAAGTGTGGATTAATTAAGGAAGCCAGCACGGATTTGTTAAAGGCAACTTGATCGAGTTTTTTGATGAGGTAACAGAGAGGGTTGAACCAACTTGATCGAGTTTTTTGATGAGGTAACAGAGAGGGTTGATGAGGGCAGTGCGATTGACGTGGTGTACAGGAATTTCCAAAAGGCGTTCGACAAAGTGCCACATAGTAGGCTTGCCAGCAAAGTTGAAGCCCATGGAATAAAAGGGACAATGGCAGCATGGATACAGAATTGGCTAAGTGATAGGAAACAGAGAGTAGTGGTGAACGGTTGTTTTTCGGACTGGAGGAAGGTATACAGTGGGGGTCAGGTATGAGCTGATTCACTGGCGGGGGGGTCAGGTGTGAGCTCAGTCACTGGGGGGGGTTCAGGTATGAGCTCAGTCACGGGGGGGGGGGGTCAGGTGTGAGCTCAGTCACTGGGGGGGGTCAGGTGTGAGCTCAGTCACTGGGGGGGGTCAGGTGTGAGCTCAGTCACTGGGGGGGGTCAGGTGTGAGCTCAGTCACGGGGGGGGTCAGGTGTGAGCTCAGTCACGGGGGGGGTCAGGTGTGAGCTCAGTCACTGGGGGGGGGTCAGGTGTGAGCTCAGTCACGGGGGGGGGGGTTGGGTGTGAGCTCAGTCACGGGGGGGGGGTTGAGGTGTGAGCTCAGTCACTGGGGGGGGGTTGAGGTGTGAGCTCAGTCACTGGGGGGGGGTTGAGGTGTGAGCTCAGTCACGGGGGGGGGTTGAGGTGTGAGCTCAGTCACGGGGGGGGGGTTGGGTGTGAGCTCAGTTACGGGGGGGGTCAGGTGTGAGCTCAGTCACTGGGGGGGTTGAGGTGTGAGCTCAGTCACTGGGGGGGGTCAGGTGTGAGCTCAGTCACTGGGGGGGGGTTGGGTGTGAGCTCAGTCACTGGGGGGGGGTTGGGTGTGAGCTCAGTCACGGGGGGGGGTTGAGGTGTGAGCTCAGTCACGGGGGGGGTCAGGTATGAGCTCAGTCACGGGGGGGGGGGTCAGGTGTGAGCTCAGTCACTGGGGGGGGGTTGAGGTGTGAGCTCAGTCACGGGGGGGGGTCAGGTGTGAGCTCAGTCACGGGGGGGGGGGTTGAGGTGTGAGCTCAGTCACTGGGGGGGGGTTGAGGTGTGAGCTCAGTCACTGGGGGGGGGTTGAGGTGTGAGCTCAGTCACGGGGGGGGGGGTTGAGGTGTGAGCTCAGTCACGGGGGGGGGTTGAGGTGTGAGCTCAGTCACTGGGGGGGGGTTGAGGTGTGAGCTCAGTCACGGGGGGGGGTTGAGGTGTGAGCTCAGTCACGGGGGGGGGTTGGGTGTGAGCTCAGTCACGGGGGGGGGGGGTTGAGGTGTGAGCTCAGTCACTGGGGGGGGGTTGAGGTGTGAGCTCAGTCACTGGGGGGGGGTTGAGGTGTGAGCTCAGTCACGGGGGGGGGGTTGAGGTGTGAGCTCAGTCACTGGGGGGGTTGAGGTGTGAGCTCAGTCACTGGGGGGGTTGAGGTGTGAGCTCAGTCACGGGGGGGGGTTGAGGTGTGAGCTCAGTCACGGGGGGGGGTTGGGTGTGAGCTCAGTCACGGGGGGGGGGGTTGAGGTGTGAGCTCAGTCACTGGGGGGGGGTTGAGGTGTGAGCTCAGTCACGGGGGGGGGTTGAGGTGTGAGCTCAGTCACTGGGGGGGTTGAGGTGTGAGCTCAGTCACTGGGGGGGGTCAGGTGTGAGCTCAGTCACGGGGGGGGGTTGAGGTGTGAGCTCAGTCACGGGGGGGGGGTTGAGGTGTGAGCTCAGTCACTGGGGGGGGGGTCAGGTGTCTGAATGCGCTTCAATAGTGTGACGTCACATCCGTGGTAATTATATGCACATTAGTTTTGCATTTGTAGTGTATCTGTGCAACTGTTAAAATATAGGCTGCTAAACAATATTTGCCTGGCTACTTTGCTGTGCTCCCACCCTGTGTATCCCCGGATTTGGTTTCAAAAATATGGTCACCCTATCTGTTGAACCTTTTCCTTCCTGCTCAGTGTCCCCTCTTGCTCCACCGTCTGTAACTGCTCTGTGACGTCTCCCTCTGTAGCTGGGGGGGAGCTGTAAACGGAAGCTGTTGATGTGTTTGAAATCAGTATGTGCAGCTGGACACCAAACTCACACACAGATTTAATTCCTTTGCTTAAAATCTGGGATTAGATAATTCTGTGGGGATAATGGAATGATCGATTCTGATGAGTTTGGCAGTGATATAAAACATGAAAGAATGTCATGCAGAGTTGAAGCAAAGTGGGAGCGATTTCAATTTGCTTTCAGTTCACAATGGTCTACATTTATTCAGTGACCCCACAGAATCCAATTTTTTAAAAATTCATTCATGGGATGTGGGCGTCGCTGACAATGCCAGCATTTATTGCCCATCCCTAGTTGCCCTTGAGAATGTGGTGGTGAGCCGCCTTCTTGAACCGCTGCAGTCCGTGTGGTGAAGGTACTCCCACAGTGCTGTTAGGGAGGGAGTTCCAGGATTTTGACCCAGCGACGATGAAGGAACGGCGATATACTTCCAAGTCAGGATGGTGTGTGACTTGGAGAGGAACTTGGAGGTGGTGGTGTTCCCATTCTCCTGCTGCCCTTGTCCTTCTAGGTGGTAGAGGTCATGGGTTTTGGAGGTGCTGCCAAAGAAACCTTGGCAAGTTGCTGCAGTGCATCTTGTAGATGGTAGACACTGCAGCCACGGTACGCCGGTGGTGGAGGGAGCGAATGTTTAAGGTGTTCGATGGGGAGCCAATCAATTAATCCAATTGTTTTAACTGAAATAGATTAATTTTATATTTAACTCTTTCCCCTGCTAATCCTCTCTGACAGGGATCGAGAAAGGAAATCAGAGTTTTGTGATTCACGCAGCTATGGGCAGGCTATTGAATCCCAGGACACTGACACACAGATTACTGACCCCTTGGTCCTGCCAGGACTGAGTGAATGATGGAGGGGCTTGTTTTACTCTCAATGTCACTTTCTGCATTTCAGCAGGTGTTAAACTGAAGTGATTTTTCTGTGAGTCAAAGTTCATATCAACAGCAATCTGCTGCTCAGTGCTGGGTCCCTGCTGATTCTGTATTAAGTGCACACTCCAACTGAACAGCTCATTACAATCATTCAAAGGCATTCTGGTGACATCATTCAGTGCCTCTGCTGATTATTCATGATCCACAGTGATTAGTGAATGGCAACAATGATTATTCAATGTCCATGCTGATTATTCAGTGCACATGCTGATTACTCACTATCATGCTGATTATTCAGTACTGCGCTGATAGTGCACTGTCACACCGATAGTGCACTGCCACACCGATGGTGCACTGTCACACCGATGGTGCACTGCCACACCGATGGTGCACTGTCACACCGATGGTGCACTGCCACACCGATGGTGCACTGTCACACCGATGGTGCACTGTCACACCGATGGTGCACTGCCACACTGATTATTCAGTACCTGCAATGTTGGGGCTGCATCTTCCTCTTCGCTATACTGGCAGTAATGATCCTGGCTGAGGTTCCACGGTCAGAGTCATTTATATAATTTTGGCACACTCCCTGGCCTCCGCCTGGGCACCCTTTACCGACTGACATCCATGAGCAGAAATTTCCTCCAATTAAATATTGGGAAGACCGAAGCCATTGTCTTCAGTCCCCGCCACAATCTCCGTTCCCTAGTCACCGACTCCATCCCTCTCCCTAGCATTTGTCTGAGGCTGAACCAGACTGTTCGCAATCTTGGTGTCATATTTGAAATGAGCTTCAGGCCACATATCCGTGCCTTCACTAAGACCACCTATTCCTACCTCTGGAACATCGCCCAACTCCGCCCCTGTCTCAGCTCATCTGCTGCTGAAACCCTCATCCATGCCTTTGTTACCTCCAGACTTGACTATTCCAACGCACTCCTGGCCGGGCTCCCAAGTTGTACCCTCCGTAAACTTGAGCTCATCCAAAACTCCGCTGCCCGTGTCCTAACTCGCACCAAGTCCCATTCACCTATCACACCTGTGCTCGCTGACCTACATTGGTTCCAGGTTAAGCAATGCCTCGATTTTAAGATTCCCATCCTTGTTTTCAAATCCCCCCATGGCCTCGCGCCTCCCTATCTCTGTAATCTCCTCCAGCCCAACAACCCCCCTAGATCTCTGCGCTCCTCTAATTCTGGCCTCTTGAGCATCCCTGATTTTAATCGCTCCACCATTGGCGGCCGTGCCTTCAGCTGCCTGGGCCCTAAGCTCTGGAATTCCCTCCCCAAACCTCTCCATCTCTCTCTCTTCCTTTAAGACGCTCCTTAAAACCTAGCTCTTTGACCAAGTGTTTGGTCATCTGCCGTGATAGCTCCTTATGTGGCTCGGTGTCAAATTCTGTTTGATAAACGCTCCTGTGACGCACCTTGGGACGTTTTACTACGTTAAAGGTGCTATATAAATACAAATTGTTGTTGTTGTTGTTTAGAAGTAGGTGGAGAAGATACACAAACCTCTTCGCCTGTCCGAGTGTAACATGATTGGCAGCTGAATGGGGCAGGTTTTTTTTTAAACATGTTTTCAAATTGCTGGGCTGGCAGTTAATCTAATCACTCCACGATTAATCAGTGGATTAAAATTTAACCCACTCACCACCGCCATGTGTGTGTGCAGGTTTTTGTCTTATAATACTCCTGTGAAGCGCCATGGTTAAAGGCGCTATATAAATATAAGCTGTTGTTGTTGTTGCAGTATGTAAGTGTGTGCATTGTGTGAGTGTGTGAAAGTAAGTGTGTGAGTGTGTGCAGTGTGTGTGTGAAAGTGTGTGCAGTGTGTGTGTGAAAGTGTGTGAGTGTGTGCAGTGTGTGTGTGAAAGTGTGTGAGTGTGTGCAGTGTGTGTGAAAGTGTGTGAGTGTGTGCAGTGTGTGTGTGAAAGTGTGTGAGTGTGTGCAGTGTGTGTGTGAAAGTGTGTGAGTGTGTGCAGTGTGTGTGTGAAAGTGTGTGAGTGTGTGCAGTGTGTGTGAAAGTGTGTGAGTGTGTGCAGTGTGTGTGTGAAAGTGTGTGAGTGTGTGCAGTGTGTGTGCATTTTCTATTTTTAAAGATGTTGCTGCTGTCTCCAGCATTAATTTGACAATTTCACTAAAATTAGTAAAAGACGTTTTTTTCTAGTTGATTTTTTAAAACTATTTTTATATTTGGCTCTTTTCCACAAACCCTGAAATTAATTGAAGATTGCGCAGTAAAAGCCACCTCCAGTTTTATTGGATTTTCATCAATTTTCAGATCTTCTTATTTTTGTGTGATAAATACAAGAACTTGTCCTGTTTGGATTGTAAATTCTGAGAAAGAATTGCAGAAAGAATCAATAATGTCTACATGCAAATGTTGGACATATTGCAAACAGTTCACCTCAAAATATCTCAAAACGTGCTCCTGTAATGCCGAGAGTTAGTTTCTCACTCTGTAAAGCTGCCCTGAGCCTCTTAATGCTCTGTAAACCCAACTCATTAATGTAGGAGATGAAATCAGGTCTAATCTGCATGAATTCAGTACAAACCAGTGGCTGCAGCAAATTATTCTAAATAAAGTAACTGTGAGGAGGCAGAACACTGACTGAACCAGTACAACTCTCAGACAATTAACCACTGCACCTCTTCCCAGTAATCTCCTGATCCTCTAATACTGCACTTGCTCATTTACAAAGGCTTGAAATGTTGCTTTACTGATGATGCCAGACATGCCATGGAATAATAAGTTATTGAGGCTGGAAAAATGCCCAGCTCCCTGGAGCAAAGGAGAGGAAAAAGGGGCAAAGACCCATGCCACCCCCCCCCTCACTTTACGCTGAGCAGGGATTTTCTGGTGTTCTCTCAAGGGGCATCGAGACCAAGGAGGTGGGCAGGATCCAAAAGAGACTTCCACCTCATTTCCTTCACATTCACTGAATGGTGTTCGTTCTTGTGCCCAACCCGAGAGCATCAAAGGATCTGAGCAGGGTCTGAGTGCCTGCAAGAAAAGAAAGTACTTGCATTTATATAGCGCCTTTAACGATCTCAGGACGTCCCAAAGCACTTTACGGTCAATGAAATACTTTTGAAGTGTAGTCACTGTTGCAATGTAGGAAATGCAGCAGCCAATTTGCACACAGCAAGGTCCCACAAACAGCACAGTGATAATGACCAGATAATCTGTTTTAGTGATGTTGGTTGAGGGATAAATATTGACCAGGACACCAGGGAGAACTTCCCTGCTCTTCTTATAATAGTGCTTTGGGATCTTTTCCTACATTACAAGTGACTACACTTCAAAAAGTACTTCATTGGCTGTAAAGCGCTTTGGGACGTCCGGTGGTCGTGAACGGCGCTACATAAATGCAAGTCTTTCTTTCTTTCTTTACAACCACCCGAGAAGACAGACGGGGTCCCGGTTTAACGTCTCATCCAAAAGGCAGTCGTCCCTTAGTATTGGCACTGGGAATGTCAGTTTAGATTATGTGTTCACGTCTCTGGAGTTGGACTTAAACTCACAACCTTCTAACTCAGAGGTGAGAGTTCTACCTGCTGAGCCACCACTGGCCAGAACGTAAGCAGGAAGACCCTTGGGGCTGGAGGCACTTCTCAGGGCTACAGGTGTTACTCCTTTCCAGGGGCATGCCTTTACTAGGGCAGCATAGAGCCCAGAAATCCAGGCGGCTTCAGGGCACTTCAAGCACATTCCACTCAACCTGCACCTAGTTCAGGGAGTGAAGAAAATGGGGGGGGGGGGGGGGCATTGTCTTTCAGAAGCATCCATCTTGAAAAATAAAAACATCAGAAAACCTGAAGCGAGAATTCCAATCCCACTCCTTTCACAGTCGATGCACCATGTCCCCTATCATGGACTCTACCCATCAATTTAATTTCCTTTCACAGTCCATGTACACTCTCCCCCATCATGGACTCTACTCAGATACATAGGCGCATGATAGACCAGTACTATACCCAGTTATACAAGCCCAGGATAGATCATTACTGTACCCAGATCCACAGGCCCAGGACAGACTGTGGGTAAGATGTCAGACTGGTGCAAATCATCTTATAGTAAAGGATCACAGAAACTTACATCACAGAAGGAGGCCATTCGGCCCATCGTGCCTGTACTGGCTCTTTGAAAGAGCAGTCGTGCTTAGTCCCACATCTCCGCCTTCTGTCCGTAACCCTGTAAGTTCCTCATTCTCAAGTCTCTGTCCAGCACCCTAAAATTATGGAATCAGCTTCCGCCAACTTTTCAGGTAGCGCGTTCCAGATCCCGACAACTCTCTGAGTGAAAAGATTTCTCCTCATCTCCCCTCTAGATCTTTTTCCAATGATTTTGAATCGATGACCTCTCGCCAGAGGGAATATATTTTCCCTATTTACTCTATCTAAACCTCTCATCAGCTTGAAAACCTCTATTAGGTCACCTCTTAACCTTCTCTGTTCCAAGGAGAACAGTCCTAACCTTTCCAACCTCTCCTCATAACTGAAGTCCCTCATCCTTGGTAACATCCTGGTAAACCTCCTCTGTACCTTTTCTAATGCCTTTACATCTTTCCTGAAGTGTGGTGCCCAGAATTGTCCACAATACTCCAGCTGAGGCCTAGCCAGTTCTAGCATGATCGCTTTGCTTTTATATTCCATTCCTCTATTTATAAGCCAAGTAACCAATATGCTTTTTTAACCACCTTATTAAGTTGCTCTGCCACCTTTAAGTGTTTGTGTATATGGACACCAAGGTCTCTCTGCTCATCTACACTTTTCAAAATCGTGCCATTTATAGTATACTGTCTTTCCACAGTAGTCCTCCCAAAATGCAGAATTTCACACTTCTCCACACTGAACTCCATCTGCCATGCTTCTGACCATTTCACCATCCTGACTATGCCATCCTTAAGCCTATAACTATCCTCATCACTATCTACTACTTTGCCAAGTTTTGTATCATCTGCAAACTTTATAATGCTGTTCCCTACACCCGATTCTAGGTCGTTTATAAAACTGCAAAGAGTATTAATGGACCCAAAACTGACCCTTGGGGAACACCACTGCAAACCACCTCCCAGTCTGAAAAACATCCATCCACCACCGCACTCCGCTTCCTGTCACTGAGCCAACTTTATATTCATACCGCCACTTTCACCTTAACCCATGCTTTTCCAAATGAAAGTTTGTTTGTCTCTGATAATGGTTTCCAATAACTTCCCCACCACTGATGTTAGGCTGAATGGCCTGGTTTATCCCTCTCCCCTTTCTTAAATAGTGGTATAACATTAGCAACCCTCCAGTTCTCCGGCGCTACTCTTGTATCCAATGAGGATTGAAAGATTGTGACCAATGCCTCTGCTATTTCTACTGTTGCTTCTTTCAGCAACCGA
Organism: Squalus acanthias; assembly: GCA_030390025.1. Taxonomy (NCBI): domain Eukaryota; kingdom Metazoa; phylum Chordata; class Chondrichthyes; order Squaliformes; family Squalidae; genus Squalus; species Squalus acanthias. The sequence continues at coordinate 61,819,811 of CM059445.1, forward strand.
GGATGCATTCCATCTGTACCAGGTGACTTACCAACTGTCAGTAATGTTAATCTTTTTAGTACATCTTCTCTATTATTATCCTGTCCATAACTTCCCTCTCCTCTTTTAGTGTAAAATTCACCTCATCCGCTTCCTTTATGAAGACAGATGCAAAGTACTCATTTAATACTTTTCCCATGTCCTCTGCTGCTACATGAAGATTTCCCTTTGGGTCCTTAATAGGCCCAACTTTTTCCCTAGCAAACCGCTTACACTTTATATATTTATATAAATTTTATGTTGCCTGCTAATCTTTTCTCTTTACCTCCCGTATTAACTTTTTCAATTCCCTTCTCTACTTTCCATAATCTTCCTGGTTATTAACTGAATCTTGCTCCTGACATTTGTCACAAGCCTCCTTTTTCTGTTTTATTTTAACTTTTATTTCCTTTGTCATCCAGGGCGCATTAGCTTTGGATGCTCTACCTTTTCCCTTAAAAGGAACATGCCGAGATTGTACCTGAACTATCTCCATTGCTCCGTTACTGCTTCACCGTGCAATCGCCTTTTCCAATCTATTCCAGCAACATCTATAAAACAGAAATTTAAAATGAAACTTTTCTAATCTCGCAACCATTGTGAGATTGATGGATTTATTTTCAGGAGAGCAACAGCGCAGCTGACTCAGAACGAGTAAAGTTGAAGGATACGAATGCCATTGAGCCAAACAGCAAATTATACCAATAAACCCACCTTGACGGGATGTGTTCCGAATGTATTTTCTCTATTAAGTAACATTGTTGCTTTTTATTCTATCTCTAAGTGGTGCTGCTTAGATAATTAGTCTCTCTCTAAAACCACAAGGATACCCACTAGTCCTCACTTATCAACACTGTCAATCACAAGCCTTCGCCCAACAGGACAGTGCTTGCCTGGGACATATTTAATGTGTAACTCGCCCTGTGCTGCAGGCAGCTCCCTTAACACACCGGCATCTCTCTAAACTGCGGGATGAACAACTCGAGACATGCACACTGGTGCAGGATTCTAATCTTGCACCGAGAGGGACGTTGCCAGGAGCGTTTCTGGGGGCTCCCTCCCCAGATATTTCAGTCCTTTGCTCAGTCCTAGAAAGAAAGAAAGACTTGCATTTCTTTAGCGCCTTTCATGATCTCAGGATGTCCCAAAGCGTTGTACAGCCATGAAGTACTTTTGAAGTGTAGTCACTGTTGTAATGCAGGAAACGCAGCAGGCAATTTACGCACAGCAAGCTCCCACAAACAGCAATGTGATAATGACCAGATAATCTGACTTATTTAGTGATATTGATTGAGGGATAAATATTGGCCAGCACACCAGGAAGAACTCTCCTGTTGTTCTTCAAAATAGCGGCATGCAATGTTCCCTGTAATTTATTTTGGGTCGCGCAGCCCCTTTAGCGAGCTGTGCAGCCCATTCAAAATTCCACACATGCGTGTTTTTTCAATTTAAAAGCCGGCTCACTGGCTGCGCGGGACCCCTGGAGCACTGCGCAGCCATGCAGCCGCGCAGCTTAAAGGGAACATTGGTGCCATGGGATCTTTTACGTCCACCTGAGGGGGAAGACAGGGCCTCGGTTTAACATAGAAACATAGAAACATAGAAACTAGGAGCAGGAGTAGGCCATTCGGCCCGTCGAGCCTGCTCCACCATTCAATACGATCATGGCTGATCATCCAAATCCAGTACCCTGTCCCTGCTTTCCCACACAGAATCCCCATCGAGCCTGCACCGACACATATCCCACCCTATCCCCGTAACCCCACGTATTTAATTCCCCCTAACATATCCCATCCTATCCCCGTAACCCCACATATTTAATCCCCCCTAACACTAAGGGTCAATTTTATCATAGCCAAATCAACCTAACCCGCACATTTTTGGACTGTGGGAGGAAACCGGAGCACCCGGAGGAAACCCACGCAGACACGGGGAGAATGTGCAAACTCCACACAGACAGTCACCGAGGCCGGATTCGAACCCTGGTCCCTGGCGCTGTGAGGCAACAGTGCTAACCACTATGCCACCGTGCCGCCCCATTTAACGTCTCATCCGAAAGACGGCACCTCCAACAGTGTAGCACATCCTCAATACTGCATTGGGAATGTCAGCCTGGATTATGGGCTCAATCTCTGGAGTGGGAACTGATAACCCCAACACCTTCTGACTCAGAGGCGAGAGTGCTACCTCTGGGCCATGGTTCGATTCCAGTCTGTGCTGATCTAAACTGGGTTGATGGTAGGGGTGTCCAACTGGTCTCAGTATCAATGACCATGGGAGAGGGGAAAACCTCACTCAGGGTTCCCCTCCTGATCTCCATCTAGTGATGCCTGATGAAACAAGGGCTCATTTTCCCTTACCGAACCCAGGACAATTGTATTGTCCTAACCACTAAACCCAGGACAATTGTATTGTCCTAACCACTAAACCCCCGCTCAGATTATTAACTCAGCACAAAGCAGGTGTGGAATCTGGGATCACCCCCCTCTGTGTTACTTACTGGTTAAATACACTGAGCCCTGGGGAGTATTTTCCGTATTATTACCCTGTGTTACTCCCAGTCACAGAAACGCTGGACAATAACCAGTGTGTGTGCCCAGTGTTGATCATCCTGCAGTTTGGACAGCTGCCAGTGTCTGTGCTTCTGCCACTGTTCGTGGAGCTGCGCACACATTAAATACGTCTCAGACAAGCCCTGTCCTGTTAAGCAGAGACCTGTGATTGACAGGGAGGATTCCCCTTAACCTCAATCGGAGCAGCCGGGCTGTGTGCTGAAGGGGAGGGAGAGTCAGGGAACGGCTCCCCACACTGTACATCAGAGAGAGGGAAGTTCAAACAATCAACTGATTACCTTTGTTCGTTTGTTTTTGTGTGCCAATTATTTTATTATAAAGTTTAGCAATAAATTGCCTGGTGATGTGTTGACCAACCCTGTTGCTGTAACTTTCAGACTGTGGTTTAAACAGAGATTAGTGAGTGACTGTGTCTCACGGTGAACATTAGTGGAACCTGTCTGTCAAGATTAGTTGCGAAATCATTTCTTGACGAGCCTTCCAGGTATCACAGAGAGAGGGACAGTCAGAGAGAGACAGAGAAAGAGAGAGGGAGAGAGAGACAGATAGCGAAAGAGAGTGAAACAGAAGGAGAGAGACAAAGATCAGAGAGACACAGGGAGAGAGACAAAGATCAGAGAGAGACAGAAAAAGAGAAAGGGAGATAGACAGAGAAAGAGGGAGTCAGAGAGAGAGACAGGCAGAGACCGAAACAAAAAACAGAAAGAAACAGAGAAAGGGCAGTATTATCGTCTAACTGCAACAAAAATGAGTCGATTTTAATTTGCTTGCATTATTGTATGAGGGTCACTGGGCTAGAAATTGGTTTAGGCTGGCTTTCTTGCCTGAAATAGGCGATGTGAGGGAGCACGTGTCAGAAGCTAGGGGTCTGAGGCGCAATTTCGGATTCCGCTGAGCTGCGGATGCCGATTGGACATTCAGAGGCAGCTCGCCGGTTGTCTCCCCACCAAATAGGGACAGGTCTTTGGGGGGGTGGGCGCGATCACGGGCTGGCAGAGGCCCTCAGGAGTGTTGTGTAATCAGGGGAAGAACTTCTGCTCCTCCCGTCTTCAGATGAAGGTAAGTTAAAAAGAAACTTCCATTTCTGTTGGCGGCCTCCAGCGGTCCCTTTAATGACCGCTGGTTGGGCCGCAGCAAGAACAGGGGTCCTTAAACAGGCTTAGGCCCCTCGTTAGCAAATGCAAGAGGCCTAACGCCTCGGGGTGCGGGACAAAGACCTGCAAAATTAGAACCTTTTTGTCTTTGTTTCACACCTGAGAAATGGACACAATGAGGTCCAATTCCTCCCCCGCTGAGTCCAATAGACTTATAGAGAACGATAGCAAAATACTGCGGATGCTGGAAAATTGAAACAACAGAAAACGCTGGAAAAACTCAGCAGGCCAGGCAACATCCGTGGAGAGAGAAACAGAGTTAACGTTTCAGGTCGAAACCCTTCGTCAGAACTTATAGAGAACTCAGATTGGGAATCAGGAAGAGACACAAAGTAATTGGGAATCTTGTTGTCTATCTGTGCATTCGGCAGAGAATGACTTGCTGTAGGACTGAGAGACAGACGTGAGGTCTGCTATTAAGCAAAGAATCAGAAATATTGCTGAACTCCTGGGAAAGAGGGGAATAAATAAACGTACAGGTAAGTAAACACAGCAAAGCAAACTGAAAATTTTTATTACAAATAAAAGTCAGGAATCCATACCTGACCCAGGAACCTGAGCATGAGCTATCAGTGGCAGGTGTACAGCAGATCACCCCATGGCCTGTCACTAAAAATATAATATTTATATATTCATAGAAAAATTGTACAGGCCCAGATCAGAACTAGCTTAACGTACAGAGAGACAAACATTAAAGAATTTGTGAAATTAACTCTGGCCTTGAGTGAGTACAACACCATCATAGTTTAGAACATTCATCAAAATCGGACTCAGTATTCTCGCTGAAAAATCGCACCGTCTCCAGTTATCCCAGGACTTTGTAACTGGGGAACTCCTCACCTTACTCAGTATGCCCTTCCTCCGACAATTCCCAGCCTTTAGAACCCAAGCTGAGCAACAGCTCACCACTACTGCTCGACTGACCTCATCTTCCCTCCTCCTTTCACCCTCAGTATTGACCTGTAATTTGGGCACTGCTCATTTACAAAGGCCGTTGGATGGAGTTTGCAGTTCACAGATTTTATTAGTATGAGAATACAACACACCAAAATGGGAGCGCGACAGTGAGAGTTGGACAGTGTGACTGTCCCACTAACCCACGCTAACTCACACCAACTCACGCTAACTCATGCTAACCCACACTAACTCACATTAACCCATGCTAACCCATGCTATCTCACATTAACCCACGTTAACGCACACTAACCCACACTAACTCACACTAATTCATGCTAACCCACGCTAATTCACGCTAACCCATGCTAACTCACATGAACTCCCAGTAACCCACGCTATCTCATATTAACTCACACTCACCCATGCTAACCCACATTACTCACATTAACTCATAGAATCATAGAATGGTTACAGCACGGAAAAAGGCCATTTGGCCCGTCGAGTCCGTGCCGGCTCTCTGCAAGAGCACTTCAGCTAGTCCCACTCCCCCGCCCTTTCCCCGTAGCCTTGCAAATTTCTTTCCTTCAGATACTTATCCAACTCCCTTTTGAAAGCCGTGATTGAATCTGCCTCCACCACCCTTTCAGGCAGTGCATTCCAGACCCTAACCACTCGCTGTGTAAAAAAGTTTTTTCTTATGTTGCCTTTGGTTCTACTGCCAGTCATATTAAATCTGTGTCCTCTGGTTCTCGACCTTGGGAACAGTTTCTCTCTCTCTACTCTGTCCAAACCCTTCATGATTTTGAACACCTCTATCAAATCTCCTCTCAATCTTCTCTGCTCTAAGGAGAACAACCTCAGCTTCTAGTCTATCAACGTAACTGAAGTCCCTCAGTCCTGGAATCATTCTCGTAAATCTTTTCTGCACCCTCTCTAAGGCCTTCACATCCTTCCTAAAGTGTGGTGCCCAGAATTAGACACAGTACTCCAGTTGGGGCCGAACCAGTGTTTTATACAGGTTCATCATAATTTCTACACTTTTGTACTCTATACTTCTATTCATGAAGTCCAGGATCCCATAAGCCTTTTTAACTGCTTTCTCAACCAGCCCTGCCACCTTCAACGATTTGTGCACACATACCCGCAGGTCTCTCTGTTCGTGCACCCCCTTCAGGATTGTACCATTTAGTTTATATGTCCTCTCCTCATTCTTTCTACCAAAATGCGTCACTGCACAATTTTCTGCGTTAAATTTCATCTGCCACGTGTCCGCCCATTTCACCAGCCTGTCTATGTCTTCCTGAAGTCTATCACTCTCCTCCTCACTGTTCACTATACTTCCAAGTTTTGTGTCATCTGCAAATTTTGAAATTGTGCCCTGTACACCCATGTCCAAGTCATTAATATATATCAAGAAAAGCAGTGGTCCTAGAACCGACCCCTGGGGAACACCACTGTATACCTTCCTCCAGTCCGAAAAACAATCGTTCACCACTACTCTCTGTTTCCTATCACTTAGCCAATTCCCTATCCATGCTGCCACTGTCCCCTTTATTCCATGGGCTTCAACTTTGCTGGCAAGCCGATTATGTGGCAATTTGTCGAACGCCTTTTGGAAATCCATGTACACTACGTCAACTGCATTAACCTCATCAACCCTCTCTGTTACCTCATCAAAGAACTCAATCAAGTTAGTTAAACACGATTTGCCTTTAACAAATCCATGCTGGTTTTCCTTAATCAATCCACACTTGTCCAAGTGACTGTTAATTTTGTCCCTGATTACTGTTTCTAAAAGCTTCCCCACTACCGAGGTCAAACTGACTAGCCTGTAGTTGCTGGGTTTATCTTTACACCCTTTTTTGAACAATGGTGTAACAATTGCTATTCTCCAGTCCTCTGGCACCACCCCCCTATCTAAGGAAGATTGGAATATTATGGCCAGTACCTCCGCAATTTCCTCCCTCAATTCCCTCAGCATCCTAGGATGCATCCCATCGGCTCCTGATGATTTATCTACTTTAAATACCACCAGCCTTTCTAATCCCTCCTCTTTATCAATTTTTATCCTATCAAGTGTCTCCACTACCTCCTCCTTTACTATGTCTATGGCAGCATCCTCTTCCTTGGTGAAGACAGATGCAAAGTACTCGTTTAGTACCTCAGCCATACCTTCTGCCTCCATGCATAGGTCTCCTTTTTAGTCTCAGTATCACCTTTGTTCTTCTCCAGACTTGGTAAATTATGGTGTTATTTGAGATTGTATTCTTTGGAAAGTTACCAAGTCATGTCACAGATCCTTGAAATAATTAGCAAAAGTCACTGAGGGACAGAGCAGCAAAATTCTTCATCTGGCCGTGATTTTAAAGAGGTGCATTGTACAGAAACGAATGCAGAAAATTCTAGGAACACTTAGCAGGACCACCAGCATCTGAAAAGAGCAATGAGAGGCTGACGATTTGGGTGGAGACCCTTCATCAGAACGCCTGGTCAAGAGCTGGATGATAGACTGCGTGCACTAGGTGTGGCTGAGAGTTCACACGGCTCATTGTACTTGATAGTGAAATTCTCCGTGCATTTTTACCTAGCGCATATCCAGGAGTAAATAATTATTGTTTTTCTATCCCAGATACTGTCTCTGTTGGGTTTCCTGGGATCCGGAGCGCTCCACACTGAAACAGTAAAGAAAAGCCCAACACTGCTCAACACACCCAGATCCAATTTGTGTGTGGGACGTGTAACAGGTTATTAGTTACTGTCTCTGTGTGTCATTAGGAGACAGTTCGCACACCTCTTGCAGTAAGAATGTGTTGACCCACCCTTGTATCAGAAACTTATTTGAAAAGAATGCAGCAAGCTGGGGCATGAGAACAAGAGATGTGAGACTGGGAGAGCCTCAGTTACCCTCTGGACTAATCTGAGTAAATGAAATATATTGACAGGCAGTGCCGTACTTACAAAGCACATTAAAAAGCACATTACAAATCATGGTGTCAGCCGTCCCTCAGTGTATAGCACTCTCACCTCTGAGTCAGAAGGTTGTGGGTTCAAGTCCCACTCCAGAGACTTGAGCACAAAATCTAGGCTGACACTCCCAGTGCCAGTGCTGAGAGAGTGCTGCACTGCTGGAGGTGCTGTCTTTCGAATGAGGTGTTAAACTGAGACTGAAACTGAGTCTACTCTCTCAGGTGGATGCAAAAGATCCAATGGCACTATTCAAAGAAGAGCAGGGAGTTCTCCCCGGTGTCCTGGGGCCAATATTTATTCCTCAACCAACATCACTAAAACAGATGATCTGGTCATTATCACATTGCTGTTTGTGAGAGCTTGCTGTGCACAATTTTGGTTGCCATATTTCCTACATTACAACAGTGACTACACTTCAAAAAGTACTTCATTGGCTGTAAAGCGCTTTGGGAAGTCCTGAGGTGGTGAAAAGCGCTCTATATATACAAGTTCTTTCTTTTAAGATTAAACTGGTATTGTTGAAGAGAGCACGGTTGAGGCAATGGAGGTTGCAGCAGTGAACAGCAGTCTCATGCTGAGTTCAGAGGTTTATTGATGGTTATAATGGTCGCCTTGTGCGGACTGTACGTAGAGTGTGTGACTAACACAGAGCAGCCTGCGACGCGCATTCCTTCAACTAATGGGGAGAATTCTAGTTAATGTTGCTTAAACATTCCTGAGTATTTCTACAGCTCCTGGCTTTTGGCTTTAACCGATAAAACCCCACCAAACGCTAAATTTTAAAATCAATGTTTATCTTTAAAAAGCATACAGAAATCAGAAATTACCCCTAGACAGCACACATGCACACCTGCCCGTTCTGCCTTTTCAGATCACATTCTCTCTTATCTATAGCTGCACCTCCAGAGTGGGTAGGAGAAACATTTGGACAAAGTTGTTGAAATAACTATGCCTGCACACTCTGCGGGGGCTAAATTCGGTTTAAGAGGGCGTTAAACTAGCGCCTGGGCGTGGCGCCGCTAACGCCTCCCGCGAAATTCAGCGGGAGGTTAGCGGCGGTGCTAACACCACGAACCAGTAGATGTAGTGTATTTGGATTTCCAAAAGGCATTCGATAAGATGCCACCTAAAAGGTTACTGCACAAGATAAGAGCTCACGGTGTTGGGGGTAATATATTAGCATGAATAAGGATTGGCTAACTAACAGAAAACAGAGAGCCGGGATAAATGAGTAATTTTCAGGTTGACAAACTGTAACTAGTCGGGTGTCACAGTGATCAGTGCTAGGGCCTGAACTATTTACAATCTATACTAATGACTTAGATGAAGGGACCGAGTGTACTGTAGCCAAATTTGCTGACAAAGATATGTGGGAAAGCAAGTTGTGGGGAGGACACACAGATCTGGATTTTACCAGCTCTGAGGAGGCGGGTCTGGAGGCGGGGCTGCTGGGAAAATCAAAAAAAATGGGAGTGGGTCCCAAACCCGCTCCCAACCCGCCTCCAACCAATCTTCCCGGGAGTCGGGTCCCCGATTTGTGCAGGGACCCGACTCCTAGCGGCAGGAGAGGCTTTTTCCCATTTTGAGACTTCTGCTGCGGGTTTCCCGACATCGGGGAACCCCGCCAGGGTAAGTGAGGCATGATGTGGGTCTGTTGTTATGTTTGTGTATAGATGACAGCTGCAGAAGTGGTGTGAAGGGTGCAATGGGACACTGGTGAGTATCAGATGTAAGGAAATGTTGGGAAAGTCATTTTTAATGTGTTTAGCTTTGAAGTGTTTGTGTGGCCTCACCTCATTGGGAGAAGTGACAGATCGCTTCTGTACCCTCACTTACAGCTGCCATCTGTTTTATCCTAAGGAGAGAGTCATTGGAAAGCCTGGGTGAAAGGGCTCACCTTTGTACAGTGATTGCCAGTGTTTGACAGCACCTCAATGCTCTCAAACACTGACAGATCATCTGTCAAAAATAAAAAGTTCATGTCACTTTAAGAAAGCCGGCAGATGAATCGTGATCAACTGACCTCATCTGACACCGGCTTTCCCTTAATTGGCCGGCAAGCCCGCAGGGCAGGCTTAACAAGGCCAATCAGGGGAAAATAGCGTCTGTGCATCGGACGTCGCTGGGGGCAGGACTAGAACCCGGAAGGCAGCAGTCCCGCCCCCAACTCGTCTCGGCAGGTAAAATCCAGCCCAAAGAGTCTGCAAAGGGATATAAGTAGGTTAAGTGAGTGGACAAAAATTTGGCAGATGGAGTATAATGTGGGAAAATGTGAGGTTATTCACTTTGGTAGGAAGAATAGAAAAGCAAAATAGTATTTAAATGGAGAGAGACTACAGAATGCTGCAGTACAGAAGGATCTGGGTGTCCTCGTACACGAAACACAAAAGGTTAGCATGCAGGTACAGCAAGTAATTAGGAAGGCCAATGGAATATTGGCCTTTATTGCAAGTGGGATGGAGTATAAAAGTAGGGAAGGCTTGTTACAACTGTACAGGGCATTGGTGAGACCACACCTGGAGTACAGTGTACAGTTTTGGTCACCTTATTTAAGGAGGGATATACTTGCATTGGAAGCTGTTCAGAGAAGGTTCACTCGGCTGATTCCTGAGATGAAAGGGTTGTCTTATGAGGAAAGGTTGAGCAGGTTGGGCCTATACTCATTAGAGTTTAAAAGAATGAGAGGTGATCTTATTGAAACATATAAGATTCTGAGGGGGCTTGACAGGGTAGATGCTGAGAGGATGTTTCCCCTCGTGGGGGAATCTGGAACTAGAGGGCATAGGATAAGAGGTCGCCCGTTTAAGACGGAGATGAGGAGGAATTTCTTCTCAGAGGGTTGTGAATCTTTGGAATTTTCTACCCCAGAGAGCTGTGGAGGCTGAGTCATTGAATATATTCAAGACTGAGATAGACAGATTTTTGAGCTACAGGGAAGTAAAGGGTTATGGGGTAAAGGCAGGAAAGTGGTGTTGAGGCCAAGATCAGATCAGCCATGATCTTATTGAATGGCGGAGCAGGCTTGAGGGGCCGAATGGCCTACTCCTGCTCCTATTTCTTATGTTCTTATACCCCAATTCCTAATATGTGCTATTAGTGGGCGCAGCTCGCCGTTACAGCACAGAATCGAAAGTGACTTCCACAAGGTAAACAAATGAATGAACAGATGAAATTGACTGAAATAGAGGAAGCAGCAGATATTAATTAGGGGATTGAAGTGCAGCTAGAGAGATGTAGCTGAGTGAAATGCCCCAGGGAGGAGTGAGAACCACCTCCTGTTTCTGATCTACATAAATGACCTAGATTCAGAAACTCAGTGTGTCAGTCAAATTTATAACTTAGAAGGGCAATAAAGCCTTCATGAAGCAGCTGAAGAATTACCGAAGGACCGGGACAATATTTTCAAGTGGCAGAACTACAGGAGATAAAATTCATTGCAGATAAGTGTAAAGTCTTACACACTGACGCTGAACTAGCTAGTGGGGAGGCTGAAAGATAAAGGAGTGGGAGTAGACTCTACACTGATGATAAAAGCAAACAAACTACAGATAGTGGAAATCTGAAACAAAATGAAAAATGCTAGAGAACAGACCAGTTAGTGTGTCAGAAGAAGGGCCCACACCCTAAACATTAACTCCTCTTGTTTGCTCAGATGCTGTCTGTCCCACTGGGTGCTTCCAGCATTGTCTGTTTTTGTTCTACATTGATCCTGTGCAATCACTGCAGGTGAGCAGTTAACAAAGCAACAGGATGCTGAGCTATATTGTCAAATCAGGAGACTACAGCCCTGAGGCTGTCGTGCTGTACAGTACCGTGGGCAGGCTACACCATGAACACTGCATTTGGTTCCAGTCACGGAGACAAATACAAACCCGAGAGGTGGTGCAGAGATGGGCCATGAATCTGATCCCAGTGTCTTGAGTTTTCAGCTTGAAAGGAGGCAAATGAGGGCGATCTTATAGAGGTATATGAGAAACTGGAGCTGTTCTTGAGGTATATGAGAAACTGGAGCTGTTATAGTGGGTCAGGAAGGGACAGAGAGAGTAACAAAGGTAATAGGGCATCAGTGACTAAGGTGACATCAGGGAAAAATAGAAAAAAGTCAAAGCTAAGGGCACTATATCTGAATGCACGAAGCATCCGCAACAAAATAGATGAATTAATAGCGCAGATAGAAATTAACAGGTTTGATCTAATAGCCATTACGGAGACGTGGTTGCAAAGTGACCAAGGTTGGGAACTAAATATTCCAGGATACATAACTTTTAGAAGAGATAGGCAAAATGGATAAGGAGATGGGGTAACCCTGATAATAAAGGATAGGATAAAGACAGTAGAGAGAAATGATCTTAGCTCCGAAAATCAAGCAGAATCAGTTTGGGTGGAGCTAAGAAACAGCAAAGGGCAGAAAACATTGGTGGGAGTTGTTTATAGGCCCCCAAACAGTAGTTGTAATGTAGGGCAGAGTATAAATCAGAAAACTAGAGGCGCATGTGAAAAGGGTAATATAGTAATCATGGGGGACTTTAATCTACATATAGACTGGGCAAACCAAATTTGCAGTAATAGTGTGAGGACGAATTCATGGAATGTAAGCAAGATAGTTTTCTAGATCAGTATGTTGAGGAACCAATTAGGGAACAGGCTATTTTAGATCTAGTATTGTGCAACGAGAAAGGGTTAATTAATAACCTTGTAGTAAAGGGGCCTTTAGGGAAGAGTGACCATAATATGATAGAATTTTATATTGAGTTTGAAAGTGATTTAGTTAAATCCAAAACTAGGGTCTTCAATCTAAACAAAGCAAATTATGTAGGTATGAGGGTCGAGTTAGCTAAGGTAGATTGGGAAACTACATTAAAAGGTATGACGGTAGACAAGCAATGGCTAGCATTTAAAGAATGAATACATAATTTACAACAAGTGTACATTCCTTTAAGGCACAAAAACCCCACAGGAGAAGTGGTCCAACCGTGGCTAACAAGAGAAGTTAAAGATAGTATTAGATCAAAGGAAGAGACTTATAAATGTTGACAAAAAGAGTAGTAAGCCTGAGGATTGGGAGGATTTTAGAATTCAGCAAAGGAGGACCAAGAAATTGATAAGGAAATAGAAAAAAGAATATGAGAGTAAATTAGCAAGAGACATAAAAACAGATTGTAAACGTTTCTATAGGCATGTAAATTGGAAGAGATTAGTGAAAGTAAACGTGGGCCTATTCGTGGCAGAGACAGGAAAAATTATAATGGCAATAAGGAAATTAAACAAATACTTGGTCTCTGTCTTCACAGTAGAAGACACAGAAAACATTCTGGAAATAATGGGGAACCAAGGGTCTAGAGAGAAAGAGGAACTTAAAGAAAGTAAAGATGTGGTACTGGAGAAATTAATGGGACTAAGTGGCAACAAATCCCCTGGACCTGAATCCTAGCGTTTTAAAAGAGGTAGCTGCAGAGATAGTGGATGCACTGGTATTAATCTTCCAGAATTCCATAGATTCTAGAACACTCCCCAAGGATTGGAAGGTAGCAAACATAACCCCGCTATTTAAGAAAGGAGGATGAGAAAAAACAAGGGAACTATAGGCCAGTTAGCCTGACATCAGTAGCAGGCAAAATGCTAGAATTTATTATTAGGGACATGGTAACAGAGCACTTAGAAAATCATAATATGATTAGGCAGAGTCAACACAGATTTATGAAAGGGAAATCGTGTTTGACAAATCTGTTAATAGTTTTTTGAAGATGTAACTAGTAGGATGGATAAGGGGGAACCAGTGGATGTAGTGTATTTAGATTTTCAAAAAGCATTCGCTAAGGTGTCACACAAGAGGTTATTACACAAAATTAGGACTCATGGAATTGGGGGTAATATATTAACATGGATTGAGGATTGGTTAATGGACAGAAAACGGAGAGTAGGAATAAACAAGGACTTTTTCAGGTTGGCAGGCTGTAACTAGCGGGGTACCGCAAGGATCAGTGCTTGGGCCTCAGCTATTTACAATCTATATTAATGGCTCAGAAATTTGACTCGGAGGCTTGCCGCGGGGGTAAGGATCGCGCGCAATATCACACTCCGCACCGGCCGTTGTGTTTTGGGCCCACAGGAACTTCGGGTCCTGGGTCTCTCCCTGGTGCCGGCGCGCAGTGTGTGCATGTCCCAGGGGCGCAGTTAGTGCGATGCGACCTCTGGGATCACGTGGGCCATGGAGAGCCAATGGCAGTACACCATCTTTCATTCATAGATTTGACAGGAGACCTATCAAATCTGTGAATTGAAAGAGACCCCAAAAGAACAGCTAAACCTCAAACAAATTTTTTAAAAAACCATCACATTAATAAAATAACTATAGTTAAATAAATTAACCACTTTAAACAAAAATTTAAATTTTTGAAAACAACCTGTAGTGCGCACGCGGTTCACCTAGGAACTGCCCCCTTCGCCATACCGGAAGTGCCGGTTTCCCGCGCATGCGCAGTGCATGCAGGAAACCGGCACTTCGGGACCGAATACGGGTGAGTACGCAGCGGGTGCTCTCCCGTACTCGGCCGAATTTTTGGGCCATAGACTTAGATGAATGTACTTAGTGTAACGTATCCAAGTTGCTGATGATACAAAGTTAGGTGGGAAAGTAATCTGTGAGGAGGACGCAAAGAGGCTGCAGAGAGATATAGACCGGTTGACTGAGTGGCCAAGAACATGGCAAATGGAATACAATGTGGGGAAGTGTGAAGTTATCCACTTTGGTAGGAAAAACAAAAAAGCAGAATACTTTTTGAATGGTGAGAGACTGGGAAATGTTTGCACTCAGAGGAACCTGGGTGCCCTTGTACATGAATCACAGAAAGTTAACATGCAGGTACAGCCCTATGAGGAGAGATTGAGTAGACTAGGCCTATATTCCTTAGAGTTTAGAAGAATGAGAGGTGATCCAATTGAAACATATAAAATTCTTATGGGGCCTGACAGGGTTAATGCTGGGAAAATGTTTCCCCTGGCTGGGGAATCTAGAACACGGGGTCACAGTCACAGAATAAGGGGTCGGCCATTTAGGACTGAGATGAGGAGAAATGTCTTCACTCAAAGGGTTGTGAATATTTGGAATTCTCTACCCCAGGGAGCTGCGGATGCTCAGTTGTTGAGTATATTCAACAAAGAGATCGATACATTTTTGGGAACAAAGGGAATTAAGCGATATGGGGACAGTGCGGGAAGATGGAGATGAGGTAGAAGATCAGCCATGATCTTGTTGAATGGTGGAGCAGGCTCGAAGGGCCAAATGGCCGACTCCAGCTCCTATTTCTTATGTAAGTATATGAGAAACTGGAGGTTCTATAGAGGTACATGAGAAATTGGAGGTGTTATCGAGGTATATGAGAAACTGGAGGTGTTATCGAGGTATATGAGAAACTGGAGGTGTTATCGAGGTATATGAGAAACTGGATGTGTTATCGAGGTATATGAGAAACTGGAGGTGTTATCGAGGTATATGAGAAATTGGAGGTGTTATCGAGGTATATGAGAAACTGGAGGTGTTATCGAGGTATATGAGAAACTGGAGGTGTTATAGAGGTATATGGGGCATATCAGGAAGAAAAGTGCAGGACCTCTGCATAAATTATTTTCTTGTAATTATTTTTGTGTTTTTCAGGGTAAGGGTAATCAATTCTGAGGGATGGTGCATGTTTTCACTTGTTATACCAGCATCAAGCATTGAGGGTCAAGCAAAAGTATAGATTATATCCAGAGTAAGGCTCCCTCTACACTGTCCCATCAAACACTCCCAGGGCAGGTATAGCATGGGTTAGATACAGAGTAAAGCTCCCTCTACACTGTCCCATCAAATACTCCCAGGGCAGGTACAGCACGGGTTAGATACAGAGTAAAGCTCCCTCTACACTGTCCCATCAAACATAAGAACATAAGAAATAGGAGCAGGAGTAGGCCATTTGGCCCTTCGAGCCTGCTCCACCATTCAATAAGATCATGGCTGATCTTCTACCTCATCTCCACTTTCCTGCACTATCCCCATATCCCTTGATCCCTTAATATTCAAACATCTATCGATTTCTGTCTTGAATATATTCAACAACTGAGCCTCCACAGCCCTCTGGGGTAGAGAATTGCAAAGATTCACCACCCTCTGAATGAAGAAATTTCTCCTCATCTCAGTCCGAAATGGCCGACCCCTTATTCTGAGACTGAGACCCCTGGTTCTAGACTCCCCAGCCAGGGGAAACATCCTCCCTGCATCTACCCTTTCAAGCCCTGTAAGAATTGTGTATGTTTCAATGAGATCACCCCTCATTCTTCTAAACTCTAGAGAATATAGGCCTAGTCTACTCAATCTCTCCTCATAGGACAATCCCCCCATCCCAGGAATCAGTCTGGTGAACCTTCATTGCACTCCCTCTATGGCAAGTATATCCTTCCTCAGGTAAGGAGACCAAAACTGTACACAATACTCCAGGTGTGGTCTCACCAGGGCCCTATATAATTGCAGTCAGACGTCTTTACTCTTATACTCAAATCCTCTTGTAATAAAGGCTAACATACCATTTGCTTTCTTAATTGCTTGCTGTACCTGCATGTTAACTTTCAGTGATTCGTGTACAAGGACACCCAGGACCCTCTGAACACCAACATTTCCCAATCTCTCACCATTTAAAAAATACCCTGCTTTTCTATTTTTCCTACCAAAGTGGATAACTTCACATTTCTCCACATTATATTCCATTTGCCATGTTCTTGGCCACTCACTTAGCCTGTCTATATCCCCTTGAAGCCTCTTTGCATCCTCCTCACAACTTACATTCCCACCCAGCTTTGTATCGTCAGCAAACTTGGATATATTACTTTTGGTCCCCTCATCCAAATCATTGATATAGATTGTGAATAGCTGAGGCCCAAGCACTGATCCTTGCGGTATCCCACTAGTTATAACCTGCCAACCCGAAAATGACCCATTTATTCCTACTATGTTTTCTGTCCATTAACCAATCCTCAATTCATGCTAGTATATTACCCCCAATCCCATGAGCTCTAATTTTGTTTAATAACCTCTTGTGTGGCACCTTATCGAATGCCTTCTGAAAATCCAAATAAACCACACCCACTGGTTCCCCCTTATCTATTCTGCTAGTCCCCATGGCCAGCTTAAGGGAAGGCACACAGGGAATGGACTGAACCTGCCTAAACCTCTCCGCCTCGCTACTTCTCTTTCCTCCTTTAAGACGCTCCTTAAAACCTACCTCTTTGACCAAGCTTTTGGTCACCTGCCCTAATTTATCCTTATGTGGCTCGGTGTCAAATTTTTGTCTTACAATACTCCTGTGCAGCGCCTTGGACGTTTTACTATGTTAAAGGCGCTATATAAATACAAGTTGTTGTTCTTGTTACAACCTCAAAAACTCTAACAGATTTGTCAAACACGATCTCCCTTTCATAAATCCATGTTGACTCTGCCCAATCCTATTATTATTTTCTAAGTGCCCTGTTACCACATCCTTAATAATAGATTCTAGCATTTTCCCTACTACTGATGTCAGGCTAACTGGTCTGTAGTTCCCCGTTTTCTCTCTCCCTCCTTTCTTAAATAGTGGGGTTATATTTGCTACCTTCCAATCCACAGGAACCATTCCAGAATCTATTGAATTTTGGAAAATGACAACCAATGCATCCACTATCTCTATAGCCACCTCTTTCAAAACCCTAGGATGTAGGTCATCAGGTCCAGGGGATTTATCGGCTTTCAGTCCCATTGATTTCTCCAGTACTATTTTTTTACTAATACTAATTTCTTTCAGTTCCTCATTCTCGCAAGAGCCTTGGTTCTCCACTATTTGCGGGAAGTTTTTTGCATCTTCTTCAGTGAAGACAGATGCAAAGTTTTTCTTTAATTTCTCTGCCATTTCCTTATTCCCCATTATAATTTCTCCTGTCTCAGCCTGTAGGGACCCACATTTACTTTCGCTAATCTTTTCCTTTTTACATACCTATAGAAGCTTTTCCAGTCTGTTTTTATGTCTCTCACTAGTTTACTCTCATATTCTATTTTCCCTTTCTGTATCAATTTCTTGGTCCTCCTTTGCGGAATTCTAAAATCCTCCCAATCCTCAGGCTTACTACTCTTTTTGGCAACATTATAATTCTCTTCCTTTGATCTAATAATATCTTTAACTTCTCTTGTTAGCCACGGTTGGACCACTTTTCCTGTGGGGTTTTGGTGCCTTAAAGGAATGTATATTTGTTGTAAATTATGTATTAATTCTTTAAATGCTAGCCACTGCTTGTCAACCGTCATACCTTTTAATGTAGTTTTCCAGGTGTTCTTATGTTTAGTGCTGTGGGCTGGTGCTGACTTGAAAACTGTGTCAAGACTGCCCAATGTCATTCTAATTAGGGCACTGAGCACCAGCCGCGGGGACAGCTTCATTCATCCTTCTCACTTGGTTTTGAATGCAGTTCCCTGAGGGGAAAGGACAGCGCACTAACCTGGCACAGACCAGACCCCAGTAAATCTATTTTAGGACAGTACAACAACCAGGATTTATGAGAATAGTCAATAACATGTATTTGATGCATTATTTCTTCTGTTAACTTTTTATATTATCTTGCTGCTGCCACTGTATTAATGTTGGTTTTCCATTAGGGTAGTTATTAGAGTTTGCGCACTGCCTCATTACCCATTAAGAGATAGCAGATGTGTTTGCTCAAACATTCTCAGTATTCCCACCTACATTCCCCAAGGAACGGCAATGCAGCCTCACTCCAATGGGGCAAAATATCGAGGATCAACCAAATTCCCACTGAACGAAACCCCGGATTGCTGAGAGAACCGATGGGACATGCGTTGATTTTCCTAGAATTCCTGCCTTGGGGAAGGTGTGGGAGGTTGGTGTCTGGTTGATTTGGCTCAGCACCGACAATTAAATGGATTCCTGCAATGGTTCAGCAGTGAAATCCCTGCAATAGCAACAACAAGCAGAATTCAATTATTAAAATTATGCCAATTAGCAGAAAATATTCGTGAAGGGATCTTTAAAATTTAGCATTTGCGCCACAAGATTAGAGTGCAACTGCCAAGAGCAGCAGGGACGCAGTCCGTCTCCAGCCCAAGGGTCAGCTAAGCAGTTTGGGTGTGAAGGTCCAAAATAAATGCAGCATTAATAACAACAACTTGCATTTATATAGCACCTTCAATGTAGTAAAACATCCCAAGGCGCGAGACGGGAGCGAGATCGGGCAAAATTTGACACCGAGCCACATGAGAGATTAGGATATTGGTCAAAGAGGTTGGTTTTTAAGGAGCATCTTAAAGGAGGAGAGGGAGGTAGAGAAACAGATAGGTTTAAGGAAGGAATTCCAGACCTTAGGGTTTTTTTTATTCATTCATGGGATGTGGGCATTGCTGGCAAGGCCAGAATTTATTGTCCAAACCTAATTGCCCTTGAGAAACCGCTGTAGTTCATATGGTGAAGGTACTTCCACAGTGCTGTTAGGTAGGGAGTTCTAGGACTTTGTCCCAGCAACGATGAAGGAACGGCAATATATTTCCAAGTCAGAATGGTGTGTGACTTGGAGGGGAACTTGGAGGTGGTGGTGTTCCCATGCTACAAGAGCAGGTCAGAGGCTGGGTATTCTGCAGCGAGTGACTCACCTCCTGACTCCCCAAAGTCTTTCCACCACCTACAAGACATAAGTCAGGAGTGTGATGGAATACTCTCCACTTACCTGGATGAGTGCAGCTCCAAAAACACTCAAGAAGCTCGACATCATCCAGGACAAAGCAGCCCGCTTGAGCAGCACCCCATCCACCACCCTAAACATTGACTCCCTGCACCACCGGCGCAATGTGGCTGCAGTGTGTACCATCTACGAGATGCACTGCAGCAACTCGCCAAAGCTAGGTAGCTGAAGCCATGGCCGCCAATGGAAAATCAGGGATACACAAGAGTTCAGAATTGGAGGAGCACAGAAATCTCAGCGGGTTGTAGGTTATTAATCACAAGAATAGATCTTGTACCAAAAACCCACAGAGAGGCAAGACTGGAATTGTAGCGTCCCAAGCACTTGGATGCAGATCTCAACCACACTGTAGTAATGAAGTGGTTGAGGGGACACTCACCTACTGTTGTCAGAAGGAGGGTTATGGGGGGCGGGGGCTAGGTTCCTGTTGTTATCAGAAGGAGAGGAGTGGGGCTAGGTAGCTGGTGCTTTAGACTGGCAAGGAACTGCCATAAATCAAATGGGGAATCTCTGACAATCCAATCTCAGCATCTTCTAGTGTCCAGTCAGATTTAGTTATCTCAGCCTGATGTCTGGGCAATGTCGCAAGTACAAGCCAAGGAGACTGTAGTCACAGTTTGACAAAATGTTTATTGAATAGTTTCTACATCTTCTTCATGCATCCCCTATTTCCTTCGCTCCACCATTGGCGGCCATGTCTTCAACCGTCTAAGCCTGAAGCTCTGGAATTCCCTCCCCAAACTGCTCCAACTCTCTCTCCTCCTTTAAGACACTCCTTAAAACCTACCTCTTTGACCAAGCTGTCCTAATGCTCCTTCTTTGGCTTGGTGTCAATTGTTTTGTCGAATGACGCTCCTGTGCCTTGGTACGTTTTACTACGATAAAGGCATTTTATAAATACAAGTTATTGTTGTTGAACTCGCCTCCGGTTGGCTCAGCTCATTCACAATCCTCTCAGATTTATAAAGCACTCTGACTTCATTATGCCTGTAATATCTCACACCATCAGTGTCCATGCTGCATTTTATTGGCTTCTAGAAAATGAAATTAAAACACAAAGTGTAGGAGACTTACTGTTGAGATTCTGCAGCTCTGCATCCATCATTTTCAGATTTCAGCCATCAATCCTGCAGTATGAGGCTCTGAAATGTGACAGCCAGATGCAGTTAGTACTTGCCTGTAAAAGTAGCTCCTAGTCTGAGCAGCCTACTTGATTGGCACCCCATCCACCACCTTAAACATTCACTCCCTGCACCACCGGCGTACCGTGGCTGCAGTGTGTACCATCTACAAGATGCACTGCAGCAACTCGCCAAGGCTTCTTCGGCAGCACCTCCCAAACCCGCAATCTCTACCACCTAGAGGGACAAGGGCAGCAGGCGCATGGCAATGCCATCACCTGCAAGTTCCCCTTCAAGTCACACACCATCCTGACTTGCAAATATATCGTCGATCCTTCATCGCCGCTGAGTTAAAATCCTGGAACTCCCTCCCTAACAGCACTGTGGGAGTACCTTCACCACATGGACTGCAGCGGTTCAAGGTGGCGGCTCACCACCACCTTCTCAAGAGCAATTAGGGATGGGCAATAAATGCCGGCCTTGCCAGCGACGCCCACATCCCATAAATTGAAAAAAAAGGACCAGCCAAAAGTTTGGACCAGACAGCCAAATTGAAGCAACTATTGCTCTGCATTTGCACCATTCTTCGTAAAAGAGTGATTAGAATATGCGACTCACTACCACAAGGACTAGTTAAGGCGAATAGCATAGATGCATTTAAGGGGAAGTATGGGGGAGAAAGGAATAGAAGAATATGCTGATAGCGTTAGATGAAGAGGGGTGGGAGGAGGCTCGTGTGGAGCAGAAACACCGGCATGGACCAGTTGGGCTGAATGGCCTGTTTCTGTGCTGTATATTCTATGTAAAAATGTTCTGGAATGTGTCATTGATTGGTGGATTGGGAAGCCAGTAATTTGTTAAGATCATGAGATAAGGAATGTCAACAACTCTTGCATTGCCCATTGTACTATCCAGGATTTGACCATTGCTATGGAAACAGCCCAGGCCGCTCCAAACTTTCCCCTCACTGGTACACACAGCCCGCCCCCTGGTTAATACTTCCCACACAGCAATTAAACTTCACTCCTGTGAAACTTTCACACAGAAATGTTCCTATGGGACAGATTATAAAAATGTTAACATTTTACTGTGATTTATAGAATCTGTGAGAGGCCGCGAGGTATTTCCATAATCTTATCAGATTTACTGCAAAAGGTACTTGAGGGTGTTGTAATAAAAGCAACTTACCTCTCCTCTGTCTGTCTGGTCTCCTCATTCCATATTGCTGTCACATCCAGTGCTGTGACATACTTGCCCCCTCTGCAGTGAATCAGCAGAAAGCCCATTCCCCAACACTTGTTTTGGTTCAAATCCATTTTCATTAACATCCTTCTACTCAGTCTCTAATTACAAAAAGTAAAACAGCTGTTGTATCCCCATCACTCACTGACGCTCTTAATAGAGACCCGCCGTCTTGCACATTTAACAGGAATTCCTCTGAAACTCACCATTCAATTACATTCTAAACATCCATTTTCTACGCTTCTTGCTAATGCCTGTAATTAGCGCTCGATTATAATTTATGTTTTAGCTCCTTTTTCACTCAGCGCCTCAGCTTTCACAAAAGGATGAATTCTATTCTCATTGAGCAAGCTGACTTCCTTACAATGGATAATTGATGATAATGCTTCCTAATGTGTCTTATTTCTCCAGCCCTTTACCAGGCCCAGAATGTAGGGATATTTGAGTTTTTATTCAGCTTCTCACACAGTGCCCCAGTGATTGGGACTCTCGAAAGGAGGAGGCGGGCTGAGAACATTAGTTTTTTTTTTGCACTCTCCCCTTGACAGATGTTTTTTTTTTCGCTGTTACCTACAAAGGTTTCGTCATTAAAAATTCTACTAATGACAACAGTAATGAATGTGCATTGAGCTGAGATTTGTCGGTTCCAATTTATTTTTTTTATGAGGGTTTTAACAAGATCATCACTGCGGCAGAGAATGAGACAGGGAGAAAAAGTAGAGAAATAAAATGTCCAAACTGTCATGGGATTGAAACGCAGCCTACTCTTTCTCTGCCTTTTTATAGATCAGTAACACAATAGAACATTGTTCCTGGTTAATTTCTGTAAAGAGGTGTCGCTGTGATTTTAAAGCTCTTTCAATGAACGGATGGAGAATTGCAATGGGCTCTGTTAGAGGTTTGCAAATCTCACGCCCCAATTCTCCTTTATGTCCTCCTCCCAGTGCCCCAGATTGGATGTGTTTGTTAGGAAGCCCCATTGCAGAACCCGTTACATTACCTGCTACTTTTAGCGCCCCGAAAAAATTAGCGCCCTTGCAGCCGAAATTCATCGGTAGCGCCCCAAGAGGGAAGCGGGGCGCTACTAGAAGCGCCCCGCCTCCCTCTTGGGGCGCTGCGAGGGAATATCGCGCCGCTACATGCCGCAGCACCATGCGCGCTGTGGTACTGCAGGCCTTCCTCCCCTTCTTAAAGGGGAGGGGCCTTGCGCAGCGCGACCCGGGGCCCAGCTGGGCCACCAGGGATCGGAGTGCCGGCAAAAGAGCCCGCGGGGGGGCTGCAGAGGAGGCTGGAGACAGCAACGGGGGCAGGTGCTGGCAGGTGGCCAGCAACAAAAATGGCCGCCCGGCACCTTGCCTTTAATTAGCGCTGCCCCGGCCGCAAGTAGGCCCCCCGACCCCGTCAGACATAGCATCCGGCGGTAAGTCAGGGGGCACTACCGAAGATTGCGGCCGGGGTGCTGCGCACGGCGATGACGTCATCGCCGACGGCGCAGGGCACTAACAGTTACCGCCGCTGCTAACCTCCCGCTGAATTTCGCGGGAGGCGTTGGCAGCGCCGCACCCGGGCGCTGGTTGCTTTGCGCCCCGTTAGCGCCCTAAGAGGGCGCTAACGGGAGGCGCAAAGCAACTGAATTTTTCCCCCAAAGTATTTTGCGCTGAGTACTGTTCATTTACCTGTTCTATGTTAAATAAACTTTTGGGGGGAAAATTCAGTTGGTTGTGCCTCCCGTTAGCGCCTTAAGAGGGCACTAATGGGGCGCAAAGCATCTAGCGCCCAGGCGCGACGAAGTTTGCGCCGCTCGCGAAATTAACTAGACATTTTGCGGCAGCGCTAAACACTACCGCCACGATCTCCTGCGCCGGCAGATCGTGACGTCAGTCGAGTGCGCAACGCCCCGGTATCGCCCCGGAGTGGATATTGAGTGGCGCCCCCTGCCTTACCGCCTGACGCTAGCAACGGCAGGTTGAAGGGAGCGTTCTGCAGTCATGAAGGGAAAGGGGGAGCGCTATTTAAAGGTGACCGCTTCCTGCCTTTTACTGTTGGTGCCATTTTTTAACTACGCATTCTGAGAGAGAGAGAGACTTCTGGAGAGATTCAACGTTGTGTGAAGGAGTTTTGGGTACTCAGCAGCACTTTGCAGGTTCATTTTGATTTGCCATTCCTTGTATCGATTTAGCAGAGACTGTGGGAGCTGCACTCTGAGCTCTTTGCCTGGTACTCTCCATTGTTCTTTCCAGCAGATTTGATGTGCAGGTCTCTCCAGGCCGAGATTCAAGGCTGCAATGAGCAGGATGTGGATGGAAAGCAAGATTAACCATCCCCTTTAAGAACTGGCCCGTGCCATTGTGTGTGTGTTCCATTGCTGACTGACATTACATGAGCTTCGCCAGCGCTCTTAGGTAGCGCCTCGCTCCTCGGCCTTTGCGCCTTAAGACAGGTGTGAAGCGCCTGATTTAGCGCTCCAATCACCTCCAGGGGCGATAAAAGTCAAGTTTGCAGTCAGTGGCGATAATTAGCGCCAGGCGCTAATCTTTGCGCCCGGCCGATAATTGCGCCCCAAATGGGGCGATACTGAATTTCTCCCCCTTGGTTTATAGCCTGAGCCTCAATCTAGAGTGTGTATTGGATTCACCGACACATGAGGAGAATCACGAGGCAGCATGTCACACATTCCAGTGAGCTGGCCTACAGTGGGAAAGCTGTTTGATCTCTGTGCCTTGCCTTGCCTGTGCATTACAAGTAAAAGCACACTCCAGATCATAGGGGACATGAAGCCCACTTACAGGAGTGGTCGGTGACAATGGACCCAAGTAGAACATCTGGTGTAAAACCCAAAACCATAACACAAGCAGTCTTGGTGTATCATCAGGAGATTGGGGTTGCCCCAGATTGGATGTGTTTGTTAGGAAGCCCCATTGCAAAAACCATTACATTACCTGCAGAAAGCAAAGCACTGCATTGGTGTCCTGGATTTCCCTGTTGATCTCGTCAAATGATGGTGGCATTTAATGGAGTGAACAGTTATGAAAAGGGGATTTCCTGAGTTGTGCCTCAGCCAATAGACCTACAGCATTATTAATTTTAAATCTCTAATTACCGTGCATGTTACTTTGACTCGCTATATGGCTAGTGTAGATTTCAACCAAATGAAGAAAGAGGATGAGAGAGTTTGAAAGGGACAAGGACACACAGGCTGGTTTTATACAGCAGCATATTTCTCACCCCCTTTTATGTTTGCTGTTCCTGGTAAACTTACTTTGCTGAACCCAACTGACATAGTGCGGGATACAAATACACAGCGGAGAGATAAAAAAGAGAGATTGAAAGTCAGAAAAGAACATGCATTTATAAAGCGCCTTTCACGTCCTCAGGACGTTCCACAGTGCTTTACAATCAAAAATTACTTTTGAAATGTAGTCACTGTTGTTATGTTTTAGAAGGGAGGAGAGAGATGAATAGATGGAGGGAGAGAGTGATTCAAAATTCATAATTCAAGCTGCTAAGCCCGATGTTTATTATCAGCCCGACTCTGGGCTGAACAGGTATAGCCAGCATGTCATCCATTTCTGTCATTTCCTGGGTTTTTTTGTTTATCAAAATGGAGTATATTAGTTCTGACAAAAGGTCATCGACCTGAAACGTTAACTCTGTTTCTCTCTCCACAGATGCTGCCTGACCTACTGAGTATTTCCAACATTTTCTGTTTTTATTTCAGATTTCCAGCATCCGCAGTATTTTATTTTTGTGGAGTATATTCGTGCTGGGAAATGGAACTAAAGCAACCACTGTCAGCATCAAGCACCCCCAGGTCAGATGTAGCACAGCCAGATGCAGAGTAAAGCTCCCTCTACACTGACCCAACAATATGCTTCAGCTCCAACCTCTGAGCAAAAGCCCCCTACTGTGCAGGGCACCATTTGTTTCTATTTCTCACACCTGGAGAAATTGCCAATTGGTGCAAAATTAGAGACAGTTTGATGCTGGCATAGGACCCTTACAGCCAATAGACTTTTATTTCATCAGCGAAGGCTAGATTTGAACCCATATCCCAGGATCAGGTTTCTAACCCACTTTCCCCATTCTCAATATATCTGGATACTTACTGAGTATTAAGAAAGAAGAAAGAAGGACGTGCATTTATATAACACCTTTCATGACCTCAGGACGTTCCAAAGCATTTTACAGCCAATGAAGTACTTTTTAAGTGTAGTTACTGTTGCAATGTAGGCCACGTGGCAGCCAATTTGCGCACAGCAAGCTGCCACAAACAGCAATGGGATAAACAGATAATCTGTTTCAGTGATATTGATTCAGGAATAAATATTGGCCAGGACACCAGGGTAACTTCCCTGCTCTTCTTCGAAATAGTGCCATGGAATCTTTTACAATCGCCCTTACTGCTGACGAGCCATTACCATTGATGGTTATCAGCCTGTGCAAGGTCCAGACAAGTTTTTTACACAAGTCATCAAACCGTACAAGGTGCAACTACGCTTTCGCAGAAGTAGGCATGAGATTCAGTTAGGCTTGTGCAGAAATAAAGCGTTGAAGTTAACGGCTACATCGTGTTCTTGCGAAAATATGTCATGGGTCAAGATAAGATAACGGCTACACAAGTGAACATGCAAAGACAGCATAAGAGAGACCCTTTGGATTAACCAAATATGGGACTGTTCACTTGAAGAGCGAATGTTCAAAACTCATGCATCAGCTATGGGTGTAAGAGATAGTTGTACAGGGCAAAGAGGAATATAAGGCGACTATTTAGCCTGAGATACACAGATGTAGAGAGAGGACGACGGTACCTGCAAGAAGCGGATCCATGCTAGCCAAATGCGCTTAACGCTTCTCGGGAATGCTGGTATTGAGAAGCGGATCTATGCTGGCGAAAGCCTAACGCTCTTCTCTGCTAGTAAGACAACCACTGGACCGGATTAAGGAAACAACGGAGACATTGCACACTACACTGTCCAGTGACCGAATTTGGTAATATCCTTCGGAACTGTAAATTACTGTCAGTTAATATTAGTCTTTGCCGACTGTACTGATTTCCACTGTATACCAAGAAAACATCTACCGTTGCCAATATGGAGTCATGTCCGAATCATTAAGCTGGAGCTGTAAAACCTCTTACACAGGCTGGAACGGGAACAAAGTTAAAGTGAAAATTAAACTATTACTCAATGAACACTTACATTATATAATGTAATGGCCTGAGGGCGCTCCGCTTCTTCCTTGAACAAAGGCCCAACCAGTTCCCATCCACCACCACCCTCCTCCGCCTGGCTGAACTTGTTCTCACATTGAACAACTTCTCCTTTGACTCCACTCACTTCCTCCAAATTAAAGGTGTTGCTATGGGAACCCGCATGGGTCCTAGCTATGCCTGCCTTTTCGTGGGATATGTGGAACATTCTTTGTTCCAGTCCTACTCAGGTCCCCTCCCTCACCTCTTTTTCTGGTACATTGATGACTGTATCGGTGCTGTTTCCTGCTCTCGCCCTGAAATAGAAAATTTCATTCACTTTGCTTCCAATTTCCACCCTTCCCTCACCTTCACATGGTCCATCTCCGACTCTTCCCTTCCCTCCCTTGACTTCTGTCTCCATCTCTGGGGATAGGCTATTGACAAACATTCACTACAAGCCCACTGACTCCCACAGCTACCTGGACTACACTTCCTCCCACCCATCTTTCTGTAAGGACTGTATCCCATTCTCCCAGTTTCTCTGTCTCCGCCGCATCTGCTCTGACGATGCTACCTTCCGTACTAGTGCTTCCGACATGTCTTCCTTTTTCCTCAACCGAGGATTCCCCTCTACTGTGGTTGACACGGCCCTTGACCGTGTCCGTTCTATTTCCCGCACATCTGTTCTCACTCTTTACCCTCCCTCCCGGAACCACGATAGGGTTCCCCTTGTCTTCACCTTTCACCCCACCAGCCTCCACATTCAACGGATCATCCTCCGCCATTTCCGCCACCTCCAGCGTGATCCCACCATCAAACACATCTGCCCCTCACCTCCCCTTTCAGCATTCCGAAGGGACCGCTACCTCCGCGACACCCTAGTCTACTCCTCTATCACCCCCAACACCCCTTCCCTTTTGCCCGGCATCTTCACGTGTAAGCGCAGGAGATGCAACACATGCCCTTTTACCTCCTCCCTTCCCACTGTCCAGGGCCCCAAACACTCCTTCCAGGTGAAACAGCGATTTACTTGTACTTCTTGCAATTTAGTATACTGTATTCGCTGCTCACGATGCGGTCTCCTCTACATTGGGGAGACGAAACGCAGATTGGGTGACTGCTTTGCGGAACACCTCCGATCAGTCCATAAGGGTGACTCCGAGCTTCCGGTCGCCTGTCACTTTAATTCTCCGCTCCACTCCCACTCTGACCTCTCCTTCCTCGGCCTCTTACACTGTTCCAATGAAGCTCAACGTAAGTTCAAGGAACAGCACCTCATCTTTCGATTAGGCACTTTACAGCCTTCTGGACTCAACATCGAGTTCAACAATTTTAGACCATAACTTCTGCCCCTATCTTTTTTTTTCATTTTTTTTTCTCTCTCTCACATGGCAGCTGTCGATCATTCTGCCATCGCCATTTACACTTCATCTAGAGTCATCTTTTGTTTCTTAACTTGTCCCATTACCATCTCCTTTTGCCTTGCACCATCATCCCTTTTGTCTCTTAATCTCTCCTGCCTTCCACCCTATCACAGACCTTCCCTTTTGTTCTTTCCTCCCCTCCCGCCTTTCCCTGCCCCTACACTTGTTTAAAAACCTGTTCCGTCTCCAACTTTTTCCAGTTCTGACGAAGGGTCATCGACTTGAAACGTTAACTCTGTTTCTCTCTCCACAGGTGCTGCCTGACCTGCTGAGTATTTCCAGTATTTTCTCTTTTTATTTCAGATTTCCAGCATCCATTATATAATTGATGGTTCCTGCGCCATTAAAGTAACAGACAGGAAGATATTGTACGAACATATTTAGCATCCATTCACTAAATCCACAAGTCCTTTCTAGTCCTTGCTGTTCCTGAAAAGGTCAACAGATGGTGCTGGGGGAAGGGAGGGAGTCCAGAGGATACCTGGTCACTTTCAGTCACCCTCCTTTTCTGTGATTTACACGAGGTTTTTCATAGAAACATAGAAAAATAGGAGCAGGAGTAGGCCATTCGGCCCTTCGAGCCTGCTCCGTAATTCAATATGATCATGGCTGATCCTCGATCTCAATACCATATTCCCGCTCTCTCCCCATACCCCTTGATGCCTTTTGTGTCTAGAAATCTATCTGTCTCCTTCTTAAATATATTCAGTGACTTGGTCTCCACAGCCTACTGTGGTAGAGAATTCCACAGGTTCACCACCCTCTGAGTGAAGACATTTCTCCTCATCTCAGTCCTAAATGTCCTACCCCTGTATCCTGAGACTGTGACCCCTCGTTCTAGACCCCTCAGCCAGGGGAAACATTGTCCCTGCATCCAGTCTGTCTAGCCCTGTCAGAATTTTATATGTTTCAATAAGATTCCCTCTCATTCTTCTAAACTCTAGTGAATACAGGCCTAGTTGACCCAATCTCTCCTCATACGACAGTCCTGCCATCCCAGAAATCAGTCTGGTGAACCTTCGCTGCACTCCCTCTATGGCAAATATATCCTTTCTTAGGTGCAAGGGTCAAGGATGTCTCGGAGCGGCTGCAGAACATTCTGGAAAGGGAGGGTGAAGAGCCAGCTGTCGTGGTGCATGTAGGTACCAACGATATAGGTAAAAAGCGGGAAGAGGTCCTACAAGCAGAATTTAGGGAGCTAGGAGCTAAATTGAAAAGTAGGACCTCAAAGGTAGTAATCTCTGGGTTGCTACCAGTGCCACGTGCTAATCAGAGTAGCATGAACAGGATAGCGAGATTAAATACGTGGCTTGAGCAGTGGTGCAGGAGGGAGGGATTCAAATACCTGAGGCATTGGAACCAGTTCTGGGGGAAGTGGGACCTGTACAAAAGGGACGGTCTGCACTTGAGCAGGACTGGAACCGATGTCCTCGGGGTAATATTTGCTAAGGCAGTTCGGGAGGATTTAAACTAATATGGCAGGGGAATGGGAACCTATGTAGCGAAACAAGGGGAAGTAATATGCAGTCAGAAACAAATGTTAGAAGGGTGAGAAACAATAAGGGAAATCCGAGTAAACAAAGGCAAGAAACACAAAGGGCCATACTAAATCATAAGTCTAAAAGGACAAAGGGTGTTAATAAAACAAGCCTAAAGGCTCTGTGTCTTAATGCAAGGAGTATCCATAATAAGGTGGATGAATTGACTGTGCAAATTGATGTTAACTGATATGATGTGATTGGGATTACAGAGACGTGGCTCCAGAACAATCAAGGCTGGGAACTGAATATCCAGGGGTATTCAACATTCAGGAAGGATAGAATAAAAGGAAAAGGGGGTGGGGTAGCATTGCTGATTAAAAAGGAGATTAATGCAATAGCTAGGAAGGACATTAGCTTAGAGGATGTGGAATCAATATGGGTTGAGCTGCAGAACACCAAAGGGCAGAAAACGTTAGTGGGGGTTGTGTACAGACCTCCAAACAGTAGTAGTGAGGTGGGGGAGGGTATGAAACAGGAAATCAGAGGTGCATGCAAAAAAGGCGCAGCAGTTATCATGGGTGACTTTAATATGCATATAGATTGGGCTACTCAAACTGGAAGCAATACGGTGGAGGAGGATTTCCTGGAGTGTTTAAGGGATGGTTTCCTAAACCAATATGTTGAGGAACCAACTAGAGGGGAGGCCATCCTGGACTGGGTGTTGTGTAATGAGGAAGGACTAATCAGCAATCTTGTGGTGCGAGGCCCCTTGGGGAAGAGTGACCATAGTATGGTGGAGTTCTACATTAGGATGGAGAAGGAAACAGTTAATTCAGAGACCATGGTCCAGAACTTAAATAAGGGCAACTTTGAGGGTATGAGGCGTGAATTGGCGAGGTTAGATTGGCAAGCGATATTTAAGGGGTTATCAGTGGAAGGGCAATGGCAGACATTTAGAGATCGCATGGATGAACTACAGCAATTGTACATCCCTGTCTGGCGTAAAAATAAAAAAGGGAAGGTGGCTCAACCATGGCTAACAAGGGAAATCAGGGATAGTATTAAAAGCAAGGAAGTGGCATACAAATTGGCCAGAAGTAGCAGCAAACCCGGGGACTGGGAGAACTTTAAAACTCAGCAGAGGAGGACGAAGGGTTTGATTAGGGCAGGGAAAATAAAATATGAAAGGAAGCTTGCGGAGAACATTAAAACGGACTGCAAAAGCTTCTATAAATATGTAAAAAGAAAGAGGTTAGTAAAAACAAACGTAGGTCCCCTGCAGTCAGAAACAGGGGAAGTCATAATGGGGAACAAAGAAATGGCAGATCAATTGAACAAGTACTTTGGTTCGGTGTTTACTGTGGAGGACACAAACAACCTTCCGGAAATAAAAGAGATCAAAGGATCTGGTAAGAGGGAGGAGCTGAGGGAAATCCTTATCAGTCGGGAAAAGGTGTTGGGGAAATTGATGGGACTGAAGGCTGATAAATCCCCAGGGCCTGATGGTCTGCATCCCAGAGTACTTAAGGAGGTGGCCTTGGAAATAGTGGATGCATTGACGATCATTTTCCAACATTCCTTAGACTCTGGATCAGTTCCGAAGGAGTGGAGGGTGGCTAATGTAACCCCTCTTTTTAAAAAAGGAGGGAGGGAGAAAGCAGGGAATTATAGACCGGTCAGCCTGACATCGGTGGTGGGTAAAATGATGGAATCAATTATTAAAGATGTCATAACAGACCATTTGGAAAGTGGCGACATGATAGGTCCAAGTCAGCATGGATTTGTGATAGGGAAATCATGCTTGACAAATCTTCTGGAATTTTTTGAGGATGTTTCCAATAGGGTGGACGGGGGGGAACCAGTAGATGTGGTGTATTTGGACTTTCAGAAGGCCTTCGACAAGGTCCCACACAAGAGATTGGTGTGCAAAGTTAAAGCACATGGGATTGGGGGTAATGTGTTGACGTGGATTGAGAACTGGTTGGCACACAGGAAACAAAGAGTAGGAGTAAATGGGTACTTTTCAGAATGGCAGGCAGTGACCAGCGGGGTACCGCAGGGTTCGGTGCTGGGGCCCCAGCTGTTTACATTATATATTAATGATTTGGACGAAGGGATTAATTGTAATATCTCCAAATTTGCGGATGACACTAAATTGGGAGGCAGTGTGAACAATGAGGAGGATGCTAGGAGGCTACAGAGTGACTTGGACAGGTTGGGTGAATGGGCAAATGTATGGCAGATGAAGTACAATGTGGATAAATGTGAGGTTATCCACTTTGGTGGTAAAAATAGGGAGGCAGACTATTACCTGAATGGTGGCAGATTAGGGAAAGGGGAGGTGCAACGAGACCTGGGCGTCATGGTACATCAGTCACTGAAGGTGGGAAGGCAAGTGCAGCAGGCAGTCAAGAAAGCAAATGGCATGATGGCCTTCATAGCAAGGGGATTTGAGTACAGGAGTAGGGAGGTGATGCTACAGTTGTACAGGGCCTTGGTGAGGCCACACCTGGAGTATTGTGTGCAGTTTTGGTCTCCTAACTTGAGGAAGGACATTCTTGCTATTGAGGGAGTGCAACGAAGGTTCACTAGATTGATTCCTGGGATGGCCAGACTGACATATCAAGAAAGACTGGATCAACTGAACTTGTATCCTCTGGAGTTCAGAAGAATGAGGGGGGTTCTTATAGAGACGTTTAAAATCCTGACTGGTTTAGACAAATTAGATGCGGGCAGAATGTTTCCAATGTTAGGGAAAACTAAAACCAGGGGTCACAGTCTAAGGATAAAGGGGAAGCCATTTAAGACTGAGATGAGGAGGAACTTCTTCACCCAGAGAGTGGTGAATCTGTGGAATTCTCGACCACAGAAGGTTGTTGAGGCCAGTTCGCTAAATATATTCAAAAGGGAGTTAGATATAATATTCACAACTAGGGGGATCAAGGGGTATGGTGAGAAAGCAGGAATGGGGTACTGAGGTAGCATGTTCAGCCATGAACGCATTGAATGGCGGTGCAGGCTCGAAGGGCCGAATGGTCTACTCCTGCACCTATTTTCTATGTTTCTATGTTAGGTAAGGAGACCAAAACTGCACACAGTACTCCAGGTGTGGTCTCACCAAGGCCCTGTATAACTGTAGTAAGACATCCTTGCTCCTGTACTCAAATCCTCTTGCAATGAAGGCCAACTTACCATTTGCCTTCCCCACTAGTCACCGCCTGTCACCCCGAAAAAGACCCATTTATTCCTACTCTCTGTTTCCTGTCTGTTAACCAATTTTCAATCCATGCCAGTATATTACCCCCAATCCCATGTGCTTTAATTTTGCACACTAACCTCTTATGTGGGACTTTATCAAAGGCCTTCTGAAAATCCAAATACACCACATCCACTGGT
Source organism: Squalus acanthias (assembly GCA_030390025.1). Taxonomy (NCBI): domain Eukaryota; kingdom Metazoa; phylum Chordata; class Chondrichthyes; order Squaliformes; family Squalidae; genus Squalus; species Squalus acanthias. The sequence continues at coordinate 61,853,026 of CM059445.1, forward strand.
TCTCCCTTATCTATTCTACCAGTTACATCCTCAAAAAACTCCAGTAGGTTTGTCAAACACGATTTCCCTTTCATAAATCCATGTTGACTTTGTCTAATCCCGCTGATATTTTCTAAGTGTCCTGTTTCATTGCTGTCACAGTTTCCTCTCTCCTCATCTCTACTTCTCTAGACCCATTTATTCATGGGAAAGTGCAGTGGGAGCTTTGCTCTGTATCTAATCCGTGCTGTACCTGCCCTGGGAGTGTTTGATGGGACAGTGCAGAGGGAGCTTTACTCTGTATCTAACCCGTGCTGTACCTGCCCTGGGACAGTTTGATGGGATAGTATAGAGGGAGATTTACTCTGTATCTAACCCGTGCTGTACCTGCCCTGGGAGTGTTTGGCAATGACAAAGATTTCTAAAATGGAAAAGTGTTCGTTATGCCTGCACTGATATCCTTCAGCTTGACGAGTACAAAATTCATAAATAAATGAATTTCATATTTATTAAAAAGGGAAAGAATGGGTAGGAGGGGGTGCTTTGAATGGCATGTTCCCCACCTTTTTCCTTCCTTTATTGCCTTAATTTAGTTTTGCATTTCTACATTTAGATGCCTTTTTGCTTTCTGTTCCATCCAGTCTTTTTATCTCCCTGTCATTTTATCAGTTCCACTTCTGTATTTATCTCTTGTTTCTATAGACACTCATTCATCTTTGTCGATTCTTTTTGTCTGTCTTTTTCTTTCTGCTTCTGTCTTCTCAAATGCTGCATGAATATCAACAGAACATTAAAAATATCCAAACCACCCTTAATGAATAACTGTCAGCGCACAGTGACGCTCACTACAAAGCAAACCTTGTACAAGCAGTCAGCAACCACTCTCCTCCCTGAAAACAATAATTTATCTTCTCTGTGACACTAAATTTAGACAGTGTCTGTTAATGGAGCAGTGTTTCTGTAAATATCGTCCCTCTAGAGAGATGATTACCTGTGACATGGTTCTGTGTGTGTGTGTGTGTCTTTCATTAAAATGAATTGACTCCAGGGATGGGAACTTTATCTAAGTGATGCTGAGAGGCTGGAGTGCTGGCAGTGCCTCATAGGGCAAAAGGCGCTTGTGCTATCTGAAGAAGCTGCTGTTCTTATTTCATGGTCAGGACTCCCACCAAGATGTCATTCTGACCTCAGAGCAAAAGAGACACAAAATAATGTTATTTTTATCCAACCAGTTTATTCCAGCAGAACCTCTCAAGGCTTTATTTTGCCAAGCATGGCGTCAATCCGTATCTGTGAAGGTCAGATCAAGAAATCGGACACATAATTTCTTGTATCTGTAAATATAAAGTAACAATGAGCCGTTTGGGAAACAATTCCAGCTGGGTGCTGTTGCAAGTCACTTCATTTCTGCCAGAGGTTTTTGAGCACATGAACTTTTAAGTAATTAAATTCCATGATCCTTTCTGCATTTGTTGTGGCTGGACCACACATGGCTATCAATGAAGTACACCGTTGTTTGTTAAATTACTACTGGAGGTTTCTCAATCCATCAAATGAAAGGTAAAATGCAATGAAACAAGCTTTGTATCTGAACAAGTTGGTAAATGATGTAAAATGGCACCAAAGCCAAAACTGATGCCAAACCCAAAATAGGCAGGCAACCAAACCCAAAGACAGCACCAAACCCAAAACTGATGCAACCCCTCAAAATGGCACCAATACTAAACTTGACATCAACCCCACTGGTTCAGATTATGAGTTTTATATTAGGGTACGGCAGTGTAGTGGAACTAGTAACCGAAGGTCTTGAGTTCAAATTTTACCACGGTAAGCTGTGAATTCAGTAAATCTCGTAATTTCTGCACTGGCACAGTAGCTCAAAGCTCTGAAACCTGCCACATCCGGTCGCAAATAATGGTGGATAATTAAGCAACTAACAGGAGGAGGAGGTTCCATGAACATCCCCATCCTCAATGATGGTCCAACATATGAGTGCAAAAGACAAGGCTGATGCATTTGCAACTATCTGCTAATAGTGCCGAGTGGATGATAGAAAGAAACATGGTGGAGAAATTCGGTGCCTTAGCGCCTCCCGGGGGAGGGGTGCTTACGGGGAACTACCGGCTTTGCGACCGGGTGCGGTGATAGTACCGACGCCTGTGAAATTGACGTGGAAATTTGGGCCGGCGGTAACCACTAGCGCCACGATAACCTGCACCCGGAGAGCATGACGTCATCCGGCTGCACAGCGCCCCGGCTCAGAAATTCACTCTCGCCCCCTTCCTAAGCACCTGCCGTTAGCAACGCCAGGTAGAGGAGGCGGTATGCAGTCATTTACGCGCTGAAGGAGCGCTATATAAAGACGTCAACATCCGGGTTTTTTTAGTCGGCAAAGAATGCTGCCGTGTCAGTTTGACATAGGCAAACGGGTATTTTGAGTGATTTCAGCGGTTTTCACTTGAAGGAGTCTTCTGCCTCAGAAAAATTATTCAGTTTCAGTTAGGTGAGATTTTAAAGTGCAACATTTCCATACTTTAATGGGGGCTGTACTGGCACTGGACCTCGCCCTCCAGTGCCTCGGCTGAGCGGGTGTCCCTTTTCGTCGTCGTCTGCTGCATGCTTGGCCATCATGAGGGTGCAGCCATTGCCACCAGGCATTGCAGCACCACCTCAGGAGGAGGAAGAGGAGGACGAGGACGAGGAGGATGAACAGGAGCATGAACAGCAGTGACGGAGGAACCAGCCACTCCATCGGCCTAGTGTAAGGGTGGTCCGTGACCGCCTCATCAGACTTCGGTTCCAATGATTTCGAGGCCACTTCCCGGTTGCTCAGCCCGTCCCCATCAATCCATCAATTTCTCATTCCATGCCACATCCCAAAGATGAAATGAGACACATCACCATTTCTGCAACATTGCAATAATAAATTTATCCAAAATCAGTAACCACATATATACAACAACAAAATGAACTAATCACCCTTGTGCAAACCCTTACTTCCCCTCTTTACAGTGCCTTTCCTTAATCTACTGCTCCTACGTAGTGTCTCCCCAGTGGCTGCAGCAGGGCTGGTGGAAGGTTGCTGAGTGTCGGTGCCAGAGACTACAGATGGCCTTGCAGGACGCCCTCGACCAGCTCTGGGCCTGGAAGGCCCGGCTGTAGACTGCGCCACCTCAGGATGGGCGGCGGCAGTCTGGACTGGCTGGATGATAGGCAGCGGCAAATGCAATGGCAGAGTGGCAGTGATGGGATCAGGAATGCTGTCATCCTGAGAGAGGATAGCACGTTCCTGCTCCCCTGACCCACTGCCACTCCCCCGGGGCAGCACCTCAGCATCCCTACCAACCTACTAGAGCACAGATTGGTGGCCTGCTGCGACACCGTGAGATCCCCGGTGGACTGTGGTGGACCCAGCGATGATGGCAGCAGTCAGAGCTTGCGTCGCATCAAGCTGAGACTGCATGAGAGAAGTCTGAGATTCGATGCAACCAACCATTGTCTGCATTACAGCACTAAGACCTTGCGTCACTTCCACCTGTGCTGCAATGGAAGCTGCCACATCACCCATGACACGCGTCATGAGGTCTGGATCCACACGGTCTCTTTAGGAGTCTATCATCCTCTGCAGAGTGGAAATGATGGGCTCCATGGTGTGCGCAGAGCTCTGTGCAATGTTGGAGGCGGACTCCTCCACGCTCCTTACCATTGCCGAGAGGCTCTCGGGCACCCTTGCCATTGCACCTATCATCTCCAGGGAGCTGGCTCCAGAGCTACCCTTTCTCCCGGCCTTGCTGCAGCCTGCTCATCCCCGGTGCATCACCCAGTGCAGACCCCTCTACTAAACTTGCCTCTAAATATTGCGCAGTGCCAGTATCTGAGGTGATGCCTGCGGGTGAGAGATGTAGTGATACGGTGCTTTGCTCCTCCTCCTCCTCCTCCTCCTCTCCTTCCTCACTCTCAGTGGCAGGCTCAGGGACAGGTTGCTCATCTGGTTGCTGATTCTCTGAAAGCATAAAGGCACAAGACTCGTGTTAAGGTCAGGGCAGGGAGACAGGAAGGGAGCAAGGAATGCAGACAGTATCTGGAGCTGAAAGTGGGAAAGGCTTGTGGTGTGAGGGGGAAGTGGGATGAGAGAAGGAGAGGGGATGAACATACTGTTGTTGCCCCCAAGGGCGTCGACGTTGCTGACGGCTATGGCGCCCCCACCTGCTGTCCAGTGAGTTGTAGCACTCGCTCCTCCAGGTCTGAAAGCTGCTGGAGCTGCATATCACCCCTGCCTGTTCTCTGCTGCTCCCTCCTATTGTGGGCCATCTTGGCCTGCAAGAAAAACGAATGTGTGTGAGTCAGAGTCCAGCTGTGTGTTTGGGAGATATGCCTGCCATAGTTGAATAGCTGTGATTGTAGGCAAGGCATGAGATGTGGATTTGAGTTTCAGTAGGTGCAGATGCTTGGTGGGTGAGTGGTGGGGGTGTGGTGATTTGTGCAGTGTGTACAAACTGAGGTTCAGCTGCTGGTATGTAGGACCTGTTGAAGCATGTACTCACCTTGACCATCCGAGTGAGGTCGTTGAATTTCTTCCGGTACTGTGTCAGGCTGCGTACGACCACACTACTGGCTGAGACCTCCTGGGCCACTTCCCTCCACTTTGCCCTGAAGACCTGGGGCAATGACCTCCTTCCAGTGTCCGGGAACAGCACTGCCCTCCTTCGCTCCACTCCCGCAACCAATGCCTCCAATGCCTCATCCGTGAAACAACGACCTCTCTCCCTGGGCGTGGGATCAGCCATCACGATCAGGGGATTGAGTTGGTTGCAGGTCACAGCCAGCAATGCTGATAATGAGGACCTGCACAATCATGCAACCACCCCTTTAAGAGCTGAAAGGAGTTCCCGATTGCATTGCATCTGAAATTCATTATCGATCTGCTGGTAGCACCCCTGTAGCACCCTACTGAGGTCATTAGCGCCTGATTTAGCGCTCGATTTAACGCTCCAGGGGGGAAAAATTCAGCTGCTTGCGCCTCCCGTTAGCGCCTTAAGAGGGCGCTAATGGGGCGTAAAGCAGCTAACGCCCGGGCGCAGCGCCGCCCACGCCTCCCGAAAAATTTAGTGGGAGGTTAGCGGCGGCGGCAGCCGGTAGCGCCCTGTGGCGCTGCGCCGCCGGCGATGACGTCATCGCTGTGCGCAGCACCCCGCTCGCGCCCCGGCCGTGATCTTCAGTCGCGCCCCCTGATTTACCGCCAGACGCTATGTCCGACGGGTTCAGGGAGGCGTACGTGCGGCCGGGGCGGCGATATTTAAAGGGGAGGCGGCAGGCGGCCATTTTTGTTGCTGGCCGCCTGCCAGCACCTGCCCCCGTTGCTGTCCCCGGCCCCCGTGAAGCCCCCCCCACCGTGAAGTGCCGGCTGCGCTCCAAGAGCCCGGCACTTCTCTTGAGTGCCGGGCTCTTTTGCCGGCACTCCCGATCCCTGGGGGCCCAGCTGGGCCCCGGTTCGCGCTGCGCAGGGTCCCTCCCCTTTAAGAAGGGGAGGAAGGCCTGCAATACCGCGGCGCGACGTGCCGCAGCGCGTGGCGCTGCGGCACGTAGCGCCAGGATATTCCCTCGCAGCGCCCCAAGAGGGATGCGGGGTGCTTCCAGTGGCGCCCCGCTTCCCTCTTGGGGCGCAACCACTGAAGTTCCGGCGCGGGGCCGCTAATTTTTTCGGGGCGCTAAAAGTCGCGCCCCGGCGAGGTTAGCGCCCCAAATGGGGCGCGACTCAATTTTTACCCCCAGGTCTTTCCTGCTAACTGCCAATTTAGGAGAAGCTCAGAATCCTTAGCACCTGGCGCTAATTTTTCATCAGTTCAAAAATTAGCGCCCCAAACGGGCCAATACCGAATTCTCCCCCTTGGAAACCAGAGTAGGCCATTCAGCCCCTCGAGCCTGTGCCGTCATTTAATACTTCAAATTCATTTACCCGCTTTTTCTCCAAATCGCTTGATACCCTTATCTAACAAAAAGCTATCGATGTCAGTCTTGAAAGCTCCAATTGACTCAGCATCTACAGCCTTGTGAGGGAAGAGAGTTCCAGATTTGTACTACCCTTTGTGTGAAAAAGTGCTTATTGATTTCATTCCTAAATGGCCTGGCTCCAATTTTAAGTTTATGTCCCCTTGTACTGGATTTCCCCACCAGAGGAAACAGTTTCTCTTCATCTACCCTATCGAATCCTTTTATCATTTTAAACACCTTGATCAGATCACCCCTCAATATGCCTTCTATACTCGAGGGAATACAAGCCAAGTTTATGAAACCTGTCCTCATAATTTAACCCTTTTAGCCCCGGTATCATTCTGGTGTAACTGTACTGTACCCCTCCAGATGGGGTCTGACCAAGGCTCTGCACAACTGGAGCATCCCCTCCTCCCCTTTGTATTCCAGAACCTTTGAGATAAAGACCAACATTCCATTAGCCTTTTTGATTAGTTTGTGTGCACGGACACCGAAATATCGTTGCTCCACAGTTCCTAGTTTCTCACTATTTAGAAAATACTCCGATTTATGTTTCTTGGATCCAAAGTGAATGACCTCACACTTTCCCACATTGAACTCAATTTGCCACAGTTTTTGCCCACTCACTTGATCTATCTATGTCCCTTTATAACCTCCTGCTCCCATCTGCACTGCTTACTCTACCTGCCAACTTCGTGCCATCTACAAACTTGGATATACAACTCTCTATTCCTTCATAAAAGTTATTGATAAATATGATAAAGAACTGAGGCCCCTATACAGATCCCTGAGGAACACCAGTAGTCACATCCCGCCAATCACAGTATGCACCCTTTATCCTTACTCTCTGTATCCTATCTCCCAACGCATTTCCAACCCATGTTCCAAGGTTGCTCCCAATTCTGTATACTTTCATTTTTGATAATAATCTCTTGTGCGGAACCTTATCAAATGCCTTCTGGAAGTCAATATAGACAATATCCAAAAGGCACTCCCCTTTCCACCATGTTAGTGACCGCCTCAAAAAATTCAACTAAATTAGTCAGACATGACTTACCCTTCACAAATCCCTGCAGACTCTCTCTGATCAGCTCAAGTTCAGTCCAAGCTCAGTCACTCTGTCTCTAATGACAAATTCTAGTAACTTCCCCACAACTGATGTTAGACTGACAGATATGTAATTACCTGGTTTCTCTCTCTCAAAGGCCTGAAATAATGGTGAGATATTTGCAATTTTCCAAACCAGCAACACAATTCCTGAATCAAGAGAGCTATGGAAGATTATTACTAATGCATCTGCAATTTTCTTACCTACTTCTTTGAATACCCTGGGGTGGAAACCATCAGGGCCTGGAGATTTGTCTATCTTAAGTCTCATTATTTTTTCCATTACCATTTTTTTACTTATATTAAATCCAGTAAGTTGTTACTCTTGATCTATTTTTAGATTCTCTTGTCCGGCTGGTATTTTATACTCTTCCTCTCCTCATTTAACAAGCCTGCCATTTCCTTATTGTCGATTACAGTATCACCTGTGTCTGTCTTTAATGAGCCCACATTTCCCTTAGCAACTCTCCTTGTCTTAATATATTTATAAAATCTTTTAATGTTAGCAGTCCTCCACCATCACAGATGCCAGTCTTCAGTCAATTTGATAAACTCCACATAATATCAAGAAATGGCTGAGTGCACTGGACACAACAAAGACTGAGGGTCCCGACAACATCGTAGCTGTACTGCTGCAGATTTGTGCTCCAGAGCTAGCCACGACTCTAGCCAAGCTGTTCCAGTAAAACATTGACATCTACCCTACAATGTGGAAAATCAACTAGGTATGTCCTGTCCACAAAAAGCAGGAAAAATCCAACCTGGCCTATTACCGCCCCATCAGCCTACTCTCAATCATCAGTGAAGTGACGGAAGGAGTCGTCAACAGTGCTATCAAGCGGCACATACTCATCAATAACCTGCTCACTGATGCTCAGTTTGGGTTCCGCCAGTACCTCATTACAGCCTTAGTCCAAACATGGACAAAAGAGCTGAATTCCAGGGGTGAGGTGAGAGTGACTGTCCTTGACATCAAGGCAGCATTTGACCGAGTATGGCATCAAGGAGCCCTAGTAAAATTGAAGTCAATGGGAATCAGGGGGAAAACTCTCCACTGGCTGGAGTCATACCTAGCACAAAGGAAGATGGTTGTGGTTGTTGGATGTCACTCATTTCAGCCCCAGGACATTGCTGCAGGAGTTCCTCAGGGCAGTGTCCTGGGCCCATCTATCTTCAGCTATCAATGACTTCCCCTCCATCATAAGGTCAAAAGGGGGGTTGCTTGCTGATGATTGCACAGTGTTCAGGTCCATTTGCAATTCCTCAGATAATGAAACAGTCCATGCCTGCATGCAACAAGACCTGGACGACATTCAAGCTTGGGCTGATAAGTGGCAAGTAACATTCACGCCACACAAGTGCCAGGCAATGACTATCTCCAACAAGCGAGAGTCTAACCACGCCATTTGACATTCAACGGCATTACCAATACCGAATCCCCCACTATCAACATCTTGGGGTCATCATTGACCAGAAACTTAACTGGACTAGCCACATAAATACTGTGGCAACAAGAGCAGGTCAGAGGCTGGGTATTCTGCGGCAAGTGTCTCACCTCCTGACTCCCCAAAGCCTTTCCACCATCTACAAAGCACAAGTCAGGAGTGTGATGGAATACTTTCCACTTGCCTGGATGAGTGCAGCTCCAACAACACTCAAGAAGCTCGACAACATCCAGGGCAAAGCAGCCCGCTTGATTGGCACCCCATCCACCACCGTAAACATTCACTCCCTCCACCACCAATGTACTGTGGCTGCAGTGTGTCCCATTTACAAGATGCACTGCAGCAACTCGCGAAGGCTTCTTTGACAGCACCTCCCAAACCCGCGACCTCTACCACCTAAAAGGACAAGGGCAGCAGGCACCTGGGAACACCATCACCTCTAAGTTCCCCTCTAAGTTACAAACCATCCTGACTTGGAAATGCATCACTGTTCCTTCATCGTCACTGGGTCAAAATGCTGGAACTACCTTCCGAACAGCAGTTAGGGATGGGCAATAAATGCTGGCCTTGCTAGCAACGCCCATATCCCAGGAACGAATAAAAAAAAAGATGCTGCTTGACCTGCAGAACATTTCCAGCATTTTCTGTTTTTATATCAACATCTTGGGGATGACCATTGACCAGAAGCTCAACTGGACCAGCCACATAATTGCCATAGCTACTAGAGCAAGTCAGAGGCTGGGTATTCTGCGGCAAAATTTTCACCTCCTGACTCCCTAAAGCCTCTCCAACACCCACAAGGCACAGGTCAGGAGTGTGATGGAATACTCTCCATTTGTCTGGGAGAGGGCAGCTGTAACAACACTCATGAAGCTTGTAACCTCCAGCTCCCAGAAAGACAAGGGGAGCAGGCGCATGGGAATACCATCACCTCTGATACCAGCTTTGCTGATGATACAAAGTTAAGTGGCAGTGTCAGTTGCGAAGAGGATGTGAAGAGGCTTCAGGGGGATCTCGACAGGCTCAGTGAGTGGGCGAGAACATGGCAGATGGAATATAATGTGGATAAATGTGAAGTTATCCACTTTGGTAGAAAAAACAGAAAGGCAGCGTATTTCCTAAATGGTGAAAGATTGGAGAATGCAGATGCTCAAAGGGACCTGGGTGTCCTTGTACATGAGTCACTGAAAGTGAATTTGCAGGTGCAGCAAGCCATTAGGAAGGCAAATGGTATGCTGGTCTTCATTACAAGAGGATTTGAGTACAGGAGTAAAAAAGTCTTACTCCAATTATATAGGGCCTTAGTGAGACCACACCTGGAGTACTGTGTACAATTTTGGTCTCCTTACCTAAGGAAGGATATACTTGCCATAGAGGGAGTGCAACGAAGGTTCACGAGATTGATTCCTGGGATGGCGGGACTGTCGTATAAGAGATTGAGTAAATTAGGCCTGTATTCTCTTGAATTCAGAAGAATGAGAGGGGATCTCATTGAAGCATACAAAATTATTACAGGGCAAGATAGGGTGGATGCTGGGAGAATGTTTCCCTTGGCTGGGGAGTCTAGAACCAGGGGCCACAGCCTCAGGATAAAGGGTAGGCCATTCAGGACTGAGATGAGAAGAAATTTCTTCACACAGAGGGTGGTGAATCTTTGGAATTCTCTACCCCAGAGGGCTGTGGAGGCTCAGTCATTGTGTATATTCAAAACAGAAGTCGATAGATTTCTGACTAGTAAGGGCATCAAGGGATATGGCGATAGGGCCGGTGAATGGAGTTGAGGCAGAAGATCAGCCTTGATCTCACTGAATGGCGGAGCAGGCTCGAAGGGCCGAATGGCCTACTCCTGCTCCTATTTCTTATGTTCTTATGTACCTCCAAGTTCCCCTCCAAGTCACAAATATCCCAACTTGGATACATATCGCTGTTCCTTCATCATCACTGGGTCAAAATCCTGGAACTCCTTACCTAACAGCATTGTGGGAGTTCCTTTACCACACGGACTGCAGCAGTTCAAGAAGGTGGCCCACCACCACCTTCACAAGGCCAACTAGGGATCGGCAATAAATGCCGGCCTTGCCAGCAACACCCACATCCCAAGAATAAAAATATATATATATTTTTTTTAATTAACCATGAATGCCGATGGACTCTTGTAAAAATCCAACTGGTTCACCTACCTGATCTGGCCTACACATGACTCCAGTCCAACAATACAATATAAAGCACATAACATGAATACAGTAACACATTACAGAGCAGATAAAGCACACACAATGTTCACTGTCTATTTCATCTACATTTTAATGTAAGATATTGATCAATGTCTGCGGGATTGAGTATAAGCGTGAAGCAATCATACAGTAGGAGTGGTGACAGTAATTTCTGCCCTCACATCTCATCTGGGGAGGGTGATGAAAAGAAGGAAGAGGAAGAGTAGGGGACCAGTGAAAGTAAGCAAGAGGCAATGTGATGTGTGAATGGAAGCAGTTCTTTTAACAGTAATTGCACAAGGAGTCTCGGTGCACAGTGCAGCTGTGCTTCTCTTTGGTGTCCCTTGGAGAAATCTCGCAAAACAGCTTTTATCAATCTTGATTTGCAGAGCTGTGGCCCGCCTCCCCTCCCCCTCCAAGACAATGTTCAGATACAGCTGAGGTGAAAAGCACCATCTGGCAGATAGTCCTTGCACTGCTACATGAGATTACATTCAATATTATACGGACAGACGATGCAACAGCTCGTGATTTGTGTACCTACAGAAAGACAACACGTCAATCTTTAGGGGAACTATTCTCATACAGTAAACGCATAGTCTAAACAAGGAGACTGCACAGGGAGTCTGCACAAGGGAGTCTGCACAAGGATAAGAAGTGTGAGTGCACTGAGTTGCATGAACTCCTGTGGATATCCCTAAAGACTTTACTTCAACAGAATTTCAGTTTAAAAAATTCACACAGCCATACTTATAATATGCTTCCAATGTTCTCAAGACGTTAACTTTTGCTGTGGTGTGGCTCCAGGTCTCCGACTGTCCTCTAGTACCCATTCTTTACATGTGAGGCTAAATAATGAGGCCTCAATATTTGCCCTGCTCCACCTGGGCCTAGGTCAAGCACAGCGCATCTGAAGTGTGCTCTGTCTGACATGATTTGTGTGCCCAAGTCGTAAACATGGTCACACACTACCCTCATCGCAGGTCACCCCGAGAGACCCACGGCAATGGGAATGGCCATAGGTTGTGGGGTCTTCTACCTGCTGTCCAGAATGCCAGCCCCATGGGTCAAGTGTAGATATCTGGGCGGATTAAAGACCACTTGCCTTTACAGACCTCTCTGATCTGAGGGAGAGGTGGCGCAAAGGTTAGCTTCATTGGGCGCCCCACCAAATAGAACCATTGGTACAACGTTAGGCCTTTCCCCTTCATTTCCATACTGTTACAGTGCCTGCGCCTCTTGGAGGCACAAGTCAAACGGCCACTCCATCCCCTCCCTTAGTGGTAGTCCCAAAGTCCTGGGTCAACATACAGGTGGTGGACATCTGCACTTTTTTCCCTCTCCTTTTCACCTGGGAACTGTGCATTCCCCAGGTGCATAGGGGGCCTGAGTGTCTGCAGGACATTGAACCGTGGAGGCCATCACAGCTGACCCAATTCTGTCCCCATCTGACGTCCAGACACACAAGGGGTCACTAGATAGTGATCAGGAGCGGTCACAGGGGCACTGAGGCCAATCATGGTATTCCCTGCTCTCAGATCTGGCCAATACCAGCTAACTCGGCATAGGCCAGGGATCGAACCTGCGACCACCTGCTCAATCCCATGGTGGCCAGCATCTTCTACCAACTGAGCTGTTTGTGGAACTTGCATGTTTAATGCAGTCACGCAATTTGAAGATATGAACTTTATCGTTGGAGCTGGTTTAAGTAAACAGGATATTGTATCAGTTTCTACCCAATATATCAACTCTTCTTTGACAAAATAAGCAGTCGACCTCATCAGAGTCAGAGGCTGATCTGAAATATTTGCCTCTGTGATAAATTCTGCCACAAACTGCCTTTTTATGTTTCCTTTCATCTATGTTTTCCATTCAGCACTGCAAAAATTGGAACTTTCACCACAGCAAGGCTATCTCATCAGGCAGGCTGCAAACTTCTTTTGGAAGAGAGGTGAAGGAAAACAGCTTGCATTCCAAGTTGTATTTTTTTTACTGTCACAGAAAAATTGTGTATTTATTCACAAGGTTGAAGTCTGTGCAGTCCTGTAGCAATGTTAAAAGGGGAATGAGGGTCTGTGAGACACAGCTTAGTGTTAGCATTTCTGTTTGATGCAATCCGGCAAAGCCTCCCAGATATGTCTGTGGATAACAGTACTACATAGTATGGGGCAGTACAGTCCTAGGTTCCAACAGTCTGATCACAACAGTGGTTAGGGGCGACTCCAGGCTGACACCTCAGTGCAGTACTGAGGGAGTGCTGCACTGTAAGAGGCCCCTTCTTTTGGATGCAACGTTAAATTGAAGGCCCATCTGCCCTCTAAGGTGGGTGTAAAAGATCACATTGCATTATTCGAAGAAGAGCAGGGGAGTTCTCCCCAGTGTCTTGGACAATATTTATCCCTCAACCAACATCACTAAAACAGATTATCTGGTCACTATCACATTGCTGTTTGTGGGAGCTTGCTGTGAGCAAATTAGCAGCTATGTTTCCTACATTACAACACTGACTACACTTCAAAAGTACTTCATTGGCTGTAAAGCGCTTTGGGACGTCCTGGGGTCATGAAAGGCGCTGGAGAAATGCAAGGCTTACTTTCTTTTTGCTACAGCTGGACTCAGTGTTTCTGGAATGGAAGAGAAAAATCATTCGGGAACCCTGTTCCTGGTCACTTGCTGGAAGGCGCTTGTTTGAAAGTAAGGGAAGGAACAGCCTCGGCTATGATGCCCCACAATAGAAGGGTCAGCCAACACTCATTGTCCAGGGTGAGGTACCAGACGTTATCTAGGGCAGTAGAAATGTATCCCAATTTGAGACAGCTCCTTCAGGAGGAGAGCCAAAAAAAAAAATTCCAAAGCAGCCGTTTTGGTGGTTTCACCCCTCCTTCTGAAGAGTTGGATTCTGTTGTTCGTATTTATGTTAAAGTTATGTTGCAGTATCCTTACGTGCACATTTACTCTCAGATCCTCTGAGCTGAGACTGATTCTAGGGCAGACCAAGACCTTGTAAAGTAACATTGATTTCACTTGCAGCTCCTTCATTATCTACTAAACTGTTACAGAACATACTTCAAGCTCAGAATGTCCTTACTTAGATCAAGGGGGCTAACTGCACCAACTGGAGGAGGGGTTGCATTAAATGGCCCCGAACATCCAAAAGAAGTTAATTTTTTTCCTTTTCTCTTGCTGGGGTATGGGACCAGGAGGTAAAGGGCAGCCTGTGCTGCCTCACCCAATTGACCATATTTGAGGTGTGAGACCAGACAGTGAGTATCGGCAGGCTAGTCAATCAAACAGAGCATGGCGGCTCCTGTCTACGCCCATGGTTAATGCACATTTTCCAGCAGGAATCACTGAACAGAGAGCAGGAGCAGGAACCCTGACTTATTTTTTTTCTTTTCTAGTCCAGGGGCCCTGAGACTGAGGGTACAGTAGCCTAGTGGTTATGGCATTTAACCAGCAACCCAGAAATTGTGGGTTCAAACCCTGCCATGGTATGTTGTGAAATTGAATTAAATAAATCTGGTCGATTGTAACTAACACCACAAAAATGACCATGAAAGCTATCAGATTGTTGTAAAAACCCAAATGGTTCACTAATGTCCTTCATGGAGGAACCTGCCACCTCTGCCTTCATGTGAGTCCAGTGTCACACTATGTGGTTGTCTCTTAATGCCCTCAGGATAACCAGGGCTGGGCAATAAATACTGCTTTCCAGTGTCACCCACATTCCAAAAATAATTTTTTACAATGGGCTTGATTTTGAGGTAGTTCTGGGGTGGGCAGTGGTATAAAATTGGTCATGGGACACTTTTTTTTAACCTCTGTACTATCCAATGACAAGAACATTGATATAAAGCCAGTGTCTAATGTTGCCATGTGGCAACATAAAGCTGGAAGTGATTGCAAAATGTGAAACAGGTACAGTCAAAGGTGCTGCAAAACCTTCATTTGGCCAGAAAAGCAAGTGGATCTTTGCCTTGGAAATCAAGGCTGCTCTCCACAACCTGTGTGCTTTCCCATCACCACAGCTGAGCACACTTATAACAAAGTCCATTCTGCCACCTGATCATAAAGCTGTAGGAATTCTGAAGGCACACGTCAAGTGCCTGGGTTGGTCTCAGCCTTCTCTTTTCTAGAGAAAAGATCCACAGTCTGTTCAGTCTTTTGAATTGTGCTTGTACTGCACCCTTTCTAGTCCAACAGTCCCTTACTTCTCTCTTGAACCTAACTGAGAACTTCTGTAGAGGGACCTCATGTAGATGCGTTGAAGTCCCACCCTGCCACACGTGAAGCTGTCGTAGAGGAAAATTCAACCCCAATCGTAGTGTCCCTATTAGCACCTTGGCTGAATTCAGCTAACTCACTACAAACTGAGGAGGGAACCTAGGACCTTCTTGTCTGTACTGTTGATTACCACATTGGTGGTGCATTTAACATTTTAGCCATTTGCAGAGCTAATGTTTACCTAAAGATGAGAGTGACCCATCTTAGAATTAGGTCTCACGAAGAATTGGAGATTTGACTTTGAAGGCAGGTTTTCAGAGTACAGGGAGTATCTGAAGAGGAAGGGAAAAGTACAGGGCCAATTACCAACTAACTGCACCGTGTCTGCGAGCTTCTTCCTCCCAAACAGCAACATAAGGAAAGAAGCAGCCTAGCTGGTATTCCAGAGAGACGTCCCAAGGAGATAATTCCGCTATTAATCATATCACTGTCCAAAAGAGCTCCTTAAAAATCACATCATGAAATTTTCATGTAAATTTCCTTATGGTCCCAGTAAACTCCAAAGCTGTTTGAAATAATAAAACAGCTGAATGTCTGCACGTTTAGCAACTGGGAAACATGGCTTATTCTGCAAACCAAGACATTGTGTGTGTGTCCACTGACAGATTTAGAGTAATAAATCTCTCTCCAACTCTCTCTCTGCCTCTTTCTGTATCTCACGTCCTCTTTAAGCACCTTGGGACATTCTCTACATTAAAGGCGCTACATAGATGCAAGTTGTTGTGTCTTTTTCTCTGCCTTTTCTGTCTGATTTTCATTCCTCTTTCCTAACATTTCTGTCTTTCTTGTTTCTTTCTCTCACCATCTCTTTCTCTCTGTTTATTTCTTCCCTTCTTTCTCTCTTTTCTCTGTTTCCTTCTGTCTTTTTCACTCTGTCACTTTCTGTTTCTTCCTCTTGGCTCTCTCACTGTCTATTTGCCTCTTTTGCTCTCCCTCTCGCTCTCACTCGTTCCTGCCACAGACTGTTGGCCAGATTAGTGCATTAAATTAACCCTTCACTGCCAAAACACAGTTTGTCTTGCCATTGAAGGACAATGGGAATTGCGGAAATGTAAAAGGAGTAATTGTAGCATTTTCACAGGACAAGGGATTGGCATAGCTACTAGAATCTGATGCCATCAAAGTGGCAGTCCAGTTGGCAGAAATTCAGAAGGCCAGTTCGAGATTAAAACCAAGCAATTGAGGAACTATTAAATTGAAAACATTTTCATATAGTACAGCAACAGTCAAACATATTATTCATGTATTTTGGTCCCAAGCTCGAGAGGTTGCAGAAGAAGTCAGCACCAAGCTGTCAGTCACACTGAATCAGACCTTGTTGAGTAGAACAATAATGGATAATTTTCTCTCTTTTTAATTAAAATTGTTCTGTTGAATTAAGTGAATGAAGTAAAAAATATGCCTTCGCCTGGAATGTAAGTTACGCAACATCACTGAATAATTGAAGGCAATCCCTTTATAAACACAGTGAATAACATTAAAAAAACAAGTGACTGCTTGACCCATAACCCTTCATATTGGATGATTTGCTCACCCCTTGCTTTGTTCTGCAGGGAATGGATAACGCTCTCCTCATTACAGTAGGGTCACATGGAGCTCATAGCCCACAGCAGTGCGGCCAGCTGGCTCAGCAACCAGCCCGTGGTTTCCAGTCCTTGTGGCTTTCACAAGATGACAAGATAATTACGGATGAGGGAGACCATTCGGCCCATTTTAGTTCATCCATCCAGAGAGCTCCAATGTGTCCCTTCCCTCAATGTAGCATCCAATTATTTCTTAAATGATTCCAGGGTTATTGCCTCCACTACTCTATCTGGAAGTTTATTCCACACACTGATCACTCTTTGTGTGAAGAATTTCTTGATATCTGTCTTAAAGCTACAATTTACTCGGTTGAACTTGTGTTCCCTAGTTCTACTTACACAGTTAAAGTTGAAGTAATATTCCCAGTTAACTTTTTCTATACCCTTTCTAACCGCCTTTATTATTATCATTAGATCCCATGGCACTATTTCCAAGAAGAGCTGGGGAGTTCTCCCCTGTGTTCTGGCCAATATTAATCCCTCAATTAACATCACTAAAAACAGATTACCTGGTCATTATCACGTTGCTGCTTGTGGGATCTTGCTATGCACAAATTGGCAGACACGTTTCCCTACATTACAACAATCACTGCACTTCAAATGTGCTTAATTTGTTGTAAAGTGCTTTGGGAGTCTTGATGTTGTGAAAGGTGCTATATAAATTAAAGGTTTTTTTTAAGCAAAGTTGCCTATGATCCAATTCCCACATTTGTGGTTCCAGGATCAAAGCCCAGCTCTGATCTTAATTTTCTGGACTGCATGTATGGCCAAGTGAGAGCCAGGACAGAGCCAGGTGAGAACTAGGACAGAGCCAACACAGAACCAGGTGAGAGCCAGGACGGAGCCATGTGAGAGCCAGGACAGAGCCAGGTGAGAACCAGGACAGAGCCAGGTGAGAGCTAGGACAGAGCCAGGTGAGAACCAGGACAGAGCCAGGTGAGAACTAGGACAGAGCCAGGTGAGAGCTAGGACAGAGCCAGGTGAGAACCAGGACAGAGCCAGGTGAGAACTAGGACAGAGCCAGGTGAGAACTAGGACAGAGCCAGGTGAGAACCAGGACAGAGCCAGGTGAGAACCAGGACAGAGCCAGGTGAGAACCAGGACAGAGCCAGGTGAGAGCTAGGACAGAGCCAGGTGAGAACCAGGACAGAGCCAGGTGAGAGCTAGGACAGAGCCAGGTGAGAACCAGGACAGAGCCAGGTGAGAGCCAGGACAGAGCCAGGTGAGAACTAGGACAGAGCCAGGTGAGAACTAGGACAGAGTCAGGTGAGAACTAGGACAGAGTCACGTGAGAACCAGGACAGAGCCAGGTGAGAACCAGGACAGAGCCAGGTGAGAACCAGGACAGAGCCAGGTGAAAGCCAGGACAGAGCCAGGTGAGAACCAGGACAGAGCCAGGTGAGAACCAGGACAGAGCCAGGTGAGAACTAGGACAGAGCCAGGTGAGAACTAGGACAGAGCCAGGTGAGAACTAGGACAGAGCCAGGTGAGAACTAGGACAGACCCAGGTGAGAACTAGGACAGAGCCAGGTGAGAACTAGGACAGAGCCAGGTGAGGGCCAAGACAGAGCCAGGTGAGGGCCAAGACAGAGCCAGGTGAGAACTAGGACAGAGCCAGGTGAGAACTAGGACAGAGCCAGGTGAGGGCCAAGACAGAGCCAGGTGAGACAGCTAGAGTGATTCATCAGGAGAAACAAAAAGCTGCCATGATATTCCTGGACCAGCCAAATCTGATAACTAGCCCAATACACCCTTTACCATGGTGCAAAGCCCTTGCTGGCACAGGTGCTCCATCTGTTAAAGGGCATGTGGGTTCAATGTGCCATTCATGTATTTTTAATCCATGCAGCTCAATAAAACAATTTGTAAAAACAGACACAATCAGTGAGAATGATATCACCATTTCACTACAAACTACTCACCTTGTCCCTGCTCTGTACAGGGGAAATAGTATTAAAAGGGCATGTTACCATAGTTACATCATCTAATTTTCCTATAGATGAACGATATGGACTGTAGGGGCACAATCTGCCGGCACAAGCAGTGTCCACCACAAAATAAATCTTCCACTCAATGGGCAAATGGAATTTATTATTTTAAAAATTGGTATCGAGGAGTAGGTTCCAGACAATGACCACATCTGACAGTGGCTGTAAGCTGTTACACTGTCATGATTGTGGTTTATGAATTTATGTTATTCTATATTTAAATCAGCCGATTCCCTCGATTGCATTCCAGCCTGTTACTCAATGGTGGGTATCTGTTATTCTGTGTGTAAACCACAAGGATCATTTTTCCCCACCTTTGCCCCCAACAAGTATGCTAATTTTCCCGTGCTCAAAGGTTAGGAAAAAGGGGTGGAGACCCATTTTGCCAGGTCTCTGCCCCCTTTATGTTGACCTGTAAATTTCACGGATTACAGGGAAGGTGGGGGAAGATTGTTGGAGGTAGGCTCCTGCCTGGAACTAGAGCAGAGGGGAGACAGTAAAATCTGCCCCCTTATCTTACATTAATGTCCCTCGCTCAGCTATTAATCCTATGGTGAAATTTAATGACAGTATTTCCAATTAGTGAAAGGCGCAAATTGTATTCCTGACACAAACGTAAAATTCTAGTTAACTCCTGTTGTATTCAATTTCAATGGGCCAGCCTATTCCCATTGTGTAGAATTCCTGTTTGTCAAATATTTTTGAATTATCTGGGCTTGATGCATAACACTAAAGACCATGGGGTAAAAATTCACTTGGTTGCGCCTCCCGTTAGCGCCTTGTAGCGCTGTGTAGAATGATTTTCTCCTGATTGGGTTTGTTAAGCCTGGCCCAGCGCGTTTCCCGGCCAATTGAAGGAAGCGGGTCTGATGACGTCATTTGATGACGCGTCATCAGCCAGTTTCCTTGAAGGGACCATGGCCAATTTTAATTTGACAGTTGTGCTGTCAGTGTTCTACAACATTGAGGTGCTGCAAACACTGACAAGCACTGCACAGAGGTGCACGGCTGCACCCAGGCTCTCCCATGACTCCCTCCATATGGAGGGAGTCACAGCACACAGGGAGGTCCTCTTCCCTTCCCATGGGCGGAGAAGACCTCCCTAGGGGATCAATATAGCCTGGCTACATATTGCAGAGGAGGGCACAAGCAGGGATGTCGTCAGGACGACCTGGGTGCAGTGCCGCAAACGTTTCAATGATCTCAGTAGATCACAAAACTTTAGTACAAAGCCACACTCATCCTGCTGTGCCTCTCATCACATCCCCATCACTCTGCCTTCCATACCCTATTCCTGCACCTCCTTATTCACACCAACTTACTTTGCACCTCCACCCGTCCCTCTCTATATTATCACATCCCCATCTCACTAGCCACCCCTCACACTCACCCTCATCTTAATGCAATCATACCAACTAACAACACACAAGGGTAGGCACTTGGGTGCTTCTTCCAATGTTCAGGTAAAGTTTCTGTTAATGTGCTGTCAAACATTGAAACCATTATTTTCAACACTTTGCGTTCTTGGACAGATTTGTATGCACCTTTGGAAGTGGCTTAGTGAGTTGCAGTGAATGGTGAGACATAACGGTAGCCGCCCCCGCCCCCCCCAGCCGCAATGGTGATGAGTGTGAAAGGAATGGCTTGGGCATTGTAGGGATGCTTTATGGTGTTGGTATGGGGTGGTGCCAACCTGACGCACCATGTGGCAGCCAGGGCGTACAGTAGCAAGTGAAGTAAATCTGGCTATGGTCAGGCCATCCCAGGCCTCCCAGGCAGCAATGTGGTCGGGTGCTGATGCCGTGTCCTGTGTATCATCAGTTGATTGCGGAGAAGGTTGGTGTTGTTGGTGCTGCTGGTGTGCCTGGTGCTGCTGGTGTAGGGGCTGATCGTGGTGGGATTCTGAGGACCAAGGTGAGAGAGTATAAAGTGCACTGATGCTGATGGAATTGATGGCAGGTGAAGTAGAGATGACAGAAGCGCTCTGTCAATGGTGGGAGAGGTAATGAGGTCAGACTGGATGGAGACTTGTATAAAGACTTGCAGCATTCTGAATCTGTAGTGGAAATGCAGTTAAGAGAAGCTCGTGGCTAAGGGAACATTTCTCAATCAGCTGGGAGCTTTGACTTGACATTTGAAGCTGTCAACTCATCAGCTGAAACAATGGCCACTGACCTCCCACCTCAGCTTCATAAACAATGTCTAGGTACAGCAGGAAACTGGTGGGCGACCAGTCAAATTCAAAAAGCTGGGAAAAAAGCATCAAGTGGCTGTAAACAAGCCACTTTAATTGCCTCCCCACTGCTGCGTGTCGGGTCTGCTCAGCGCTGACAGACCCGACATTTGGTAAAGGTGCGTGGCAGCGGGTGGACCCCGCTGTCAAAAAAAACATTTCCCACCTGACCCGCCACCGATCGTGCCCGCTGACCTTCCTGCAAAATTTCCCCCTAGGTCTGCACTTTCTATCAGATGGAAATGTACTGCTTCTCACAAGACCAAGTTTCTTCTTGCTCCTTACCACAGTATTTTCACTGTCTTCCTCAGTCCTGTTCCTTCTACATCGGAATGGCTAAGGTCTTCGCAAATCTATCATTGCTCATTCTGCTTGCACATCTGAATTATCGAGCCATCTTTCAGTTATACGTCTACTGCAGTTTCATTCTGCATCATTTCTAAGCCTGAATTCACCAACCCTGCATTAACAGCAAGGAGCTACACTCAAAAGGGATTTTAATTCGGAGATAGGGCTACAGCGCTGCACTACTCATACTCCTAACTGTGATCCCTCCAAGTGTATTGGAAGAATTGTCTTCAATTAAAGAGTTAATAGAAGGATGAGTTTTGATGGTAGAGTTAGGGTACGAGCGGGATGGGCTTTGATAGGAGAATTAGGGCATTGGAGGGATAGGTTTCAAGGGGAGAGTTAGGGTCCTACAGATATTTTTTGAAAAATGTGGGCGTTGCTGGCAAAGCCAGCATTTATTTACCATCTCTAGTAGCCCATGAGAAGGTGGTGATGGGCCTTCTTGAACCTCTGTAGTTTGTGTGGTGAAGAAGGTGTTCCCGCAATGCTGTTAGGTAGGGAGTTCCAGGTTTTTGACCCAGCCACAATGAAGGAATGGCGTTACATGTCCAAGTCAGGATGGTCTGTGACTTGGAAGGGTACTTTGATTAAATGTTGTTCCCATGCACCTGCTGCCCATGTCCTTTTAGATGGTGGAGGTTGCGAGTTTGGAAGGAGCTGCCGAAGAAGCGAGTTGCTGCAGTGCCTCCTGCAGCCACAGTACGCTAATGGTGGAGGGAGTGTCTGTTTAAGCCAGTGGATGGGGTGCCAATCAAGCAGACTGCTTTGTGCCTTGTTGGTGGTAGAGAGGCTTTGAGAGTCAGGAAGTGAGCCACTTGCCACAGAATGCCCAGCCTCTGACCTGCTCTGGTAGCCACATTTATGTTGCTCGTCTAATTCAGTTTCTGGTTAATGGCGACCTCCCAGAATGTTGATGGTGGGGGAATTCTCATGTTGACCAGATCAGTGGCACATCTCTATCCAGAAGGGCATTGGTGAATCAGTTGTGTTTTTAGAATAATCTGGCAGCTTTTATGGTCATTTTTCCTGATGCTAGCCCACAAATAATCAGTTTTACTGAATTCAATTTTACAATTTGCCCAGGCAGGATTTGAATTAATAACCTCTGGGTTGCTAATCCACTACTACAACCACTATCCTATCAACTGATGAGCTATATACCCATAGAGTTACTATTCTTCCAATCAATGATGTATTTACCCATAGGGTAGGCATCCTATTGATCTTATGTATTTCCCTATAGAGTTACTATCCTATTGATTGGTGATGTATTTACAAATGAAGCATTCCAATTTATCTTATTTTAACAGAATCATTAATCCAATGAATCTTGAGGGTCAATCCAGGAAGCAAGGACCATCAGAGAGGTGAAACCTTGATCATCAGTTCACATGGCCTATAGCAGTAAGGACAGTTAGCATCAGAAAGATAAGGGAGAAAGAAATGAAGGTAGTGGCATCAGAAACTGGGGACTGTTGAGATGCCAAGATATGTTGCTTGTCACAGTGAGCGATGGCGATTTCACTGTCCAGGCAGCAGCAAAGGTTCAGGTGGGTAATGTTGAAAGAAATCGGTTTAAACTCACATGGAAAGAAGAGAGAAAACAGAGACTTATATTTATATCGCACCTTATCACATCTCTCAGCACTTCCCATGCAATCAATTGCTTTGAAGTACTTTTATTATGTAGGTAAATGTGGCAACCAATTTGCACACAGCAACATCCCACAAATACCAAGGGTGAAATGACCAGTTAATCTCTTTTTGGGGTCGGTTGAGGGAGAACGCCGGGACAACCCTTTGTCCTTCCACTAGTGCCATGGGATCTTTAATGTCCACCAGAACAGGCAGACAGGACCTTGGTTTAACATTTTATCCAAAAGACAGCATCTCCATCATTGCAGTGCTGCCTCAGTGCCATGGGAGCTTTTACATCCACCCGAGAAGGCAGACGGGGCCTCAGTTTAACGTCTCATCCGAAAGACGGCACCTCCCGTACTGCACTGGAATGCCAGCCTAGATTGTGTGCTCAAACCTTTGAGTTAGTGCTTGAACTCACAGCCTCCTGATTCAGAGGTAAGATTGCTACCTACTGAGGCAAGATAGCACTCACCATTGAATGGGTTTTAGCCCGTTTGAATCAGAACGGAGCCAAACTGCAAATCTGCACCAACTCAGTCATCCCTGGTGGTTAATATAATTCAACAGTAAAAGCATCTTTGATTTCATATGAACATTAAACTCTAGTATTTTACTCTTTGTGTCACCAGTCCAACAAAGTCCCTCTTTTTTGTGAGGCTTTGTATTTTTTCATTTTTCTCCTTTCACCATTCCCCCGATGGCTATGCCAACTACTGACCCACCGCCAAGACCAGTCCTGGACAATAACCAGAGGGTTCACAAGGGCACCTCAAAGGAGACATACCATCCATTTTTTCCCCCAGCATGAACCTCCCACTTCTGATCTCTGTTTGATGCCTCCCGCTGCAGTACGGCTAAGATCAAGGATTCAGTGGAGTGTAGGAAGTTACACCTCTCTACCCCTTGGTAATGTGTACTGGTTCTCCAGTGAGTAACACCCCTACACACCCTCTGCTGTTGCTTAATCAAAAGAAGAATGAAGATTGGGCACAGGGGATAGGAGGGAAAGTAGCCCGTACCAAAAAACTGGGATACATGTTCCCTCATCCCCTCCTCCCTGTGCTTATGTCTATGCTCCTTTAAGTCTTGGTGCTGGGCTGCACAAAGGGCACCTTGGTTTGTCAACTTTGAAAATGGGGAACAGAGTTGCAAGCAAACCTATGGTCCTTTCTTGCCAGCTGAAGAAGCTTCCTGACAGGAGTCGCCTGTGGAACAATGTGAGACGGTGGATAAGCGCACAGCTCACAGAAAAGGAAAACTAAAGTTAAGATAAACTTCATAGCTCACTTCATCCATTGATTAACTCAATGAAGCTATTTCTCTGTACGGCACAGAAAATAGTTATCTTAGAGAAAATAGACCAACTGAAATCATAAAACTTAAAGGGAATTTGTGTCTTAAGAAAAAAATACATTTCCTATTTATTTAAATCCTCTGTGTATAAATGATAATGAAATTCTGATTATTTTGGAGCTCGCTGCTTCAATAATTCAGAGACAGTGATGATTTAATGTCGCTCAGTAATTACCTTTCATGCTGATAGTAATTGAAGTTTTAATAGAAATGAAATACCAGACGTAAAATTAATCCTCACCAGGTCGAATTCAGGTCAATCACTTTGCCAATGTTTGATCATATGACCTGCTAATAGCTTGTTACATCAAACCATGGGGACACACTCCAACACTCATGCTTTGAAAACTGGGACATGTCTTCTCTTCTTCCAAGGAGGTGACAAAGTAAGGATTTTCCAGCGTTTTCTGTTGTTGTAAGGATTTGTAATGTTTTGAGCTACATTGTGAACATCTGCTAGCCACATGGTAAGTATAAATGAAACCTATCATGCAGCATGAGGTTTGAAAACAAGAGGCAAACATGCCCTTGAAGTAAATCCAGCCCTAAGTGCCAGCCGCCAGGTGAGTAGATAAAAGCTTTCCGGGGCACCGTCCTTGATATGATGGTTTTGAACTTTTATATCTTATTGATCTTTGTGTCTTAAGTTTTTCAGATTATATCTTTGCCTCTCACAAAGTTTTGTGCTTCAGCTGAGCTTTGCGAAGCTGGGAGGATGGGTGATTCTGGGTGTAGATGGCTCCATGACAGCCATCATGATCAGTTGTGATTAGCCAAGAGCTATAAGGTGCCTGGTGTTGGCTAGAAAGATCATCTGTTTATAATACACTGACTCCATGCACAGGCTGACAGTTTAGAAAATCTTCAAACCTTGTCAGGTATCATTCGAGTGAGAGAAGGGGGTTGGAGTCAGTGGTAGAGAAGCAGAGCGTATGGTGGGAGCTGATAATGTCTTTGATCTTCTTGATGTTCAGCGTAGGAGGTTGTAATTAATCCATGACTTAGAACTATGCAAGTTTACAGCACAGAAACAGGCCATTTGGACCATCATGTCTGTGCTAGAACAATTCAAAACTAATCTTACTGCCCTGTTCTCCCCCTATATCTTCCTCTGCTTCAAATACTTCTGTCCTCAACTCCATCAAGCTCCTCAAGCTGTCACCTCAAGCTTTCATAAGGTGCAGACCCTCGGCATAATGCCTGACCCCAAGCTGACCTTTCCTCCAACACATCTGTTTTCTTCAGCATTGCTTGTCTCCACTCTTCTCCCACTGGGGGAACTCTTTGAAGCAGCACATGGTTAGGAAATAGAAGACGCACACTTTCACTAAGGGAAAGCATTGGGACAAAACACTCTGAGCACACCTGCACCACACACTGGAAAGGTTAATAAAAGTTGGGTTGACTGACACTGGAATGTGTCCTAATAGTTCTTTTGGCTTGAGGCAGAATAAGGTTGTTGGGGAGAAATAATGTGGCATTGATGGGTCTTGATGTATGGTTGGGGGGCCCAATGGCAGCAGTATTGAGCACGTGGATATGACTATTGCCTATTGCAGGTATAAAACACTTAACTAAATGTTTGCTCTATTAGACCCTATCTGATTAACCTTGCTGACGGATGTGTTCTTTGCTCAGGCAAATATATCTCATGGTTGGGTTAGTTTTCTTCCTCTTCTTGCTGCTTCCTTCCTTCTTCTTCACATTCCATGGCTATGTCCTTTTGCAGGGAAAAGTTGTGGAGGACACAGCTGGATTGGAAATAAAAAGCAAAATAAATCTGCAAATGCTGGAAATCTGAAATAAAATCAGAAACTGCTGGAAACACACAGCAGATCAATCAGCATCTGTGGAGAGAAAAGACAGGGTGTCATTTTAGACAAAATCCTTCTTCAGGACTAAAAACTGAAAGGTAAGAAAACATTTTCATAGGATCAGATAAAAGAGTAAAGTGGCAGGCAAAAAAAATCAAACAGATACTCAAGCACAGAGTGGAAGTTAATCAATTGAATGACCTGTAATCTGCTTAAAAGAAAAGCAGGAGACAGTTAGATGATGTAATGGGAGCGCTTAAGTTGCAAACACATCTTCCTCTGATCCTCATCCTCTTCCAGATCCTGTAAATACAGAGGTACATCCACTGCTCCCCTCAAATCAGCACACTGACAGCGTTCACTGTCAAACAGGAACAGATGTCGGGTGGCTTTAAGAAGCTGACAGGAAGACTCCAAGAAGCTTCACTACCTTGCTTTGCCCAACAACAGCAGAGAAATAGTGACTTCCAAACAAAAACAACAAAACAGCAATGTACCATTAAGACCCAACTGAACAGAAGAGGCCACCCTTGCAGTGCCCGTTTTATATGGGCCTATGCAATGTTAATCAGGCATACGAGTCCCATTATGGTGACCTCCCCTAATTTGCATTGGAATCAGGCAGACACTAGTGAGCAGACTTCATGCTCTTGAAACACTTCCAGGTCATAGTATACAGTGCTGTGAACATGGGGTGCTCTGTAGGTTTCAGGCCTCATAATGCAGGGAGCCAGCGCCTGTTGCACAGCAGAACCACGAGCACTGAGATCACACGATCGACCCCATAGTTAATGAGCTCATTTGACCTTTGTTTCATTACTGCTTTGTTATTTTATATCTGCAATTCTTTTGCGGTTCCGAGTTGTTATTGGCAGCAGGAAATCAGGGAGGACAGAATTGCTTACCATTCGAAAATATATTGCATGTTACACATAATAGAAGAAATTCTGAGATAAGATTATAAATATAATTCACTTTTTTGGGCAACTGCTGAAATTGCTCAGTGCTAATCCTCTTTAGCTGTCTGCGTCTACAATGGTTTTAAATAACACGTGTTAAGTGAAAAAGCTGACTGTGTTCAACTTCCTGGACTGCAGATTGATGTTTCAACTGTGCTGCAAGTGTTCAGGATTCCTGTATGCACTATGTTTGGTGATTTCATAAACCAGTTCTTTGCAAACCTGTTTATGATTTCATTGCACTTTGCATAGAGGAAATGTTACACCCCTTGGGCCAGTTGGAGCAAACTGAACTTATCATCTTGCTTCTTATGAGTAATGGGATGGGAAGAAAGAAAACAAAATGATGTTCCTTGTCTACCATAGTGTGAGCATACCTTCAGGGCAATAATCTAAGGAACACCACAATAAGTGATGGGAAGAAATTTTACAGCTTGGAAACGGCGCGATATAAATGCAAGCTCTTTCTCAAGGGTGACCCCGAGCTTCCGGTCGCCTGTCACTTTAATTCTCCACTCCACTTCGACCTCTCTGTCCTCGGCCTCTTACACTGTTCCAACAAAGCTCAATGTAAGCTCAAGGAACAGCACCCCATCTTTCGATTAGGCACTTTACAGTCTTCTGGACTCAACATCAAGTTCAACAATTTCAGACCATAACCTCTGCCCCTATTTTTTCAGGCGGCAGCTGTTGATGATTCTGCCATTCCCATTTGCAGCATTTAATTACTCCTGCCTTCCACCCTATCACAGACCTTCCCTTTTGTTTTTTCCTTCCCTCCCCCCTTTCTCTGCCCCTGCACCTGGTTAAAATCTGTTACATCTCTAACTTTTTCCAGTTCTGACGAAAGGTCACAGACCTGAAACATTAACTGTTTCTTTCTCCACGGATGCTGCCTGACCTGCTGAAGATTTCCAGCATTTTCTGTTTTTATTTCAAGTTCTTTCTTCTTGGTCTCTGCCAGGCAATTCCTACAATCAGAAACATACCTTTACTACCCTATATCTAGTCATACGATGGTGTAGCCAATGACAATGAAACCATAAGTTTCTGCAAACTGGATATTGTAATCTTGAACTTGCCCCACGTGTATTTCTCCTATCTTACAGAGGATGGATTGATGAGCAATCTAATGAGATGAGGCCAATTATAAATCACAAACTGGTTTATTGTACACATATAATTAATATGTGTATGACTATTTGCAGTGAATTTTTACCCACTTCGTAATGCTTCTTGTAACATAGAAAATACCAAAACATGCCATACTATCCCTGCCAGGGGCTAAATACACATTTCTGACTAGTAATTTCTATGAAACCAGTTGGCAGTAAATTAAACAGGGGACCTCTCACTCTGTGTCTGACTTCCTTAACAAATGTCTGCAGATTTTCGGTATGCCCTTTCTTAGCTTGACCGGAAGCCAAAGGCAACCTCTGACCCTCCCTCAGCTCTCAGTTCTTGCAGAATGGCCAGTCAAGTTGCTAATTAAACCAGTTATTGCCCTTCTAGGTCTGGGCTCCAGGCAGCCAACCCCTGCTAAGCTCGAATGAATTAAACCATTCCAACATATCATGTGTGGATGTTTCCTGGAATGTTTTGAACAACTTCCATTATTTCAAGCTGAGGTGGTATGCAGAAAGCACCATTCTGGATACACTTTGGGTATAATTTGCATTGCTAGTACAAGCCTTTTCTGCGGATTTAATCCCTTTTGAGTTATATTTAACTTAACAGCGATATCCAATTTTAAATTACCTGAGATTCGTCCTAGGTTAAATAGTCAAGAAGATACTCATGTCGTACCTGAGTGACACCCAGCCAGCAATGTTCCATGTCATTTTTTTTGGTGTGCGGGCCCTTTAACTGGCTGTGCGGCCCATTCAATTTTTCACGCATGCGCGGTTATTTCCATTGAAAAACCGGTGAGCGGCCTGCGCGGGACCTCCAGACCGCTATGCAGCTGCGCAGCTTAGCGGAACGTTGCCAGCCAGAGGTGCCATTGTCCCATTTTCGCCAAATGGAACAATCCATCCAGATTCATACTCTTTTTCTTCCTGGTTTTCAGAATTTTGTTCTCCCCCATTCATGAAGGTGTCAGCTTTGGCTGGGGTTGGTTAGTTTTATGTGTCCACCTTCTGGTGCCTCAACCAAGTGGCCATTCTTCATATATGAACCTACTGAGTGAGGGTCTGTTTTCAAGAACAGAACTTGCTTCTCTCTGGTTTGGCCAGCCTACACTCATTTTCAGGGACAACACAACTGAGCCCAATCCTGATCTCCTCACCTAATGTTCACACGTACACACTTTCCAGCAAGGGTCAATGAATAGGGAGCAGGAGCAGAAACCCTGGGTGATTTACACCTCCCCTCTCAACCCAGTGGTGCTGAGGCCAATTGTATCGCCTCACCTAGCTGAGATCAGTTAACTCAGTCTGATCGGATGTTGAACTGGGGAGCTTCCTAGTCTATGGTCTAATCTCACTTTATGGCAGTGGATCCACCCACTGAGCCATTAGTGGAGCTTGTGAAACTATTATATTTTTGACCATGATTCAGAGTATTTCATACAATGCTCAACTGCGGTCAGGGGCCAAATAGAAATTAAGGGACAATTGCAACCACTGATATGACAGCAAGCACCCAGAGATATTTAATCTTTCTGAGCCTTGAGCCAAAGGCTAAGGACACTGTTGCACACTTGACATAACTTCTGGAACCCAAGGGGGCAACAGTTCCCCCATGTGGCCTGGAAATTAAGAGTTAACATTTGTTTTACTGAACCTCTGGACTAAAATTATTTCAAGAACAGGGCTAGTTTTTTATCTGGGTTGCACAGCCTACACTCATGCTCGGTGACATTAACTGAGCCTCTGCTATTCTCCTGCTGACACCAATTAACAAGTGATAGAGAACACGCTTCCATTGCATATGACGGCTTTTCCACCAATCATGCGTACAATATGTGGCATAAGGGAATCGGTGTAAGAAGTGTTCCATCATATTTTTATATATATACACACAGACACAGACACACACACAGACACAGATCAGGGATTACCTGGGGTCTTTCACTTTCCTTCTACAGTCGATTGATTTTTCCATTTTGTTGTCCCTTTCTCTTGCTCCACACCATGTTTACTCATACTTCACGTACTTACATTTAAGTAAATGATTTACCAGTTTAAATTACTAGGTTCCCTGGATAAAACCGTTCTGCTTGACTTAGGACCTGCATCCTTCAGAGTTTCGAAGCTCTCATTTACAAGCACAATCTCTCAGTTCACAAACCAACATTTAAAAAATACCTGTTAGCCAGAGCTCGAATGATTGATTCAGTAATATTATACAATGCTACTCGACACGGTTTCCAATAATTAAAATAAATATTTTCTAGTGCTGTTGAAGGCTGTTTTTGCCTCCAAGGAGAAAGTGTTGATCAACAACGATCTTAATATTCATTTTGTAAGTTTAATAAGAGTCGTGTGAGCCTGGAGCAGAAATGTAGCAGTTGCATTATTTAGACTCCCTTCGGAGCTCTGCCGTGTAAGAGTTCTGTATAGGTAAGTGGCACAGGCTCCTGGGAACTTAGCCTCCTAAATTTTAATTTAAAAAGTTCAATCGGTAATTTGCTTGATATGGAAAATCCTACTGTTGTGGAAAATGGCAATCTGCAAGGCAATGTGTCTGGGAGGAGCTACACGCAAGAGATGTTGGATAAATCTATAAAGGAAGGGTGACTATTACAAAGATTCTGTCCGTCTATCTGTCTATGTACACCTCAGCCTGGAACTTGCTCATATAAAAATGTAACCTGTTTGTATCTGTTCCTTTCTCCGCCATTTTAATGGGGGGCAGTAACCCATTTAAAATAAACAAGTTAATGCCTCTGTTAGTGGACAGAGGAATTTGATATGAATACTATAAAGATTTCAGTCACCCCTCCATTTCCGTTTATTTCCATTTGTAAGTGCCATGGGATTTTTTTTTACATTAAATGTGTAATATAAATACAAGCTGTTGTTGGCTCGATAATATTGCACAGTGCAAGTTTCAAGCTCTTGAATCTGTAACTCCCAAATAGTTACAACTGCTCCTGTATCCCACAGAACCACAGAAGTTTACACACAGAAGGATCCCATTTGGCCCATTTTGTCTCTTGTATGCCTCTTTTCTAGATCAAACCAAAATTAATCCAACTGCTCTGATCTCCTCAGAGTTCTGTAGCTTCCTTTGCTTCAAAATATTTATCCAATTTTCTCTTCAAAGATGCAATGGTCTCTGCCTCAACCACTCCATGTGGCAAAGTATTCCATACTCCAAAAAACATCAGTATAAAGAATTTTTTCCTAATCTCTCTCCTCACTCTCTTTTGAATTGATGACTCCTCTCAACCAATGGAAATAATATTTCTCTATTCACATCAAAACCCTTCATAATTTTAAAAACCTCCATTAAATTTCCTCTTCGTCTTCTCTATTCCGGTGTAAGTAGACCCGTCATTCCTCAGAACTTCATTTTCTCATCCCCACATCATCTTTGTGGATCTATGCTGTAGTCTCTATAGCTTTAATGTCCTTTATATAATGGGTGCCCAAAATTAAACATAGCTCTCTAACTGTGGCCCAGACATTGATTCATACAAATTTAGCATTACTTATTTAATCTTTTATTCTATCCCCCGCCCCCCACACCCATTTACAAAACACAAAATGCTGTAGCCTTTTTAATAGCTTTATCTACCTGCACTCACACTTTAAGCAAATTATGTATTGGAACCCCATGGCCTCTCTGTTCATCCACATCCGTCAGCACCTTACCGTTGAGTGTATACTCCCCAATCCTTGTTTTTCCTCTCAAAATGTATTAAGTCAAACTTCTTCACATTGCATTGTATCTGCCACCTGTCTTCCCATTCTGTTAACATGAAGTCTTTTACAATATTCTTCTCACCTATTTGCTAAATCCCTTATTTTTGCGTCATCATCAAGTTGTATGTAATACTGCAGAATAATAGTAATGAAAAGTTCAACAGTTTTTAAATTATTCTCCTGGCCCCATCGACTACTAATGCTGCAGTTGGCAATAACATTGAAAATATTGCGGCGTGCACGAGCACAGGTTCGGATATCTGCCAGACAGCTACTGGAATCACTGCCGTCCCCTGTGGCTCCATAGTTCCTCTGGCAATAGTTCCACTTATTCCAGTTAAATTGCTGCAGTGATCCAGGCTGGCACTGGCTCCTCGCTGCTCTAATTACTGGAGTTTCTGCAGTGCCCTGTGTTACTGGGCTGGCACTGGCTCCTCGCTGCTCTAATTACTGGAGTTTCTGCAGTGCCCTGTGTTACTGGGCTGGCACTGACTCCTCGCTGCTCTAATTACTGGAGTTTCTGCAGTGCCCTGTGGTACTGGGCTGGCACTGGCTCCTCGCTGCTCTAATTACTGGAGTTTCTGCAGTGCCCTGTGGTACTGGGCTGGCACTGACTCCTCGCTGCTCTAATTACTGGAGTTTCTGCAGTGCCCTGTGGTACTGGGCTGGCACTGGCTCCTCGCTGCTCTAATTACTGGAGTTTCTACAGTGCTCTGTGGTACTGGGCTGGCACTGGCTCCTCGCTGCTCTAATTACTGGAGTTTCTGCAGTGCTCTGTGGTACTGGGCTGGCACTGGCTCTTCACTGCTCTAATTACTGGAGTTTCTGCAGTGCTCTGTGGTACTGACTTCTTAATGCCATCCTTGCTGTTCTAGGCAGTCGAATTATTAGATTAAGCTCTGAAATAACGTTCTAAAGTAAGAATCCAACTCTGATCTATTTAAAGGTTTAAATTAACATAACATTGATTCATGGATAATTTAAACTATAGAATATAACCTTTATTTGAAAAAATCAATTATAATATTCTCCCACTGTTTAATAGTTCTTTTTTGTTGTGCAGATTGTTCTTTATGGCTCCATACTTCCCCACAGTAATTACCTACTGATTATTCTAGGCATTCTAAGCACTGCAGATTAATGTCTTGTTTAATATAATTGACAGTGGAAAAAGATTGCCACGGAAAAGTTGTTCCTTCTTGTGACTAATTATATTTATTTTGTATCCATTCACTTCTCTTCCTCTTTGTAAATCTACTGATTAGTGTCAACTTCATTAAACATATGTGAAAACCCTCAGAGTCCTTACTGGAGTGATTGTACATACTTAAAGCAGTGGCTTATGGCTCAGCACTAATGAAGGTGCCTACCTTTCGGGCTGGCTCAGTTTTTGATGAATTTTGGTGCTTATTCACATTTCCATTTTGGGTGCCCAATCATTCCCAGACCAAGTACAACACAGCTAGCTGAAATTATACAATAACATTGTAATAACAATGACAAGGATGCTACCAGAACTGAGAGGTTAAACATATCAGGAAAGATTGAACAGGCTGGGGCTCTTTTTTCGAGAAAAGAGAAGGCTAAGAAGTGACCTGATAGAGCTCTTTAGATTATGAAAGGGTTTGATAGAGTAGACGTAGAGAAAATGTTTCCACTTGTGGGGGAGACCAAAACTAGGGGCCATAAATATGACAGTCACCAATAAATCCAATAGGGAACTCAGGAGAAACTGCTTTACCCAGAGAATGGTTAGAATGTGGAACTCGCTACCACATAGAATAGTTGAGGCGAATAATATAGATGTATTTAAGGGGAAACTAGATAAACATATGAGGGAAAAGGATATGCTGATAAGGTGAGATGAAGAAGGGTGGAAGGAGGTTCGTGTGGAGCATAAATATCAGCACGAACACGTTGGACCTAATGCCCTGTTTCTGTGCTGTGCATTCTATGTAATTTTATGTAAAACATAAGAATTCTTATGAACAGAGAAAGGACAACAAACCCATCCATCTTTCAATGATCTCAACCCCTCCCCAACTCACTAAATTCGTCTTTCCTGAAACACATCAAATTATCTCTTGACTCCATTTAAACTGTCACTTCAGTATACTTCCCTGGTAACTTATTCCATAACTATTATTCGCGTGGTGAAAAAGTATCACCTAGCTTCCCGTCCTACTGTTAATTCCTCATTTTTGACTTGTGTTCCCTGGGATTTAAAATGTTCACCACTGAACAATTTGCCTGGGTCAATTTTGTCAATTACCTTCATAATCTTGAAAACTTCAATTACACCACTTTGAAGTCTCCTCCTTTTTGCCAAAGAAAACAAAACCTAATTTCCTTAACCTTTCCTCACTATTCAAATTCCGAGACCTCCTTACCGCCTGGGCGTTTAGCATTGCTTGGGCAGAGAGGATCACACACTGGTAACAGAACCCGCAGTGCGATAGCCATGGGTCAGTGGGCAGCACTCTTGCCTCTGAGTCAGAAGGTTGTGGGTTCAAGCCCCACTCCAGAGACTCGAGCACAAAATCTAGGCTGACACTCCAATGGAGTACTGAGGGAGCGCTGCACTGTCGGAGGTGCCGTCTTTTGGATGAGACGATAAAGCGAGGCTTCGTCTGCCCTCTCAGATCCCATGGCATTATTTTGAAGGAGAGCAGGGGAGTTCTCCCCGGTGTCCTGGACAATATTTATCCCTCAACCAACATCATTAAAACGGATTATCTGGTCATTATCACATGCTGATTGTGGGAGCTTGTTGTGCGCAAATTGCTGCCGCTTTTCCTACATTACAACAGTGACGACACTTCAAAAGTACTTCATTGGCTGTAAAATGCTTTGCGAGTTGCGAAAGGCACTATATAAATGCAAGTCTTTGGGGTTTTTTGAGTGCTATAGGGAGCGTGCAATCCTCCCCACCAGCTTTTCCTTTCTGCGCTCCCAGGCCATGGCTAATGCCCAGGCAGTAAAGACAAAAATCTAATCCCTGGTGTCTTCTTTGGTGCACCCTCTCTACCTCTGAAGGGCATTAATAGTATAGCTGGCATCAGTACCAGACTGATATTTTCAACACACAACTGTCAAAAGGGCAACATAGTTACAGTCAGTGTAAAACATGATCATTAAACTTCAGGAGTAAATTCTGCAATCCCTCACTCCCATCGGATAAACTGTTCTCGTAGGGAACATGGGTCGCTGACAGGGCTATAGCATGTGGTCTTGATTCTCTGTAGCAAAATCGTAAACATGGACATTTCAGAAACAGCTGTTGGAGGAAATCTTCATGAACCAACATGCAGTCCCATGTTTTCCACATTTTTACCTCCCATTTTGGGCAGTTGGGGGGTGGGGGGGGGGGGGAATGTGACCAGGAACCAGTTACACACTCCAAGAATTTTCTGACAGATGTGATAGATGTTGAACATGATTGCCCAGGTTTGGGTGGACACATTCAAATGATAGGTAATAATGCAGAGTTGCAGAATGTCTATAGACACTACTGTGTCAGCCAATGAGTTGGAGGTGGAGTGGGACGTACCCAGGACACAGTCTATTTTACAGCAAACAGAGTCTATTTAAATAGCGCACTACAGCAAACAGTCTACAGAGTCTATTTCAAAAGAGTCTCTACAAACTACAGAAAATAGAACTCATGACCGAAATTACAGCAACGCCTCCCGATAAAAGCAGAATGATTTCTCCATCAAAATGCAGAGTGGAGGATAGTTACATACAAATTATGTACGTAAAATCAATCCCAATCACTTACAGATGGCATGATTGACAGGGGAAATACCCAATCATCTCCATTCTGGCCAGAAATAGAGTCGTCACTATTCGCAGCCTTTATAATGGGAATATGTAATTTGACGTAGTTCCCATCATTAACGTCTTACAATGGTGGGTGTCAAAAAAAACACTGTGTTCTTGGTAGCCGGCATTGCTAAGGTAGTGGAGAGGCATTTAAAAAATTAAAGGGCTGCATTGTCCAGCGTAATCAATCACAGAACAGTTCTGACAATACATCAAAACTGCTTTTATTTTATTTTCAGCTGGCACTACTGGCAATGCTAGAGTGTGGCAAGCCCTGCAGCCATTTCCTCCCCTCACCTGAGGCGGGGGAACCAGTGGCAATGGAAATACTGCTGTGAAATCCACCAACATGCAAATGAGCCAGACCAGATACCAAGGTCAGAGCACAGGGAGATGCAAATCCTGCCTCCTGAATTGTTTTAAGTTGAATTGTATTGGAGTATCTGCAAGCCAAATATTGTGTTTTGACCTGAAGCAGGTTTAATCTGCCCCTTATAGGCTGGGGGGTGGGGGGCGGTAGTGGAAGGGCTGCTGTCTCTTTAATGGTTAATCCCTGGTTGAATGCAGTCCATTATTACCCTGCTGACGAGCTCCTGCTGCAAGCTCCAACATAAACTTCATTTCAAGGTATGTGCACTTAGACAATGGGAAATTTATCTGGGTTTCTGGTTGTCTTGGCAACACGTATTTGTTTGCCTGTCCAAACTCAACAGAAAGCATCTGTCATTATTCATACAGCAATTCTATAAAGGGATGGAGAATGCATAAACACTGGCTGCTACAAATCAATTGAGCTCAGGGCTGCCCCTCTGCTGCACGCTTGTTACATTTGTGAGCATCTGGCTTGCTAACCTCTGTGTTTCACAATAAGACCAGTCTGTTACATTTGTGAGCACTATTGTCAGTTTCATTCTGTTATTGAGAAAAAACTGTAACAAAAGATCAGGAAGATAGCTTTTATTTAACTTTTGTCTTTTAACTAAAAATACAACGGTATTATTTAAAAAGGATTGGCTGGCATTTTGGGTACAGGCGTTGCTGAAACATTATTCTATCTTGCTTTTGTTTTCGGATGTTGATGAACCTCCAGTGTTTTTATTTCAGAATTTCAGCTTCCTCTTTTTGTCAACTACTTTATTTTCTCCTGTTCCTCCTCCCTAGAGCCTCTCTACTCCACGCATTGTAAATAGTTAGAGACCTGCTCCCAAGCCTGCACTGCCACTGTATAATAGACAGCTGTTAGATGGAGCATGATAGCAGCTGGAGCTGACCTTTCCATTTCCCTCCTTTGCATTAGTGGCTACTTTAATTACTATTTTAATAGGATTTTATTGTGCTCTATAAATTTTCCATATTGTAAATTGTACCACAGGTCGGTCAGTTTAACATCAGTGGTGGTTAAAGTTTTAAAACAATAATCAAGGAAAAAATTAACGGGCATTTGGAGAGGTTTAAGCTAATTAAGGAGAGCCAACACGGGTTTGTAAAAGGAAGATCGTGTTTGACTAATCTAATTGAATTTTTTGATGAAGTAACAGAGAGGACTGATGAAGGGAATGCAATGGATGTTGTCTACATGGATTTTCGGAAGGCGTTTGACAAAGTGCCACATAAAAGGCTGGTTAACAAAATTGAGGCTCATGGAATAGGTGGGTCAGTGGCAGCTTGGATAAGGAATTGGCTTAAGGACAGAAAACAGCGAGTTGTGGTAAATGGTTGTTTTTCAGACTGGAGGCTGGTAGACAGTGGTGTTCCCCAAGGATCAGTGCTGGAGCCACTGCTTTTTTTGATATATATAAATGACCTGGATATTGGAATGCAGAGTAGAATTTCTAAATTTGCCGATGACAGATTATCAGCAAGGCAAACGAGGCTCACAGAATACTTTATGTATGCACACACCGTTCTCACAATGTGAGTTTTGCACAAGTTATGCAAGAGGAGAGGGACCTTCGCAAGTCCCCTTGGGGATGGGGATACTTGTCTTAATCAGTCAGTTTAAATGGTTCATGGGAATTTGAGAAGGTCGGGTTGCTTATGGAATTGTTGATTCCTTTGACGGACTGACAATTTCAAACTTACAAGTTGTAAGTTTGAATCTATTAATTATGGAAACCATGTGAATAAGAGAAAGGCTTGCGCCTCAGAAAAGAGAGAAGAAAAGAACTTGGATTTATATAGCACCTTTCACAACCTCAGGACATCCCACAGTTCTAAAGAGTGTGCAGGGACAGAGGGACCTGGGAGTTAATGTGCATCAGTTCCTGAAGGTGGCAGGACATATTGAGGGAGTGGTTAACAAAGCATATGGGATCTTGGGATTCATAAATAGAGGTATTGAGTACAAAAGTAGAGAAGTTATGTTAAACCTTTATAAAGCGCTGGTTAGGCCACAACTGGAGTATTGCGTCCAGTTCTGGTCACCACACTTTAGGAAGGATGTGAAGGCCCTTGAGAGGGTGCAGAGGAGATTTACCAGATTTAAGGTTTTGGGCAAGAGATACAGGGGAATGAGAGGAAAAACTTTTCTACACAGCAAGTGATGATGACCTGGAATTCGCTGCCAATGGAAGTGGTGGAAGCGGAGACACTCAATGTTTAGAAGGGGAGACTGGATAGGCACTTGAGGGAAATAAACTTGCAGGGCTACGGGGATAGAGCGGGGGAATGGGACTGACTGGATTGCTCTACAGAGAGCCGTTATGACTCTATGTAGGATCACCTAACACTCTCAGATACATATAGGCTATATAGAGGGCCAGATATAGATGTAGATGCCTATGCCATCACTATGAAAGAGCCATCTACTTAATTTCATTCCCCTGTTCTTTCCTCGCATTTGTTTTGTATGTATACATATTGTAATTAGTTGATCTTCGGGTGAAGTTGGGTTAGGAAGGAAGACTTGGATTTATATAGCACCTTTCACAACCTCAGGACATCCCAAAGTGCTTTACAGCCAACAAAGTATTTTTGAAGTGTAGTCACTGTTGTAATGTAGGAAACACGGCAGCCAATTGGGCACAGCAAGCTCCCACAAACAGAACTGCGATAATGACCAGATAATGTTTTTGTTCAGTTGATTGAGGGATAAATATTGGCCAGGACACCAGGGATAACTCCCCCACTCTTGTTCGAAATAGCGCCATGGGATCATTTACGTCCACCTGAGAGAACGGACGGGGCCTCGGTTTAATGTCTCATGTGAAAGACAGCACCTCCACCAGTGTGGCATTCCCTCAGTACTGCACTGGAGTGTCAGTCTAGATTGTTGTGCTCAAGTCTCTGGAATGGGACTTGAACCCATAACCTTCTGACTCAGAGGCAAGGGATAATTTGACTGGGGCATACAGCTGGAATTCAATACCCATTTTAAAGGTTTCTTATATTTCCAATAGAATTTCCTACATTCACATTATAATGCAAACTGCCTATGTAAACTTACTATGCTGTAATTACACCTTCCCAGCAGTGGTGCCCCTGCAGCACCTCCATTAGCAGAAGGGTGCAATTACAGCATGACAGGTTAACAAAGCATTTCTTCAAAATGTGCAGCTACGAATCTATAACGGAAAACATTGACAGGTGTGCATATACCCATGTGATTTTTAAACATATTATAGCTCTATAGATATAACTGGTAGATAGTGACCCAGTACCTGACCCTGCATCAGGAAGACACTGTGCGATTTAGAGTTAGTGTTTCGGAGTTGGGTCTGGGAGTTATTAATCGTTCATTTTTATTATTGATAATGCCGTCGTCACTCGACGCGTCCCACTGAAAGAGCTGAAGGCGCCACCTTTGATGCTGAGCAGCAGGGTCACGGTCGCCGCCATCACCGACTGTCCGCCTCACCTCAACCTCCGCGCCAAAAACCCAACCGCCGCAGGCCGGCAGGGCATGACTATTCCTGAGCTTGATTGGGTATCCCGGCTGTCAATCACCTTGACATCACCAATCACAGCACGAGTCAGCACTGACACTCCCACCCTCTGCCCCCTGTTTGGTCGGTCTGCCTATGGTTCGGACTACGCATGCGGAGTGCTGAAGGCGGGAGTGCGGTAAGGCGGACGGGGAGCGTCAGGCCGAGGCCTGGGCCGTGTGCTGGCCGCCCCTTCTCTCATTATAGATTGGATTTTCCCCACTCACTGTACAGGATCTGTTTCCCGCTTTTCACTACTCGGCTCCTTTTGTTGATCAGACCGGGAGTGGCCATTTTTACTTCAACCATTCCCCCACCCCTCTCTATTCCCTCCCCCGCCCCCCCTCCCTCTTAGGCAGTCCCTCTGAACCGAGGATGGACTTGCTTCCATATTAAAAATGAGTTCTCCGGTGACTGATGAGTCCAATGCGGGACCTACAGTCTCTGTCACAGGTGGGGCAGATGGTGGTTAAAGGGGCGGGTGGGTGGGGTGCTTGGGTTGACGTGCGCTCCTTCCGCTGCTTGTGCTTGGCTTCCGCTTGCTCCCGGCGAAGAGACTCGAGGTGTTCGGCGCCTTCCCGGATGCTTCTCCTCCACTTCATGCGGTCTTGGGCCAGGGATTCCCAGGTGTCGGTGGGAATGTTGCACTTTTTCAAGGAGGCTTTGAGGGTGTCCTTGAAGTGTTTCCTCTGCCCACCTGGGGCTCTCTTGCCGTGTCGGAGCTCCGAGTAGAGCGCTTGTTTTGGGAGTCTTGTATCGGGCATGCGGACGATGTGACCCGTCCATCGGAGCTGACGAGCGTGGTCAAAGCTTCGATGCTGGGGATGTTGGCCTGAGCGAGAACACTGACGTTGGTGCGCCTATCCTGCCAATGGATTTGCAGGATCTTGCGGAGGCAGCGTTGATGGTACCTCTCCAGTACTTTGAGGTGCCTGCTGTACATGCTCCATGACTGTGAGACATACAGCAGGGTGGGTATCACTGCTGCTCTGTACACCATGAGCTTAGTGCCGGGTTTGAGGTCCTGGTCTTCAAACACTCTCTTCCTCAGGCGACCAAAGGCTGCACTGGAACACTGAAGGCGGTGTTGGACTTCGTCATCGACGTCTGCCCTTGTTGACAATAGGCTCCCGAGGTATGTTAAGTGGTCCACGTTGTCCAAGGCATTGTCGTGGATTTTGATAATTGGGGGGCAGTACTGTGTGGTGGGGGCAGGTTGGTAGAGGACCTTTGTCTTACTGATGTTTAGTGTAAGGCCCATACTCTCATACGCTTCGGTGAAGGTGTTGACGATGGTTTGGAGTTCGACCTCCGAGTGAGTGCAGATGCAATCGTCGTCTGCATACTGTAATTCGACGACAGAGGATGGGACAACCTTGGATCTGGACTGGAGGCGACGGAGGTTGAACAGTTTCCCATTTGTTCTGTAAATTAGCTCCACTCCAGCGGGGAGCTTACTGAGGGTGAGATGGAGCATTGCAGCAAGGAAGATCGAGAAGAGCGTTGGTGCGATGACACAACCTTGCTTGACCCCGGTCTGTACGTGAATTGGGTCTGTGGTGGAACCGTTGGACATGATCATGGCTTGCATGTCGTCGTGAAGCAGGTGGAGGATGGTGACAAACTTTTGAGGGCAGCCGAATTTGAGGACACTCCATAATTCTTCATGGTTGACAGTGTTGAAGGCCTTTGTGAGATCAAAGAAGGCCATGTACAGCGGTTGGGGCTGTTCCCTGCATTTCTCTTGTAATTGACGCGCGATGAAGATTCCCTACCCGCCCCCGTCTATTCGATCTCCCCGCCCCCGTCTATTCGATCTCTTCCCCCCCCCCCCTCCCCCCACTTCAAAAGTACTTCATTGGCTTCAAAGTAATCCAATCCGGTCGTTTACTGCCCCATCAGTCTACTCTCAATCATCAGCAAAGTGATGGATGGTGTCGTCGACAGTGCCATCAAGCAGCACATACTCACCAATAACCTGCTCACTGATGCCCAGTTTGGGATCTGCCAGGACCACTCGGCTCCAGACCTCATTATGGCCTTGGTCCAAACATGAACAAAGAAGCTGAATTCCAGAGGTGAGGTGAGAGTGACTGCCCTTGACATCAAGGCAGCATTTGACCGAGTGTGGCATCAAGGAGCCCTAGTAAAATTGAAGTCAAATAGAATCGGGGGGAAAACTCTCCGGGCTGAAGTCATGCCTGGCACAAAGAAAGATGGTTGTGGTGGTTGGAGGTCAATCATCACAGCCCCAGGACATCGCTGTAGGAGTTCCTCAGGGCAGTGTCCTAGGCCCAACCATCTTCAGCTGCTTCATCAATGACCTTCCCTCCAATATAAGGTCAGAAATGGGGATGTTCGCTGATGAATGCACAGTGTTCAGTTCCATTCGCAACTCCTCAGATAATGAAGCAGTCCATGCCCGCATGCAACAAGATCTGGACGACATTCAGGCTTGGGCTGATAAGTGGCAGGTAACATTCACGCCACACAAGTGCCAGGCAATGACTATCTGCAAGAAGCGAGAGTCTAACCACCGCCCCTTGACATTCGACAGCATTACCATCGCCGAATCCCCCCCCCCACCCACCATCCTGGGGGTCACCATTGACCAGAAACTTAACTGGACCAGCCACATAAATACTGTGGCAACAAGAGCAGGTCAGAGGCTAGGTCTTCTGCGGTGAGTGTCTCACCTCCTGACTCCCCAAAGCCTTTCCACCATCAACAAAGCACACAAGTATGGGGTGTGATGGAATACTCTCCACTTGCCTGGATGAGTGCAGCTCCAACAACACTCAGGAAGCTTGACACCATCCAGGACAAAGCAGCCCACTTGATTGGCACCCCATCTACCACCTTAAACATTCACTCCCTCCACCACCAGCATACCGTGGCTGCAGGGTGTACCATCTTCAAGATGCACTGCAGCAACTCACCAAGGCTTCTTCGGTAGCACCTCCCAAGCCCGCGACCTCTACCACCTAGAAGGACAAAGGCAGCAGGCACATGGGAACACCACCACCTCCAAGTTCTCCTCCAAGTCACACACCATCCTGACTTGGCCGTTCCTTCATTGTCGCTGGGTCAAAATCCTGGACCTTCTAAGAACATAAGAACATAAGAAATAGGAGCAGGAGTAGGCCAATCGGCCCCTCGAGCCTGCTCCGCCATTCAATAAGATCATGGCTGATCTGATCCTAACCGCCAATCTACTATCTATCACAGAACCATCTCCTGCATCTAACAGAATTGCACACACGAAATAGGAGCAGAATCAGGCTACACAGTCCCTGGGCCCACTCCACTACCCACAGGGCCATGACCGATTCGAACCTAGACTCATGTCCAAATTCCTGCCCGCTCCCCGTAACCCTTAATGCCCTTTACTTCTAGGAAACTGTCTATTTCTGTTTTAAATTTAATTAATGTTGTAGCTTCTACAGCTTTTTGTGGCAGCATATTCCATGGACCTACCACCCTCTGAGTGAAGTAGTTCCTCCTCATCTCAGTTTTGAAAGAGCAGCCCCTTATTCTAAGACTATGTCCCCTAGTTCTCGTCTCACCCGTCATCGGGAACATCCTCCCCGCATCCACCCGATCCAACCCCTTCACAATCTTATATGTTTCAATAAGATCGCCTCTCATTCTTCTGAACTCCAATGAGTAGAGTCCCAATCTACCCAACCTCTCCTCATATGACCACCCCCTCATCCCCGGGATTAACCGAGTGAACCTTTTTTGCACTGCCTCGAGAGCAAGGATGTCTTTCCTTAAGTAAGGACACCAAAACTGTATGCAGTATTCCAGGTGCGGTCTCACCAATACCTTGTACAACTGAAGCAATACCTCCCTATTTTTATATTCTATCCCCCTAGCAATGAAAGCCAACATTCCATTTGCCTTCTTAATCACTTGCTGCACCTGCATACTAACCTTTTGAGTTTCGTGCACCAGGACCCCCAGATCCCTTTGCACTTCAGTACTCTCCAGTTTCTTGCCATTAAGATAATAAATTGCTCTAGGATTTTTCCTGCCAAAGTGCATCACCTCACATTTTCCAGTGTTGTATTCCATCTGCCAAATCTCTGCCCACTTACTTAGCCTGTCTATGTCCCCTTGCAGGTTTTTTATGTCCTCCTCACTCACTACTTTCCCTCCCATCTTTGTATCATCTGCAAATTTTGATATGTTACACTTGGTCCCTTCCTCCAAATCGTTAATATAGATTGTGAAGAGTTGGGGACCCAGCACTGACCCCTGTGGAACACCACTAGTTACTGATTGCCAGTCTGAGAATGAACCATTTATCCCAACTCTTTGCTTTCTGTTAGATAGCCAATCCTCTATCCATGCCAGAATATTACCCCCAATCCCGTGATTTTTTACCTTAAGCAATAATCTTTTGTGTGGCACCTTGTCAAATGCCTTTTGGAAGTCTAAATACACTACGTCCACTGGTTCCCCTTTATCCACTCTATATGTTACTTCCTCAAAGAACTCCAGCAAATTTGTCAAACATGACTTCCCCTTCGTAAAACCATGCTGACTTTGTCCTATTAAATTATGATTATCCAAATGTCCTGTTACTGTTTCCTTAATAATGGACTCCAAAATTTTACCTACCACAGATGTTAGGCTAACCGGTCTATAGTTACCAGCCTTCTGTCTACTGCCCTTTTTAAATAAGGGTGTTACATTAGCAGTTTTCCAGTCTGCCGGGACCTTAGCGGAATCCAGGGAGTTTTGAAAAATTATTACCAATGCATCTACAATCCCTACCGCCACTTCCTTCAAGACTCTAGGATGTAAGCCATCAGGTCCAGCATTTATAGCCCATCTCCAGGGCAACTGGAGATGGGCTATAAATGCTGGCCTTGCCAGTGACGCCCACATCCCATGAACGA
This sequence comes from Squalus acanthias, assembly GCA_030390025.1. Classification (NCBI taxonomy): domain Eukaryota; kingdom Metazoa; phylum Chordata; class Chondrichthyes; order Squaliformes; family Squalidae; genus Squalus; species Squalus acanthias. Next base: position 61,897,493 of record CM059445.1, read on the forward strand.
ATTAAAAAAAAAGAGCTTTGAGACGTCCTAAAGTCATGAAAGGTTCTATATAAATGCAAGTCTTTCTTACCTTCCCTTCCCTACCTTTTTTGGTATTGCCTTTTCCATGTGGGTTTCTTGGTTTGTACTCCCAGGCTTCCCTGGACAGCAGCATACAGTGGCTACCAGTGATCCACTTTCTCTGCTGTGTTTGGAGATGTTGCAACCGGTTTTCTGCTTTGTTGTTGGTGATGCAGGCAAGGGTGCATTTATTGCCCATTCTGAGTTGTCCTGAGAAGCTGGTGGTGGACCTTCTCCTTGAACAACTACAGTCTGCGCTGATTGTGTTCCCACAATAGTGTTAGGTAGGGAATTTTAGGATTCGAACAAGCGATGCTGAAGGAACAATGTGTGTCCAAGTTAGGATGGTGTGTGACTTGGAGATGGTGTTCCACCCCTCCCCCCCCCAACATTTCTGCTCGTGCTTTTAAAACATAAGAAATAGGAGCAGGAGTAGGCCATTCGACCCCTCGAGCCTACTCTACTATTCAATAAGATCATGGCTGATCTTCTACCTCAACTCCACCTTCCCGCCCGTTCCCCATATCCCTTGATTCCGTTAATATCCCAAAATCTATCGATCTCTGTCTTGAATATACTCCACAGCTGAGAATCCTCAGTCCTCTGGGATAGAGAATTCTAAAGAACCAGAACCCTTTGAGTGAAGAAATTTCTCCTCATCTCAGCCCTAAATAGCCGACCACTTATTCTGAGACTGTGATCCCCAGTTCTGGACTCTCCAGCCAGGGGAAACATCCTCCAATGAGATTACCTCTCATTCTTCTAAATTCTAGGGAATATAGGCCTAGTCTCCTCAATCTCTCCTCATAGGACAATCCCCCCCCCATGCTAGCAATCAGTCTTCTTGGTAGTTGAGGTCACAGGGGAAGGAGGTGCTGTTGAATTAATCTTAGTGAGTTGCCACAATGCATCCTGTGGATCATCAGTACTGCAGCCACAATGCGTCAGTGGTGGTGGGAATGGATGTAGAGTCGAGGGGTGTGAATCAAGCAAACATCTTTGTCCTGGGTGCTGTCAATTTTCTTGTGTTATGGTTGCACCGTCAGGTGAGTGAAGAGTATGCCATCACGCTCCTGACTTGAGCCTTGTAGATGGTGGAAAGGCTTTAAGGGGTCAGGAGGTGAGGCACTTGTCGCAGAATACTCAGCCTCTATCTTGCTCTCATAGCCACGGTGTTGATAGGGCTATTCCAGTTCAGCTTCTGCTCAATGGTGACTCCAAGGATGTTGATGGTGGAGGACTTGATGATGGTGATGCCATTGAAAGGTCATGGGGAGGTGGCTGGACTTTTGTTTGTGATGGTTTTTTGGCATTTATGTGGCATGAATGTTACCTGCACTTGTTGGAAGGTAGCACTTGATTGGAAAGTAGCAAACATAACCCTGCTATTTAAGAAAGGAGGAAGAGAAAAAAAACAGGGAACTATAGGCCAGTTAGCCTGACATCAGTAGTAGGCAAAATGCTAGAATCTATTATTAGGGACGTGGTAACAGGGCACTTAGAAAACAATATGATTAGGCAGAGTCAGCGTGGTTTTATGAACGGGAAATCGTGTTTGACAAATCTGTTGGAGTTTTTTGAAGATGTAAGGAGTAGGATGGATAAGGGGGAGCCAGTGGGTGTAGTGTATTTGGATTTTCAAAAAGCATTCGTTAAGGTGCCACATGAGGTTATTACACATCATGGGATTGGGGGTAATATTAACATGGATTGAGGATTGATTAATGGACAGAAAATGGAGAGTAGGAATAAATGGGACTTTTTCAGGTTGGCAGGTTGTAACTAGCGGGGTACCGCAAGGATCAGTGCTTGGGCCTCAGCTATTACAATCTATATTAATGACTTAGATGAATGTACTTAGTGTAACGTATCCAAGTTTGCTGATGAAACAACGTTAGGTGGGAAAGTAATCTGTGAGGAGGACGCAAAGAGGCTGCAGAGAGATATAGACCGGTTGACTGAGTGGGCAAGAACATGGCAAATGGAATACAATGTGGGGAAGTGTGAAGTTATCCACATTGGTAGGAAAAACAAAAAAGCAGAATACTTTTTGAATGGTGAGAGACTGGGAAATATTTGCACTCAAAGGAACCTGGGTGTCCTTGTACATGAATCACAGAAAGTTAACATGCAGGTACAGTCAGCAAGCAATTAGGAAAGCAAATGGTATGTTAACTTTTGTTGCAAAGAGATTAGTGTATAAGAGTAAAGAAGTCTCTTTCTACAATTATACGGGCCATTAGTGAGGCCACACCTGGAGTACTGTGTACAGTTCTTGTCTCCTTACTTAAGGAAAGACATACTTGCCTTAGAGGGAGTGCAACGAAGGTTCACCAGACTGGTTCCTAGGATGAGGGGATTGCCCTATGAGGAGAGATTGAGTAGACTAGGCCTATATTCCTTAGAGTTTAGAAGAATGAGAGGTGATCTAATTGAAACATATAAAATTCTTAAGGAGCTTGACAGGGTTAATGCTGGGAAAATGTTTCCCCTGGCTGGGGAATCTAGAACACAGGGTCACAGTCACAGAATAAGGGGTCGGCCATTTAGGACTGAGATGAGGAGAAATGTCTTCACTCAAAGGGTTGTGAATCTTTGGAATTCTCTACCCCAGAGAGCTGTGGATGCTCAGTCATTGAGTATATTCAAGACAGAGGTCGATAAATTTTTGGGAACGAAGGGAATTAAGGGATATGGGGATAATGCGGCAAGGTGGAGTTGAAGTAGAAGATCAACCATGATTTTGTTGAATGGCGGAGCAGGCTCGAAGGGCCAAATGGCCTACTCCAGCTCCTATTTCTTATGTTGTCAACCCCAGATCCTGTTGTAGACTGGCATGGGCTCCTTCATTATCAGCAGAGTTGTGAATGGAGCTGAACAGTGGAATCATTAGCAAACAGCCCCAATCCAGATCTTATGAAGGAAGGAAGGTTATTAATGAAGCAACTAAAGATGGTTGGGCCAAGGTCACTTTTTTTTCACTGAAGAGCTCCTGAAGTGATGTTCTGATATGCGATGATGGCCTCATAGAATCGTAGAGATTTACGGCACAGAAGGAGGCCATTCGGCCCATCGTGTCCGTGCCAGGCCGAAAAAGAGCTATCCAGCCTAATCCCACTTTCCAGCTCTTGGTTCGTAGCCTTGCAGGTTACAGCAATTCAAGTGCATGTCCAAGTACTTTTTAAATGTGATAAGGGTTTCTGCCTCTACCACCCTTTCAGGCAGTGAGTTCCAGACCCCCACCACCCTCTGGGTGAAAAAAATTCTTCTCAAATCCCATCTAAACTTCCGATCAATTACTTTAAATCTATGCCCCCTGGTTATTGACCCTTCTGCTAAGGGAAATAGGTCCTTCCTATCCACTCTATCTAGACCCCTCATAATTTTATACACCTCAATTAGGTCTCCCCTCAGCCCCCTCTGTTCCAAAGAAAACAACCCCAGCCTATCCAATCTTTCCTCATAGCTAATACTCCCCAGCCCAGGCAACATCCTCATAAATCTCCTCTGCACCCCCTCTCGTGCAATCACATCCTTTCTATAATGTGGTGACCAGAACTGCATGCAGTATTCTACTTGCGGTCTAACTAGTGTTTTATACAGTTCAAGCATAACCTCCCTGCTCTTATATTCTCTGCCTCGGCTAATAAAGGCAAGTATCCCGTATGCCTTCTTAACCATCTTATCTACCTGTCCTGCTACCTTCAGGGATCTGTGGACATGCACTCCAAGGTCCCTCTGATCTTCTGCACTTCTCAATGTCCTACCATTTATAGTGTATTCCCTTGCCTTGTTAGCCCTCCCCAAATGCATTACCTCACACTTCTCCAGATTGAATTCCATTTGCCACTGTTCTGCCCACCTGACCAGTCCATTGATATCTTCCTGCAGTCTGCAGCTTTCTTCTTCATTATCAACCACACGGCCAATTTTTGTATCATCTGCAAACATCTTAATCATACTTCCTACATTCAAGTCCAAATCATTGATAGATACCACAAAAAGCAAAGGACCCAGTACTGAGCACTGCGGAACCCCACTGGAAACAGCCTTCCAGTCACAAAAACACCCTTCGACCATTACCCTTTGTTTCCTGCCTCTGAGCCAATTTTGGATCCAACTTGCCACTTTGCCTTGGATCCCATGGGGTTTTACTTTCGTGACCAGTCTGCCATGCGGGACCTTATCAAAAGCCTTGCTAAAATCCATATAGACTACATTAAACGCAGTACCTCATCGACCCTCCTTGTTACCTCCTCAAAAAATTCAATCAAGTTAGTCAGACATGACCTTCCCTTAACAAATCCATGCTGCCTGTCCCTGATTAACCTGTGTCTTACTAAATGAAGATTTATCTTGTCCCTCAGAATTTTTTCCAATAATTTTCCCACCACCGAGGTTAGGCTGACTTTTTAAACAATGGTACCACGTTAGCAGGCTTCCAGTCCTCTGGCACCACACCTGTAGCCAGCGAGGATTGGAAAATGATGGTCCGAGCCTCTGCTATTTCCTCTCTTACTTCTCTTAACAGTCTGGGATACATTTCATCCGGGCCTGGGGATTAATCCACTTTCAAAGATGCTAAACCCCTTAATACTTCCTCTTTCACTATGTTTATTTCATCTAATATTTCACACTCCTCCCTGATTGCAATGTCTGCATCGTCCCTCTCTTTTGTGAAAACAGACACAAAGTATTCATTAAGAACCATACCCATGTCTTCCGCTTCCACACACAGGTTATCTTTATGGTCCCGAATAGGCCCTACTCTTACTTTAGTTATCCTCTTGCTCTTAATGTATTTATAAAACATCTTTGGGTTTTCCTTAATTTTACTTGCCAATATTTTTTCATGCCCTCTCTTTGGTTTCCTAATTTCCTTTTTAATTTCACCCCTGCACTTTCTATACTTCTCTCGGCTTTCTGCAGTATGGTGTCCTCGGTATCTGTCATAAGCTTCCCTTTTTTTCTTTATCCTACCCTGTATGCCCCTTGACATCCATATCTGGTTAATCCAAAAGGGGTCTCTCTTATGCTGTCTTTGCAGGTTCAATTATGTAGCCATTATCTCACCTTGACCTGTGACATTTCTTTACAATCACAGGACATATCTGTTAAGCCTAACTTCTGCTCAATCTCATTCCCACTTCTCCTAAACCCGCAATTGAACCTTGCATGGTCTGACGATTTCTATAAAAAAACTTGCCCAAAGCCTTGCTCAGTCTGACCAATTCTGTAAAATCTTGTCTAGACCTTTGCACAGTTGATAACCACCAACAGTAATGTTGCGTCAGCAGTTAGGGCATAAAGCACAGTACACTTATAATCATAAAGCTTAATTCATTTTATAATCTCTCAAAAGCAAGATTCTCAAATCTTAATACATTTCATAATCTCACAGTGCACTCAGCCCCTTAATGTCACATGGAGTGAACCGAATTAGCTGGACACTGGTATCTATGGTGGGCACCTCTGGAGGAGGCCGAGTCGGATGATCTACTCGTCACTTTTGTCTGAAGATATTTGCAAATACTTCTGCCTTGTCTCTTTCACTCACGTGCTGAGGTCCACCATGGTTGATGATGGGAATGTTCATGGAGTTTCCTCCAGTTGCCTGGTTGTCCACCACACTGGATGTGGTAGGGCTACAGAGCTTTGGCCTGGCCTGTTGATTGTAAGACTGCTCAGCTCTCTATGACCCGCTGCTTTTGTGTTTAGTATGCAGGTAGCTGCTCAATCTCTGATCATATTTTGTTTTTCCCTGGTTCCAGGCTTTGTTTGCCTTTGTTTTTGATCTGCTCTGCTTGCTCCCTCTGCACTTTTCCACTCCCTGTCTTGATTGAAAAAAACACTTCTATGCAGACAGTTTAAGTGGTGGTGCAGCTGCAGATAAGAGAGAATGTGATCTGAAAAGGCTGAAGGATGGCTAGAAGAGCAGATGTACACGTCTGCTATCTGGGAGTAATTTTTAAAAATACATCTTTTAAACATAAACACTGATTTTAAAATGTTGCGTTTGGTGGGATTTTACTGGGTTGTACGAGAAAACCAGGAAAGTTGGAAGTAGCACATGCAATATAATTTGGGAGATTGCTGAATCTGAAACTGCAAAGATTTTTGGGTCTGGAATTTAATAATTATGGATCATTTATTGTGGCAATATCCATATTAATACAGTAAGCAAAGTGTGACAAATGGGCAAGATTACCTCTGGTATTTGTAGTGAAATTGGAACAGCGTGCTTTATACTTGCATTTAGGATTTCGCTACATATAGCCAAACAGAAAATCTGCATATCTCACATCCCTGCGGTTAATTTTAAAACTGAGGGAGCATGTTTTGTCATTGTTAACAAGCCATTTGGTTTTATTTTGTTTCCTGTGCTGATTTATGTTTGTTTGGAATGCTATCTCAACAGAAAAGGCTACATTACAAATGTGCTATTGGATCTGTCGGTGAATATTAAAGACTTGTTCAGTGCTTCCTGCATGGGTGCTGCTGGGAAGCTGCTTTGAGATGTTGCTTTGCGATGATTGATTTTTTTTTTCAATCTAATGACTTCAAAAAAATATACACTGGCAGCAAATAGATAAATTGTTAAGTATTATGAATTTTGGTCTTGCCTTATATACTCTCTTGGGTACAGTGGTGCTGGTTTCTCATGTGAGTGGTCTGACCGTCTTGTTTAGGAGTGATTTCGTATTGCCCGATATATAAACTATATAATAGTGTAACCTAGGGGTCCAACAGTGGGACCCTCTTGTGATCGGAACTGATGATGTGTCTTTCATACGTGCCCCCACTTACCCCTTTCCAATCTTTTTGAAGGCAGACCAAGAAAGTACATAATTGAGAGATTAAGTAGATGGGCCTGTACTCTCTAGAAGAATGAGAGGTGATCTCATTGAAAAATATAAGATTCTGAGAGGGCTTGAAAGGGTAGATGCTGAGAGGCTGTTTCCCCTGGTTGGAGAGTCTAGAACTAGGGGGCACAGTCTCAGTATAAGGGGTCGGCCATTTAGGACTGAGATGAGGAGAAGTTTCTTCACTGAGGGTTGTGAATCTTTGGAATTCTCTATCCCAGAGGGCTGTGGATGCTCAGTCATTGAGTATATTCAACAACAACAACTTGCATTTATATAGCACCCTTGATGTAGTAAAACATCCCAAGGCGCTTCACAGGAGCATTACAAAACAAAATGTAACACTGAGTCACGAGATATTAGGGCAGATGAGGGGCGTCTTAAAGGAGGAAAGAGAGGTGGAGAGGTTTAGGGAGGGAATTCTAGAGCTTAGGGCCTTGGCAGCTGAAGGGACTGCCCCCAATGGTGGAGCAATTAAAATCGGGATGCTCATGAGGCCAGAATTGGCGGAACGCAGATATCTCGCGGGGGTGGGGTGGGCGGTTTGTAGGGCTGGAGAAGATTAGAGCTAGGGAGGGGCTGAGATCGATAGATTATTGGACTCTAAGGGAATCAAGGGATATGGATATGGCAGGAAAGTGGAATTGAGGTCGAAGATCATATTGAATGGCGGAGCAGGCTTGAGGGGCCCTATGGCCTACTCCTGCTCCTATTTCTTGTCTTATTATGCAAATTCATAAGAACATAAGATTATGAACACGGTATGCTTCCCGACATCAGGCTGTCTTTAAGAAAATAACTTCTAACTACCCTGCTGCATCCTAACCTTCTGAGTTTGGATGGAAATCTCTCCTAGCAGCTTTCTGTCTAAAAACCTAAAAGTGTGTGTCTCTGTCTCTATTTTTATCTCCGTGTTCACAACCAGAGGAAATCACTTATGCCAATCAGCGCTGCCAAACATCTGGGACCAGGGACTTCCCAACACAATGGGTGTAACATGTTTATCGATTGCTGAGACAGTTTAACTAATTGTAAATTGTTATCTGTCTTTAGGGAAATAACTTTAATACCCAGCTCATTCGTTTTATAACCACATTTTGTCTTGGTGCTTTTTAAAGACTTGTGTGAATACAGTTACTTTAAAAACCCAACATTTAAATGTAACTCTTCCAATTTCTTTCTCTGTAAAAATGGTCAGAAATCCAGAAAAGTGACACTATGGTTATGGTAGAAGTATTGAGTACTTGGAACATAAGAAATAGGAGCAGGAGTAGGCCATTCGGCCCCTTGAGCCTGCTCTGCCATTCAGTAAGATTATGGCTGATCTTCTACCTCAACTCCACTTTCCTGCACTATCCCCATATCCCTTGATTCCCTTAATATCCAAAAATCTATCGATCTCTGTCTTGAATATACTCAACGACTGAGCCTCCACAGCCCTCTGGGGTAGAGAATTCCAAAGATTCACCACCCTCTGAGTGAAGAAATTGATCCTCATGTCAGTCCTAAATGGCCGACCCCTTATTCTGAGACTGTGACCCCTGGTTCTAGACTCCCCAGCCAGGGGAAACATCCTCCCTGCATCTACCCTGTCAAGCCCTGTAAGAATTTTGTATGTTTCAACGAGATCACCCCTTATTCTTCTAAACTCTAGAGAATATAGGCCTAGTCTACTCAATCTCTCCTCATCGGACAATCCCCCCATCCCAGGAATCAGTCTGGTGAACCTTCATTGCACTCCCTCTATGGCAAATATATCCTTCCTTAGGTATGGAGACCAAAACTGTACACAATACTCCAGGTGTGGTCTCACCAGGGCCCTATATAATTGCAGTAAGACGTCTTTACTCTTATACTCAAATCCTCTTGTAATAAAGACCAACATACCACTTGCTTTCCTAATTGATTACTGTGCCTGCATGTTAACTTTCAGTGATTCGTGTACAAGGACAACCAGGTCCCTCTGAATGCCAACATTTCCCAATCTCTCACCATTTAAAAAATAATCTGCTTTTCTATTTTTCCTACCAAAGTGGATAACTTCACATTTCTCCACATTATATTCCATTTGCCATGTTCTTTCCCACTCGCTTAGCCTGTCTATATCCCCTTGAAGCCTCTTTGCATCCTCCTTACAACTTACATTCCCACCCAGCTTTGTATCATCAGCAAACTTGGATATATTACTTTTGGTCCCCTCATCCAAATCATTGATATAGATTGTGAATAGCTAAGGCCCAAGCACTGATCCTTGCGGTATCCCACTAGTTATAGCCTGCCAATCCAAAAATGACCCATTTATTCCTACTCTGTTTTCTGTCCGTTAACCAATCCTCAATCCATGCTCGTATATTACCCCCAATCCCATTAGCCCTAGTTTTGTTTAATAACCTCTTGTGTGGCACCTTATCGAATGCCTTCTGAAAATCCAAATAAACCACATCCACTGGTTCCCCCTTATCTATTCTGCTAGTTACAACCTCAAAAAACTCTTAACAGAGTCGTCAAACATGATTTCCCTTTCATAAATCCGTGTTGACTCTACCCAATCCTATTATTATTTTCTAAGTGCCCTGTTAGATTCTAGCATTTTCCCTACTACTGCTGTCAAGCTAATTGGTCTGTAGTTCCCCGTTTTCTCTCTCCCTCCTTTCTTAAATAGTGGGGTTACGTTTGCTGCCTTCCAATATTGAGTACTTGTCCAAAGTTACACTATCTGCAGCAGAATAGAATTTGCTCTAACTCGACCACCTTCATAGAAGCATAGATTTTTACAGTACAGAAATAGGCCATTTCAGAACATTGCACTTGGATCTCTAAAAGAACTATCCATTTAGTCTCATCCCTTTGTCCATACCCTTCTAAATTTTTCTTTTACCAATATTTATGCACTTCCATTTTAAATGCTAATTATGGATTCTGCTTCCGCTCCGTCGCTGTTCATTTAGTGATCTTCTATTTGTGCCCTCTAGTTACTGACTCACCTACCAGTGCGAATAGTTTCCCTGATTTACCTCATCAAAACCCCTCAGAATTTTGAACACCTATCCGATCTCCTTGTAACCTTTGTTTTAATTAAAAGAGCCTCAATATCGGCATCTTATACTATAAAGCTTCAAACTTTTGTACAGCATGAAGAGGACAAATATTTCAGTGGCCTCAATAGGAGTGACTGATGGATAATCATTGCAGGAAACTTAGGAGTTGTATTCAGTTTATTCGTGGGGTCATGATCATTTTGCGTTGTCTCAATTTATACAGAATCTGATACATAGCTCTTTTGATGGTTCATTGGATAAGTATGCAGCATAATGTGGTATTGAACAATATAGTCCAGGTCTGTATTCATTTCGCCAATCTCAGATGAGGCAGCTGTAAAGATGCTCCAGTTAGCCTGCACGTCCCTAAACCAGAGATGTTAATAATTGGCCAGAGCTTCCCAGTGACTTTAACTGGTTGTATGGGGATACTCACTGCCAGGTTACATATAAGCAATGACCACATAGGTGAGGTGCTGCAGGGCTGCTTTAACTTAAATGGTTTTGTAATACAAAGTGGGTATAAATGAGATCTGAACATGTGAACTTGCATTGGAACCATGCTGGGAATGGTCATAGTGCTGGCAATGCCCTGATCTGAGATGCACAGGGCTAGTTTTAGTGTCACATAGGCATCACAATTCTGTTCCAATTCTTTGCTTTACGCTGCTGTTTATTTTCATTCTCCACAGTATCAGTATAGCACAGGGTCAGTCAGTTGTGAGCAAAATGTGGGGAAAGCAATTCTAGTCTCATTACGAGCCTGCTGCAGAGGTGCAGGTGAAGCATTGTTAGCCTCTTAAATTTGATTACACATTTGAAATGCCTGTTTCTTTGTGACAGGTTTAAATGGATTGTGTTGGTCCATGAGGTGCTTCATCTACTTGCTTCCCTTTCACATTCAAACAACAGTGAGTATAAACAGGTTGATTTTTAGCTGTCAACTATTCGTCAAGGCATCTCCAGAAGACAGTTGTGGTTGTCCCGCATTACCTCTGCATTGATTATTTTTTGTTTTGATTGCTATTTCAACTGCAAGGCCACATTATGAATGTAGTATTGGAGACACTCCCAATGCATTCCATTCACAGGACCTGTTTGTACATGGGAGCTGGAAATTAGTGCTGACATTTTAAATCCAATTGTTTAATCACTTTTTTGAAAAAAGGTATATGGTGGCAGTAATAGGTAATTTGTTAATTACTTAACATACTTCAAAAAGTGACATTGGATGACCATGCTTGGAAGTTAAATTGGAAACAGTTTGGAGCAGAAATTGTTTGATTAGTGATGCGATGGCACAACTTGTTGAGCATTATTGTGTGGCATGATGGCAGCGTAAGACACTGGTTCATTTCCCCACGTTGCAGAGGTCTCGATCTCAGCTGTGCTGCTAATGGGAGGTACTGCGGCATGGAAGGAAAATTGAAGAGTAATCATTCATGGGGGCTTTTCTTGTATACCCTTTAGTGGCCAAATAAAAACAAAATTGGCAGAGGCCTGGGAACAGCTTTATTTCCTGCCCTCTTGGCAGATGTATGTTGCCAGGGTAGAACCAGGGAGAATTGATTTGAACACAGTCTGATATATAGTGTTATTTTTTTTTATTGAGGTAAAATAATAATTTGGCTAATTCAGTGGTGGTGCTTTGCTTTGGCACACCAGCAGGTAAGGAATGCCACCATGTACCCTTGATAGCTGGCGAAATACAGCATTGCTGATGGCCTGGGAGAAGGCTTACACAAGTGCTTTATTGTATATAGAGACGCAAGGAAGAATCTGCAAGGGATTTTTTTTTGTATATGTAATATAAATTCTGTTGTGCTGAACACAGTTTTAAAAGGCCAGGAACATTATTAAAGTGCAATTTAAAGTGTTGGTGTATATTCCTCTAATACCAAGACTATTTCAATTAAGTAAATACTGGATGAATTCACAGAGATCAATTAAGAGGGTGCATATATCTTGGCTTTGGTATTTTTATTCCTGAAGAATTTCTTTGTTTCTTTATACTTCTTTTGAAGTTTGACACAGAAATATGAGGGCGATATTTGACGTGTGATCAACAAAAATGCGCGGTACGGTAGCCTAAAGGTTACTGGACAAGCAACCCAGAGGTAATTTGTGACTGACACAGCAAAAAAATGACCATGAAAGCTGTTGGATTGTTGTAAAAACCCAATTGGTTCACGAATATCGTTCAGAGAAGGGAACCTACCTCTCCTGCTTGGCCTGGCATATATGTGACTCCAGTCCCACACTATGTGGTTAACTCTTGGAAAAAAGAGCTGAATTCCAGAGGTGAGGTGAGAGTGACTGCCCTTGACATCAAGGCAGCATTTGACCGAGTGTGGCATGAAGGAGCCCTAGTAAAACTGAAGTCAATAGGAATTGGGGGGAAAACTCTCCACTGGCTGGAGTCATACCTAGCACAAAGGAAGGTGGTTGTGGTGATTGAAGGTCAATCATCACAGCCCCAGGACATCGCTGCAAGAGTTCCTCAGGGCAGTGTCCTAGGCCCAACCATCTTCAGCTACTTCATCAATGACCTTCCCTCCAACATAAGGTCAGAAATGGGGATGTTCGCTGATGACTGTACAGTGTTCAGCGCCATTCACAACTCCTCAGATAATGAAGCAGTCCATGCCCGCATGCAACAAGAACTGAACGACGTTCAGGCTTGGGCTGATAAGTGGCAGGTAACATTCGCAGCCACATAAATACTGTGGCAACAAGAGCAGGTCAGAGGCTAGGTATTCTGCGGCGAGTGTCTCACCACCTGACTCCCCAAAGCCTTTCTACCATCTACAAGGCACAAGTAAGGAGTGTGATGGAATACTCTCCACTTGCCTGGATGAGTGCAGCTCCAACAACACTCAAGAAGCTCAACACCATCCAGGACAAAGCAGCCCGTTTGATTGGCACCCCATCTACCACCTTAAACATTCACTCCCTCCACCACCGGCGTACCGTGGCTGCAGTGTGTACCATCTACAAGATGCACTGCAGCAACTCGCCAAGGCTTCTTCGGCAGCATCTCCCAAACCCGCGACCTCTTCCACCTAGAAGGACAAGGGCAGCAGGCGAATGGGAACACCACCACCTCCAAGTCCCCCTCCAAGTCACACACCATCCTGACTTAGAAGTATATTGCCAATCCTTCATTATCGCTGGGTCAAAATCCTGAAACTCCCTCCCTAACAGCACTATGGGAGTACCTTCACCACATGGACTGCAGTGGTTCAAGAAGGCGGCTCACCACCACCTTCTCAAGGGCAATTAGGGATGGGTAATAAATGCTGGCCTTACCAGTGACGCCCACATCCCATAAACAAATTAAAAAAAAACTCTTAATGACCTCAGCAACTAGGTATGGACAAGAAATGCTGCCTTGCTAGTGTCGCCCACATCCCAAGAATATAGGCCGGAATTTTCCCTACCTGGGCAGGTCTGGTGCAGGCAGTCACCCTGGCAGATCGTAAGCCCATTGCTGGTTCCATCCCACTCGACTAAACTACTTTACGTCAATAGGGCCTATTAATAAGCCCGCCCTGCGCGTTACCCGGCCCGATTAAATGGTGCGTCATTGATGACGCGTTTTCAGTCGGGATATTTAAAGGAGCCATGGTCACATTGTATTTGAAGGTTCATCTAGGACAGTGCAGTCACTGCACTGCACAATTCCACTGCTGTCGAGACCAGCAAAGAGGGCTGCACCCAGGTTCTCCGATGACTCCCTCCATATGCTTGTGGAGGGAGTCCAAGCACACCGGGAGGTTCTCTTCTCTGCTGATGGCTGGAAGAGACCTCCCCAGCAGACCAAGAGAGCATGGCTCCAAATTGCAGAGGAGGTCAATAGCAGGGATGTCGTCAGGAGGACCTGGGTGCAGTGCCGCAAACGTTTCAATGATCTTGTTGGATCAGGAAAGGTGAGTCCAAAGCCACACTCGCCTTCATCCTGCTGTGCCTCTCATCACATCCCCATCACTCTGCCGTGCCTCTCATCACATCCCCATCACTCTGCCTTCCCCACCCTACTCCTGCACATCCTTACACCAACATACCTTGCAGCTCCACCCATCCCACTCTCTATCTACATTATCACATCCCCATCTTACTAGCCACACCTCACACTCACCCTCATCCTAGTGCAGTCATATCAACTAACAACGCACAAGGAGGCCACTTGGAATTACCACCCCACTCCATCATAGTCACCCTCTACAGATGTAACTCATCCATTCCTTACACTCATTCCATCACTCTAACTCAACCTTCTCTTTCCCTCCTTGCAGGAAAAGAGAGCCCACAAGGAGAGGGAGAGAACTGGCAGTGGAACGCCATCAGTGGCTACCCTCAACAGCAGAGAAGGCTGCATTGGAGCTGTCGGGAGTCGCCAAGCACCTGGAGGTGGGAGACGGAGACATCTCAGCAACCTGGTGACAGAATTACATATCGTACAGCTACATGGCATACATCAGTCACTCATATGGGGACTGATGTCAACAGCCATTGAATGGTCATCATGTGCATATTGGTATCTGTACCCAATCTACATATGACATATCTAACTCATCTCTTTACTCTCCCACAGGTCCATCAAGAGCCCCCCACCCCCACTGTCCAGGAGCAAGAGGAAGATGACTCTGCAGAGGAGCCTCCAGTCTCCGAGGGCGCTCCATCACCAGACAGAAGCGCACCCAGCACCAGCACAGAGACCTCGGTGGGTCCCTCACGAGATAGAGTAGTGTTGTCACCTGGTGTGTCTCAAATCACAACTGAGCAAGAGCAGAAGGTAGAGACTCCTCGTCGGAAGGGCGCAGGACTCTCCCAGCTCTGCTCAGCTGCATGCAGGTGCTGAACCTCAGGGGCCATCCAGAAAGAGGGCGATCCTGGAGCTGCAGGAACAATTGCAGGAGGCTCTGACAGGTTTTGTGACCGCAATGTCTGCAAATGTTCAGAGAATGGAGGAGTCCATCTCCAACATGAGCACCACCGTGTCGCAGGCGATGGCGACTGTAGGCTCTTCCATGGATAGGATGGCCACCTATATGGAGCAGCTAATGTGCCACTCACAGGAGCAGAACTGGCATATCAATGGAGGATAGATAGCTATCTATGGAGAATAGATGGCAGAGGCTCATAGACCTCCTCTCTAGGAGGGATGTCAGTGTAGACGTGGGTCTTCATGGCCCCATTGATTTGCAGCAAGGTGCTCTCCGGCTCCTTGCTATCAGGGAAGTGCAAGTGGCCCATGTGAAGGATGATGGTGAGAGGGAACATGGAAGTGAGGGCTCCTCTCAAAGCGCTCACACTTCTCCCCTGTTGCCCCCTCTCAGTCAGAGCCCCAGATGCCTCCCCGGACAGCGAAAAAGTTGAGGGCGCTGGTGACTTTGACAGCCACTGGTAAGGTGTGTTCACCTGCTCTTCTGGGCTGCAGGTCTTGCTCCAGCAATGTGCCAATGTCTGCGATGACCTGGTGCGATAGCTTGAGCCTCCTTTGGCACTGTTGTTCGGTCATGTTGAGGAAGCTCATCCTCTGCCTGTATACCCTTTGTTGTGGGTATCACCTCCGGCGCGGTGCAGCCCTGCACTGATGCCCTCTGTCCTGTGCAGCATCAGGGCGTTGAGGAGATGGTTGGTGGTGGTATTGTTGGGGCTCATTGTGGTCCGATTCTGAGGACCAAGGTGAGACAATTTAAACGGCACCCATGCTGATGGAATAGATGGCAGGTCAAGTAGAGATGACAGAAGCAATCTGTCAGTGGTGAGAGAGTTCTTCCAATGGGGTGACACTGGATGGAGACTTTGCTGGAAAGACTTGCAGCCTGCAGAAAGCTCAATCTGTGCTGGGAATGCAGTGAGCAACAGCTTCTGCCTGAGGAAAGTGATCAGCTGTCAGGTGGGGGCTTTATACTACATTTGATGCTGTCAACTAATCAGCTGGATCAATGGCCACTGAATTCCCGTCTCAGGTTGACAGACGTGGTTCCCGAGCAGCGTGAGTCCCGTGGGCATCCAGTGAAATTGGAAAGGTAAGGGAATAACCTACTTGACCTCATCCTCACCAGTCTACCTGTCGCAGATGCATCTGTCCATGACAGTATTGGTAGCAGTGACCACCGCATAGTCATTGTGGAGACGAAGTCCCGTCTTCACACTG
This sequence comes from Squalus acanthias, assembly GCA_030390025.1. NCBI lineage: Eukaryota > Metazoa > Chordata > Chondrichthyes > Squaliformes > Squalidae > Squalus > Squalus acanthias. The sequence goes on from CM059445.1 coordinate 61,913,617, forward strand.
AGGACACCCTCCATCGTGTTGTGTAGCCCTACCACCGTGTTAAATGGGATAGATTCAGAACAGATCTAGCAGCTCAAAACTGGGCATTCTGGGTAAAAATCCTGGAACTCCCTACCTAACAGCACTGTGGGAGCACCTTCACCACACGGACTGCAGCGGTTCAAAAAGGCGGCTCACCACCACCTTCTCAAGGGCAATTAGGGATGGGCAATAAATGCTGGCCTTGCCAGCGATGCCCACATCCCATAAACAAATTTTTAAAAAAGATAGGGAATTCCAGGATGTTGACCCAGCGATGATGAAGGATCGGTGATATACTTCTAAGTCAGGATGATGTGTGACTTTGAGGGGAACTTGGAGGTGGTGGTGTTCCCATGCGCCTGCAGCCCTTGTCCTTCTAGGTGGAAGAGGTCGCGGGTTTGGGAGGTGCTGCCGAAGAAGCCTTGGCGAGTTGCTGCAATGAGCAACCTTGTATATTATGATAGCATGTTTCTTTACCTATGATATTTCAATTTGATTTCTTACCTCATTTGAAGCCCAGGTACACGGGTAGATGATAGGCAAAATGTACCAGATTGGAGGTAGGTCTGTAGGGCTTGCAGTAGTGGAGAGTGGAAATTGTGTGGTTTAGTATAAATGTCAGAAGGTGTTGGGCTTTTGTTGCAATGGTGGGTGGTTCTGGGTGTGGCAGTACTGTAGTTTGGGGAACCTAATTGTGTGGCTGGCATCTGGCAGGAGTGGGAAGGGAGACTTTGGCAGCAATGGAGAGGGTGGAATCTGGACCACTGGGAGGGAGGTTTCTAGAGTATATCATTGCGTGGGGGTGGGCAGGAGGTTACTGAGTTCAGTCAGTAATGAGTTGGAGGATCCTGGGCTTTGGCAGAGTTTGGGTGAGATGCTGGGGTGTGGTTGTATTGGGAAATAGAGTTTTCTCTGGTACGTTAGTCAGGTGTCTAGGAAAATTGGGGAAGGGTTCCTCTTTCCAAGTAAAGAGTGGTAGTCCTGGGATCTGGTAAGCAGAATTCCTGAACTGATAGATCTGGGAGACAGCGTTCCTACCACTTGGGAGCAATGGGAGGGGGATTGAGTGTGTCCTTGAGTATTGTAAGAGCAGCAATGGAGGGGGAGTTCCTGGGGTCCGTAATTACAGGGACAGGATACTAGGATCTGGGAGTAGTGGGACATGGTGCCTGGTGTCTGGAAGCACTGTGAGGCTGGTCTGGGAAAAGTGGATGTGGGATCCTGTTGGCTGAGAAGGAGGGCCATCGTCTGCCAGTACTGGGAGGAGGTTCGTGGGTCTGACAGTAGTAAGTGGGGTTCTGGAGTATGGTAGGACTGTTCAAAAAGTGGGGGAGGTCCTCGGGTGTGACAGCAGAGAGCTTGGTGGAGTCCAGGAATGCTTGAACAGAACATCTGGAAGTACTGGGGAAGGGGATGTACCTGGATGGGGGTCTGGGCTTTGTACAGGTTAGTCTTGGGATCCCAGGTTTCCTGGAGTCTGGAAGTACTGAGGTGCTCCTTGGATTTGGAACAGGAGATCCAGGATCTTGGGTGCTAGGAGTACGAGGAAGGCTGGATCCTTGAATCTGAGAACATTAGGAGAGAGGTCGTGGAGTATGGCAACACTGGGAGGAGGTTTGTGGTGTCTGGGACCATTGCAGGTGATGGCAGGGTTTTCAATATTTTGCAAGCAATCCATCACATCAAAATTTGCAACTGAGAACAAAATGAATGAATCCTTTTGCTGTTGACTCCTCTGAAGATTGAGAAGAGGAAGCAGCCCAACCCTTCCCTTTGTCAGATCTGTACTCTTCACAGATGCTTACTGACCTGAGTGTTTCCAGCATTTTCTGTGTTTGATTTCCAGTGTTTGCATTGTTTTGGTTTTTGTTTAATAAATTTGCCCATCAGCTAATCAACTATGAGCAATTTGGATGTAAAATAAAGTGCATATAATTAGCCTATGATGTTCAGATGAAAAGCAAGTATACCATTTTTATAAAGAAGATAAATTACTATACAAAAAATGTTTGCTGTAGATTTGCCTTTCTCTTTAATTGCACATTAACCGAGCACACACACATTATAATATTGAATGTTTATCACATCTTTAATTCTGTTCACTGTTTAGAGATTATCACATTCTATTGATGATTGGGAGACTTGCAGCCCAAGGCAGTTAACAGTATTATAAGAGCTTGATTTCTGTAGACGTAATGCAATTAATAGTTTAGCGACGTTACACATCATGAAAGACTTGGATGTTAGATACCAAACATCATGATGTATTACAAATTGTGAGAACAAGTGCTTTATCACGGTTTACATCACGCAATGCTTTGGAGCGAGGTGGCTTCATTAGTGTAGCAGTCAGACTAGTGATGTCGTGACTTTACAATACATTGCAGCGTTTCAGTGTGCAATAATTCTGCTTATTTGTTTTTGTGTGTTTTGATCTTTGCAATGTTGTAACTAGTAATTGTGAGAAGTCAATGGAAAAAGTGACCCTTTGGCATTTTGGAAGATGTGGGACTGACGTACATTGTTATTTTAGTTTGTGGTTTAATATTTATTGGTTCTTTGGAATGGAATCTTTGCAGCTCCATATGTAAATGATGTTATAATTGTTGTTCTGAGTGTAAATGAGTGCTGACTCCAATCTTGTGCTCAGATTGTTATAGAACTTTCCCTCGCCAGAAACTTTTAAAAGAACCCACTTTGAATCGATATTTCATAGGCTATTTCACTTGCCTTGTTTGGGATGGGAGTCCCTTGTTTACAGACATTGGGGGAGAAATTCGGTATCGCCCCGTTTGGGGCGCAATTATCGGCCTGGCACAAAGTTTAGCGCCTGGCGCTAATTATCGCCTCCGACTGCAAACTTGGCTTCTATCGCCCCTGGAAGTGATTGGAGCGCTAAATCAGGCGCTACACACCTCTCTTAAGGTGCTAACGCCGAGGAGCGAGGCGCTAACAGAGCGCTTGTGATGTCAGTCAGCAATGGAACACTGGCGCCGGCCAGTTCTTAAAGGGGAGGGTTGATCTTGCTCTCCATCCACACCCTGCTCATTGCAGCCTTGAATCTCGGCCTGGAGAGACCTGTACATCAATTCTACTGGAAAGAACAATGGAGAGGCCCAGGGAAAGAGCTCAGAGTGCAGCCCCCATAGTCTCTTCTAAATCAATGCAAGGAAGGTCAAATCAAAATGAACCTGCAAAGTGCAGCTCAGTACCCAAAACTCCTTCACACAGCGTTGAATCTCTCCAGAAGTCTCTCTCTCTCTCAGAATGCGTGGTGCAAAAATGTCGCTGACAAAAAAAGTCAGGAAGCGGCCGCCTTTAAATAGCGCTCCCCCAATCCCTTCCTGACTGCAAAACGTTCCCCTCAACCTGTCGTTGCTAGTGGCAGGCGGTAAGGCAGGGGGCGCCACTCAATATCCGGTCCGGGGCGTTGCATGCTCGACTGACGTCACGATTTGCGGGCGCAGGAGATCGTGGCGGTAGTGTTTAGCGCCACTGCAAAATGTCTGGTCAATTTCGCGAGCGGTGCAAACATCAGCTGCGCCCGGGCGCTAGTTGCTTTGCGCCCCAGAGGGCGCTAACGGGAGGCGCAAAGCAACTGAATTTTCCCCCCATTATTTCTTCCAGAGAAAAGTGTTTTTTGTTAAGGACATCACAAGCCTATTTCGGCAGTTTTAAAAAGCTTTATTGCATTGAAAAGAAGTGTGAAATAAATAATATTTTGGGACACAGTATATGAGTAATTTGAGATATGACGTGTGGTGAGTGTAGCGAGCTCGGGAGGAACAGGTGACTTTGGACCTATGGTTCCCAAAGCTCTCCACCACTGGGGGTTTTCCTTGCCTCCTGTCTGGGTCAGTTGTGGATTAATGGATAGAGATTGATTGCTGTGATTAGTCAACAACTCCATTATTGTTGTATCATGTGACTCCAAGATGATTAAAAAACGAACTAGATGGACCTTGGTCTTTTTTTATTTGGCAATTCCTATGTTCCTATAACAATTGCCTGGGACATTCACAATACATAACCAAAGGCAGGTATGCTGCTGGGCAAAGGGAAATCAGAGAATGAGTTACAGTGGAGTTACCCTTGTACATCTATTTAGCTGTAGAATGGCATTAGCAGGGGTCCAAGAGGAGGGCACTTGTTGAACCTTCCAGTAGGTGTGTGACTTAGGAAGACCTTTAGGGGAAATTTAAAAATAGTTCCAAATTCCACCAATAGTTTCCATGGCTAAAGGCAGTGCCTGCTGTAGCATTAAGTCAGACAGGCCTAGGTTCAATCATTGGTTCTGCTGAGTGAGCTGATCTCAGAAGTTGGAGTGCTGAAATCAAACTGATCTTGTTGCCCCTGGGCTAGGAAGGGGAAAAATCAGCTTCCGATCACTAACCAGCGACCCTTGCTGGAAATGGGTGTGTGTGGATGTCAGCTGAAGGCATGATGGAGCTCAGCTGTGATGCCATGCCTGTCTTGGCTCACTGTCCAGGCTCAAACCTGGAGAACAGCCACCTGCACAAAATCCTGGAGGGCAGCTGGCACCCATGGTGCTGTACCCCAGCAAGGACTTGACACCCCTGGGGGGTGGACTTCCATACACCCTCAAATTAAATGAGCAGAAACGCAGCACAGTTGTGCAGGTCAAAATATTGAATGATAATGTCATAGAGTCATAGATTTATACAGCACAGAAAGAGGCCCTTCGGCCCATCGTGTCCGTGCCGGCCATCAAGCCCCGTCTATTCTAATCCCATTTCCAGCACTTGGTCCGTAGCCTTGTATGCTATGGCGTTTCAAGTGCTCATCTAAATGCTTCTTGAATGTTGTGAGGGTTCCTGCCTCTACCACCCTTTCAGGCAGTGAGTTCCAGATTCCAACCACCCTCTGGGTGAAAAAGTTTTTCCTCAAATCCCCTCTAAACCTCCTGCCCCTTACCTTGAAACTATGCCCCCTGGTTATTGACCCCTCTACTAAGGGGGAAAGTTCCTTTCTATCTACCCTATCTATGCCCCTCATAATTTTGTACACCTGAATCAGGTCCCCCCTCAGCCTTCTCTGCTCTAAGGAAAACAACCCCAGCCTGTCCAGTCTCTCTTCATAGCTGAAGCGCTCCAGCCCAGGTAACATCCTGGTGAATCTCCTCTGCACCCTCTCCAATGCAATCACATCCTTCCTATAGTGTGGCGACCAGAACTGCACACAGTATTCCAGCTGTGGCCTAACTAGCGTTTTGTACAGCTCCATCATAACCTCCCTGCTCTTGTCTTCATTAGCTGAGGCATAGAATATAAGTATCCCATATGCCTTTTTAAACACCTTATCTACCTGTCCTGCTGCCTTCAGGGATCTATGTACATGCACACCAAGGTCCCTCTGATCCTCTGTCCTTCCTAGGATCCTACCATTCATTGTGTATTCCCTTGCCTTGTTAGTCCTCCCAAAATGCATCACCTCACACTTTTCAGGATTAAATTCCATTTGCCACTGTTCTGTCCATCTGACCAACCCGTCTATATCATCCTGTAGCCTGAGGCTTCCCTCCTCGCTATTTACCACTCCACCAATTTTCGTGTCATCTGCGAACTTACTGATCATACCTCCTACATTCATATCTAAATCATTAATGTACACTACAAACAGCAAAGGACCCAGCACCGATCCCTGCAGTACACCACTGGACACAGGCTTCCAGTCACAAAAACAACCTTCGACCATCACCCTCTGCCTCCTGCCACTAAGCCAATTTTGGATCCAATGTGCCAAATTGCCCTGGATCCCATGGGCTCTTACCTTCTTGACCAGTCTCCCATGCGGGACTTTGTCAAAAGCCTTACTGAAGTCCATGTAGACTACATCAACTGCACTACCCTCATCCACGCACCTCGTCACCCCCTCTCAAAATTCAATCAAATTGGTTAGACATGATCTCCCCCTGACAAAGCCGTGCTGACTATCCTTGATTAATCCTTGCCTTTCCAAGTGGAGACTAATTCCGTCCCTCAGAATTGTTTCCAATAATTTCCCTACCACTGATGTTAGGCTCACTGGCCTGTAATTCCCTGGTTTATCCCTACTACCCTTCTTGAATAATGGTACTACGTTATCAGTCCTCTGGCACCTCCCCTGTGGCCAGAGTGGTTCTGAAAATTTGTGTCAGAGCCCCTACAATCTCCTCCCTTGCCTCACACAGCAGCCTGGGATACATCTCGTCTGGGCCTGGGGATTTATCCACTTTTAAGCCCGCTAAAACCGCTAGTACCTCCTCCCTCTCAATACTAATTTGTTCAACTATATCACAATCCCCCTGCCTGACTTCTATGCCTACATCGTCCTTCTCCATAGTGAACACAGATGCAAAATATTCATTTAAAACCTCACCCACATCTTTCGGCTCTACACACAGATTGCCACTTTGGTCCCTAATGGGCCCTACTCTTTCCCTGGTTATCCTCTTGCCCTTAATATACTTATAAAACACCGTGGGATTTTCCTTTATTTTGCCCGCCAGTGTTTTTTCATGCCCCCTCTTCGCTCTCCTAATTTCTTTTTTAAGTACCCCCCTGCACTTTCTATACTCCTCTAGGGCTTCCACTGTTTTTAGTCCTTTGTATCTGCCAAAAGCCTCCCTTTTTTTCCTGATCCATTCTTGTATATCCCTTGACATCCAGGGTTCCCTGGGCTTGTTGGTCCCACCCTTGACCTTTACGGGAACATGTTGGCGTTGTACTCTCTCTATTTCCTTTCTGAAAGACTCCCACTGCTCTGATGTGGATTTTCCTACAAGTAGCTTATCCCAGTCCACTTTGGCCAGATCCTGCCTTATCATATTAAAATCAGCCTTCCCCCAATTTAGAACCTTTATTTCCGGTCCATCTTTGTCCTTTTCCATGACTACCTTAAATCTCACCGAATTATGTTTACTGTCACCAAAATGCTCTCCTACTGACACTTCTATCACTTGCCTGGCTACATTCCCTAGAATTAGGTCCAGTACCGTCCCCTCTCTTGTAGGACTTTCTACATGCTGGGTCAAAAAGCTCTCCTGGATGCACTTTAAGAATTCCACACTCTGACTATCCCAGTTAATATTGGGGAAGTTGAAATCCCCTCCTTTTATTACCCTATTATTTCTACACTTCTCTGAGATTTGCCTACATATCTGTTCCTCTATCTCCCCCTGACTGTTTGGGGGCCTATAGTACACTCCCAGCAAAGTGCTTGCCCCCTTTTTGTTTTTAAGTTCTACCCATATGGCCTCATTAGAGGAACCTGCTAAGATATCATCCCTCCTTACAGACTCCTTGATTAATATTGCGACACCCCCTCCTCTTTTACACCCCCCGCTGTCTCGCCTGAAGATTCTATACCCCGGAATATTGAGCTGCCAGTCCTGCCCCTCCCTCAACCATGTCTCTGTGATAGCAACAATATCATACTCCCATGTGTTCATCAACACCTTCAATTCATCTGCCTTACTCGCAAGACTCCTTGCATTAAAATAAATGCCATCCAGCCTTGCCATACTCCCTTGTGCCGTTACATATTTGCTCTGCCTTCCAGGCTGACTTGTTTTTTCCTCTATATTTGGCTGTGCATCACCCCCTACTATAGCTCCACTCCGTATCCCATCCCCCTGCCAAGTTAGTTTAAACCCCCCCCCCCCCCCCAACAGTACTAGCAAACCTCCCCGCAGGGATGTTGGTCCCGGTCTGGTTCAGGTGCAACCCGTCCGACTTGTACAGGTCCCACCTTCCCCAGAAGCAGACCCAGTGATCCAGGAAACTAAAGCCCTTCCTCCTGCACCAACTCTTTAGCCACGCATTCATCTGCTCTATCCTCCTATTCCTATACTCACTAGCACGTGGCACCAGGAGTAATCCAGAGATTACAACCTTTGAGGTCCTGCTTTTTAATCTGCTACCTAGCTCCCTAAATTCTTGTTGCAGGACCTCATCCCTCTTTCTACCTATGTTGTTGGTACCAATGTGAACCACGACCTCTGACTGTTCGCCCTCCCCCTTCAGAATGCCCTGCAGCCCTTCAGTGACATCCTTGACCCTGGCACCAGGAAGGCAACATACCATCCTGGAGTCACGTCTGCGGCCACAGAAACGTCTATCTGTTCCCCTTATGATAGAATACCCCATCATTATTGCTCTCCCACTCTTTTTTCTCCCCTCCTGTGCAGCTGAGCCACTCGTAGTGCCACGGACTTGGCTCTTGCTGCATTCCCCTGAGAAACCATCTCCCCCAGCAGTATCCAAAACGGAAAATCTGTTGGAGAGGGAGATGGACCCAGGGGACTCCTGCACTACCTTCCTAGTTCTTTTACTCTGTCTGGCGGTCACCCATTCCCTGTCTGCCTGTGCACTCTTTACCTGCGGTGTGACCACCTCGTTAAACGTGCTATCCACGAAGATCTCAGCTTCGCGATGCTCCACAGTGACTCCAGCCGCAGCTCCAGCTCTGAAACGCGGATTTCGAGTAGCTGCAGCTGGAGACACTTTCTGCACGTGTTCGCCCTGGACACCGAAAGTGTCCCTGACTTCCGACATAGCACAGGAGGAGCACTCCATGCTGCCGAGCTGCCCTGCCATGCCCTAACCTTAACTTCCTTTAATATTCTTTAATTTAAAGGAAGAAAATACACTAGGGACCTTACTTCCCTTTAAACACTACTTCCTCTAAACTAGAGACCTTAATTTTACTTCAATGACTGGACTGTAGAAATACTCACCAGGTCCTACTTACCAATCAGCTCCTTCCCTGGTTGTGACATCACTTTAGCGGTTTCGCAGTTGTTGTTGTTTGACTGCTCCCGCTCTCGGACTCTTTCCCAACTCGCAGCACACCTCTGCAGCGCTCCTTTATGGCCGCTCCGCCTTCTCTCAGGTCCCGCTGCCGCTCCCACACAGGTCCGCCTCCTCCGGTGTCAGGCCTCCTCTGACGTGCATAGTACATCAGTAGTATTATAAAGAGTTTATTCCTATCATACAATTAAAATAAAATTTGTTAAAAAGCAAATAATAAACAATCAAATCTTGAAGACTCCACAGCCAAAGGGTTGATTAATTTTGTTTTCAGTTGTGAATTTTGCTGTTTTTATTTTGAGTACCTGCTTGACAAAATAAAAATTCCAGTCTTAGTTCTAACCTCTTTAGATTATCAAGTAAATGATTTTATATTGAAAGCATGTTGGTGTTTGTGTTACATTGAGGGTAGGTGAGAACTCGTATCATTCTTCAGTTTAATGCATGAGTTGTTGGAGTAATGCATATACAAAATAGGATTCTGTCCTAGAGTATTTTTTTAAAAGCTTAGAATCATAGAATCTCAGTACATAAGGAGGCCATTCATGTCTGTACCGGCTCTTTGAAAGAGCTGACAAATTTAGTCCCACACCCCATCTTTTTCCCCATAACCCTGCAAATTAGTCTTCCAGTACATGTCCAATTGCCTTTTGAAAATTTCTTACGGAATCTGATTCCACCACCCTTTCAGGTAGTGCGTTCCAGATCTTTAACAACCCTCTGTTGGGGGGGGGGAAAAAATTCTTCTCATTTCTCCTCTACTTCTTTTACCAATTGTTTTAAATCTATGACCTTCCACTCAATATTTGTTTCATTTTGGAAAGAAAGCTTTTATAAGTTTTTTTAAACCTACACAAATACTGTCCTGCTGCTTGGGGCTGCTGACCTTTTGCTATTTCTAAGGCTAGGGATGCTGAAATGTGATGTTTTTCCCTTCAGCCTGTCATGTTACATTATTGTGTTTCAGCACTCTAGATTCAACCGTAACTTAGAAATAGCTTCTTTCTAAAAAAAATTTCCCCGATGGCTCAGTTGGCAAAGTCAGTGTATAACCGAGCCACACAGACCAGAAGGTCCCTGGTTCAATTCCTGGATAATGCTGAGTTAGCAGATTGTAAGCAGAGCAGCAATTAGGCACTGCAATTATCCTCAGTACCATAGAATAAGGAAAGAAAATAGCCAGGGTTCTTGCTGCTAATTGCTATCCTTTGCTGTGAAGTACACGTGTGTATGGGGGGTTGGAGACTGGACTGGGCTAGGATATAATACAATTCAATTAAGTACCCTCATTTCTATCTAGGCCCATGCAAGAAGAATGTGGCCACTTGTGCAAGGTACCAGTGGGCACCAGCAAAAGTTGGACATACATCTACACCCCAGTATATATTGGCACTTCCATGTGAGGTGGGAAGAATACTGGAGAAGGAAAAATCTTTCGTCACCCCTGCTATGGAAAAAAAATATTAAAATAGCTATGGGGGAATTATTTTTCCTGCATGGATATGGCCATTGTAGGCCCTTATCCCAGGGCATTGCTTTAGTTCATGAACCTCTTATTTTTCACCTAACAATAAAGAGTCGTGTTGACTCGTTACTTTAGGCACAATTATTGTGAAATGTTGAGGAGCTGGTAGAAAAGTCACATGCACTGCCATGGAAAGGGATGAAGGAGAACAACTGTTTTATTTTTCTGATGATGGAGTACACATTTTAAATTCAAGAATGCAAGTATAAAACTAACAAATTAATGCACAGGCACTGTAACCCAGTGTAACTGATAATAGCACTGGTGAGTAACACGCCATAAAATAAAGTATAAAAGTTAAAGCCCCCACCCCAGTTTTTGGTTTGTTATTTTCCTCCTTTTATCTTTCCTTTCCTGAAACATGCTGGGGTAAGTTTTCTTGGGCACCTGCAGCCTTTCAGTACCCTGCCTAACAGCCAATTGTTCAGATGGGAGTGTTGGCAGGTTATTCAATAGTTGAGGGCGTCGCATGCCCATTTTCTTCATAAGTTCCAGCAGGGGCTACTCAGTATATTCAGAAGGACACTAGCTAATCCCACCCCGCTAACCCAGCAACACTGAGGCCACAGACTCACCAGAGATTACACCTCCTCGTCTGTATGACATTTACCCATGCCGCTGGGGCATCTTTTACCAAGACAGAAAAGATTAAATTAGGGTATAAGTAAAGAAAACAGCCAGATCCTTTAACTACAAGTAACACCCTATATTTACAGGGAATGAAGCAGACTGACAAGTGGGCTTAGAATTTTATGGTACAAATGGTTATCGAATAACAGTATGTTGAACAACTTCACTCTTGCGGTTTGTTACTAGGCACAGTTACATGTGTTACAGTCTTGTATTGCATTCATTTTTCACAAAATAAGAGTTGGCCAAGGGTGTGTTACAAGGTTGTGATATACTTGGATGCCATCATAAATTGAGCAACTAAAGCTGAAATGGTTTGGAAATAACATGCCAATCCAGAGAGTGTTTAAATCTATGCAGCCAGCCATTTTCTTAAAAACATTATTACATATTTCTAAAAAATAATTTCCATTACCTCTGCTGATGTCCCTATTTAGCATTTCATGTAACATTAGGTTTTGTTAATTACAGGAATAATTCTCATATTATTGGCTTAGAAACCAGAAGCTTAAGTTAAACTTAATGCTTGACAAGGATTATCAACAGGATCTTGGGCTGTGTGCGATATAATTTGGACATTAGTATCAGCAAAATCTCCAGGACTACAGATGATACCTAAATAGGAGGCAGAGCAAATAATGAGGGAACAATGCATTTTCAGAATTCAGAAGGATTTAGATCTCTTGGCTAACTGGGCAGTAGGTGGCAGATGCAATTCAATGTAGATCAGTGTAAAATACTTTGTGTTGGAGTAAGAAACCAAAGGAAATTAGTGTTCTGCCCTTTTCATTGGGGCACAGTTCTGTGGGCGCTGGGAGCTCTCGGGCACTCCACTAAAGTAGCCATTCATGTGAGTCTTGTCAGCTGACTGGAGGACATCGTAACCAAGCCATATCCTGTCTTCACCTGATATCACATACTTTACAGCAGAGGTGACTAATCAGGAAAAATATCCAGGGGCTCTTGCTGATAAATTGATGAAACTTTCAGCTGCACTGAAAAATGGCAGCAATGTATTGGTTTTACGTAGTTACATAGAATCTACAGGACAGAAACAGGCCATTCAGTCCATCTCGCTGGTGTTTATACTCTGCATGAGCCTACTCTTAATTAACTCTTACTACCCTGCCCCCATATCCTTCTATTATTCACTTCTCCCTCACGCATGCATCAAGCCTCCCCTTTAATATGTCGATGCTGTCTGCTTGAACCACTCCATGTGGTTTTTATTAACAGTGGAATTGTGTAAAAATCAAGTGGTTACATTTTATCATATTGAGTGTTCTGTATAGTTTTAGTTACCAAATCAAAGAACAGTATTGCTTTCAGAGGAGTACAAAAGTAGCAACCAAAATAGGTCTTTGTATCCAGAATACAAGATATACAGTAAAATTAAGGAAGTTGGGCTTGTTCTCTTTTGAGAAGAGGAGATTTTGAGGTGATCTAATTGAAGTTTATATAACTGAATACTGACAAAGTTTATTTTTTTATTCGTTCACGGATGTGGGTGTTGTTGGCAAGACCATCCTTTATTGCGCATCCCTAATTAACCTTGAGAAGGTGGTGGTGAGCCGCCTTCTTGAACTGCTGCAGCCTATGTGGTGAGGGTACTCCCACAGTGCTGAATGTTCAATACCTGGGACACGAGTTTAAAATGAGTAAGAAGGAAAATCGGGCAGAAGTTGTTTTTCACGCAAAGTATAAAGTTGTGGACTACACTACCATGGAAAATAAATGAAGCAAATGTTTCTGGAAAGCAAACCGTATGTGTTTATGGGAGGAGAATGTAGTGAGAGGGTAGGTGGAGGTAGAGGTTACCACCCATCATTTGTGCTGTCTGACTGCCTGTTTGGCATGAAGTCCTGGATGGGCCAGAACTTTCTCCAGCTCAACAAGATGAAAACCATTCCATTCTGAACAGAAACATGATTTTGACTTTGTGCAATAAGACAATGGAAATAAAAATAGGGAGATTCACTATCACTTGTTTTATACTATCTCACAAAGTGAAAATCTATCCTTAGTGCCTCAGATTTCATCTGTCTTGATGGCTGCTCACTTAGGCAGAATCTGCAGATGCGCAATCTTGGTGTCCTCTTTGACCCTGAGCTTCAACAAGCCTGCCCACTTTTACCTTTCGAACCTCATTTGCTCTACCCGTACCTCACCCTTTTACCTTTTCTTTGTCATTCAGGCACAACAAGAACGTGTCAAATTTTGATTGGTTCGCAAAACATATTTCTGTCCTGACAATGCAGGGAACACTGCAAACTGATCCCCTACTCCCACCCTGTCTAAAGGTGCAAGACTTGCATAATAGCACAGTGTTCCTCCACCACCACCCCCCGCAGGTTTTCAGAAGGTTCTCTAAGTTCCAACCATCACTTTTATTTGGTCGTCAGCATCAGGCAAGAATTAGAATTTCAGGAGAGAGATAAATACAGTGTTTAGCTCATATGTGCTTCACTGTTTCATATTTATCTGTTTTTCTCAGTGTGAGCTTTGGTGAGAGTCGGTGACTCCTTGCTGTAACTCCAGGAAGACACTTTTAATTCTGGCAAAATTGCTCACTTGGGCACAAAACCCACTGTTCTCAAAGAATGCTACATCTTGATGCCTTGAGCAGCCCTGGTTTATGAAGCAATAAATGTCTGAAACGCTTGGGCAATCTCCTGGAGCCTTCTTGTTGTACCATAGTGATAGCTCCAGAATATAACTGTTATGATTTTGGTGGCCTCTGGATACTTTTTCCTCGTGCTTAGCACCGATAATTGCTTCTGTAGGCTAGCCTATGCTTCCTTTGAACTGAAATGTGACCTTTATGTATGAAGTGATCTGGGAGCTAACATGTCCTGGATGAACAATACCCTATTTGCCATTAGTGTGTACACTGGGAACAACAACTCTGAAACCCTCTGAGTGATAAACAAATAAGACAGACCATTTTATCTCGAGCTACATCTACAAACCAGGTTTGTGAATATGTTTGAAGCAACACTTTTGGTATGGACCAATGTCGGTGATGCAAAGTTTTACAAGATTGAACTCTTCCATTTGCCGCCCCTGCAAGATATTACTGCAAAAGGGAAATTTGGGAATCTAGACTACCAGCCTGTGTTTTGATTCTCTACCTTTTGAAATCCGAAGTTGATAAATTAAGATCGAAAGGTATCAATCACAATTATTTAAAAATATCAATTAAAATGATCAAAAGCATCATGGTAGTGTCCCAGAAACCTGCCTCAAGCCCTTTCAGCTCCGTCAAGCTCCAAGCCTTGCTTGCAGGACAGTTGCAAAGCCAATAAATGGGTGTAAGCAGTCAATAGCCCAGTAATCAATATTAATTGTTTTTGTCATGTGGATGAACTCTACATCTGCGACATGTTAAGTAGTGCATCTATAGAGAGGAGCACTGCTTAACATGTTGCAGATATAGATTTAAAGTAATTGGTCAAAGGATTAGAGGGGATTTAAGAATTATTTTCACCCAGAGGGTGGTGGAGGTCTGGAACTCACTGCCTGAAAGGGTGGTAGAGGCAGAAACCCTCATCACATTTAAAATGTACTTGGATATGTATTTGAAGTGCTGTCACCTACAAGGCTATGGACCAAGAGCTGGAAAGTGGGATCAGGCTGGATAGCTCTTTCGGCTGGCATGGACACGATGGGCTGAATAGCTTCCTTCTGTGCTGTAAACTTCTATGATTCATCTGCCTTTGAAGTGGCAGCCTGCATACCAGCGAGTGATGTGGAATCCCTCTAATGAAGAGAAATTGAGTCGGTAGAAAATTTTACATAAATGCAGTTTTCTGAGCCATTTTAATCTGTCACCATTTTTACTTAAATTTTCTATTGTTTGTTGTTGTGCCTCAGCCAGTTGTAAATTTTCTGCCTAGATCACTATACTGAGTATCGTAGATCCACAGGTAAGGGTGAAAATTGCGACTCACATCATACATTTTTTTCCTCTCACATGAACAAGATCTCTTCAGTGCTTTCTACCCAATTGTCATAGTAATTACAGCACAGAAGGAGTCCATGTGGCCCATTGCACCTGTGCTGGTGCTAGCTTTTTAAATGGAGCGATCCAGTATAATTGCATTGTCATAACGATGTGGTATTGCAATTTCACAGGAGCGGGGTGAAAACAATTTGCTGTTCACAGCTAGAGATCTGTTTCCCCACACATTTTGTCCATAACAGCTAGAAATTCTAGCACACAGGCCCAGGTGACATTTCCAACCGAAGCCAGAGCTCAAGCCCGAAGGACAAACCTCTGAGGGAACCTTCTTTCAGAAGTAGAATCATTTCTTTGCAGAATTGTGTAATGTTTTTGTTACTCTAATAAATGTTAGCCTAGAAATTCAACACCGTTTTAGTGTAATTTCAGTGTATAATTTAGGCAAGTAACTTTTTTTTTAATAAGCATCAAGATAGGGCAGAAGCTGTTTCTGCCAGTTTTCCTTGCGAAAATCAATTACCCCAAATTCCCTCATGCTTTTTGGCCTTTCCTCCCATTGAATCAAGCTCATTTACTTGTTATAATGAGGGCCAATTTCCTGCTTTTGCACTGTCTATGCACTTGGGATGAGTTAGTCTGAGAATTATAAGGCGTAGCTGTTGCCTGGATCAGCTGAGGCAGGCAGGAGTGAGGAGTTTCTGAGCCTGAAAAGTGTGGAGAGATTTGATCGCGATTTTCTGTAACTGGAAATTAGTTTTTACAGCAGTATTTTTGACATTCTGCTGGACTTTTCGCTGCTTCTTACCGTGTTAAATTATTGAGAGATAGTCGGAGGTTAAAGGCATTCTCACTCCTGCACCAATTAAGGTATTTTTAATGGCTGTGAATTTGTTTCTTTAGACTTTTATTTTAATTGTCATGGAGAAGTGTGACTCACTGGAAATTTACTCTAGACTGGATATTTTTATTGTAATAGTTGTCCCTTGGCATTGCTCACTGTGTTGCGGGGGGGGTGGTTTATAAGAACAGGGATACTCATTTATCAGCACTGGGGTGGTCCAGGAAGCTGGGAGCACTATGGAGTGGCTTATTAGAGTTTTGGTGGCAGTCCTGGAATCGTGGAGCACTGGGAAAGGGTCGGGAGCATTGGGAAAACCGTCTAGGGGTTTAGTAGCACTGAGATGGATCATGGAGTGGGAAGGACATCTTGCAAAGGTTGGTCCTGGGGTTCAGGAGAATTGCGCAGGGGGGGGAATCTGAGAGCATTGGGGTGGTCAATGGTCAGAGATGGCCTTGTTGGTGAACTAAATCCTTCATTTTTTTTATTCGTTCACGGGATGTGGGTGTCGCTGGCAAGGCCATCATTTATTGTCTATCCCTATTTGTCCTTGAGAAGGTGGTGGTGAGCCGCTGCAGTCTGTGTTGTCGTGGTTTGGTATAACTGAGTGGCTTGCTAGGCCATTTCGGAGGGCAGTTAAGAGTCAACCATGTTGCTGTGGGTCTGGAGTCACATCGAGGCCAGACCGGGTAAGGAGGGCAGATTTCCTTCCCTGAAGGACATTAGTGAACCAGATGGGTTTTTACGACAAGTTTCATGGTCACCATTAGCTTTTTATTCCAGATTTATTTAATTAACTGAATTTAAATTCCCCAGCTGCCGTGGTAGGATTTGAACTCGTATCTTCCGATAATTAGTCCAGGCCTCTGGATTACTAGTCCAGTAACACCATTCCCGTAAGCCGTTGATAAGCCAGGTATGAGCACTTCCTTGTATTCTTTGCCACCCACATGCCCGATGGGCAATTAATGCTGCCTTGTCAGTAACGGTATATCCCGATAATTAATGTATGTTTTTAAAAATGTCCCTTCCAGCCCCATTTCCTTGTATGCCTGTCCTTTTAAAAAGAAACTCCCCAAGTCATTTATAGTTCTTTCCTCAAGTTCAAGGGGTGCAGACTTGAGTGTAATTGTTGCATAAATAGCTTAGCCATCTATCACCTGATCTGGCTGAACTGTTTCCAGCTCTATCGGGCCTTATTTGCCTCTGCTAAAAAAAACGCTTATTACTCTGTGATCATCCTGGACAGCAAAAGATATCCCCAGTTTATTTTCTTACTATCAACCAACCCCATAAGCTCCTCATCATCTGTTTACCTGCTTCTGCTGCTTCCCCACCCCCGCCTTGCCCTTGCGCACCAAACCAAATTTCCCCCATGCCTCTGCCCTAGGCCTGAATCCCTGTCTCTCTAGTTTCTCTCCTATCTTCCCCCATATTATCTCTGAGCTCACCTTGTTCATGAGACCCATCCCCTGCTCTCTTGACCCCATTCACACTAAACTGCTGATCACCCAATTTCCCTTCTTGCCCACATGCTAGCTAACATTGTTAATGGTTTTCCCCCTCCTCGGGCATAGCCCCCTCCTCAGAAAAAACCCCACTGTTTTCCCTTTCGTCCTTGTAAACTACTGTCTTGTCTCTAACCTCCCTTTCCTCTTCAAAGTTCTTGAACACATTGGCGCCTTCCAAATCCATGCTCATCATTCCCACATCACCCTGTTTGAATCTCGCTAATCCGGTTTATGTCTTTCCTGCAGCACCAGAACAGCCCTGACCAAAGTCATGAATGACATTCTCTGTTACTCTAAGCATGGTGCATTATCCCTGCTTATCCTCTCTGCAGCCTTTGACACCGTCGACCGCACCATCCTCCTCCAGTACCTCTTCTCCATTGTCCAGCTCGGTGGGACTGCCCATACTTGATTCTACTCTTGTCTATTTGAGCATAAATGAGAAGTCGCACAACACCAGGTTACAGTCCAACAGATTTATTTAAAATTACAAGCTTTCGGAGCTGTCGCCCCTTCCTCAGGTAGAGTTACTGTGAGACAATCTACCAGAATTCACAGAATATAAACACAGAGAAAATGCAGAGATTCAATCTATCCCTACATCAAAGACATACTAAGAGCACAGCCAAGACAATGAGATGTGTCCCAGGGGGTCCAACGTGCCAAAACACCTGCTGGCTGCATATCCTCTCCATTTGGGTTTGTTTCTTGTGTTTGTTTTTTTTAAAAAGCTGGAAAGACCGGCAACGATGTCAAGTCACGTTCTGTAACGTGACATGAACCAGATATCCCGATTGAGGCCGTCCTCATGAGTGCGGAACTTGGCTATCAGTTTCTGCTCGATGATTTTGCGTTGTCGTGTATCCCGAAGGCCGCCTTGGAGAATGCTAACCCGCAGATCCGAGGCTGAATGCCCTTGACTGCTGAAGTGTTCCCCGACTGGAAGGCAACCCTCCTGCCTGGCGATTGTTGCGCGGTGTCCGTTCATACGTTGTCTCAGTGTCTGCATGGTCTCGCCGATGTACCATGCTCTGGGGCATCCTTTACTGCAACGTATCAGGTAGACAACGTTGGCCGAGTCACATGAGTATGTACCATGTACCTGGTGGGTAGTATCCTCACGTGTGATGACGGTATCTGTGTCCATGATCTGGCATGTCTTGCAGAGGTTGCCGTGGCAGGGTTGTGTGGTGTCGTGGTCGCTGTTCTCCTGAAAGCTGGGTAATTTGCTGCGAACGATGGTACTTTTGAGGTTAGGCGGCTGCTTGAAGGCGAGTAGTGGAGGCGTGGGGATGGCCTTAGCAAGGTGTTCGTCGTCATCGATGACATGTTGAAGGCTGCGAAGAACATGGCGTAGTTTCTCCGCTCCGGGGAAGTACTGGACGACGTAGGGTACTCTGTTGGTTGTGTCCCGTGTTCGTCTTCTGAGGAGGTCTATGCGGTTTTTCGCTGTGGCCCGTCGGAACTGTCGATCGACGAGTCGAATTCTGTGAATTCTGGTAGATTGTCTCACAGTAACTCTACCTGAGGAAGGGGCGACAGCTCCGAAAGCTTGTAATTTTAAATAAATCTGTTGGACTATAACCTGGTGTTGTGCGACTTCTCATTTTTGTCCACCCCAGTCCAACGCCGGTATCTCCACATCATGACCACTATTTGAGCACAGCCAGAGCGTTTCTAGCAGTGGGTTCTCATCCTACCCACCCCCTAGCCCTCCTTTTCTGCATGCTGCCCCTTGGTGACATTATCTGTAGACAATTTTTACATGTATGCTGATGATACCCAGATCTACCTCTCCTCCAACTCTCTCAACCACTGCTTCCGTCCAACAGCTCGTCTTGGGTGAGCTACATTTTCTTCCAGCTAAACATCGAGAAGACCAAAACCAACAGCCCTGCCACAATATCTGTAACCTTACCACTGACTTCATCCTCTTCACTGGCTACTGTTTCACACTGAACCAGACTTGTGGTAACCTCCTATTTGACACGAAACCGAGCTTTCAATCCCATAATCCTCTGGTGGGGAATCCAGAACAAGAGGGTAGAATCTTAAAATTAGAACTAGGCCATTCAGGAGTGAAATCAGGAAGCACTTTT
Organism: Squalus acanthias; assembly: GCA_030390025.1. NCBI lineage: Eukaryota > Metazoa > Chordata > Chondrichthyes > Squaliformes > Squalidae > Squalus > Squalus acanthias. The sequence continues at coordinate 61,933,012 of CM059445.1, forward strand.
TCACACAAAGGGTAGTAGAAATCGGAAACTCTATCCCTCAAAAGGCTGTAGATGGATGCTGGGTCAATATAAATTTACAAGACTGCGATCAATAGATTTTGGTTGGGTAAGGATTTCAAGAGATATGGAGCAAAGGTGGGTAAACGTAGTTGTGGTACAGATCAGCCATGATCAAATTGAATGGCGGAACAAGCTCGAGGGCTGAATGGCCTACTCCTGTTCCTATCCTCTCCATCACAAAGACTGCCTACTTTCACCTCTGGAAAATCGCTCACCTCTGTTTCTACCTCAGCCCATCTGCTGCTGAAACCTTCATTAATTCCATTGTCACCTCCAGACTTAACTATTACCATGCTGTTCTGGTCGGCCTCCCCTCTGTCAACTTCACCTCACCCAAAACTTTGCTTTCCATATCTTATTTTGCTTCAAGTCCTGCTTGCCCATCATCCTGTCCTTGCTGATCTTCATTGGCTTCTGGTCCCCAAAAGCCCAAATTTAAAATTGTTATCCTTGTGTTTAAATCCCTTCATGGCCTCGCCCCTCCCTATCTCTGTAACCTCCTCCTGACATATAATCTGCCCCCAAACTCTCTGTTCCTCTGGCTCTCACCCTTTGGCATTTCCTTTTCCGTTTGCTCCACTGTTGGTGGCTGTGCCTTCAACTGCTTAGGCCCCCCCACTCTGGAATTCCCTCCTTAAACCCCTACAGCTCTCCACCTCCCTCACCTTCTTTAAGACCATCCATAAAATCCACCTCTTCGCTTAAGCTTTTGGTCACCCCGCCTAATTTCTCTACCTCTGGCTCCGGGACTATTTTGTTGTTCTGCCTCTGTGGAGGGCTTTGGGATGTTTTTCTACGTGAAAGGCACTATGAATGAAGTTGGCTTTCTTGTATTATTGCCGTTGGCCCCTTTTAGACCATCCGGCACCTCCTCCCTCCACTTTTCTGCCAGTTAGCCTCCTCTCCCTGAACCTGTTTGCAGCTCCTTTTGGTGCTGTTGGACATCTCCCCACCACTTTCCCTGTTGTCAGATGGTTCCTGCCTTAAAGCATGGTGTGTTTGCCAAGTTATACAGCCATTAATAAACATAAATTTGGAGCTAAAATGTATGACTAGGGATTGCTATGGCTGACATGGACAGCAGCCAATCAGCAGGAATTAATAATTCAGATTCATCTTCCAGCTAGATTGAAATTGCTTGGAAAAACAAACTGAAATTCTCTTAGACTTTTCCATTGAGAAAAATACATTTTCAATAGGGAAATTATAGTTTTGAGGAGAGGCTTGAGATACTGGAACTGTACACTGGAGCAAAGGTGGCCAAGAGGAGATTTAATAGAGGTTTTTAAAATTATAAAGGGTGAGTAGGGAAAGGTTATTTCCACTCGTTAGGAAGTCAGCAACATATTAAAATTGTTACTGAGAATGAGGAGAGAGAGGTTCGGAGAAATTTCTTTATGCAGAGTTTTTGGAGCATGTTTTGCCAGAGGGAGGTGGTAAGGCAGAAACCATTGCACCTTTTAAGGGAAAATTGGATAAATATTTAAGCAGAGGAAGCTATGGGGAGAGCAGAGCAGTAGGTTTTTGGAAGAAAAAAAATCATGATTCGATTGGTTCAGATTCTGCTACTTTTATTGCTATATGTTTGTTACTTCTCATAGAATTCTGATTTGTCGCTTTTTAATGTATATGAAATGAGTCAATGAGCTGCAAGAAATTTGTATTTCTTTTTATCTGTGCCACGTGTGATTCCCAAAGAATGAAGTGTGAAGACATCCCATTATATTTATGTATTATAGAAACAAGCGCTCTACTCGGAGCTCCGACATGGCAAGAGAACCCCAGGTGGGCAGAGGAAACGCTTCAAGGACACCCTCAAAGCCTCCTTGAAAAAGTGCAACATCCCACTGACACCTGGGAATCCCTGGCCCAAGACCGCACAAAGTGGAGGAGAAGCATCCGGGAAGGCCGAACACCTCGAGTCTCTTCGCTGGGAGCAAGCGGAAGCCAAGCGCAAGCAGCGCACGTCAACCCAAGCATCCCACCCACCCGCCCCTTCAACCGCCGTCTGCCCCACCTGTGACAGAGACTGTAGGTCCCGCATTGGACTCATCAGTCACCTGAGAACTCATTCTTAATGTGGAAGCAAGTCATCCTCGGTTCCAAGGGACTGCCTAAGAAGAAGGAGATATTTATGTATTATAGAAATTACAGCATGGAGGGAGGCCATGTGGCCCATCACACACCTGCCGGTGGTTCTACATTTAGGCGAATGAAAAATGGATGGGCACAAAATAATGGGCTAATTGGGTGCAGTCCTTCAGGAGAGGCTTTAATCTGAGGACTTGTCTGCCTATTCTTTTGGACTCAGGCCAACGTTGTCTACCTGATACGTTGCAGTAAAGGATGCTCCAGAGCATGGTACATCGGCGAGACCATGCAGACACTGAGACAACGTATGAACGGACACCGCGCAACAATCGCCAGGCAGGAGGGTTGCCTCCCAGTCGGGGAACACTTCAGCAGCCAGGGGCATTCAGCCTCGGATCTGCGGGTAAGCGTTCTCCAAGGCGGCCTTCGAGATACACGACAGCGCAAAATCATAGAGCAGAAACTGATAGCCAAGTTCCGCACTCATGAGGATGGCCTCAATCGCGATATCGGGTTCATGTCACGATACAGAACGTGACTTGACATCATGGCCGGTCTTCCCAGGTGTTTTTTTTTTAAAAGACTAACAAGAACACAAATTGACAGGATATGCAGCCAGCAGGTGGTTTGACACGTTGGACCCCCTGGGACACATCTCATTGTCTTGGCTGTGCTCTTTGTTGTAGGGAATAATGTGAATAGATTTTGTCTGGGTTTAAATTGTGAATTCTGGGAGATTCTCTCATTGCTAACTTACCTGACGAAGGAGCGAACTGCTTCGAAAGCTTGTAAAATTAAATAAATCTGTTGGACTATAACCTGGTGTTGTGCGACTTCTCATTTTTGTCCACCCCAGTCCAACGCCGGCATCTCCACATCATATTCTTTTGGACAAAGAGATCGCACAGCACTTTTTTTGGAGGAACAGCAGGAAGTTTCTTGGTTTCCTGGCCAACACTGGTTACTGAACCACCACCAAAACAGATAAACTGGCCATTTATCTCATTTGCTGTTTCTGGGACTTTGCTGTATGCAAATTGGCTACTGCATTTGCTTACAAGACAGGCGATTATACTTCAAAAGTAATTAGTTGGCTGTAAAGTGCCTTCGGTTGTCCTGAGGGCACGAGCCACTGTAAATGCAAGTTCGTTCTTTTTTTTAATTCATTCATGCGATGTGGGCGTCGCCGGTAAAGCCAGCATTTATTGCCCATCCCTAATTCCTTGAGAAGGTGGTGGTGAGCCACCATTTCAGAGGGCAGTTAAGAGTCAACCACATTGCTGTGGGTCTGGAGTCGCATATAGGCCAGACCGGGTAAGGACGGCAGATTTCCTTCCTTAAAGGACATTAGTGAACCAGATGGGTTTTTACGACAACTAGGTAGTTTCATGGTCACCATTACTGATACTAGCTTTTTTTAAATTCCAGATTCATTTAATTAACTGAATTAAAATTCCCCAGCTGCCGTGGTGGATTTGAACACATGGGCTGGATTTTCTCAGCCCCATGGAGGCGGGACTGCTGAGAAAGTGGCAGAATTTGGGGGCGGGTGGCAAACCCGCCCCCAACCCGCCTCCGTGCCCTCTTGCCAGGAGGCGGGAAGCCATCCTGCCCCGGGTCCCGTCTCCTTGGAGGTGGGAAGGGATTAAAGCCTATTAACTGTCTGTTAACAGGTAGAAAATAGGATTATCCCCATTTTTCGTGCTGAAGTGCGGGCTTCCCGACCTGGGGGATCCCCGCTGGGGTGTAGGAGGTGAGTAGGAGGTCTGCGAGGGTCAGAGGGGACTGAAAGTGCGATGTAGATGTGAGTGATGGATGCAAGTGTGGAGTGGTAAGTATGTGAGGTGAGTGTAAAGTGTTAGAAAATGTTAACTTACCTTTGTTTCTACCTACAGCCTTCAGCCGCTGTGGAGCCGGAGTCCCAGACATCTCCATTGTAGAGATCACAGACTGGCTGTTGCATCCTCCGATACAACAGCCAGCTGATTTCTGCAAAGTAGAACACAAGGACTCATCAAACTACACAGAATGTCGGTGTTTGACAGCTTCACAGAGCTGTCAAACGATGACATTTCTTCTTTCAAAAGCTCTTGACAGATGATACATCATACGTTGACGTACTCTGTCACTGACTTCCCCCTAATTGGCCTGCTGAGCCCGCCGGGTGGGCTTAACAAGGTCAATCGGGAAATTCCCGCTGGTTGGCCAGAAGCTGATGGTGGCGGGACTGAAACCCGGCAAGCAGCAGTCCTGCCTCCAAAAGCTTCCCATTCAGAAAATCCTGCCCCATGTCTCCGGATCATTAGTCCAGTAACATAACTACTATTCTACTGTACCCCTAAAAGGCCTTTCCTTTTTCCTGAAAGCTCTTGTGTTCTTATCAGACTTCCAATACTAGCCAATGGGCAGAGTGTTTTACTGAAAAAATAATACATACTTTTGGAAGAATGCATTTCAGTGTCAATATAAGAACATCAGAAAAGGCCATTTGGCCCCCTAAAGCACAAAGGGGGAAAAATGTGGTTACTTTGCGCCTCCCGTTAGCGCCCTAAGGGGGCGCAAAGCAACTAGCGCCCGGGCGCGCCGATGTTTGCGCCGCTCGTGAAATTGACCAGACATTTTGCGGCGGCGTTAAACACTACCGCCACGATCTCCTGCGCCCGCAGATCGTGACGTCAGTCGAGCGTGCAACGCCCCGGACCGGATATTGAGTAGCGGGCTCTGCCTTACCGCCTGCCGCTAGCAACGACAGGTTGAGGGGAGCGTTTTGCAGTCGGGAAGGGACTGGGGGAGCGCTATTTAAAGGCGACCGCTTCCTGCCTTTTTTTGTCAGCGACATTTTTGCACCGCGCATTCTGAGAGAGAGACTTCTGGAGAGATTCAACGCTGTGTGAAGGAGTTTTGGGTACTGAGCAGCACTTTGCAGGTTCATTTTGATTTGACCTTCCTTGCATCGATTTAGAAGAGACTATGGGGGCTGCACTCTGAGCTCTTTCCCTGGGCCTCTCCATTGTTCTTTCCAGCAGATTTGATGGAGAGCAAGATCGGCCCTCCCCTTTAAGAACTGGCCGGCGCCAGCGTGTCTGTGTTCCATTGCTAACTGACATCACATGAGCTTCATCAGCGCTCTGAGGTAGCGCCTCGCTCCTCAGCGTTCGCGCCTTAAGAGAGGTGTGTGGCGCCTGATTTAGCGCTCCAATCACCTCCAGAGGCGATAGAAGCCAAGTTTGCAGTTGGAGGCGATAATTAGCGCCAGGCACTAAACTTTGCGCCCGGCCGATAATTGCGCCCCAAACGGGACGATACTGAATTTCTCCCCCTTAACATTTTTAAAATTTATACCGGGATTTGGTGGTGTGATTAAGGAAAGGCTATGTCTTCTGCTTAGGGAGTTCGTGACCACGAGTTATCAATGTAAAATTATCACTGAGGATGAGGAAAGGGGTTAGGAGAAATTTCTATATGCAGAGGGCTGTTGAAGCATAAGATGCTTTGCCACGGAGAGTAGTTGAGATGGAAACCATTGGATCTTAAATCTTAAGGGAATAGTAGATAAGCGTTTGAAGCAGAGGAGATGTAGGGTTATAAGGAGAGCAGGGCAGTGAGATTAGTTTTGGATTGTTCCAGCAAAGAGTTGCTCTGGACACAATGGGCCGAATGGCCACTTGTTCTGTAAAAGCCTATAGTTCTATTTTGTGTCTGTGGTATTCAGATTGCATTGTGATGAAATTAAACAATGATGTCCTCATGTGACTAGTACTAGTGGAATTGAAAGAAAAATAACTTGTATTTATATAACCACCTCCGGATTTTCCCAAAATGAATTGTTCTTGGAGTGTAGTCACTTGTTCTTGTCAGTAAATATGGCAGCCAATTTATGCACCGCACGGTCCCACAAACAGCAACTAAGATAAATAACCAGTTAATCTCCCTCAGATAGTGCCACAGTGCTTCTGCATCCATCTAACAGGCAGGTATGACCTTGGTTTAATGTCTTATTGGAAAGATGGCACCTCCAACAATGCAGCAGTCCCATGGTGCTGCACTTAAGTAACTTAATTTCAGTATTAATTTGGCCCGTAATTTGCAGTCAGCGGCAAAGCAAAGGCGTTCACCGCTGGCCCCGAAGTAAGGTTCCCACAAAGGTTTTGTGATCTGTGGTGAGAAGTTTGGCTTTTCCAATGTGCAGCTGAAATCAACGTGGTATAGTGGGAATCCCATCGAATGTCAACAAGCTTGTCTAAGTAGCCAATCACAGGAAATAGAAAGCACTATTAATCAATGGCTTTTAAAAAATTTAGCGAAATAAAGATTTTTTTACATACACATTGGGTTAAGGTAGAAGCTGAAATATCATGAACAAACTTTAAAAAAATATTTTTTTAAATTAATTTTAAAATCTAATAATTTTTAACTTAATGGAGAAATTTGACATTCCACCAATATAAAATTAGTTTTACAGGGCCAGAATGATGGTTTATCAGTAGATATTACTCAGATTGCCGTTAAAAACCCAGTTACACCTCATTTGAATGGGTCTGACTTTTTATGGGGTTTCTAGCAGCGATATTTGTTCGGAAAAGGGGAAGTTTTTGTCAGAACAGTGATTTCACTGATTGCCGGCTCTGGGTGGTGTTTGGGGGTGGGGTGGGGTGGGGTGGCATGCGGTCTCCAGCACGGCATGTGCAGGAGCAGTGAATGACAGACCGCAACTTCAGGATTTCCGCATTGGGCTGAGCATGCGCTAAATCCTGAAGTTGCGGTCAGTTGCAAAGGCGAAATGACGGCGACCGCTGCCAGTTCACCATCATCAGGCCTACAAGTTCCGCGGAGGCCTTTGTGTTTCTCTACATTACAACAAATGACTATGCTTCAAAAGTACTTTATTGGCTGTAAAGCTTGGTGGGATTTCCTGAGGTCCTGAAAGGTTCTTTCTTGCTTTTTCTCTCTTTCGCCTATGTTATGTGCTGAAGGGATGGCTTTATAAACTTCTCAGCCAGCTTTCCCTCTCTCTTTCCCTCGTCTCCTGCTCTCTTTCACCCATTATGTGCTGAAGAGATGTCTTTTAAACTTCTCACCTAGCGGTCTGAATGCAACCACTGAGCCAAGCTGACACTTGAGGGCGTCTGTATTGGGATCAGTGACTGCCCACAATGTCTCTCTCAAACTCCAAGGTGAGTCCTGCTCGCAGTTGCCATGGCCGCAACGGGTTAATGAGCCGCTTTCCCCCCCTCCTCCTCCTGCTCCCGCCCACACTCGGGGCTTTATCTCCGCCTGGTTGTGACATCAGGCAGTGCGGAGAGCCCGCCTCTCCCGGGCCGGCGCTGCTCGCTGATTGACGGCCGGACTTTTGGTCCAGTTTGCGGAGGCTGGGCTGGCGGTGGCGGCGGTAGCTGGGAGAGCTCGCCTCACTCAGCAATCGGCGCAGCACCGGTCTCTCTCTGTGTCTGTCTGCACACCATCACCGGGCACCAGGAACGGGCGGATTTAGCGGATTGGCAGCTTTTGTGCGAGGCGGCCTCTGTCGGGAACCCCCCGGAGCCGAGGAAACATTCACTCGGGGGCGGCTGCTCTGCCTTTTTCTTCCAAACCACGGCGTTGAGCTGCTGCTTCTGCTTGCAGCTGCTACGGATATTTTTTTTTTGTGTTTGCAGTTTCTTTTCTCTCCTCTTCCTCCCCCGGGTCGGTGCGAGGATGGAGCCGGGATTGAGCGCCGGGAGGACGGCTCGCATTCTGCTGCTGGTCGCGGCGCTTCTGCCAGGTAGGAAACTCAAGCTTGTGGGGAAAAAGAAACTAGGAGCGAGAGAGAGAATGGGCATGGAGAGCGCGGCAGCACTGCTGCAGCAAGCGCGCTGCTGGCCGGATGGGCAATGGCAAAGTGAGAGGGGCATCATTTGAAGTCTGGGCACTTTCAGAGGCGCTGCATTTCCAGATTGATCGCTTTGGATGGGATCTGTTTAATTCTTTGGGTGCAGCAGATTCTTCTGTCAGTGCGGGTTTTTTTTTGTCAACGATGAGGCTAACTAAAATTGTTAATATTTATTGCAATCGCATTTAAATAGAACAAAACTGAAGCAACATATTTTTCAACCAAACGCTCCATATGTTGTTTTCATTATACAATGTCCTCTAACAAAACTAATCGCTACATTTACAATCTGCGTTAACCCCTCTAAATAACTAACATTAAATATATCCACACAAGTAACTAGAATTATTTAGTGCAACTGAAACCACTCTGCTTGTTACGGAGCAGCGATTGATGAAATACATTCTGATGTGGAGACAGTCCATTGGGACCCAGCTCCTTGATCCCCATTCCAAACTCCGCTTTGAGTTTCTGCTCCATCTTTCTCTGAACTCTGCACATTTGCATCCTTTTCTCTGCGATTGGAATCCAGATATCTGTTGCAGTCCTAGCAGGAGTTGGGGGCTGCGTGGCGATTCAAGGATCAGACGGAGAATCTTGCTAGAATCGTAGCCACATCATTTGTTTTTATACCTGAGATTCCTTATTAACTCAGATCCTATCTCCTGAAAATAATCCAAACCAGAATGAAGGTACTTCAAGAAAAGACAGTAGGAATTCAGATCGCCAATTCCTGCCACTCGGTGCGAGTGTCTCCCCCAAATCTCCAGTTTCTCATGCACCTTTTTCTTTTATATATGGTAACGTTTTATTTTTCATTTTTTAAAAATATTCTCTCATCTCTGTTTTCAGATAGAATTGATGACGAATCTCCTCAGTCCATGTCATTCATTAAATAAATATTAATAAAATATGTAGCACTTTACATATCCTTTCAGTAATGTTTCTTGCCAAAGTCAGATGTTTTGCAATTCTAATTTTTTATCCCATGGCTTTCATAGACGGTTCCTTCAGATGGAAAGAAGTGGCTGTTTTGTGTGCCCTTTCTCAGTGCTCAAAGCTTTCTGCTCTGTGATGTTAACAGTGGTAAATTGAGCCCTGTACTGATATTTTATGTCTCATTGCTACATTTACAAACTGACCCCCCTCCAAAAAAAACAATTTTTTAGATGAGCTAGTTATTTGAAACGTGTATAAGAAAAAGGTCCCTTATTTTTATGTTGCTAACAAAACTACATTACTGAAACTGCTGTTTGAAGCACGTTTTTAATATTTGGGATTTGAATTTTTCTAGTTGAGATTATTAACTGGCTGTCTTGTTTTCATAATTGCACTGGGGGTCTCATCTGTGCTGCATGAGTATAACTTAATGGATTGGTGGAGTGCCTGAGATATGGATTATGCTGTGAATGTTACATAGGCTGTGAATGAATTGAATTTTTGATTGAATTTTCAGGTAGTGGACTAGATTATTGGTTTTTTTTTCTTGCCATTAAAAATTGTTGAGCTCTCAATCAGAATCTGAGATCTGTGCCATGGATGTATAGAGACCGTAAGTATTGTGGGTCCTTTTGTGACTTCGGAATTTGATCAGTTTGTTGCTGTTCTACTGCTTCAGGCTTTAAGATGAAGCTGGAGTTGGACTTTTTTATTGTGCTGTGCAGTTTAGCATGGCCATCGTGGTGGTGTGCACTTAGAATGTCCTTCAATGTAACTGGCATCAGAACAAGCAACTGACACAAGCTGTAAGATTCTGAAAATGCACAAAAAGAACAAATTCCTTTGTGTGAAAGTCGGCCAGTGATCAAAAAGTCTCAGTCCTTTTCCATCGCATTTGATAGTTGTGTTACTGCTAAGCTGGGCACGTTACTAGTGAAGGGGGTGGGGGTGGTGCCATTTGGAATCCATGTAGAAATATTCTGCTTCAGTACCAGATTTATATTTGTTTAAGTTTTGAGAACCCAACAGTAATTGCCTGGGGGAATGGGAATAGAATTCTACTTCTCTCAGATCCACTAAGGTCAGTTGAGAGCAGAGATTTACCACGGTCTGTTATTAAAGGGTTTACATTGCAGTATGGTATACTGGGAGAGATGCTGTGATAATTCTATGATAATTCTATGTTGATATTGTGAAGTTGCTGCAGAAAGGATTGTCTAAATTCTTTTCTCTCGCATGGTTTTTGAATGATTTACATGCATTGACGCAATTCATTAATTAGCAGCCGAAGTAAGAAAGAACAAGTTTATTTTATAAAAAAGCCTCGGGTAAATGTGTGACTAACCGCCAAACGTGTTGGAGTACTGCTGTGTCGTCTCACCCTGATGATTAAGCTGCTCAACAATGAGGAATGTTTGAGATAAAGCAAAGCAGCTCATAGGGTCTCCTGTTGCAAGCATCGCTGATTTATACCCCCTCCCATTCTCCAGACACTAAAACTGGCCTGGCTCCTTGCTGAGTAATGTGCTTCCCACAGAATCTCGGTGATCACTGCTGAAAAACAGTCACCAACCAGAAATCCTGTTTCGTTACTACAAATGAATTTGAGTGTTGTATGCCACAATGTCTTTTTATAAAAGTGAGTGTGCTCACAGCGGTTTATGCTATCTGAAGTAACAATTACTGTATCTCTCTACAGTGTGTTAACAGTAACAGCATTTTAACAGCCAGCATAGGAACAGTGTGTTGGATATATTTATATAATCGTGTTTACATTCGCTGTCCTGTAGTGAAACATGCTGTCACTATAATACTTACGTTTTTATAAACTTAAATGCTGTCCTGGGCGGGGGGTGGCGGGGAGGGTAAAAGAGGAGGAGGAGGAAGAGAACAACAACCTTGCAACAGTGGCAAAGCTGTTTTGGAAAGTACCGTTCTCCCTGGAACAGCTCATAGGAAATCCTGCCTTGCCCCAGTTAATCTCAGCCTGTCCCAGATGTCACTGAAATGTTGTCAGATATGCGAGATATAGTCGCTTCATAAGCCGGCTTGTTGATGTCTCAAGTCCCAATTGAGCCGCCAATTTTCAATCCTTTGTCACCTAGTACGCTGAGACGTTGAACAATTCCGTTCTGACATCTTGGGTGCTTCTTTATTTTTTTTTACAAATTAATTTTCCGTCTGGTATTGGGGAAACATTTTCATTTGTGCAAGGAAGGGTGACGTGGCACAGACCACATGGCCTACAAGAGAAGGGCAGCACCGGATTAGCTGCTGACCATATTGCTGCAAGTGTGAGCAAAAGGAATATGCCTTCCTAGAAATTTGCCATTTGACTTGAGGTGCTCCAGTGGCATTGCTCGTGGGTAGCTGTGGTTCAGATAAAGCTGCCAAGATAGAATGCGTTTAAGCTAGAATCATAAAAATTACAGTACAGATGGAAGCCATTTGGCCCAATTTGCTTGAAGCCACTGCTCAAGTACTTTATGTAGATAAGTAGGAAAGTCCAGCTAGTTGTAACTGCTTACTCATTTCTGAGTTCACATGTACCTACTTGTAAATAAATTGATTGTTATACATCAAATTAAGTGATTGATACACTCTCTAGATGAAATGGGATATATATAATTACATATACATACACACAAAATGGGGAGATGATGCAAATCTGCTTTTGATGTGAATGGGTCCGATCTCCATCTTTCACTGACTATAATCTGTCTTCGCCATCCAGCACTCTTGTTCGCTATTCAAGTCTGCAACAACATGCACTCAGCACAATTCAGTCTGCCATGCTTACTGACAGATTGTGGTACCATATGAACACAAGAAACCATTCTCCTTTTTTACATTGTGCTGTTGGATTGCAGTCATTGAGTGAAGGTTTTACAGCCCCTGGCTAGAGTGGCTGTAACACTTCAGACCAGCATCCTGTGAATTCCGATGTGCACCATTTCTCTTTTTAAGCATTTTTTAAATGGGACCGAGGGATTAAATCATTTTTTGTACTTGGGGCTTAAAAGAAGCATCAAGCACTGACTTGTAATTTAGTTCTTTTTATTTATTTGTGATTTTTTTTTCTTTTAATATCTTCAATTTTTAAAAATTTGTTCTCTGGATACAGCATGCAACATTCCTGTATGATGGACAGCCAAAGTACTTCCAGGTCTTTGCAAATGTAGCTCAAGAGTTCACTGCTCAGAGTATGAAAGTGTCCAAGGAATGACTTTTGCAAATTTCCTTTTAAATTTTCCATATCATTATCATAACCAATACGGGGACCTGGTCATGTGGGGGCCCAGAGTCCTCCTTCATCCATTGGTCTCATTATCTCCCACATCTCCTCCACCATCAAAACTTCCTCTGGGAAGCTTGGTTTCCTCTTTCATGCCAAACACTTTTTTTGTACCCTCAACATCTCCTCTCTGTAATGCACAAGTCTATCCAGGGCTTGATTACTACTCCCACGTCTAAGGCTCTTCTACCTCCTCTCCCTCTAGTGTTGAAATTAAGACTCATCATATCTCGCCCCTCTCCGGATAAGGTTCCTACAATATTCAGGCTTTCAACATCTATTCACTGTTTTATGACTTGCCTTGTCTCTTTTACTCTTCAACCTTGATGGTGTCTTGTACTATGGACCTTGACTAGTGACAACTTTGCCTTTTTACAGAGATCCACATTGTATTTTCTGGAGTTCCATTCACCGTAGCTGTGGTGGATACATGACTCTTGTGACTGTTTCTCCCTCCACCTGCTTGCTGCTTTTGTGCCTCACCCCTCCTGTCCTGAGGGTGTTTGGTGGGCGAGGCTCTATTACTTGTCGTGGCCCAATGAATAATTCAAGTGACTGTTCTTCATGACTCGGGCTTGATAGTGAGTGCTGGCATGACAGTTGTGCGGTTCATTACAGTTGGGCATGGTCCTGTCCTCACCTGGTGTTCCCGTGCACACAGTTGCTATATAGTAATCTGCAGTGGAAACCCTGGTATTTTTTTTTTCTCTTTGGCAGCCTAGAGTTGTTAAGGTTAATTGAAGAAAGCCCTTCTCCCCCCTCCTCACTGCCACTTTTGACATTGACGAAGGGTAGCACAGATCATAGATCCAACCAGTGCAGGTAAACGGGTAACCTTCAAAGTCAAAGCACTTAGAAGAGATTTTGAAGCTTTTTTTCCCCCTACCCTGTGTTTTATATAACTCTCTGGTAGATGTAAAAGATCCCATGACACTATTTTGAAGAAGAGTAGGGGAGTTCTCCCCGGATTCCTGGCCAATATTTATCCCTCAATTGACATCACCAAAAAAAACAGATTATCTGGTCATTATCACATTGCTGTTTGTGGGAGCTTGCAGTGCACGAGGGTGCCGTGTTTCCTACACTTCAAAAGTACTTCATTGGCTGTAAAGCGCTTTGGGGCGTTCTGAGGTTGTGAAAGGCGTTATATAAATGCAAGTCTTTCTTTTTCTTTCTATTTTCGAGTGTAGCATTAAACCACTCTTTGCTGTCCTTTGGGAAAAGGCCACTGCACTATAGAAAATACTGAGCCTCTAAGGCACTACATCATTCCAATTAGTGCAGTTTATTGAGAGGAAGTGGCGTGTAAACAAGCATCCAGGTCAGCAAATGACTAAACTCCATTGAGGCATAAGGAATGCTATCGTCTCCCTCGCGAACTGCAGTTGGAAGCTAAAAACAAATTGTCGTCTCTTCATTAGAGTCTGCACGATGTAAGACTGCGTTCACCCTCCGAGCCCTCCCAGTGCAGGAACAGATGAATTGTACACAATAGGCATCGGAGAGATGTGTAGGTCAACAATAGATGCATAGATGAGAGTATACAGCAGATGCACAGTGGCCACAGGCGCACAGACACCCAAGAGATGCACACAGATTGCGGACGTTGTTACGGACAGATTGAACACTCCCACAGAAAGAAACAGTAGTTGCCTGAAAAATGGATAGGCTTAAATGCAGAAGGGACAGGCACAAGTGAACCATAAACATATATGGGAAAGTTACTGACAAAGTGATATCATGATATTAGTGGACTTGACAAGATAAATGCTGGGAGAATGTTTCTCCTGGCTGGAGAGTCCAGAACTAGGGGTCATAGTCTCAGGATAAGGGATCGGCCATTTAGGGCTAAGATGAGAAATATCTTCACTCAAAGAGTTGCGAATCTTTGGAATTCTCTACCCCAGAGGGCTGTGGAGGCTCAGTTGTTGAGTATATTCAAGACTGAGATCAATAGATTTTTGGACACTAAGGGAATCAAGGTGTATGGATGGGGATAGGGCGGGAAAGTGGAGTTGAGGTAGAAGTTCAGTCATGAGCCTGCTCCGCCATTCAATAGGATCAAGGGGCCGTATGGCCTAATCCTGCTCCTAATTCTTATGTTCTTATCACACACAACACTTATGTCCATCCTGGATCTTAGCAGCTGACAGTGATTCTATCTGCTGTGTTGTGGGGCTTTTCTCCATTTTTTTATTGTATAAGTGAGCTCCGTGTATATGGGTTTTGTGGGTGGCTGTTTACTCATCAGTTGAAACCAAATAGCAATTACCGGCAAGGCCTGTGTCCCCCATCAGGGGATGCTGTGTGCAGGCTGACTGCAGATCTGTCTTTCTGATGTTCCTGCTGAAGCGTAGCAGCAACTGTTTGGCAGAATTGGAAATTTTTCTGTTTCGTAGACTGATGGTGGGGTGGAAGCATTTACACTTTATTTGATATAGTAGTTTATGATTATACAGAATTCATCTGCCTGTCCCACCAGTAACTGCAGCCATGGTCACCTCCCTTTAAAAGCAAATGGTTGCAGTGGTAGATTGAAGACCTCATTATGCTGCAAGTATGCAGCTCGGGGCAGCAATCCAGTTTCTCAATTTAATTTATAATAGGAAGTGGTGAAATCAGATTGTAATGGTCATTAACAGGTCTGCTTCTATAATCGTTTAACCTATAGAAACCTCTGTGAGACTGCTGATTTGCTTGCTAAAGAATATGGATTGCCTTTTAAAGGACCTGGAAAAGGTGGCCATTTTACCAGAATTCACAGGCTACCTGTCACCTGTAGGTTTGTTTCATGGTTGGACATGGTGGCCAACAGGCCAGTTCCGGTCACACAAAGTGAATATCTTCCCTGTGGTGCTATGCAAACAGAGTCTATAGATCCTGTGGAATTTCAATTGGAAATGCTTGAACTGATTGAGGGGTTGAGGTCAAGGTCAGAGTAATTTGTTCCTAGCTATCTCCTCTGTGTTTAGCACTATGAAAAAAAAAATGGGTCAAATATGTTTCTTGAACAAATAAATCTAAAAGTTTCACATGTTACATACAGTGATGGCAATATAAATATTGGTGGTGAAGGCAGCTTTGTTCTGGTTGCCTGTCTGCACCTTTCACCAGCCATTGCTTCGGTTTGGCCAGCTAGATGTCTGACATGCTTGAAAACCCGTCAGCAAGTGTGAGTCTCTGAGCGAAGCTACTGAGAAATGTACATCAGCAAAATGTCTGCTTGACTGGTCTGGAGTGCCCATTCTCTCCACAGAGCTGCACAGCCCATTTACCCAAGTTCAAAGAACTTAGGCTCGGATTGGTAGACCATGTGTGCCTAGAGGTACTGCTGGAATTTAACCAGCTGAAACTGAGCAGCTTATCAGTACATGACATTGGTAAACTCCTTGCTGTCTGTCCGGCTAGGACCATTGTACCCGATAGGGGTGTTGGCTTGCTGGGTTTTCTGGAGCTGAGTGAGAAGAATTTGATCTCTCTCTCCCACCACCAGTGACCGGTTCTGTACTAAGTTCCTTTTAATGAGACAATGTGTCTCGTCAATCATTAGCAGTGTCCTGGAGTACTGCAGACATTGTTGGGCAGCTGTGTCATCTTGGAGTCACCTCTACTCCAAAGGGACCCTGCTTACCTCCCACTCAAGGAGTCTAGTCACTGAGTTGATAGACAACTGGTTTGAGTCTCTTCTAGGTGGGCAACAGGAGCTTCTCACAACTCGCCATAAAATGTGAGCACGTGGTTACTATCCTCGATCACAGCATGGATGTGCAACACATCCCACAGAACAGTGGTTCCACCAGCTGAAGGCGTGGAGCTTCAGCCTGTCTGCAACCCAATCGTGGTAGGCAATGACTTTTGTATATACAGTAGCTTGTATTTTCATGCCTGTCTTCAGGTAATGCCCTCCAGCAACTGTTACCCAAGTCTGAGTTTCCTCAGCAACTACATGATGGACATCTGCCATCAGTGTGATGACGGGACCTACGGTGGGCAGCATGTTATGCCAACCACTTTGGTGAGAAGGTATGGCAGCTAAATTGCAAAAACTGCATGTTTTATTTTTTTTAAACTTGCACTCGTGCAGTCTGTGCTTTTGGCTGCTGTGGAGACTGCTCTGCAATAAAAGGGCCATTTGACACACCAGCTCCCCAAGGCAGTATTGGAGAGCCCTAATCAGATAATAAAAATTGTCTAAAACTGTCTCGCTCTGTTCACATCTAGCAGCATAGTAAGTAATACATTAAACTGTTATTTTATTCATTAAAATTAGCCCTTCTGACCCTGACAATTTGATGGAAGGTGGTTAATTATTGGAATGCTTATTGTTATGGAGTAGAAAATAGCTGTCGCACTCCCCCCTCTGAGTAAAGATAGGGGATCACTTCAGTCTGATTTTTCATTGTGAATTAATTATATAATCACTAACTAAAGACTAGTGACTGTTTGAACATCTAGACTAATAGACACTATTAATTTTGAGTTACAGGCTGCAATCTAAACAATGTTTTTGTACAAGTACAGGATATATGGCAGAGTTACAAGTTGGAATCTACTCTAGGTTTAGTTCTAGGGCTAGCTGATCGTGATAAGGCCACAGTGTTTCATAGCCTATAAGTAAACATTGGGCTTAATTGCAGATTTGGGTTATCGGCCGAAGCATAATTGACCAGGGCCTGCAGATTCAATTTAGTCCCCATTTTTAAAGTCAGATGTTCTGTCCTTATTTTTATATACTACTTTGGTTTTATAGTTAAATAGCAAAATGTAGGTCAATTTGGGAAGCAGAGAAGTAGTTAGTTGGAACATAAGAGCTGTGAGAGACAAAACTGAAGCGTTAAAGTGCCACCACAGGCAGGAGGGTGGAATTACTGTGACAAGTATACATTGGAAGTTTCCAGAATAAAATGGGGACACAGAATTTTATTATGGAAAATGTTTATGGGAAGTGCACACAGACGTAAGGTGTTTAATCTATTGTAGGTAGATTGTTTTACATCTGTAACAAATTGTGACGTCTGATGTGCAATGAGCACATGCTTAGACTTTCTTTATATACATACCAGCCTGTGATGCTGCTCACAGAAAGTTGGAGGATATTACAAAGTATTTACAGCACAGAAACAGGCCATTCGGCCCAACTGGTCCGTGCCGGAGTTTATGCTCCACACGAGCCTCCTCCCACTCCTCTTCATCTAACCTTATCAAAGTATCCTATTCTTTTTTTCCCTCGTGTTTATCTAGTTTCCCCTTAAATGCATCTATGCTATTTGCCTCAACCACTCCCTGTGGTAGCGAGTTCCACATTCTCACCGCTCTCTGGGTGAAGAAGTTTTCCCTGTTGGAATTATTAGTGACTGTCTTATATTTATGGCCCCTAGTTCTGGTCTCGCCCACAAGTGGAAACAACATTTATGCTCGTTGTTTATAATTGCTCCATTGCTCTCCTTATCTCTCTAACCTACTCCAGCACCTCAGTCCCCACTCCCAACTCTGTTCCTCTGATTTGGGCCTCGTATGCATCTCTCCTTTCTTCGCCCCACCATTGGTGGCTGTGCCTTCAGCCACCTTGGTCCCACACTCTGAAATTCTCTCTTTGAACCCATCTGCCTCTTCACCACCTCCTAAGAACCTTCTTAAAACCCACCTCTTTAATCAAGCTCTTGGTCCCCTAATATCCCCTCCATTGGCTTGGTGTCAGTAACAATCACTCGTTATGTGAAGGACGTCCTCAAACCAGTCTTAAATTTGCATTTTGCTAGTTTGAACCTGT
Organism: Squalus acanthias; assembly: GCA_030390025.1. Taxonomy (NCBI): domain Eukaryota; kingdom Metazoa; phylum Chordata; class Chondrichthyes; order Squaliformes; family Squalidae; genus Squalus; species Squalus acanthias. The sequence continues at coordinate 61,951,036 of CM059445.1, forward strand.
GCGCCATTGTTCTGCTCCCACAATTTAGTTTAAAGTAATATTCTGAATTTACCTTTTTTGTAGTTTACTATCTTGCACACCTCTAAGATCAGCTCTTGGATACCTCCTTTCCAAGTTGAAAAATCTTGTTTCTCCTGTCTTTCCTCATAAGACATTTGGATGTTGCTAGGGATCAATGTTGTGGCTCTTTTCTGCTTGCATTGTTTGTGTCTCAATGCCCACCATTGGATACAGAACTTAATGTGTGGTCTGACTAGCACACTACATACACAGTTTGGTTTTCTCTGACTTGTACTGTTGTTCTGTTTTTTTCCACAGTAATTTATGTAGATGGCAGCAGGAAGTTACAAAGGGAAATAGACTGACTAAGTCAGTGAGCAAAACCAAGTCAGATGGAGTTCAATGTGAGGTCATTCATTTTGGATCAGAGAAAGACAAATTGGAATATTTTCTTTATGGTGAGAGACTAGGAGCTGTGGAGGGTCGAAGGGATTTAGGTGTCCAGGTACACTAAAAGCTAGTGCACGGGTACAAAAAGTAATCAGAAAGGCTAATCGAATGTTGGGCCTTATCTCAAGGGGGTTGGAATACAAAAGTGAGGAAGTGCCAGGCAATGACTATCTCCAACAAGCGAGAGTCTAACCACCTCCCCATGACATTCAACGGCATTACCATCGCCGAATCCCCCACCATCAACATCCTGGGGGTCACCATTGACCAGAAACTTAACTGGACCAGCCACATAAATACTGTGGCAACAAGAGCAGGTCAGAGGTTAGGTATTCTGCGGCGAGTGTCTCACCTCCTGACTCCCCAAAGCCTTTCCACCATCTACAAGGCACAAGTAAGGAGTGTGATGGAATACTCTCCACTTGCCTGGATGAGTGCAGCTCCAACAACACTCAAGAAGCTCGACACCATCCAGGACAAAGCAGCCCACTTGATTGGCACCCCATCCACCACCTTAAACATTCACTCCCTCCACCACCGGCGTACCGTGGCTGCAGTGTGTACCATCTACAAGATGCACTGCAGCAACTCGCCAAGGCTTCTTCGGCAGCAGCTCCCAAACTCGCGACCTCTTCCATCTAGAAGGACAAGGGCAGCAGGCGCATGGGAACAGCACCACCTCCAAGTTCCCCTCCAAGTCACACACCATCCTGACTTGGAAGTATATCGCCGATCCTTCATCGTCGCTGGGTCAAAATCCTGGAACTCCCTCCCTAACAGCACTGTGGGAGTACCTTCACCACACGGACTGCAGCGGTTCAAGAAGGCGGCTCACCACCACTTTCTCAAGGGCTATTAGGGATGGGCAATAAATGCTGGCCATGCCATAAACGAATAAAAAAAATTTGTGCAGGGCCTTGGACAGGCCCCAACTCAAGTACTCCGTTCAGTTTTGGGCACTGAACTTCAGGAAAGTGCAGATTCACCAGAATGGTACCGGGGATTAAAGGGTTAAATTATGAGGACAGATTGTATAAATATGGCTTTTATTCCATTGAGTTTAGAAGGTTGAGTGGGGATCTAATCAAGGTGATTAAAATGATAAATGGATTTGATAGGGTCGATACAGAGAAACTTTTGATAACGCTCCTGTGAAGCGCCTTGGGATGTTTTACTACGTTAAAGGTGCTATATAAATACAAGTTGTTGTTTATATAGTTAAGTACTGGCTTTGGAATATTGCAGTTCGATTTTTTTTTTTAGAGAATATTCTGAATTTTGTGCCATTTTAGGGAGCATTTGAGAATTGAATGACCTTTACAGAAGGGATTTGCAGTAAAAAAAAATTATCTAGAGATTATAGAAAAATTCTGCATGCATGTTGTGGATTATAACACTTTTAACTTTAGTGAATACTGTAGGATTATTGGGAGTAAAGGAGTAATCCACTCACGTGATTGACAAACTGCCTAAACTTTGCACAGAGTTCTGTACTCGTTACTTAAAAATAAAAATCTCTGGAAAATCCAGCATTAATGAGACGCTGAGAATTATTTTAATCCTTTCGTTTGTGAGCTGCCTGAAACTCCAGTACTCACTGGATTGCTGGTAAAGTAACTACTTCCCTGCTTCAGCAGAGCCTCGCAGCGTGGAATCCCACTCGTCTCCTTGTCCATGACCTTTTGTGCTGTGCGTGTATACCGTAAGTAGAATATGCAGAAAGTTCAAATGAAACTCTGTATTGTAACCCATGGTCAGCATTGATCTTTTTCCATGTTCTCAGTTTTAGTTGATTGTGCAATGTCAATTGCGACTCTTGGTAAAATTAGGATTTAGTTCATCTTTTTCCTTTCCAAGTGGCCTGTGATTTTTTTCTTTAGCAGAATTGGTTGAGTTTTGTTTTGTTCCTTCGCTGAAGTGTGACGCTTATGTTGGCTCTTCCTGTTCTGGCTCCTATCTTTGAAAGTTCGTCTGATCATTCCATTTGGTACCTTAAATGCTTGATCAGCATTGTGATGTCTAGGCACACATCAAAGTGAACTAGGAGCACTAATCTATCTGAGAAACAGCAGGACATCAAAACTACACTAGTCCGTGTTGCATGTTCTCCACAAAGTGACCAGAGGGGATAACAGGAGGTTGGACATGACTATCAAAGGAATTGCTTTGAAGCATTAATGATGCAGCTTATTATACATTTCATTTGTTGTAGGGCAATGTTCTCAGTTGTCACAGAAAACCACGATGTTTGTAAAGAAGCTGATGTCTGCTAATGACAGTCTGCTGATTTGGAAGGAGTAGAATAATTGCTCCAGTTTTCACTCTGCGCAGGCCTCAAGTTCTGCAACATCAATATTTAGTTGCTAGTGTGCTCAGGGATAATTGATTGGTAGTGATCAACTCATTGTGGCACTGAGCAGGGGGTGGGGGGGGGCGCGCTGGTGTGCTGGCGGGGACACTGGTGAAAGTGAGAAACATAACACAAAACTCACGATAGCTTAAATATTATCTTGCAGTCAGGCTGCTAACACCAGGCTATTAAAACTTGACCATTGAACTGCAGGAGAATGTGAGCCCAATAGTATTGAACTTCCCTGGTTCTAGCAATTATAGGAATTAGCACTGTTTAATGATGAATGCAGCTGCTGTACTGTTTAGCTTTCAAACATAGCCAGCATTCATGGCACAGTCTCAGATCCACATGGAGTATAACTTTACAGGAAGCCAATTTGTCACCACCCCATGATTTCCCTGATACCGCGACAGATTTAATTTTCGGTCACTGTGATTGTCTTCTGTAGGAGTCTTTGTTTTATGAAAGATTTATTTAAAAAAAAATTCAATTGATAGGATATCAAAACGTATCTCTGTCCCTCATTTGTTGTCATATTTGATCTATATTTTTCCATAAACTTGCTGTAATGTCATATTAATCCAACCACCCTCCCATCCCATCTGGCTCAATTTGAGTAATTTTTTTGTCTCAATTTTTTGCCCCAGCTGCCAACTGTGTGATTTCCCAGAGTGTCATCTCTGTTCATAATATGCAGCTTTAGTCTGAGAGCGAGTGTCTTCTGCCTGACTGGATATCCAAGCGTTTAAGCCACATTTAGTCTAGCAGTTTCTGCTTGGTTTGCAGTTCCCCATTTCACACAGAATTTGGCTCTTTTTTGACCTTTTCCAATTGTGAAAATTTTACATTCTTAATTTTCTTGGCCATTGAGGTGAAGTATATCCATCATCAACCCCTCCAAAAGGGTTTAAGTGCCTCCTACGGTATCCCTGGAGAATTGAAGCTTTCTGGTTTAGCTGAAACATTCCTTTGTCTCGTTCTGCATGAACTCCACCAACCTGGATTCCCTGTGTTAATGAGAGATATAGGAGCCATTGCTTATTTTGAGATGTAGGACTTGGGGATTCAGCGTGTAGCTACGCCACAGTATGCTTATCATCACTTTCTTTAGTAACCGTAATTGAGTTTTTTTTTAAAGAGAGCTGTGAAAGATCAATTTTAGAAGTAGCCTGGAGTAACTAAAGTCTTGTGTGGTCACCATATAACCAATTGCCCATATCCTTCATTAGTTCCCTCACTCTGCTTTGCTGATTTCTTGGTGTTCTTCTACTTGGTCTCCTATCTGTCCAGGTCAGCCTTTCTTGTTTTGGCTTTTTTTTGTTTCTCCTCCCTGCGCGCCCCCGCCCTCCACCCACCACCCACTCCTAAAACCAGGTACTGCCTTTACTCCTAGGTGTGCCAGTCTAGTTTTTAATTCATGAGAAAAATACCCAACGTACAGTCAACTCAGCCAGTGTTGATCTTCCAGTTTTTGTTATTGGGAACGGTGTTTAATTGTTGCAACAGTAGTTTCCCTTCTGACCCAGTGAAACTGTGCTGTGCCTTTGGACTGAAACTAAAGCAACCAGGTGCCTTATCTACGGCATATTTTCCCAGAGGGTGTTTCCTGAAGTGGTGCAACACTTGGTTTCTCCCTGCATGTCCCAGCTTGTGGGAAATAATGCAGTTCACATTATTGCCATTATATAGACCTTTTTATAGAGGTCACCTCACTGTCATTTGCTCTCCTCTGACTCCTTCTCTCTTGCCTTCAGTGAGGTTGTTGGCTTTTACGGGCTCTTCAGCCAGCACCCAGAGAAATCACCTTTCTATGCCACTACTTCGTAAGTTTAGCTCTTTGATCCAAGTGTCTGTTTTTCATTTCACTCTGCCGTTATATAAAAAAAAAACGGTCTGGCAACATGCCAGATTGGCAGTGGTTTCCATGGAAATTATCAATGAGTATTTGTATTCTGATTGCTTTTCCTCGACAGAGAGTGTGTAAGTGTTATACTTTCGATTCACCAGAGTTAACTGAAACCTGACGTTTGTTGTCAGGGCCTCGCTGGCATTTGGTGCTCTTTGAGTTCAATGCTTTTGGCTGGGTGCACTGCATTCGGTAATCCTTCATCCTGCTTCATGTTACACCGTGGTATCCAGCTTGACCCCTTGTATGGATCTGCTGGAGATGATGTGGTACCACAAGCTTTGAAGTTTGTATCTACCTGTTGGGACTTGAAGAGAATGTCGCTTTCAGTTGGGGAAGTAAGTTCATACCACTGGAACAGAAAACAGTCCACAAACACGCTGACTCTTGGGTACAAATTCATGTAGACATGTCTCACTGTGCTCTCTTCCATTGCAGCTGGCTTAGCCAGTCCCGGGTAGGCTGCTGGCAATGTCTGCTGAAGATTGAATATTCCTTTGTTGCAAGCTATTCTTTCTAGTAGCTTGACTGAGACAACTATCCCTTTCCGGGAATACTAGTAGATTTGCGTGCTGACTGATATCTTCAGGAATAAAGCTTTCACTTGACTGTGAATTTGTTACCATGCCATCTGTCAGCCTCCAGTTGCCCATTTTTCTTGGAGATCCTGTAGATCTCTCCATGGTTTGTGACAAGCTTGTGATGTTGTTTCCTTGGAAAGCATTTCTTTCTGCATTTTGCAGGGGTGGGGGTTGCGAGCATGGTCTTTATCAGCATTGTTTTCAGCTCCTGCACCCACCGGAAATTAAACTGCAAATGTCAGTGATTCATTTCAGTTGTCAAGTCTTGACATTCAATTTTTTTCCAAGAAGTGCTTGTGTGCAGATTTCTGCCACTTGCACTAACTGGATGTGATTAGTTGCCACACAGGTATTTACTGCTGCAACCTTCAATAGTCAACCGCTTGCTTCCACCGCCCACTTCAGTGCAGTCGGAGGTTTCCATTGATCTGCAGCAAGTCTATCTATTCAAGCCATGCTTGCCATAAATAAGGAAGCAAAAGTGCTTGCATTTGTATAGCGCCTTTCATGACCTTGGGACGTCCCAAAGCACCTTACAACCAATTAAAGACTTTTGAAGTGTATCCACTGTTGTAATGTGTCTAAGGCTCTTGACAGCTGCTGCCGTTTTCTAAATGTGTATTATTTCTCTTCTAATTCTGTCGTAATGTCCATATTAACACAAATGTGCAGCAACTTTTCACACAGTTTCTGAAACTAAGTTGTACTGCTAATTACAGCTTGCAAAATCTCAAAATTGGTGTATGCAGTGGATTAGTTAGATATTCGTACCTTGGTGTGCCTGATGAGGGAGGGCCCTGTGACTGAGCCAACAGGCCGCTCAAAGCCCGGCCCGAGTGTTAGTGTTGTGTTGAAGCGCTGTCCATTGTTGAGTCATGTAGATAACTTCAATGCAGTACTCTCAGTCTACAGCCCGCCTGCAACATATTACACATTCCATGTTTGATGGGACAGTGTAGATGGAGCTTTACTCTGTATCTAACCCGTGCTGTACAAGAATGGGCTCAAAGCTTTATTGGAATTTGCTATGAAGAAACGCTTCCAAGGAAACAGCATCACAAGATTGCCCTGTGTTTCTGTTAACTTGTAGTCTGGAGTCGATGGAACCAAGTGCCAGTCAGTGGTACCTGTTTAAAATTAAACCGACTAGCAGCAATGGTGACTCATTTACTCTGATGTTTGAATCATGTTAGGGAATTGGGTTCAAATGCTTCTGTATACGTGGGATTTTTGCACTTACACTGGTGTTTCAGTTGTTTCTCGGGGGAACCCGAGGGTCAGAGCTGCGGGTTGGATTGTTGCCCTTTCCTTCTCCCAGCATGTTGACAAAATAAAAATAAGATTTTTGAACGCTGGTGACGGCTCTGGAAATTCCTCTGTGAGAAGTGGAATACCAACTGCAGCTGGGCTCTTTATTGTATGGAGCGTATTGCAATAAATCAGAACCAGCGTGCATTCAATAGATTGAGAAATGATGAGGTGAATTTGAGGTGCTAGGAAAATGCCATCATTGATCTTTACTGCTTCTAGCGTACGTTCACACAGGTATACAAGACTGGCTTACTGCAGGTAATAAATCCCTGGAGTCGTTGGACTGAATTAAGCAGCTCCGTGCTGCGGTGCAGATGTTTGATCGACTGGGTCTTTAACTGTTTCAGCTGTTGATGGCTTATGTCGGTCGATTCGACACCACTTGGACAGTATGGCAGAAAATGCTTTGCAAGCTGGAGGGGAGGAATTTGGCCACCAGCCTCTGAAATCTGGTGACCAGAACAAATGTTGCAGGATCCAAATCAAACTACAGCTGTTTTTAAATTGTTTGTCTAACTGTCTGGTGAAAGACTGCGGACAGTGGTTAGAGTGCTGCAACACTGTGGCCAAGTGTCCATTCATAATGTGTGTGCCTGGACACTGTTTGGGGAGAAGGGGGAGGAGAGAAGGGTTTATTGTACCATATGGGCAGAGAGGGGGATAGGGTAGTAGGGAAAAGAAAGACTTGCATTTCTATAGCGCCTTTCACTACCTCAGGTTGTCCAAAAATGCTTTACATCCAATGAAGCACTTTTGAGGTGTAGTGATTGTTGTAAACGCGGCAGCCAATTTGCACACAGCAAGCTCCCACAAACAGCAATGTGACAATGACCAGATAATCTGTTTTTGTTATGTTGATTGAGGGATAAATATTGGCCAGGACACCGGGGAGAACTCCTCTGCTCTTCTTCGAAATAGTAGCCGTGGAATCTTTTGCATTCACCTGAGAGGGCAGATGGGGCCTCGGTTTAACGTCTCATCTGAAAGACGGCACCTTTGACAGTGCGGCACTCCCTCAGTACTGCACTGGAGCGTCAGCTCAAGTCTCTGGAGTGGGACTTGAAACCACGACCTTCTAACTCAGAGGTGAGAGAGTGCTACCAACTGAGCTGAGCACGAGGGCGAGAGGCCCTACCACAGACCAGGGACTGAACCTGGAACTTTAATCTTCTTTACAGCTTAGTGACATACCATGCAGTGCTGTTGAAACAGTGCAACAATTTACTTCTTTCTACAGTACTTATTACGTGCGGAGGACATGTTATAAGATGGTAAGCAAGTGGAGTGGGGCAAATAAAACAGGTGGGAAAAGCATGGTGAGTGAAGATCATCAGTAGGTTTTTGAAGACAGGGAGGGATGTGGCGAGATGTTAATGCTGAGGTTGGGAGTTCCAGGGTGCAGAGGCAAGGTGATTGAAGGTGCAGCCACTGATACTAGAGTGGGGAATGAGAAATAGTTTGATGTTGGATGACCACAGGGGAATAGGGCTGGAGGAGATCATAGAAGTAGGGAAGTGTTAGGCCATGGAGGGATTTCAAGGTGAGTGCAAGAATCGTAAATCAATTTTCTAGGCCGCAGGAAGTAGTGGCGATCGGTGTGAATAGGAGTCATGGGGATGCAGGCCCTCACATGGAGCGGACTCTGGCCTCAGCATTCTGGACGACGTAGTTTGGATGGTAGAAGCAGGGAGGCCGGCAAGGACTGCGCTGGAGAAGTGCAGCTGCAGTGTGGCTAAGGATTCGGTAACGGAGGGAGAAGGCGGGGTGGAGGCAGGCGATATGATGAAGGTTGCAGACAAAGCTGTGTTGGTGACTAAATTTGGGCTGAGGTCCCGCACTTGTGGGCTTATTCTGAGATGGCAGTTGGGGAGGGAATTGAGGCCCAAGGCATGTAGGAGTTTGTGGGAGCCGGTGAGGATGGCTTTGGTTTTTCCACTGGAAAACATCTTCCTCATCTAGGTCTTAGTGTCAGATTGGCAGTAAATGGTAAATACAGAAGAACTTGAGTTTTCTGGCCCAGTGCAATGACCTAAGCCGACAGAGGAACCAGCGGACTGAGCCATGCTAATGATTTAATGATCACACTGACCGGCTGTTGAGTGGATCACTGTGCAAAACCTTGTGTAGTTCGGAGGTTAAACATTTACGTCTTGTTAGTGAACAGGCTGGCATGGCCCTGGAAAGGTTGTTTCTGCTGGCCTTCTACATTCGCCCTTCATTGATTGCAATAGTTGCTGTGGCATGTTGTGGCATGCCTGAGCTAGATGACTGGAGCCTAGTTAGCCATGTGCAATCATCATTTACATGTGGGACTTGGGAGGGAGAGGGCTGGGAGACGGGCATGCTTAATTAATGGCACCTATCAATGTAAGAAAAATGTAAAGTTTCGTAACTCGGAGTCATTCGTCCTCTGCCAATCGAAGGCAGCTACTGTCTGCGTGCTTAGCAGAAGCTCTCCTCATTTACAAGCTTAGTTTCAGTGCATGCTGCATTTACTCACCATTGATTATATTTGCTGCCCAAGCCAGTGCCTCTGAGCATAATTCATGGGCCTCTATCATTCCTCTGAGACCTTGCTCGAGTGGTGATTCTTCAGCAGGCTATTTTATCATAGGGGCATTACGGGCGAGCTCGATGCTATCCTCCCTCCCCCGATTTCCACCAGGACTTGGGTAGAGATCAGGGTGGCAGAGCCCTGGAGTTATTACCCAGCCCAGCCAATTGTCATCGTTCCACTGCTACCTCAGCCAAAACACCGAAGTCAGCAGACGTGTAGTGTTGTAAAGTTTTGTGACGGTGATTAGCCTTGTTGAGGTTTGTCTACTTGCACTAAGTGTACAGTAATCAGTATGTAATCTTGCAGCCTGTAAGTCTCATGCAAACAGAAGCAGCAATTTAATGTTCCCAGTCTCCGCTTTTGTATGTTTGAATTCATACAACACTGGATTATTTTACTGCCTCATTAGTCACTGGATTTTAGGCAGAATACAATTACTTTTAAGGTATTTGAAAAGATTTAAATTCAAGGAACTATTTTGCATTTGCCTGTAGAGATTAGTCAAAGACCCTTTCCTATAATCCCATACTTTACTGTATTCAGGCATTCTTTTGGTGGGATAATCGATTTTTTTATATATATACACGGGGTAAAGCAAGGATTATCATTTAAATACTTTCAGCTTCATTAGTTTTTACACCCAACGCATGAATGTTCATGAGAGCATGCAAGATGTTCAGGTATCTAGGAATTAATATTCAGAACGATCCTTCTGAAACAAAGTCTGACAAAGCCAGGTTAATCTGCTAATATTCTAGCATCTCGTTGGACTTTGTAAATTACATTGTCCGCTCGGTGCAAGGTGATTTCAAATTCAAAATGCTTCTGGAGTTACTTTGGGAGCAGTGAAGGTAATTCCTTTGCTGTCTGAATCGCCTTCCGTTTCTGTATGGCGTTTACGTGTGGGTTTGTCACTGCAGGATCACTAGCCTTTTGGAAGCTGCACCTGGCTTAAGCAGCAACACAGTGGGATCACTGTTTAAAGGGGTCGCCATGCCTGGATTCTGGTCTATATGAACGTGATGTGGGATACTGAGCTTGCGCATCCATGAATTATCAGAGTATTGTCCCTGATAGCTCTATTCTGAAAAGTGAATCTCATTGATTAATTAATGAATGACAAACTCTGCTATTTTAATTTCTCAATCAAATAATGTGCATGCTGGAAATAAAATCATATATGCTCTGGACCAGAAGAGCTGCAGACGGAGCTGCTTCCACATCCTATGATATTAATGTGGTTGTTTGGTTACGTTTGAAATTTACAGCTATATTGACTGCCCCAGGGAAGATTTATCTTCCTTTTGCTTGCAATGGTTAAAGTGTTGAAGGTGGTAAGTGTGTGTCACTTGACATCAGATGGTTTTTGGGATTTTGATAACTGTATAATTTTAGATGGATATTTTATGGGTTAACCTCAACCACACGCCATGAATGTTTGTGGTTGTCTAATAGGCAGTACTAACCTGTATTTTTATACCTCTATCTTTCATTGCAATATTCAGCATCGAACCATTATACACCTGTCTGGGGGGGAGGCGATCTGTGTGTCAGATGCACAAGAACCTGACTTGAGTTTCCTGTGATTCAAGAATGAAAAGAAATGGTACCAAAAACTGAGGACAGCGTAAGCAACAGCAGAGAAGGAGTTAGATGTTGAGCTGATTTTGTGCCTCAGATGCCACACATTGCAAATTTGAGGTGGATCTGAACTTTAAAGTTAAGTTCCAGCATTTGAAGCACATGGGAATAAAGGGACAGTCGCAGCATGGATACAGAATTGGTTCAGAGACAGATAGCAGAGAGTAATGGTGAATGGTTGTTTATCAGACTAGAGGGAAGAATACAGTGGTGTTCCCCAGGGGTTGGTATTAGGACCACTGTTCTTTTTCTTATATAATAATGACTTGGACTTGGGTATACAGAGCATAATTTCAAAGTTTGCAGCTGACACAAAACTTGGAAATGTAAGCAGTGAGGAGGATTGTAGCAGCCTTCAGAAGGACATAGACAGACTGGTGAAATGGGCAGACACATGACAGGGGAAATTTAATGCAGAGAAGTGTTTTTTTTAATTCATTCCTGGGATGTGGGCGTCGCTGGCAAGGCCAGCATTTATTGCCCATCCCTAATTGCCCTTGAGAAGGTGGTGGTGAGCTGCCGTCTTGAACCGCTGCAGTCCGTGTGGTGAAGCTACTCCCACAGTGCTGTTCGGGAGGGAGTTCCAGGATTTTGACCCAACGACGATGAAGGAATGGCGGTATACTTCCAAGTGCGGATGGTTTGTAACTTGGAGGGGAACTTGGAGGTGGTGGTGTTCCCATGCTCCTGCTGCCCTTGTCCTTCTAGGTGGTAGAGGTCGCGGGTTTGGGAGGTGTTGTCGAAGAAGCCTTGAGATTGTTCTCCTTAGAGCAAAGGTGATTAAGGGGAGACTTGATAGAGGTGTTCAAAATTATAAGCAGTTTTGATAAGAGTAGATAGGGAGACACTGTTTCTGCTGGCAGGAGGGTCGGTAACCAGAGGACACAGATTTAAGGTAATTGCCAAAAGAACCAGAGGGAGATTAATTTTTTTTTTTTACACAGTGAGTTGTTATAATCTGGAATGCGCTGCCTGAAAGGGCGGTGGAAGCAGATTCAATAGTAGCTTTCAAAAAGGAATTGAATAAATACTTGAAATGAAAACATTTCAGAGCTATGGGGAAAGAGCAGGGGAGTGGGACTAATTGGAGAGCTCTTTCAAAGAGCCGGCACAGGCACGATGAGCTGAATGATTCTGTGTTTTAACTCTTCATGCTGTGTATTGATTTGACAATTCAGTGTTTTGTGTCAGAATTTGAGTTTTGTGAAATTGTCAAGAATACTGCAGCATTGTGAGGCTCCCTGTAAATTTATTGATTAAGGCTTTACAAGAAAATAGCTTATTTGCAGGAAATAAAAGGACTCCAGTTTTGCAGGCGTTATGAATGTCTTTGTTGATGGTAATCTGTGCCATGTCACTCCAGCGCCAGTTGTGCTCACTGTAATTCACCTGAAAGGAAAATGATTCAATGGGTTTAACAAAAAAATTGTTAACAAATCAACAGACAAAAGTGAGAATCGAAACATCTTTGCAAGAGCAGCACTGTGAAAGCCTCGGTATAATCCTGAGTTGATTTGATGAAGAAGAAAGACTTGCATTTATATAGCGTCTTTCACGACGTCGGGACGTCCCAAAACTCTTTACAGCCAATTAAGTACTTTTTTGAAATGTAGCCACTGTTGTATGTGGCAGCCAATTTGTGCACAGCAGGCTCCCACAAAAGAGCAATGTGATAATGACCAGAGAATTTTTATTTTATGTTCGGTTGAGACGTTAAACCGAGGCCCCCTCTGCCCCCTCAGGTGGACATAAAAGATCCCACAGCCACTATTCCAAAGAAGAGTACGGGAGTTCTCCCCGGTGTCCTGGCCAATATTTTTCCTCAACCAACATCACTAAAACAGATTATCTGGTCATTATCACATCACTGTTTGTGGGAGCTTGCTGTGTGCAAATTGGCTGCTGCATTTCCTACATTACAGCAGTACTTCATTGGCTGTAAAGCGCTTTGAGGTTGTGAAAGGCGCTATAGAAATGCAAGTCCTTTTTCTGTGTAATTTGCAAAGTGGAATGAAAATATTAACAGAACCTTGTTTGGTCAGATTTTGTGTATCTCCACAAAGATTGTACTGAATATTCTTTCCCAACTTATTTTCATCAGTTGTAGGAATTTGGAATTAAAAGAAAGAACTGCCATGGTTAACAAAATAGCAGAGCCGGGTCAAGGCTAAACGACCTGTTCTAAATCTCCTGACGCTCATGAACAGTCCTGTGTTTAACCGTGGTGAAAGAGCTTGATGAGCCCCAAGTACTTGAACATTTTTACTTGCTGTGTAAGAAATCAGTCTCTGCGTCCCCTCTGGCTTAATGGGCTGCCTGGTGTGGGACTGAGCTCCACAGACCAGTAGATCTCTGCTTTGGGTCTTCAGTCTGTGCTGAGCTCGCTGAGGAGCAGTTGGGAAGGAGCTATACTGGCTCAGGGTCCCTCGGTTATGGAGGGAAAATCAGCCAGAAATCATTTTAAAATGGAGTTGGACCGGCATGTGAGGATGAGGATCTTACAGGGTTAGGGACAAAAAGCGGGGGCCTGGAACTAAGCAGGACTGCTCTTTCAAAGAACCAGCCCAGACACGACGGGCCAAATGGCCTCCTTCTGTGCTGCAAGATTCTATGATTCTAAAATGCATGCGTGTGGACATTGGGTGAGAACAGGCTCCGGCTCATCTGTGATATCCTCCTGGCTCAGTAGCTTGATGACACTTTGGCCTAGATATTCCATGGCATCATGCCCGGTTTTTATGCGGACAGGGTGCACGCTCTCATTACATACCACAAGTGCGCCGCTTGCCATATTGATGAATGCAGAAAAAGAGGCGTCCAGGGCCTGCGTCTGAAACAGGTGTTGGGCCCTTTGCATATGCAAATAGGGGGCCTGTATGAGGCTTCCTTTATGAAATTGGGCCACTCTGAACGCAGCTGACACTGGGCTGGTTTAGTTCATGAAAATCTGCTCAACATGCGGCCTAACTGGGGTCCTTCAAGGGATTGCTGGAGGCCGCCACTAAAAAGGCTTTTATATTTAAAAAAAAACTTAACTGAACGTGGAGCTGAGAGGTGCAAGAGTGCCAAACACCCCTGCTCGTCCCTCTTCTGATTGCCCCCTCCCTCCTGATCGCTCCCCCAGGACCTTCCCGAGAGCCGCTGCCAACGACCCCAAACTTGAAATGCTCTTTGCCAGCGATCTCCCTGCGGACACCAGCAGGCATCTGCAGCTCGCCGGTATCGTACATATCGGGTGGGCCTCAGGCCCATCAGTTCCAGCGCAGGGGTCATTCACTCCGGCCTGCCAATTATTAGGCCTTTGTGTCTAGACTAGCGTACGGAAAAACTGCCAATTGGATGAAGTACCAGAGGACTTCAGCAAGAGTTGACGCCTACAGGAAAGAGAGGGAGAAAAATCCTTTTGTATTGACAGAAATATTCTTACAGTTTATTAGAAGTGGTAGAATTATATAAATATTTGTGCTTCCTGATTGTGTAACCTGGTGACTTGCTGTCATCTTTCTCATTCATGGCAAATAAATAATCATTATTTGAACTGTCAACGTTAATAATTGTTTGCAGAATGTCACAAAAACTTGATCTACCAGCCATTATTACCTTTCACAGAAGGCTTCCATTGCCCAAATGTTTGACAGCTAACCATCTGTCGGTCATTCTGGGAGTCTAGTCCCTGCAGTCTCTGGTGCAGTGGGGAGTCGCGGAGCACCAGCGGGAATAGAAATTACTGCTTATTCCATTCGTCAGGAAGAAGGGCAAAGCATCCTGTCCTCCCCACTCGTGCAAGGGAGCAAAAGCCTTATAGAAGAAAAAATGGCTCTTGCACCTTTCTGTTTGCAAGCTGGTGAGGGCATGCATTTAAGATGATCACAAAGAATTGGCGTGGTTAGGAAAATATTTCTTTACACAGAGGGTGGTTAGAATCTGGAACTCTCTGCCACAAACTGCTGTTGAAGCTAAGTCCATAAATTCTTTTAAATGGGAATTTGATAGTTACTTGGAATGTTGAAGGGTGTGGGGAGAGAGCAGAAGAGTGGGATTGGACTCGGTGGCTCATAAGGAGGAAAACACTGGGACAGACCTATTTAAAAAAAAAAAAGCACTCCCAGGATGTGGGCATTGCTGGCAAGGCCAGCGTTTATTGCCCATCCCCGAGTTGCCCTTGAGAAGGTGGTGGTGAGCGGCCGCCTTGAACCGCTGCAGTCCCGGGTGGTGAAGGTGAGCCCTCAGTGCTGTGAGATAGGGAGTTCTAGGATTTTGACCCAGCGACGATGGACATCAGCTTGATGGGCCGAATGGCCTGTTTCTGTGATGGAGCCTTCTGTGACTCTATGCCTGGTCTGCATATAACGCTATAACATGCAAAACCTTGCCGCTGTCTGGCATGGTCAGCGAGAGTCAGCTGCAGTTTATCCCTGCTCTGAGTGATGCCAGTGTTTGCAATCCTCCAGTGTGTAGAATGTTTGTACCTGACCGCTGCGCTCATGTACAGCGAAATAGCAGTAATAGACCTGGCATGGAGATTGCGGCTCAACCACCATCTGTAAAGACAAAAAGGCAAGTTATGATTCGTGTGTGTGATTCTTCATCAGAACTGAAGGATGAAACAGTAATGTTTGTAAGCTTAGGAAACTGGGAACGGGGAATTTCAGATTTGCAACTTGTTTTTTATTTTGGACACTAACTAGTTTGATGGGAATTAGCAATAGATTGTTAGGCAAGGGTATGACATGAGAAGGATTGAGGACATGAAGTGGAAGGGACAGGAAATGGAATAAAGCTGTATTAGGAATTTCACTGCACGGCTAAATCAACCATCGTAACTGTGACCCAGTGGCTCAGACCCAGAATAAAAGGAGCCTTGTACAGGATGAAGGGTGACTCGAAGAGCCTGGTACTGGGGGCGGGAGGAAGCTCCTCCTGCTACTCTGTGGTTATTACCTGTGGTGGTGGAGCGACTCGTGCCTGTGCTGGCTCTTTGAAAGAGCTGTAGCTTGTGCCTTGTATGTAAAGCAGGTTCAAATCCTGGAATTAAACACCATGCAAATTTAGTGTGTGAAATGTCATGTTTAACAGGTGGTGTAAAAAATGTCATTCTCCAAGTCCTGCTCATTTCTGAGCATTGGGGACTGCACAATAATGAACCTTTTGAAATGCCTACAAAATGGTGTACTCGAGGACGTGGCGGTTAAAGCTGCTGTCGGGTTAGACCTGCTCTAACCATTGTTATATATACTAGGGGTTGTGCTTGTAAGAAAGATATTTCTGTGATCCCTCGTGGTATGAATTTTAAATGCCAGTTGCTGTAGTTGTTTTGGCATTTGGGCAGGAGAGGTAGGGCAGTGGCGAAGATTTGTAAAACAGGGGGTGGGGAGAAGTAAGATGAAGATGGGAGTGGGAGGGACAAAGAAGGAAGAAGATTATAGGTCTTTTTTACTTCCTCTCCCTCTCCAGAACAGGACTTTGCAGCACTCCGCTTGGAAGCCTGTTACTTAAGCCTACTTGAAATTTTCAACATGCGCCATCATATTTGAATGGCTGATAGACACCATTGTGGCTGGGAGATTGCGAAGATAACTAGGCCAGGTTAAAGGCTGAAATGTGAATTTCTGAATAGCATAGAAGATGGCAACAAAGCATGTTTGTTAGATGTAACCTCTGCAAAGGCACAATGTAAAGCTTCTGGGGAGAGGTACGCTCACTGGAATTGTGGTGATAAAGGGATAGGGAAAGATGCATTCATGTCAAGTACTGTGATGAGTACCATTTTATATATCGTATAAAAAAAAGCCTCATCGTACCTGGAGCTTTTACGCTTTTAGACCAATTCCATGGTGATGGGCGGTCTGATTTATACTGTACCACTTTAGTGTTAGACTGTACAGAAACCTAATCTTCTGGCCTTTTAAAGTACATTGTTGGGTAATTTAGATGCTGCTGTTTGAGTGGGGGAAGGTTGAAAAGGCTTGTTGTGAACTCCATTTAGTTGTAGTGCAAATGGCTGTACCATGAAACATTTCTACAGCTCCCTTAACCCCGCTGCTGACATGTTCAGGTCCTGCGGTGGTGCTCGGCTGAGAAAGCACCCTGGTATTCCGATGCACTCCTGGAAGCAAAGGTGCAGCTGATTACAGTCCTGCCTTCAGTGACATTAGTGCAAGGTAAATGCAGCCTACGGTTTTGATGTTGATGTAGGATGTCAGAATTGGAGCGGAGTGTGTGTGTGGCGGTTGTGCACCAACATATTTGATTCTCGGAGGGTCTTGTGATTCATTGTTAAAATATTAAAAGTATGATTAAAATGAAAGCCTGGGCCCCGAGCTCTGTACGGCAGTAACTCTGGGCAGTTTCTTTTTATATAAGCTAGCCTGAAGCCCTTATTGATTTTTTGAAGTTTATGTTTTGAAATGAGTTAATTTAGTGATGTTTGATTCCAGCGTGTGATGGTCGTGTACGTGCAGTGTTAATTTTAGAATTTTAAGGAATGTTTATATTATTTTGACTGATGGCATAAAAGGAAACCAGAAGGATCTGTGTGTCTGCAGACTGGAAGCTGTTGATGCCTGAACTATCCGGCCAGCGATTGTGTACAGAGCATGACTTCACTGAGGAGATGTCTCAAGTGTGCAGATTCTTGCAGCAAATAGTCTCTTCTGTTTGCTGTTCCTGTGTCAACATTCAGAGTAAGATTCATATTCTTCAGAGATCAAATCACTTATAAACACTGGGGCAAAAGGTGCTCAATTACATCAAGCCCGGTTCCAAACATGGTGTGTAGAGTGGCCTGTTTCACATCCTGCCTCTTGTCTGAGCTGTTTGGCAGTGACATGGGTGAGAGATCCAGTTCAGGGGAGGAAGAGGTTGGGAGTGGACATGCAGTGCAGGTGGTGAAGGCAGCGAAAAGAAAAAGAAAGACTTGCATTTCTATAGCGCCTTTCACGACCTCAGGACGTCCCAAAGTGCTTTACAGCCAATGAAGTACTTTTTGAAGTGTAGTCACTGTTGTAATGTGGGAAACACAGCAGCCAATTTGTTCACACCAAGGTCCCACAAACAGCAATGTGATAATGACTAAATAATCTGTTTTTAGTGATGTTGATTGAGGGATAAATATTGGCCAGGACACCAGGGAGAACTCACCTGCTGCTCTTCGAAATAGTACCGTGGGATTTTTACGTCAATCTGAGAGAGCAGACAGGGCCTCTGTTTAACGTCTTATCTGAACGATGGCACCTCCGACAGTGCAGCGCTCCCTCGGTACTGCACTAGGAGTGTCAGCCTAGATTTTGTTCTCATTCCATTCCTACACGGTTTAACTGGTAGGCTTATCTTGTTTCATCAACAGTCTCCTTGAATTGTACATCAGTGCAGATCACAGAATGAATCACAGAATCCCCACAGTGCAGATAGAGGCCATTTCGGCCCATCGAGCCTGCACCGACACATATCCCACCCTATCCCCGTAACCCCTACGTATTTAATCCCCCTAACACTAAGGGTCAATTTATCATAGCCAAATCAACCTAACCCACACATCTTTGGACTGCAGTAGGATTATTTTTCTTGCTGTTTTTTCCACAAGTAGTAGTAGAATTTCTCAACGTTACATACTGCAAAATCAATACAATTCTAAATAAAATAGATTTCATTCAAAGCAGAAAGGAGGTGATTTCCAAGAGACTCAACCGTATTTGTGTCAAAACTCTGCCCCCATGATCCACCCCATAGTCCACTTGAAGCTTCCCTTCTATGTTGGTGTTTGCAGACTGATACTACAGCAGTCCATTGCTGCCTGCTACCCTGCTATGACCTTTCTGTATTTGCAGTGTGTTATAAACAACAACAACTTGCATTTATATAGCGCCTTTAACATAGTAAAACGTCCCGAGGAGCTTCACAGGAGCGTAAATCAGACAAAATTTAAAGCCTAGATGTGACCAGTGATTGAATAGTGCAGTCCGAAATCATACATTGGATGCGATCAGTGTGGCCTATTGAATGCTAGAGTCCATTCCCCTACACACACTATGGGTTGGAGCCCGGCTATCAGTCCTCTGTGGACAATCGCTAATAGAGTGGTGTTTGGGACGCAGGATGGTGATGCTTTTACTTTCAGTGAAGGTCACTAAATATAATGCAGTATATTATGATGGTAGGAGAGAGGTTATAATATACTAGTACTTTATAATGCAGTGCTAAGCCAACCATCATCTTGGGGTAGGGAGAAAGAGAGTAACCTCCATTGTGAATAATATGCTATTTAATGTAGAAACTGCCCTGAGCTGTGTTACCGTCGCATTAACTGGGAGAAATAATGGGGGGTGGGGTGGGGGGGAAACCCAAGTGACTGAGAGTGGTGCCTGGTCCCAGATTCAATGCAGCAGTGGGCGAGCGGGGAGATCGGAAAGCACAGCGCTGGAATACCAAAGTGCAGGAATTGTTTAGAAAAAGGAGCAGAGTCTGAACTGCTTGAGACTGCTGGGATCGGCGACTCAGGAGGGAGCCTGCCAGCAGCGGGCAGCAGCACTGCCAGGTTGGTTAGCTGAATAAGCTGCGGATTAGTGTATGACTGACAGGGTTACTTACATCTTATGTATGTATTCCATTGCATAATGTTAAACACAAGCAGAAAATACTGGAAACACTCAGCAGGTCGGGCAGCCCCTGTGGAGTGAACAGACCAGTGAATGTTTCAATTGTAGACCCTCAAACCATAATGTTATACAGCCTGACCAGAATGTGTGTATGTATATTTCATGGGGTAGAGTTTCTGTTCGGTGCGCTGAATTCACCCGAAATCAGCCAAACCAGTTCCCCTCCAAGTCACACACCATCCTGACTTGGAAATATATCGCCGATCCTAGTCGCTGGGTCAAAATCCTGGAACTCCCTCCCTAACAGCACTGTGGGAGCACCTTCACCGCACGGCCTGCAGCGGTTCAAGAAGGCGGCTCACCACCACCTTCTCGAGGGCAACTAGGGATGGGAAATAAATGCTGGCATTGCCAGCGACACCCACATCCCATAAGCGAATAAAAAAAATCAAGGGATTTCAAACAGAAGTTACGTCCATCGCAAATCGAGTTTCTACAATTTTTTTAAAAAATCACGCTAGAAGCTGGCCACGGTCCCAGATCGAATTAATCACCGCGGCGAGTTTCCGCTAATTGCGCCCGTTTGCGGGCCTTTGAGGAGGCTCCTAAAATTACGTTTATTTTAAGGTGCAAAGGCATTGATGGGCACCTTTTTAAAAGCTTTTAAATATTAAAAATATTTCATTTACTAAGAAACTGATGAAACTATTAAGTAGTTCTGTATAGTTTCTTAGTCATTTTTAGTTCGGGTTACTCACAGATGGTGGACTAGACACTCTTATTAAAAATGGTTATATTTTGTGATAAACCCATTTTCAACTGTATTAATAAAACTGCACCAGGTTATCACTCAAATATATATCTCAATATTTTTTAATGCAAGAAAAAAAAGTTACGTTCTAAACCGCTGCCTGATTGCGCTGGTTCATGGAGAATTTTACATTTGTGATTATGCAAATGAGTGAGCGAAAACTTGAACCACAAAATCAATTCAGAAAACCAGCGCAATTTGTGCCCGTATTGCCGATTGCACCCAAAGAGGAAACTCTACCCCAATATGTCCAGTGTGTGGCCAGCTAATCTGATCCATTGCATAACATCATAGGCCTTGGGAGAGGGTGCAGAGGAGACTGACTAGAATGGTACCAGGGATGAAGGACTTTAGTTATGTGGAGAGACTAGAGAAGCTGGGATTGTTCTCGTTAGAGGAGATTTAATTGAGATGTTGAAAATCATGAGAGGTTTTGATAGAGTAGATAGAGAGAAACTGTTTCCAGTGGCAGGTAGGTCGGTAGCCAGAAGAGACACAAAGGGACCAGGAGGGACATGAGAATTTTTTTACGCAGTGAGTTGTTGTGATCTGGAACGCGCTGTCTGAAAGGGCAGTGGAAGCAGATTCAATATTAACTTTCTAAAGGGAATTGGATAATTACGTGAAAAGCAAAAATTTGCAGAGCTTTGGGGAAAGAGCAGGGGAGTGGGACTAATTGGAGAGCTCTTTCAAAGAGCCGGCACAGGCACAGTGGGCCAAATGGCCTCCTTCTGTGCTATAAGGTTCTATTATTGTATGAAACTAGATTATGCTACTCCTAGTGCCCAGCCTCTGTGCACTTAAATAAACATGATATGATGCACATGAATAAAAGACACTACTGGGCCAGTGCACCTGTCCTGTGTGTCAGGCAAGCAGGTACCCAACTGTTAGAGATTACTGACGTGTATCTTTCTAGATTGCAATTTAAGTGCTGTCTACTTTTAGTCAGCTGAAATGCCTGTGTCCATTTCCTGCACTAACTTCATTAGGGCCCCACATTTGAATCAGAAATATTTTAAGAGATCACCTAGCACAGTTCTGCAGGATTTTTCCTTGTGCGTCTATTTGGAGTGGGAGTACGGAGGGCTCTATAGACATACGAGTTTGTTCATTGCCTTTCTGTATATTTTGCAATGTTTGCAGTGCATTTTAGTACAGTGCGTTGTATTTAATTTTTCTGAAATTTTTGCAGGCTAATTGTTTTTACTGGTCGGTTTATTTTGAAAGTGCCTCAAATACAATATTTCATGGTTGAGGTGGTAGATCTTGACCAGTGACCAGGCAACTGCTGGTATGGTGAGCTGTAAAAGCATAACTTTGTGGAATTGAATTTTGGGCCATTTACCTGGTACAGTACATGGTCCTGTTGGGTAGTCTTACCGTGCCCTTTTTTTTAGTGTATACAGTCTTACAACACCAGAAGGAGGCCATTCGGCCCATCGTGCCTGTGCCGGCTCTTTGAAAGAGCGATCCATTAGTCCCATAGCCCTGCAATTTTTCTCTTGCCTTTAAGTGGTCAGAACCCTTTTATTATGATTAGCCGTTTAAGGGCGACATGCTCAAAGAAATTCTATGAAGGGTCCCCATCATCATCCTCTGTGGAAGGCTCAAACTGTGCAGAGAGCATACTGAAACAATATTCACAAGCTCGCCTCACAGCATCTGTAAGGCCAGCTCATTACTCTGCCACCACACGACTTGGGTCTTGTGCAGAGGTCCCAGCGGCTTTTTAGCTGGGATTGCTGAATCCGCTTTTACAAGAGCACTTTTATAAAGTAGTAAGTGAAAATAAACAGCAAAAGTGTTGGTGTAGAAAGTTTCACCTGTCCTGAAGCAGCAAATTGCACTGGGCAGTTTCCTGAGCGGCAGCGTAGCGGTAGCTGATAGTTTGGCCACACCTTCATATTTGTGATGGTAAGAAGTGCTGCAGCATCACCTCAGCAGCCTGTATCGATTGAAAACCACCAAGCATCAGCAGCAAAGTTTCACACTCTGCTTTTGCCTTGGAGAGTGTCAGCATCTGAAGTTCAAACGTAGTTAAACACAAACTTCCTGCACATTGGAAAAGGTCAAAGATTAAATAAGCTATTCACCAAACAACAACAACTTGCATTTATATAGCACCTTTAACATAGTAAAATGTCCCAAGGCGTCCTACCAGAGGTGCCTCAACCCTAGTATTCCAACTCGATCAGCCCATCATTCAACTGCGGTTAGAATGCTCTTAACGACGGAATCTCTGCTACCCGGTCTGGCTGAGTATTGCAAGTTAAGTTGTTTATGTGACTAGGCTCCTCCTGATATCTGATCTAAGTTTGCTCATCATTAATTTATACTAGTCCTACCAGTCCAGCCTGCCAAATTTTAAAATAATGTTTACAATTTATCTTTCTAAGCCATTTAATATTTTATAGAGCGCCTACTCTAAATGGTGGGGACTGTACTTCAGTAGGACCCTCTTAATTGTCATCTTTCTAAACTGTGGAGATCAAGTTTTAACCTAGGCTATAAGCTGCCTGTCGATGCCTTCAGTACAATTCCTGCAAGTTCTCTGTGTTCCCAGCAGTTGCCATCGTGAAATTTGTTTCCTTTGACTGTATCCTGTTGTTAAACCACCTAAAATATCAAAAACAAACTCGTCTTTGCTATAGACTGGGACGAAAACAGTTTTCTTCTCTTCAATGCCTCTTGCCTTCAACCTGATAGACTCCAATATGCACAGGTGATGCACTCCCTTTGCATCAGTTCCCAGCATCCTCTCATCCCAAAGGATTGATCCCAATTGGAAGCAATACATCTTGCGGGCAGCGTTATCATTTTTGTATTTGTGTTGCATAAGTTGCTATCAAAAAAACCTGTCTTTGTATACTTTACATGAAAAATAAATGCAATAAATGAATAATTGATGTCAAACCATTCTCGTGTCTCAGTCGATGCCTTGTGGTAATTATGATGCCTTTCATTTAAATTACTCAAGACTTCTTTGATGAGATTTAAAAAACACAATCTTGCAACAGCCTGAGGCTACTTTAGTAAAACAAAAGGCACGGAGCCCCGGTCGAGGGTGGGTCGGTACCTTAGAGGGAAGATTTCTCAGGCTAGGAACAAAGTGTGAGACTCTGACGTAACCCATCCAGGGGAGTCTGGGAGAGAAGCTATATCAATTATTAATGAGTAGCGGGTTCATCTTAAGCTGCGAGTTTCGCAGATGACAAGTACAAGCTGCTTTCCTGGCTGTTTCACGGACTACCTGAGAGTGTTAAAATGAGAATCCCGAGAGAGATTTCGGTTGGGTTAGGGTTGGGTTGAAGGAATCCCCTTTTTTTCTTGGCTGAACATCAGTGCTGTGATCCTGTTACAGGAGTTTTAACGGGGTGAATATCAATCGGGTTTTATTCTGAATTATTCAACATTTGTTGCTTATAGCAATAAATATTTTGATTCTCAGCTGTGTAGCTTGAATCCTTTTACTTATCTAAATGTGCCTGGGATAAGATGGTCCAGCTCTCAGTGCTGAGTAGAGATGCTACCACATGGGAGCTACCTGGATAAAATTGGTGCAGTTTTACTACAGGAAAGTTGAATGACGCCTTCAGTCTTAATTAGGATGTAATTTATGGCGTGGATCTTAAAGCAGCTCTTCTGTGCAATGTCTTTTTTACCCTTTTTTGAAATCCAGTTTTCTCCCTCCTGGAGACATTGACTGTGAGATATATGATTCTCTTTGGCACTATCTTCTTTTATTCATCTGAGTCCCAGTACAGGTTACAGTACCACAGGGACATCACAGCCAAGCTTAATCATGTTCTTGCTTGACATGCACACAAGTACATTTCTAGAAGATGTTGCTGTATAGTGATTAGGAGTGAAAATCTTGGCTGAGTTACTTTGTTCTCCACTTCCTAGGTTATTTTTGGAACCTCGAACACCACCTTGGCTGAGATCTGCTAGCTCAACACAGGCTGGGATTAAATTTGGGACTCTCGAGTCTGTGTACCGCATCTGCTCACTGGATAAGCTTGCTGAGCTTTCTGGGGAGCTTCCTCTGCACTTCTGTTCCTACCAATGACTTGATGAGAGTGTCGCGGCCTTCAATAGAGCAGGACAAGAGGAGGAAAAGAGAACATAGAGAGAGAAAAAAATTAACAAATGTAAGGTGAAGGTTCTGCAATTTTGGCAAAGTGGCAAGTGCCATTCATGGGGTGAATTGGAAGATCTTGCCCATTACTTCTGCCCCAATAATTCTTTGTTTTGACACTCATTATGTCCGCACTTGTAATGTTGATGTGCCCAATGATGATCTTGGGGAGTGGCATCGTGTTATTTCTGGGTATCAGACATGGTTGACAGAATAAGTTATAACTGAAGGTATGCTCTGCCTGGTTGTGCATCTGCTGGACTGTAGCTAAAGTCTAAGTTTACCAACACACGGCAGGTCGGAGACCTTGTTTGCCAATTTTCCTTCCCTTCCTTTTGCCCTAGTTTATGAGTATCGCTTGTCCTGGCAAATCACAATGCCAAAGTCTTACCTGGCATCTTGTGTTTCTTTCTTTGAAAGGAAGTATCACTTAGGTGGTGTGCTTAGGGCACTGGCCTTTTGTGTAGCTGGAATGAAGGATCTTCAGCCTGGGCAGTTTCTTGTGGGTCTCTGAGATCTCGCTGCTAGTTTTGGACAACCGATGGACCGCAGTTTCCAATCAATATAGACCCCTTTGTGTGATGATGGTTGTGTTGGTTAAGTGAGCATGTGCTTGAGAATTAGTTCGAAATTACCACTACTACTATTTCATCTGGCTGATGTAGATGTTTTTACATTTTACATTTAGGTGGTTAAGCCAGATAATTATGTCACTGTGATGCCTCCTTCATATTGGTGAATCGGGCATTGAGTCGTTCTTTGTTCTATGGTCTGTTCTGGGTGACCAAAGTGGCACACTGGAGAGTTTTTAATTCTCCATTAGTGCGTCAAGTAGCCCCATCTGCCATGGAGAATTAAAAGCTTTGAAATTGAAGTCATTGTATTGCAAAGGATTAAGGTGATCACAGCATTGTTCTGAACTGTGGTGAGTCCGGACACATCAACCCTTTTTGTCTCATTCACAGTTGGGTTTAATGTGTAAGTCTGATTGTGACTGGGCAGCATGACAATAGGCTTCCTGCCTGTGGATCCGGTGACAATAGGAAATGAAGGTTCTCTCCTTGGATCCAATTAATCAATCCTACAATAGCTGTTTAATGTTTTGACACCAACTTGCCAACTGTTGGTCATTATCCCTAACCCTGTGTTCCTAGATAATTTTGGTGGCGGATAAGGTTGAGGAAGTGACTGGCTGATCTCAGCTTGTAGATTAGTTTGTGGTACAGCAGGCGATATTAGGGTTGTAGAATAAAGTAGAATCAAAGGACTTTGTTACCTCCTAGACTCGACTATTCCAACGCACTCCTGGCTGGCCTTCCACGTTCTACCCTCTGTAAACTTGAGGTCATCCAAAACTCTGCTGCCCGTGTCCTAACTCGCACCAAGTCCCGTTCACCCATCACCTCTGTGCTCGCTGACCTACATTGGCTCCCGGTTAAGCAGCGCCTTGATTTCAAAATTCTCATCCTTGTTTTCAAATCCCTCCATGGCTTTGCCCCATACTATCTTTGTAACCTCTTCCAGCCCGAGATTGTGGGGCTGGAGGAGGAAAGGCCTCTAATTCTGGCCTCTTGAGCATCATCAATTTTAATCGCTCCACCATTGGCGGCCGTGCCTTCAGCTGCCTAGGCCCTAAGCTCTGGGATTCCCTCCCTAAACCTCTCTAGCTCTCTCTCCTCCTTTAAGACACTTCTTAAAACCTACCTCTTTGACCAAGGTCTGCCCTAATATCTCCTTATGTGGCTCGGTGTCAAATTTTGTTTGATAATGCTCCTGTGAAGCACCTTGGAACGTTTTACTACGTTAAATTGTAAGGAGGAGTTGCACGAGGAACTAGACAATATTTGCTAATGGGCAGAGCCGTGGTATTCAAGCCCTGAAATTGGTGCAGAAAAGGAATATGAGGCTTTGTGTCAGAGGATTGAGTTACAAGTAGTGGTTAGAAAAACCTAGTATTGAAAGTTAGTGAATGAGAGGTATTTCAAGATACTAAATGGAATCCTGGGGGCTATTTCAGCTTAAACCACAACTGCAGAACAAGGGAACATGGGTACAAATTTGTAAAGTGCAATTTCAAGACTGATCTGAGGAAGCACTTTATCTTGCAAACAGTAATTAATACCTCAAATGGTTTTCAGGTTCAGGGTGCGGGGTGGAGAAAAAATCTCAAGTAATTCAAGAGGTATTTAGGTGCTGTGATGGGGTGTGGGAATGATGGGTTTCTGTGAAAGAAATGAGCTAGGTGGGCTGAACGACCTTTGTGATTGTGTGATTTGAAATTTTCAGTAACCCTCCGGAGATTAGAATAGGGTGTCTATCAAAAGAATTGTGATCTGCATTTATGTGGGAAGTTTATTTTATGCCACTACGTTGTGTCCAAGTCTACTTTTGAGGTTACCCATTAGTCTTTCACTGCCATATTAAAAATCATTTGAGCAGGGATTTAGGTTGAATAGTGGAGTGGTACTACAGCTCTAGAAAGGAGCAGCTTTCTAATTGATCTTGAAAGAATTTGTTCAATAGTAGTTTTGAAACATTAATCATTTTGATTTTCAAAGGGGATTTGCAGTTCAGAAATACAAAATAATCTACAAAGATTTTAAAATCTCATTGTTTAACCTAAACACTCTCTTGGGGATATTCTGGACCAACCTCCCTGCTAAAGTTTTGTGACACAGTGCTAGGACTAGGATGACTTTAAAAGGCTTCAGGAGAAAGTAGACATCAGTGGAATGGGCAGATAGGTGGCAGATGCAGTTTAATTAGAAATGTGAGGTAATGCATTTTGGTAGGAAAAACGAGGAGTGGGGGTATACACTCAATGGAAAGACACAGAAGAGTGAAAGGATGAACAGGAAGACTTACAGGATTGAATACTTAACAAGGCCAACGGCAATGGGCAAGATTAAAGAGATAATTATACATTTGTACAAGACAATGACTAGAGTACCGAATGCAGCTTCTGGCACCCCATTATAGAAAGGACATTAAAACCTTTTGGCGTGTACAGCATAGATTCACCAAGGTGATGCTAGGTTTAGGATACAGTAAACTCTTTCGTATCCGGCACCTACGGGACCGGGATGGTGCCGGTTGATTAAAAATTCCGGATAACGGAGAGGTATACCTACCGAGGCAATTTATATATCGGCCGACCTCAGACCAGAAGAAGGTAATTCTGTGGGGGTGTTCCGAACTCGGGAGGGGAGGTGGGACATGGAGTGGCAATGGCCCAAGCTGGTTTTGTAAAAGCCGAAGGAGCACACCTGCTTATTCTGGCCCCACAAATATACAGTAAAACTTACCTTTGGGTTCCTCTTTGGCTGGACGGCCAGCTGATACAGTGCAGGGAAGATTGCAGTGCCCACAGCGACGGCGGGAACAAGTGGTAAGTCATTCCCCACCATTTAAACATGCAGTTAGAATGTGCATTAATCAGAATACAATTTTGCCGGTTATTAAAGAATTCCGGATGATTAAGTGCCGTTTAAACAAGAGTTTACTCTACTATAATTATCAGGAAAGACTTGAGATACTGGGGCCATTTCCAAAGAAGGCCAAGAGGTGATTTAATAAAGATGTTTAAAATTCTGAAGAGTTTTGATAGTGAATAGGGAAAGATTATTTCCTCTGGTTGGGGAATCAGTAGTGAAAGATTATCAATTTAAAATTGTCACTGAGAGTGAGGAGAGATTAAGAGAAATGTCTTTGTGCAGAGGGTAGTTGGCACATGAAATGCTTGAGTAGTTGAGGCAGAGACCATTGCATCTTTTAAGGGAAAGTGGGATAAATATTTGAAGCAGAGGAAGTTACAGGGTAGTGGGATTACTTTTTAGGATTTCTCTAGCAAAGAGCCAGTATAGACACGATGGGCCAAATGGCCAGCTTCTGTGCTGTCCACTACTATGGTTCTATAGTTATGCCCAGTTGCCTGAGTTTGTAATAGCCACCATTTTAATAATAATTTGTTGTCGAAATGCTGGAAGGTTGTTTGATTTATTTCATCTTCAGCAAAACCTCCATCTTAATCGGATTCACCAGCTGCACCTGTGCAATATCCATGCATTTGAACATCAGGCCATGTGGAATAATCCCTTCCGAGACCACTGGATTTGTAAACCCGTAGAGCTGCCGTGCTCTCTGCTGCACGTCCCTATTGAATAAGCGAGCATTTCAACGTTCCCTAATAGACACGATTATTTTACAAACTATGACTTGGTGGACACTGGGTTTCAGCATGTCCGAGCATCTCTGTCATATAGCCAATCTGGCTCTTTTGCTTCCCAGTGGAAGGAGCTGTTTTTTTTTCATGGAGCATCCCTCTGAGAGAATTAGCGCTGGATTTTGGATACTACCGTTGACTGGAAGACTGGAGCTGTGCAGACCATGAGACTGCACATTTATATTGTGATAGATTTGAGCAGATGAGAGAATATGGCAATACGAAGCTGTGATTTTCAAAATCCATGCTGCCAGGGCACTGTTGGTTCCCATGAGGTGCAAGGTTGGATAAATTCATCCTCCGCAATATAGAGACATAATTGCCTGCTGAGCTAAGTGAGATTTTGGGAGGTGGATTAACAATTCTTTGAATAAAGCATTTGAAAGACCATTATTGGGAAGCTGTACACAGTGTTAGACTATTTCCCTCTATGACAGTCTAATATGACAATTTCTAATGAAATATCTGATTCATTCAATGCAGTAAATGTTGGAATATATTTTA
The DNA here is from genome assembly GCA_030390025.1 of Squalus acanthias. Taxonomy (NCBI): domain Eukaryota; kingdom Metazoa; phylum Chordata; class Chondrichthyes; order Squaliformes; family Squalidae; genus Squalus; species Squalus acanthias. The sequence continues at coordinate 61,980,107 of CM059445.1, forward strand.
TCTTTTAATGTAAAGCCCCACACACACTACACTGCTTTCTGCTGGAGAGTGCGAGAGAGAGGACAGAGACTCTTTGTGATAACTTCTCATGCCTTTTTAAAATGAACAAATGCGTTTTTAAGACACTTGCACCCATTTTAACATAATATCTGCCACTTAATATGAATTAGATTTTTGGAATAGTTCTTTAACTTGCGTATCAAACTTACAAAATATCTAGGCTCAGAAGCTCAGAGAATCCTGTTTATTTAGCAGAGGGTTACTGGCTGTAGGACTTTACGGAGTTGCTGTTTATTCAGTAGAGTAAGTATTACTGGCTGTATGGAATTCCTGTGGGTTAAGCGATAATTTCACAAAACGTGAAAGGTTTGCTGTTTTCTTGATTTGCTATCGGCCCAGTTCTATTCTAATAAGCTTGCCACAGTAGAATGAATTGGACAAGTGTTGGAGTTATGCTGAAATATTTCAGTGGAGGCAGGTAGTATTTGTATTCAGACAGTAGGATGCAGAGTTCTCCTAACTGAAATATGTCAGGCGAGCAAAGTGCAGAAAGGCTGAAAAGCTAATGGAAATGTAACTCTCCTGCAAGCTCAGTTCAGCTCTACGCTACTCATCTTCGGCAACCTCAGTACATTCTGTAAAGCTTTTATCAGCCAGTGGTTGAATTATGTAGTGCTGTTTAGAAGGCGACAGAGAATAGCCAGCTCTAGTTTCTGTTCTCCATACCATCTAAAGCCATGGAGACCAATGTTCCCTGTAAATTTTTTTGGGGCAGCGCAGCCCATTCAAAATACCGCGCATGCACGGTTTTTCTATTTAAAAGCGCTGCGTGGCTTCAAGGGAACATTGATGGAGACCACTGAGTTTATTGAGATTTTAAAATTCTCATCCTTGTTTTCAAATCCCTCCATGGCCTCGCCCCTTCCTATATCTGTAATGTCCTACAGCTCTCCGAGATCTCTGCACTCCTCCAATTCTGGCCTCTTGCGCATGTCCGATTTTAATCGCTCCACCATTGGCAGCCGTGCCTTCAGCTGCCAAGTCCCTAACCTCTGGAATTCCCTCCCTAAACCTCTCCATCTCTCTACACCTCTCTCCTCCTTTAAGACGCTCCTTAAAACCTACCTCTTTGACCAAGCTTTTGGTCACCTGTCCTATTGGGACGGATTTTTCCGATCGGAGGCTTCCTATGGGTGGATGCCTCCGATCGGAAAAAATCTACGCACTTACCTGCTGGCTCCGTAGGTCCCGAGACTTCCGATCCTGGGCCTCTCCACTCCGAAATGCGCAGAGGCCCAGGTATCCCAGAGGCGCAGGCGGTTCGCAAGCATCCCTGGGATCACGTGGGCCATGGGGAGCCAATCAAAGAAGGGAATCCCCCTTCACACTTTTGACAGGTCTGTACGCATAGATCTGTCAAAAGTATGAATGGAGATCACTTAAACAGTTAAACATTAAATAAATTTTTAAATCACTTATTTAAAATTAGTTAAAATTACATTAAATAAAATATTTTAAACAAAAATTTAATTTTTTGAAAAAAATAAAGTTTTTTACGGGGCTAAAAATAAACTTCCTTTAAAAGTATTTTAAAATTATAAATGAGTGGAAAAAATAATTTAAAAAAACCCAAAAAACTTTTATGCTGGTAAAAGCAGGCCTTACGCACGCTTTTACCAGGCGTAAGATTTTTAAGGGTTTTCAGCGGGCGGAAGTTGTGCAGAAAGCGGAACTCTCCCCCTGCAGAGGCCCATCTCCCGGGCAGGCTGAGGATCTGTCAAGAGCATTCTTGACAGATCGGAAGTGCCAGGTTTTAGCGCGTGCGCTTCGCATGCTTGAAACCGGCACTGCGAGGCCCCTACGGGTGCGTATCCGGCCCAGTATCTCCTTGTGGCTTGGTATCCGCACTCCTGTGAAGCGTGTTGGGACGTTTTACTATGTTAAAGGCGCTATATAAATGCAAGTTGTTGTTGTTGAGAATGGCATAGCCCGTGCCAGAGTCCTCTACAAAATCAGCGAAAAGCGGCAGGCTATCCGTTATGATGAATTCCACCATGTGAGTTGCTGCCCCTTAAACCCGATGTCTGTCTGTTTCAAGAATTCCAGAGCTGCATCTGAACCTTCTCTAGCAGTCCGAAATTCCTGTACAGAATAGCAGCAGTGAAGCTTAAAACACTCCTTTTCCTATCTGTGGAAGTTTATCCCAGACAGTGATGTTTGATAGAACGCTCTCCATTGTATACAGTGCCTCAAACATGGAGGAAGATCACATGCTTGTTGAAGGATGCATTCGGTTCTGGGAAATGTGCGATGGTGGCTGTGGTTGCAGACTGTAATATGCGATAAAGCACGATTACTTCCAGGCTCAGTTGTGGATCAAGTAAAACAAGTCTGTGCTTGATTTCAGAGTTGTTGAGGCAAGCCAGTTAGTTGGGTTTTGCAAGGTCTTAAATCGCACAGAGGGACAGGTTTGATAGAGGTGTAACCATGCTGGAAGGTTCTCTGTCTAATATGTGAGTTTTCGTTGTGGGACTATGCTTGATCCCTCTTTCACACAATTCAGAATTAGCTCTAGAAAAACTAGCGGCTTCTGGATGTTCAGCTGATCCTGTGTATGACGATTGACACTGAGCCCAGTGAGATGTTCACAAACTTCTGTATTTCACATTTACAAAATGGAGTGGAGTGGTTGAGCATGGTCAGTAAATCTGAGCGCTGAATGCTGCCCTCTCAATGAATGATGCTTTTATGGTGGATAAGATGAAATGGGAATAAGATTTGGGAAAATAAGTTTGTTTTCCCTCTTTTTTGAAGATCTCGTTTGACCCACCACCTACCCAAAACCACAAAACAGTAGGGGTGGGCCAGAGGTGCTTGCAGGCGTCTGCCAATGTCTAGTCACAAGAAGCTACGTAAATGTGGCTCCAGGGAACTCTCCCATGGATTTTTACTTGTTCTTTCCTACTGCTGCCTGGATACAGTGTGTTGGTTCTCCAAACTGCAGCATTATTGAGCTCCTCGTCTTTCAAAATATGGTGAGATTCTAGTCAGATGAGCCCCATGAGACAGATGGGCCTTGTCCTGTTGGGAGCTTCTTAATTAGACTGTAAGTGCTGTGGGCTTTCAAAGACAGAGGAAGATGCTGAAGGGTATAAATAGAAAAGGAGAGATGGGATCAATATTGAGAATTTACAGACAAAAGTAGGCATGGCCTGTTTATGAGAGGAAGAAAAGTTTGTAAGTGAAAGAAACAGGGAATAAAAAAAGGCAAGGGAAACATGCAAAGGAAGTAAAACTGAGTGTTTGTGAGGAGAGTGGGGTGAATATAAAGTCCTGTGCTCTTGTGATGATGACTTTTATGCACAGACCCCAATACTGCGTTCTCACTGCAAAGTTAACATTGCAATACCCTAAAGTGTCTGACCCTATCCATCCTTATCTTACTAATATTTGTAAATCATTCACTGACATCACTCTACGCAGTGGCCTTCCATCTCTGGAAAAGCATTCCACTGGTGGCCATCACTTTGGCATCATGGTAGTGTGTTGCCCTGGAGAGTGTCTTTCTCTCCCTCCACCGACCGGGTGACTCTCCCTACGTGAGGTTTCCCATCTGCGCCACTGCAGTTTTGAAGAGCTGCGATTGGACCACAGATACTTAGCAGGATGGAAAGTCGGGGAGTATTTCTGCCAGCACGCTGCATCGCTGCTGGTTCAAAGGTGATAATGGCAAAGTCTTCAACAGTCATTTGCCAATCACCGAAGAGTATGTGGCAGTTGGGACCTTTTCTAAAAAATGATGGGGGAATAAATGAATAAATTCGATTTGTAGGCTTATTGAAGCTGCCACAGACTAAGTTGCCAATTGAAGAAGCACAGCTGTGATTTTCTGAATATATTAACTATTTCTGCTGCTTGAGAAAGGATAAAATGGAACTTCAAATTTATTTTAAATGTTTGCTATTCATTCTCTCGAGTCAGAGAGCCAAATTAATAGGATTGTGTGAAGAGCATTGACTTACTGGAATTGTGAATGAACAGAGTAGCATGGAGACTGCCAGAGCACAAATATGCAGAAAACTGGCTTATTCTGATGGCCTTCGACAGATTGTGTTTGGTGAGGGGTTGGAGAGGAACCTGAACTGAATGCAATCTCCATGATTTATACTGAGCACAGTTATGCACTGGCTTGTATTTCTTTGCGTCTCTTGACGTGTATAGCAGGCAGTACCACCGAGATGACTGCGCCGTTGGTACTGGGGAAGGAGCGTGACAACTGGAAATTAATGCACACCCTTGGTGCGATTCAAATGCAAATTTGCAGCTGTGGCCTAAAGGAGGTTGGTGAGAGAGGGAGGGATTAGTTCAGTATAACATAATGAAGAGGGGCTTTGAATGTCTTAGCCTGAAACTCACATTAGCGTGTCTATACCATTCGAGGAGCATTGAATAGATCTTGAAAGCTTTGTTTCCATGGATCTTAAAATTGTTCAGAGTTTGAAAAAACTTTGCCACTTCACCCTTCATTCAAACCAGACTGATCTCTCTAAGGATGTGTGCAAAATCCTTTAACATAGTGATCTGGTTTTGGCAAATTTTCTGGAGTACAGAAGCATTAAACCCCCCCCCCCCACCCCATGAAATAATAAATACTAATGCATAAAATGTGAATTTTCTGACTTGGAGGCGAGAATGATACCAATTGAGCCAAGCTGACATGCGCCAAGGTTGAAACGATGAGGTAAATTAAGTATTTAATGAACGGCATTGTGATTTTTTACTGTCTGCCTCCAGTTCTGTGCAAAACCCACAGAAAATCAGTAGTGCTGATATTGCTCCCTTTTTAAAAAGAAACCACTATGGAAATGTGAAGGATCAGCTTCTCATTTCAACCTCCCACTAATCTCCTGCTTCACCGGTCCCACCGCCTCTAGGGGAGGGGTAGTAGGAGTTTCTACTGGGAAATCCAATGGAGGTAAATAATTGCATGGTTTTCACTAATCCAGATACGATTCTCTTGAAAATTTGTATCCACCATGATTATGCAGCTCTTGTGTATACAGGGAGGAGTTCTTCGAAAAACTTGTCTGGCTACAAGAGAGTTCTGTTTTTTATTGAAAACCTAGATGAAGGGCAAAGGCCCATTGAGCGTGACACCACCAGAAGACAGGCTTGCATTTATAGAGCATCTTCTGTGTCTCAAATGGACCGCAATGCTGCACGTACAACACATTATTTAAGTCTGGTTACTGTTGTGGTGGTAAATGTGGCAACCATTTTGCACACAGCAAGCTGCTACAAATAGCAATGAGATGAATTACCAGTTAATCTGTTGGGTGTTGGTTCACGGAGGAATGTTGGCTAGCACACCAGGAGAACTAACTGCTTCCCTTCGAATTGTGCCATAGAAAGAAAGACAGACTTACATTTATATAGTGCCTTTCACGACATCCGAAAGCGCTATACAGCCAGTTAAGTACTTTTTGAAGTGTAGTCACTGTTGTAATGTAGGAAACACGGCAGCCAATTTGCGCACAGCAGGATTCCACAAACAGTAATGTGATAATGATCAGATAATCTGTTTATGATGTTGATTGAAGGATAAATATTGGCCAGGCCACCGGGATTAACTTCCCTGCTCTTCTTCAAAATAGTGGCCGTGGGATATTTTCCATTCACCTGAGAGCAAACGGAGCCTCGGTTTAACGTCTCATCCTCCCTCAGTACTGCCCTGGAGTGTCAGTCTAGATTTTTGTGCTCAAGTCTCGAGTGGGGCTTGAACCTACAACCTTCTGACTCAGAGGCGAGAGTGCTACCCATGTTTACCAGAACAGGCAGATGGAGTCTCGGTTTAACGTCTTATTTTCCAAAGGTCTGCATCTCCAATGATGCAGCACTCACTCAATACTGTGCATTGAAGTGTCAACCAAGATTATGCGCTCAAGTCCTGGAGCGGGGCTTGAAGCCTGGACCTTCTGACACCAACCAAGTCAAGCTGATATGCAATGTTCAAAAGTGTAGCAAAGATCAGATAAATGAGGAAATGGTGATTGTGTAATGGCACACTCTGCTTTTAAAATCCTGTAGATGGTCAGAGGAAAGGAGGACTGTGGGCACCGAGTGTGCACCTGTTTGAGGTCCTGATAAAGAATGAGATTGAATAAGAGGCAGTGAGTGCAGTGACATTCAGAGGATTCAGAATAGGGGAAGAAAAATGTTACCACAGGAGTGCCTGCTTTAATCTTTCACAACACTGTAGCTGTTGCTGTGACTGATCTGTCCAAATTTGAGCATTGCTGGTACAAATTTATTATGACTTGATAACATCCTTCCAAGGTGACTCTAGTCCCTTTACAAAAATGATCAGTGTCCAACTGTGTTATGCATATAAAAGAAAAGCGTTTAATTGGAACTGTTTCTCACTTTGAGGGGATTTACGCCTGATATGACAGTGGGCAGACTGTCTGCGCACGTGCTCGCGCAAGTATTCACCATTGCAAGCAATCCAGCTGGGTTTTTGCTGTCAAATCACTTCCTTCACTACTGAATATACCGCAAAGTTGTAAAAACGATCACATCTTGAAGCAGTCAGTGTGATCATTCCCAGGCTAGTAACGTGCCTATTTAGGCTTATACAAAACATGTCCTGGCTAATGTAAAGTTTACGTTATAATCATTTGCACCTGTCATCTAAACTCAAAATGCTAATTATTGCATTTCAAAACTTCCCTCTACTGAGGTGTGAAGTCTTCTGATTTTTTTTCCCTGTATCCAAATCTGTTTTATTAATAATGTAATCAGTTAAGGCTGTGATTTTCAAACTTGTCTACGTACAAGATCCCGTATAAATATTATTACTCTGTGGGGGAGTGGGGCATTGTCCTGATATAAAGACCATGTCAGCAACCCAAAGTATAACTGTTCTATAATTACAGAAAATGTGTTTTTATTGATATCCAGCATCAGAACTAATGTGCCAGTAAATGAACAAATACAGAAAAATAATCAAAAATCTTATGTGTCTGGCAGAAATCTAATGACCCCAGGAACCCTAGTTTGAAAACCAAGTTTTTTTTTAAAGAACACAGAATTACATAGAATTATAGAATGATACAACACAAAAGGAGGTCATTCGGCCCATCGTGCCTGTGCCGGCTCTTTGAAAGATTCTATCCAATTAGTCCCACTCCCTCCCCCCTGCTCTTTCCCCACAGCCCTGCAAATTTTTCCCCTTCTAGTATTTTTCCATTTCCCTTTTGAAAGTTACTATTGAATCTGCTTCCACCGCCCTTTCAGGCACCACATTCCAGATCACAACAACTCGCTGCGTAAAAAAAAAAATCTCATCTCCCCTCTGGTTCTTTTGCCAACAACTCGCTGTGTAAAAATGTTTTTCATTCAACACCTGCACTTAAATCCAGCTCAAAATGATGAGATGGTGATCTTCCCACTCTACTGGCTATAAGGGCCCTAAATTGTCAGTGTCACTCAAAGCCCTGTGGATTGCTGTTGCCAGTTACTCTTCCCAAAACCTTGGCATCTTGCTGAAGCAAGGTTCCATGGGGGGGCAATCCCCCCCCCCCTTGCCTGTTGCTTACCCAAGTACTCCGTATTCGTGTATGAAGTTTGACAAATAACATCGGCAAGCTATTCGCAGCGAATGCCCTAGCTGAACCTGATCCCTTCCTCTTTACTGCTATATTCACTGCTCACGATGCGGTCTCTTACATTGGGGCGACCAAATGCAGATTGGATGATCGTTTTGCGGAACACCTCCAATGAGTCCCCAAGCGTGACCCTGAGCTTCCGGTCGCTTGCCATTTTAATCCTCCGCCCCACTCCCACTGACCTCTCTGCCCTTGGCCTCCTACACTGTTCCAAGGAAGCTCGAGGAACAGCACCTCATCTTTCGATTAGGCACTTTACAACCTTCCGGACTCAACATCGAGTTCAACAATTTCAGATCACAACCACCGCTCCCATTTTTTCAGGCAGCAGGTGCTGATAATTCTGCTGTTGCCATTGACAGCTCCTCTGGACCCATCTTTTGTTTCTTTACTTGTCCCATTACCACCCGCCTTTGCACCATCATCTCTTTCATCATTTACTCTCTCCTGCCTATCACAGACCTTCCCTTTTGTTCCTTCCTCCCCTCTTCCTTTCCCTGCCCCTGCACTTGCTTAAAAACCTGTATCTCTAACCTATGCCAGTTCTGAAGAACGGTCTCCATAGATGCTGCTTGATCATCTGAGTATTTCCAATGTTTTCTATTTATATTTCTGATCCTCTCCTCACCTGACATTTACATACCCACACACTTCCAGTAAGGGTTGCTAGGTTACAATCAATAGTGGCCGTGGGTCTCGCTTCATGTAACTCAGCTGCTGAGACCAATCGCTGCACCAGTTCAGATCAACTGACCAGGCAATAAATGTCCAACCTTCCTGATTGTGCGGGTCAGTTACTCACCGATAACCCAGCTGAGCCACTTGGGGAGCCCACCCGCCACCACCTTGAGGGGGTTCAGCATTACAGAAGATATTCCATAATTGTCAATAGTGACACACTGCAGATCTAAGTGGTCGACGGTAGCTGTGGACATTATTTCTACATTAAAGGGAAATAAACTGGGCATTTGAGATTTTTTTTCTTGTACAATTGGTGAAATTGTTCTTTGGTTATTGGAGTGTGACCATTAAAGGGAAGGCTCCATGGGCAGCTGGCTATTGGTGACTGCAGGACCCGGCAGAGACACGATGGGCCGAATGACCTCCTGTGCCGTAAATTTCTATGATTCTATGAGGACGTCTTCAGGTTGGGATTAGTAGCGAGAGTATCCTGGCTATGAGCCCTCAGCGTGTGTGTGTGTGTGTGTGTGCGTGCGTGCGTGCGTGCGTGCGTGTGTGCGTGCGTGTGTGTGTGTGTGTATCATTACTGAGAAAGGCCAAGGCTGCTTGCCCTGTTCTTGCGGCTGAAGCGTAACAATCAGAACCAACTGGGACACTTACCTTTTCCTCTGCTACGCTCTGCACAACTGTTTATCTCCCTTATTTCTTTCCCAGAAAGTAAAGAACTTGCATTTATATAGTACCTTTCACGACTTCAGTACGTCCCAAATCGCTTTACAGCCAATTAAGTACTTTTGAAGTGTAGTCATTGTTGTAATGTCAGAATCGCGAGGTCCCACAAACAGCAGCATCTGGGTTTTTTTTTAGTGAATAGTGCCATGGGATCTTTTGCGTCCACCTGAGAGGGTAGATGGGCCTCGGTTTAATGTCTCATCTGAAAGGCAGCACCTCCGACAGTGCCGTGCTCCCTCAGTACTGCACTGGGAGTGTCAGCCTGGATTTTTGTGCTCAAGTCTCTGGAGTGGGACTTGAACCCACAACCTTCTGCCTCAGAGGCGAGAGTGCTACCCACTGAGCCACGGCTAACGCACAAAATCAGGAATCTGTAATTTTCCGTTTTGAATGCAACTGAGATAGTACAGAAAAGTGTTGGATCCCTACTTCATATCATAGTTACTCTTAGGAAAGTAATTTGTATTTGTCCTGTGCTGGATATTTGACTTTGTAACCTAGAAAGATCTGTCTCGTGCACTGGGATGCTTAGAATGTTTTTACCAATTCATGCTTCCTCGCTTTCCTATCCTGGTTAAGCACAAAATGTCCCTCTAAATCCACATTTTCAATTCCCTTTATTATTTCAAAAGCTTGGTTTTTAAAAAGCCTTAAGCTCTTTATCAAAGAGAATAGTATCAACTTTGTCAGCCCGACCTTTATTGCTTTACGATTTGAAACCAGGAGCCGACATCTTACCCATCTGTCAATCTTTTCCACCATCTGGATATTCTACATGTCTCCGGTTGTAGTCACTGTACTTAATACTCCACAAATACTCTCATTAATTGTTTATAGGGTGTCAACATTGCTTCTCTGGGCTTATGTTGTGTCGATCAGTTTCTCCACTTTATCATTTGATTTATTTCTGCAACATCTGTCATACATGGTGATTAATCCTGTCAGTATTTGGTCAACTGTTAATCACTACGCTAACCTGTACTCCATTTTATTATTAAGTATGATCTGCAATTCAAAAGAAAGACTTGCATTTCTATAGCTCCTTTCATGACCTTAGGATGTTCCAAAGCGCTTTACAGGCAATGAAGTACTTTTGAAGTGCAGTAAATGTTGTAATGTAGGACACGTGGCTGCCAATTTACGCACAGCAAGCTCCCACAAACAGCAATATGATAATGACCGGATAATCTGTTTTAGTGATGTTGATCAAGGGATCAATATTGGCCAGGACACTGGGGAGACCTCCCCTGCTCTTCTTTGAAAGAGTGCCATGGGATGTTTTACGTCCACCTTAGAAAGCAGACAGGGCCTCGGTTTAACATCTCATTCGAAAGACGGCACCTCCGACAGTGCAGCATTCCCTCAGTATTGGAGTGTCAGATTCTAGATATCTGTAGAATTTCAAATATTATCCCTTTACTTATAGAGTCATACTGACACACAAGGAGGCCATTTGGCCCATCGAGTCCGTGCCGGCTCTCTCTCTCTCTCTCTCTCTCTCTCTCTCTCTCTCTCTCTCTCTCTCTCTCTCTCTCTCTCTCTCTCTCTCTCTCTCTCTAGCAATCCAGTCAGTCCCATTCCCCTGCTCTATCCCTGCAAGTTTATTTCCCTCAAGTGCCTATCCAGTCTCCCCTTGAAAACATTGAGTGTCTCCGCTTCCACCACTTCCGTCGGCAGCGAATTCCAGGTCATCACCACTCGCTGCGTAAACATTTTTTTCCTCACACCCCCCCCCCCCCCCCCCCCCCGCCCCCGCCCTTGTATCATGTTTCCCACCCAACCTGGCATCATCTGCAAATTTACACATTCTACTTGTAATCCCTTCATTGAGGTCAGTAGTGAATGCAGTGCTACCTCTATTATCTGTCTGAATGGATAGGACCTTCCCTCTGATGGATAATTGACATTTCTTACATTTTTGTCTTGTATATCTGATACATCAATACTGCTGTCACAACAATGAAGACAAGTTCAATGCAAATAACAAACTGAATTAAAAATTGTTTGGGCTGTGGATTGGTTTATGTTGCACAGGTGCCGATGGTACTGGGCTGTGCAGCGAAACAATGGCTGGTGCAGAGCTTTGTCCCACGAAAAGTCTAACAGCTTATACTAGGCGAGTATGGGGAGAGTGGGGTTAGAGTTTGATTAGACTGGGGGGAGAGTGGGGTTAGACTGGGGGGAGAGTGGAGTTAGACTGGAGGGAGAGTGGGGTTAGACTGGAGGGAGAGTGGGGGGAGAGTGGAGGAGATAAGAGTGGGAGACTCATGGAGAAAATCATGGGCACAGACTCGATGGGCCAAATGGCCTGTGTCTGTTCCGGGAAATTCTGGTGACGGTGCTTAAACCACCAGAATAAGATCATGGCTGAAGTATATTTACAAACCAGAATTTCTGTTTCACAGAATAAAACTCCAGGACATGGGAAACCTTTATTCTCTGATTATATTGTTGCTGAATAAGGAATAATGGTATTTTAATTTTTTTACAGTTTGAATTATGGGCTTCCTGCTTGTGTGCCGTCTCCTTCCTTCCCCCTTCCACCTCCATTTTATGACACTCCCCACGTGTCCTAAAGAATAAAAGAGCTGCACGTATCACAAAGACTATAAATGGCTTTGTTCCTCCAGGATTCATTTCAGTTCTTGCCGATCCTGTCTCTCGGGCACGCTGTCAACAGGCTCTTGTCAAATTGCCGCATTTGCTTAAATTGCAGCCGGCAACTCCCTTTGTGGATTTTAGAGAGAGAGAATAAAACACAATTCTTTCAAATTATCCTGCTGGTTTCAGGCAAATGATTGACAACTGGGACGGTGCCACAGTTTAGTGGTTTGATACGAGGGAGAAAAAAAGAATTTCCATTTCCTTTTTGAGGGGTGCATCACAGCTCCTAAAGGAACAACAGGTGTTTGCAGGTTGTTTGTTTTTAAGCCAATTTTGAAGTTTTATTTATTGATAATGTAACAGATTCGGACATGATGCCAAATGGTGATCAATGTCTCATTTATTAATAATTAAATCAAACGTAAAATTATCAAAAAGTTAGAAGGTGATTATAATAATAGAGATCAAAACAACATTAGGCTCCCGCACCCCGTTTGATCTCTGGGCAGCGGGTGCAATTCAGGTGGCGGTGCGGTTGTTATTTACAAGACCCTTATAGATTGATTAATTTGCTTTTCAAAGTATTCAAGATGGTCAGCTTGTTTTAACATTACTCATCTACACACAAGACTCTTTGCAAGGTTGTTTTTTGAGGTGGCCAGTTTGTCTGACCACACTTGTCTAGTCCAGGTATGTGCTGTCCACAAAAAACAGGACAAATCCAATCGGGCCAATTACCGCCCCATCAGTCTACTCTGCAAAGTGATGGAAGGTGTCGTCGACCGTGCTATCAAGCGGCACTTACCAATAATCTGCTCACCGATGCTCAGTTTCGATTCCACCAGGACCACTCGGCTCCAGACCTCATTACAGCCTTGGTCCAAACGTGGACAAAAGAGCTCAATTCCAGAGGTGAGGTGAGAGGCCCTTGACATCAAGGCTGCATTTGGCCGAGTGTGGCATCAAGCAGCCCAAGTAAAATTGAAGACAATGGGAATCGGGGGAAAACTCTCCACTGGCTGGAGTTATACCTAGCACAAAGGAAGTTGGTTGTGGTTGTTGAAGGCCAATCATTACAGCCATAGGACATCACTGTAGGAGTTCCTCAGTGAAGTGTCCGAGGCCCAACTATCTTCAGCTGCTTCATCAGTGGCCTCCCCTCCATCATAAGGTCAGAAGTAGGAATGTTCGCTGATGATTGCACAGTGTTCAGTTCCATTTGCAACTTCTCATAACGAAGCCGTCCATGCCCATATGCAGCAAGACCTGGACAACATTCAGGCTTGGGCTGATAAGTGGCAAGTAACATTCGGCCACACCATCTCCAACAAGAGAACGTCTAACCACCTCCCCTTGACATTCAATGGCATTACCATTGCTAAATTCCCCCACCATCAACATCCTGGGGATCACCATTGATCAGAATCTTAATTGGACCAGCCACATAAATACTGTGGCGACAAGAGCAGGTCAGAGGCTGGATATTCTGTGGTGAGTTACTCACCTCCTGACTCCCCAAAGCCTTTTCACCATCTACAAGGCACAAGTCATGAGTGTGATGGAATACTCCCCACTTGTCTGGATGAGTGCAGCTCCAACACAGTCAAGAAGTTTAACACCATCCAAGACAAAGCAGTCCGTTTAATCAGCAACCCATCCACCACCTTAAACATTCACTCACTCCACCACTGGTGCAACGTGGCTGCAGTGTGTACCATCTACAAGATGCACTGCAGCAACTCGCCAAGGCTTCTTTTATAGCACCTCCCAAACTCGCGACCTCTACCACCTAGAAGGACAAGGGCAGCAGGCGCATGGGAACACCACCACTTCCAGGTTCCCCTCCAAGTCACACACCATCCTGACGTGGAAATTTATCGCCGTTCCTTCATCGTCACTGGGTCAAAATCCTGGAACTCCCTCCCGAACAGCACTGTGGGAGTATCTTCACCACACGGACTGCAGTGGTTCAAGAAGGCGGCTCACCACCACCTTCTCGAGGGCAATTAGGGATGGGCAATAAATGCTGGCCTTGCCAACAACACCCACATCCCATGAATGAATAATTAATTTTTAAAAAGTGAGGGTAACAAGGGTCAGTCACTAGTCAAAGTTTGAAATTCAGCAAAATAAGCCACGCACTCCGCAAAATACACAGCACAGCCTGCAGAACATGATGGTTAGTAGCATTAAAAAAATTGTCAATTTTACCCCTATTTTCAATATTCTTACAGTAATTTGATTTCCAAGGTATGTTGTCCCTATTCTTCAGTCTGCCTTTGCTACCAAGGGGACAGTTTGTTCCCAGACCTGTATTATATGACACCTTTGCCTGGCCATTGGGAGGCATGAGCCAGCACCCAAGTTGCACAATGCTGTTCAATCTTTCGTCCCTCCTGCTAGGAGCCATAGCCTTCCCTTCCCTCAGTCTTCCCCAGCTCGGATCGGGGACTGAGCAGAGTTCAGGGATCGATGCCGCACCCTCTCCTGCAGCATGCTGAGTGTCGGCGCACCGGTGACCAGCTCGTGCTCTGAAGGAAGAATTGAATTACACTATTTAAAGCAAACCCTACAGTTTCAGCAAACAGTGGTTGGTCAGATCTCTGTAGAGCTCCGACGGGAAAGAATTGCAGCTTTTACAGTCCAGAAGCGAATGAAACTGGATCGCTGCTGTTTAAAAACTGTTATTTCCGTGGGGCTTTTTAAAAAAAAAAACCTTTTGAGAACGTAAAAATTATTTATAGGACATTCTAAAATTGGAATCTTTGTTCTGTTGCCCCTTGCCATTGTCTAAATCTATATTGTACCACCTTCAAGAGACCAGTGAAGAAGGTTACTTTCTCCATTGCATGAGCACCCTCCGAGATTTCAGATTGAGCAACTTGTACAATCCTAGTACAGCAGCAGTCAGTCGACTTAGACAATCTACCAACATTATGCACAATACAGACAATCTACCAACATTATGCACAATACAGACAATCTACCAACGTTAGGCACAATACAGACAATCTACCAACGTTAGGCACAATACAGACAATCTACCAACGTTAGGCACAATACAGACAATCTACCAACATTATGCACAATACAGACAATCTACCAACGTTAGGCACAATACAGACAATCTACCAACGTTAGGCACAATACAAAGTGTTCAACTTGATCAGGAGAAAGCCAGTTTCTATTCCAGCTGTTTTGTAGTTCCTAAAAAGATGGGTGTGGGGACTCCACTGTATTACAAAGTATTTACAGCACCGAAACAGGCCATTCGGCCCAACAGGTCCATGCTCTACACGAGCCTCTTCCCACACCTCTTCAGCTAACCCCAACGACATATTCTTCTATTCCTTTCTCCCTGATGTGCTTATCTCGATTCCCCTTAAATGTATCTCTGCTATTCGCCTCAACCACTCCCTGTGGTAGCGAGTTCTACATTCTCACCACTCTCTGGGCGAAGAAGTTCCTCCTGAATTCCCTATTGGATTTATTAGTGACTATCTATCTTATATTGATGGCCCCTAGTTCTGGTCTCGCCCACAAGTGGAAACATCTTCTCTACGTCTACCCTATCAAACCCTTTCATAATCTTCAGGACTTCTATTGGGTCACCCCTTAGCCTTCTCTTTTCGAGAGAAAAGAGCTCCAGCCTGTTCAATCTTTCCTGATAAGTATATCCTCTCATTTCTGGTAGCGCGCTGTGTGCTAGATCTTGAGGTCCTAAAGCAGGGACTCCCTGCATCCCTTTCTCAACTAGCATGGATCAACCAGGCCTTGTCCCTGGACCTCACGTGGTCATCACAACTGTACTATATAAGATAGAGTAAGATCCTGCAACAGTGTTCCTCACAAGTCGAAGAGCTAATAGATGCTTCCCTGATGGAGTGCGACCCCCGGGGAAACTGGGCTCAGGGCATGTGGAGGATGGAGCCTTCCACCTGCAACATTAACTGATTGGGCCCAAGGGTAGTAATGCTATCTCTGGGACTCTTCCAGATCATCATACAGGGCAAATTCATGTGTGTATGGTCAGATAACGCAATGGTGGCCTGCAGCATCAACCAGTGGGATTCTGCTCCTGTTCCCTTTGTCAAGATACAGTCCTGTTCAAATGCTGGTGCCTAGGTCATGAGAGTACTCTCTTGGCTCGGCATTTATCTGGGGCACAGGGTATGGTGGTAGATGCTGTGTCATCTCGCAGTGCACCTTCATTAACAAAAGACCCACCCAGCGGTAATTCAGGACGTTTCCAGGATTTGGGAGGCTAGACTGGTTTGCACCTCTTGGACGACTGAGATTTTCCCTGTTTTCTGTTAGAGGAAGATGATGTCAGTCTGGAGGATGGATGGATGGCGTCTCTCCCGGGCACACGGGTTTCTGAGTTTGTTTCTTTGTTCCCACAAAAAGGTACTTCAAAAGATATGGGCAGGTATGAGCTAAAGTTATACTGGTAACCCCTTAGTGGCCCTACAGTCTATGATTCTCGGGCATCATGGCAACAAGCAGCGGAAGGATCGCACTGCCTTGCAGAAGAGATCTTCTCTCCCAGTAGGCAAAATCAAACATTAAATTCAACAATGGTGATATTCTGGTGATCTGGTTATTGAAGTATGGCAACAATTAGGTCAGAGTCTCCTGACCCTGGGAATAGTCACCTCTGGGCATCCACTAGGAGAGCTCAAAACGACAAAATGAAAATAATAGTTTGTGTAATGGTGTTCTGCTAAGTTTGTTACTCCCAATTATGGTGCCTTCCATATTGTGGTGTAGCTCAAGGAATTGTTTTCAACCTCTCATTAAAGCCTTGTTCTGTTCACAATCGTGTTGTGGCCATTTGCATTTAGATTGTTCGGGGATCACTCATTGGTATGCTTTTTATGTAAATTATTTGGAAACTGCCCAGTGTGGTCCTTTTTAATTCAGTTCTTCACAAGTTAATGTGCTCACCACGCAGAACATGTAAACTGGAACATGTAAATTGGTGTCTTGCGTGGAAAATTGTTTTAACATTAGTTGTGGCTCGTAGAATTAGCGAACTGAGAGCCTTTATTGAACATTACTGCACTTAATTTGCGATTCTGACAGGACAGTTTTCAGTCACTGGGAGTTTTTTTTTTATTCATGTGGGCAGCATTTATTGCCCATCCCTAATTGCCCTTGAGAAGGTGGTGGTGAACTGGAGCATTGTTTCTGTTATGTAGATGACCCAAGTTATTATCAGCAATTTAGGCAGATACTCATTTCCTGTGGTGCAAGGGCCCCCAGGCAAACCAGTGGCGATGCAGGGGGTAGCTAAAGGGTTTATTCGACAAAGCTACAGTCTTGCGGGGAAGAAGCCTAGGTGGCAAGTTAACGCTCATGCCACCTGTTCCATGGTTGTTGGTATCTTTCAATCATGTTGTAAAAGGCTACCACTTGGAGCAAAACATAACCGTCCAGAAATAACTGCAGCGAATAACACCTTTGCAAGATTGATACTGGATCTCTCCACTTCCAAATAGATCGTACTTCAGTGTGCGCCTATGGTGTGTGGAGGATGCAGAAGAATCAAGAAGGAAAGCCGATTACCTATCTTGTAAGGTGACCTTTATTCTTCATATGTTGTCTCCATACACTACAATCCCATGTATTCCCTCAGGCTGTAGCTTGTGGTGGAACAGAACACAATTGGTTTAACGTTAACTGGGTAGTTGGTTGCGGTTTAGATCCAGGTCAAACAAGTGGGTGCGATAGTGCAGGTGCTGGGGCTTTATGCGGGAGTAGATTACGTGGGGCACCGCCTACCTTCAACATCATGACATTTTTGTATATTTTCAGCAGGTGGTTTCTCTCGCATTAGACCGTAAGCTTAGTGTGTCGAGAATGCATGTCGCTCAAAGAATGACAACAACCCCACAGGATAAGTGAATCTGTCTCTCACGAAAAGTTTTGCTAGTTTAATCTTCATCCCCAAAGATTTTTTTGTACAATTGAATGTTTTTTTCCCCCCTCCTAAGGGTGTGTCTGCTTTGTGTGCAGATGAGCTTCTCCTCCTGTTTATCTGAGTTCTGGAGGCATGACCTTCGCTTCGAACCTTCGGGGACTGACTAAGTTGATGGAGCAGCTTCAGTTGTTTTGCACTAATTGGTGACTGGTTGCGCTGTCTTGGTTTTTCTCAAAAGGAAGCATTAAATTGCTTTATTAAAAATCTGGGTTTAGGCAATAAGATGGGTGCTCTTCAGAACCGGAATGGGTGAAGAAAAGTCTCAGGCTTTACATCCAAGAAGTGATTAAAAAGGCACGTACTGGGTAGTGTTCTCTGTTATCAGGTTTTTTTTGCTGTCTTGTTCTGTAAAAGACCCAAGGGTATCCTAATGTCTACCTCAGCTGTCTCCATGTGTGCAGCTTGATGAGCGAGAATGCCGACTTATCATGTTTGCTATTTATCAACTTTGCCCCCGTTTTCCTGAGGGACTGGCCCCGACCATCTCTTCTGTGGTGCTACTGTACCTTCATTTGGAACAGACGTATGGTTTGCTTGGAGGGTCCAATAAAATAGTCAGCGAGCAGTTTCAGGGCCAGACATTAAACCAGTCAACACAGTCCTGCGGTGATCTGCGCAGCGAGCCTAGAGCTGTCCGGGTGACGGTATCCCATTCCCTGAACCAGTTTATTTAGTTTGGGCATCGTGCCCAGTGCTGGAGACGGTGTGTCGATATTGGAGAATCCGCTTTATTTACCCATTTAACTCTGACACTGCGAGTGTCGGTCTTGGTGTTGCTGTCTCCAGCTGTCTCGCTGTGAAGGATCTGGTTGCCGTCTCCGTGAAGTTGACAGTTGCCGGGCTGCAGCGGCCACATTAATCTTCATTCTGCCCATTGTGAGGAAATCTTTTCTGATTGGCCGCCGGCCCCCCGGAGATCTTTCGCATCAGGTGATTGTCAATAAAATGCTTCAGAATGTGTTGTCAAGGGGGAGGGATTTATCCTCTGGGCTTTGAGACAGAATTAATTTTTCAGTTTTTATTTATATTCCTCATTACTTCATCGCTTGCCCATAGGCTTATCAGATTTTGAGGGAAGCAAACAATTCAATTATTCGACAGTGTTTCTACACACAGCTTGTATGGGTACCAGGCATAGGCCCAAAGCCAGATGTACCTGTAAATATTGTTGCAGCAGTATCAATCCTCAGCCCCTTACTGTTGTTTACACTTGTTATAGCTTTGAAAGGTAATTGTTACAAGCCGGCCCGAGTGAGTATTGCACTGCACACATTGTTATAAATGGATGGAACCATGCATCGCAGACTAAGCACCTCCTTCTCTCTCTTCCAGTAAGGTAAATGGAGTTAGGTCGTAGATCAGCCATGATCTCATTGAATGGCGGAACAGGCTCGAGGGGCTAAATGGACAACTGTTCTTATGTTCCTATGTATGTTCATATCATGTGCACTAATTTTCATCTTGTGGGTGACAGTGAGGTGGAAACTAGGTAGCATAGTGGTTATGTCACTGGACTAGTAATCCAGAGGCCTGGACTAATGACAGGAGTTCAAATCCCACCACCACAGTTGGGGAATTTGAATTCAGTTAATTAAATAAATCTGGAATAAAAAGCTAGTGTCAGTAATGGTGGCAATTTAGCTACCATATTGTTATAGAAACCCATCTGGTTCACTAATGTCCTTTTAGGGAAGGAAACCTGCCGTCCTTACCTGTCTGGCCTGGATGAGACTCCAGACCCGCAGCAATGTGGTTGATTCTTAACTGCCCTCGGAAATGGCCTAACGAGTCACTCAGTTGTACCCTTCACCACACGGACTGCAGCAGTTCAAGAAGGCGGCTCACCACCACCTTCTCGAGGGCAACTAAGGATGGGCAACAAATGCTGGCCTTGCCACCGACGCCCACATCCTGTGGATGAACCAAAACAAAATAGTGGGTCAGCACACTGTCCTTTCAGCCATGGGATCTAGACACATATTTAGGTCAGGCTGATTGCTGTGATAACAACTTGGATTTTTATAGAGCTTTTTATGCAGTGAAACGCTTCAAGATGTTTAACAAGCGGTGCAATGTTTGGGGAGGTGGCCAAAAGCACAGTCAGAGAGGAAAGTTAATGACCGAGGTTTAGGAAAGGGAATGCTGGAGCTACTTTTGAAGTGTAGCCGCTGTTGTAAGGTAGGAAACGCGGCAGCCAATTTGCGCATGAGAAGATCCCACAAACCGCATTGAGATAAATGACCAGATAATCTGTTTTAGTGATGTTGGTTGAGGGGAAAATATTGGCCAGGACACCAGGGAGAACTCCCCTGCTCTTTGAATAGTGCCATGGGATCTTTACATCCCACTGGGAGGACAGGCAGGGCCTTCGCTTAACATATCATCTGAAGGACTGCACCTCAGACAGTGCACAGAACTCCGTGTTACTGCTCTGAAGTGTCATTCTAGATTATGTGCTCAAGTCTCTGGAGTAGGGCTTGAGCCCATTGCCTTGGTGTTGGTACAGGATGGATCTGGGAGGGCAGCTTGAGGTTGGCTGTAAGGGTCGTGTGGCGAAATGAGTTTGGGAGTCTGAATCCACTTCTATGTAGCTTCAGGCTCACCGAGCAAAACTGCCTGTAGCTCAACACAAATTGCCAACTAAATTGGTAACCCCACTCTAATAGGGCACAGGAAACACTAATGTGAGAAATGGAAATATTCATGCTGGTGCAGTCGTAGGTGTTGTTTTTGAGGCTCGGGCAGAGTAGATGGAGCTCCACTCTACGTGGAGCTGGTCTGAGAGTCTTTGATTCTGACAATTGGTGCTTCAAAATGGAACAGAAGACCATGTGCGACCTTCACTCGAGCACCAAAAATAATTAAAAGGAGAAAAGAATTAGCCATTTGTTTTGGAATGCTCTGGACTTTGCAGCTCCCATTTAATCAATTCCCGACGTTTAGTTTTATTGAACACTGGTTGAAATTTGGTTTTAGTCTTCATTCAACCAATAATCTCCAAAATAGAAACAGAAACACTGTTTTTAAGAGTGTGCAAGGAATTAGGTAATACATGCTGAAATGTTCCTGTTAAGCAGGTATGGTTATTTGTTGCTTTGTGTTGTATACTGAATCTGAGGTTTTGTGGTGTCAGCTGTGGCTCAGTGGGTAGCACTCTCGCCTCTGATTCAGAAGGTTGTGGGTTCAAGCCCCACTCCAGGGACTTGAGCACAAAATCTAGGGCTGACACTCCAGTGCAGTACTGAGGGAGTGCTGCACTGTCGGAGGTGCCGTCTTTCGGATGAAACGTCAAACCGAGGCCCCGTCTGCCCCCTCAGGTGGATGTAAAAGATTCCATGGCACTATTTTGAAGTAGAGCAGGGAGTTCTCCCCGGTGTGCTGGCCAATATTTATTCCTCGATCAGCATCACTAAAAACAGATTATCTGGTCATTATCACATTGCTGTTTGTGGGAGCTTGCTGTGCGCAAATTGGCTGCTGCGTTTCCCACATTACAACAATGACTACACTTCAAAAAGTACTCCATTGGCTGTAAAGCGCTTTGGGACGCCCTGAAAGGTGCTATAGAAATGCAAGTCTGTCTTTCTTTATACTGAATCTGTGGGTTAGTCCTGTCTCTCTCCAGACCATCCTGAGTAATGACTGACTATGATGCAGAGAACCCACTTGTTAAGTCTTTCTATGCAGCTGGGACCTGCAATATGTTTGCTAACTTGACAGTGCAGAGATGATTCTGCAACTCCACTCCATTAATCTGTTTCTTCACAACATTCTCTTGGGCGTAACCCTCTGAGAAACACGGATTTGAAAATTACTATATAACAGCGAGCAGTAAAATGAGAGATAAGTAAAGAAAGGGAATAATAATTAAAGAAACCTTTTTGAAATGTAAATGAAGGCAGCGTCCTATGTGGGTGTGATTATTGCAGGCCGAGCAGCTGTTGTGCGGTTGATGCAGGGCAGGGCCAGGTGCGGTGTCTCCTGTGATGTGTAATTCCATCGAGGTGAGACAGGTGCCAACATGCTGGGCCTAACAGGAGCCGCACCCTCTGCTGCTGGATAGCTTGCGAAGGCGATTCACGGAGTCAGGATGTAGTGGAGATGAAATTACATGTCGGCCAATGTTTGGACGTTTACATTGATGGATTTGATGATCCCTTCCTCTGAATGACCACACGCAGTCACTTTGGATCTTTTGCATGAACCCATCTTCCTGCCCAGTTGTCTACAGTGGGAGTACAATGCGCCCAGTAGAATGTTGTCTGTAGGCTGTCGTAAGGAATTGTTGCTTTCAGGACAGTGTCTTTTCATGCTATTTCCATTCCTGTTCAAACAGGTTCTGGACATACATTTGTTCTATTCATTGAGACAGCAAAGGGATTTGGTTACTCACCTTTTGTGGAAAACTGATGAATCCGGTTTACTTCAATTGAATAAACATTTGACAAATGAATAGGTTGATTCATAGAAGATTCACAGAATAATCCAAACCTATTTCTTGCTTGCCCCAGCCTGTTAATTCCTGGTAACTGATTAATTGTAGCTGTTCACTTTTAAGTGATACCTATTTTTTCCCAGGTTATATGGGATTGAGAGCCGCCGGTGCTCACAGTCGCCTGCGTGGTGTGAGTTCTGCTGTTTGAACCCAAGCAACAGTAAAAGCTGTGTAAAAAATCTTATCATGAAATTAAACCGGAGTAAACAAGGTTTATATCAGCACCTCCCTGTGTAGTCGTGGCAATTAAGAAAATGTGGTATAAAAAGAGAAAATGCTGGAAGTACTCAGCAGGTCAGGCAACATCTGTGGAGAGAGAAACTAAGTTAACGTTTCAGATCTTCCATCAGAACTGGCAGGGAAAGGGGTGGATGGGAGGAAAGAACAAAAGGGAAGGTCTGTGATAGGGTGGAAGGCAGGAGAGATTAAATGACAAAAGGGATGATGGTGCGAGGCAAAGGGGGGAGGTAATGGGACAAGTAAAGAAACAAAAGATGGGTTTAGAGGAGGTGTAAATGGCAACAGCAGAATCATTACCAGCCCCTGGTGTCTGAGAAAGTGGGTGGTTATAATCTGAAATTGTTGAACTCTCTGTTGAGTCCGGAAGGTTGTACAGATAAGAAAATGTGGTGTTCAGTAGCAAGGCATTAACAGAACTGCGCTCTGGGTCTGTACTTCTTTGTACTATACCACGTGGCAATTTTGCTCACTAGGCGGTGTTGTCAGATTTTTTTAAATGGGGGACCATCTGTAAATACTGACCCGCACTTTGTAGTGTGGTTATGGTACGGTGTCATCTGTCTCAGTGGGTAGCACTCTCGCCTCTGAGTCAGAAGGTTGTGGGTTCAAGTTCCATTCCAGGGACTTGAGCACATAATCTAGGCTGACACTCCAGTGCAATACTGAGGGAGTGCTGCACATTTGGAGGTGCCGTCTTTCGGATGAGACGTTAAACCGAGGCCCTATCTGCCCTCTCAGGTGGATGTAAAAGATCCCATGGCACGATTTCAAAGAAGAGCAGGGGAGTTATCCCCGGTGTCCTGGGGCCAATATTTATCCCTCAACCAACATCACTAAAAAACAGATCATCTGGTCATTATCACATTGCTGTTTGTGGGAGCTTGCTGTTCATAAATTGGCTGCCATGTTTCCTACATTACAACAGTGACTACACTTCAAATGTACTTCATTGGCTGTAAAGTACTTTGGGATGTCCTGAGGTCGTGAGTGGTGCTGTAGAAATACAAGTTCTTTTTTTCTTTTACTGGTTCTGGACAGGCGACATGAAGGTTGAGAGTTCAAATCTCCCCCCTGGTAAGTTGTGAAATTGAATTCAGTAAATTTAACACCAGAAAAATGATTGAAAGTTGATGGATTGTTATAAAAACCCCACTGGTTCACTACTTTCCTTCAGGGAAGGAACGTGTTGCCCTGACCCATTCTGGCCTGCACGTGACTGGTCCATGCCTTGAGTCTTAATATTCTCTGAAGTGGCCTAAATTTTTCAGGGCAGCCAGGAATGGGCAATAAAAGAAAAATAGTTCCATCATTGAGGAAATAATTTTAAGTTTATACACGTCAACAGAAATAATGTTCCCTAAACTCGAAATATGAAATCTAACTCAATGGCACCCAGGCCCTGTGTACAGGGTCATTGGGGGAGCTAGTAGGTACTTTACTATCTGCATAAAGGCATGAATAAATACAGATTTAAAGACATGAGGGAGATGTGCAAAGCAGCAATAATTATCATGGGAAAGAATCATAGAATGATACAGCACAGAAGGAGGCCATTCGGCCCACCGTGCTTGTGTCAGAAAAGACGGCACCTCCGACAGTGCAGCACTCCCTCAACAGCACTGGGAGTGTCGGCATCAATTTTGTGCTCAAGTCTCTGGATTGAGACTTGAACCCACAACCTTCTGACTCTGAGGCAAGATGCTACCCACTGAGCCAAGGCTGGTGCCGTGTAGATGGGAATTAAGGAAAAATGTGTTGTGGCTTCTCAGTCAGGTTGAGACATGAGTAAGAGTTTTAATAATGGATATCTCCCTATGCAGTGTGGATCATTCCTATCTGCTCCTGACTCCCTGTGGGCTGGAGGAGGGAGGCCCTCCAGTAACCTGTGTCCCCGGAATTATTCCGGCAACATGTCCCAGCATTGTCTGGTAATCTGAGTAAAATGTCGAACAAATCTAGGCAAAACTTTCTTCACTGAACGAGGAGTGTTTGGAATGATCTGCCAAGCAAAATAATTGAGGTAAAATACCTGAGGGAGGAGAATATACTGGAGGGATGGGCTTTGATGGGATGGATAATGTGCTAGAGGAGATAGGATGAGTTTTGATGGGCTGAATCACCTCACTTTTTCATGCCTTAGGCTCATGTTATACTGAACCGTACGTTTACGCCCTCAATGAACAGCTGACACTCCTGTTTAATGCTTTAAAATGAATCTAAGATATCCAGCCGGACAGACTATTAATGTAATGAAATCAAATGCTGCCGCTGTTCTTGCAGTAAATGTCCCTAGCTCTTCAGTAAGTATGCTGGATTATACTTGCTTGAGATGTAGAGTATTGACATTGTAGTTTGACCATGAATGGTGAGAATCCGAGCTGGCAATCTGGACTAAGTTTTATGGAGCAAGATCCAACAGTGCTGCATCAACTGAAGGCTTTTTAATCTTTAAATTTCAAATGGGTGTCCAGATTGGCGCGCTTTCTTGAACTGCTGCACCAGCTGAGATTGGACACCCCTGCTTCTGTATTTAACATTCTCATTTACAGTGTGGAACATTTCTACAGCTGCCATTTTCCTCCCACCATACAGAGCTGAACGGCCCCTTTTGATTGGCACTTACTGTTGGCTATCCATCATCTCGATAGCCACCGTGGCTTTATATTTAGGTGGGAGCCACTGGGTTTAGTTTGGAAGTATTGTGCTTGTTGTAAACGGCCCTTCGGCATATGTTTTGGGCATTAAGAGAATTGTAAATGACAGAAGGAGTGGGGTGGGGAGGAAAGTACAGATGGACCTGCCAGCCTAGGCACAACATATCATACATTGCATTTTGTTAAAAATAATTTTCAAATTCATTTTTTTCAGCATCATGTTTGCCTATAAACCACTCCGATGTGGGCGCAACTGACACGTAAAGGACTCAATGTGGGGATACTATGCATAAAGGCCATGCCATGAGGCAGCGCATTGGAGCCATCCTACGACCTCTGGCAGCTTTTAAGTGGGGCGGGGGTAGGGAGGGGGGAGATGGGAATTGAACGTTTGAAATGTTCTGGGACGCAGTGCCCTTTTTGCGAGATGTTTCCATACATCGGAGGTGTTTTCACAGTCAGGGCCTTGCAGTTCTGTTAACAGTTTGGAAATAACTCCACGATAGATTTCCCATAACACAGTGGAGGGGTCAGGAACGTGAAAGGGAATTCATCACATTTAATTGTCATCTCCCAGTGTCAAGGGATGGTGCTATGTCTAATTCCATTTAGATTCTTTCTGGTCAATAACTATGGTCTAATCCTGTAAATTAAACCAAGCAGAACACTGCACCTTTCAACTCTGGCAAATGAGAGCTTTCATCTTGAAGGGTTCAGTGCTGAGATGCTGCATGAGAAAGGTCATTGTAATACTGACAAGAGATGGGAGGAAAATGGGACAATTAACCTGCATAACTTGCATCTGTAGTTGTTTGTCGATGTGCTGTATACCAAGCAGCGAGCAAGTACTGTATACTGCCAGTCACCTTTGGTGCACTGCAAAGAATGCACGCTGGGAGACGGAAGTTACCATAGTAATGGAGCTGTACTGGAAAATGCCATTCAGTAGGTAGCACAGAGTGCAAACAGATGATACAACAGGGACAGTGCACTTGGGTACACACCGCTGATAACTGAAGGAAGCAGATTATTAGTAAAATGAAAGACTTGAATTTCTACAGTGCCCTTCATGACCACAGGACGTCCCAAAGCGCTTTACAGCGCATTACTTTTGAAGTGGGAGCCACTGTTGTAATGTAGGAAATGCGGCAGGAAGCTCCCACAAACAACATTGTGATAATGACTAGATACTCTGTTTAGTGATTTTGATTGAGAGAACTCTCGAGAACTCTCCTGTTCTTCTTCGAAATAGTGCCATGCGATCTTTTACGTCCATCTGAGAGAGCAGATAGGACCTCGGTTTTAACGTCTCATCCGAAAGACGGCACCTCCGACAGTGCAGCACTCCCTCAGCACTGCACTGGGAGTGTCAGCTTAGATTTTTGTGCTCAAGTCTCTGGAGTGGGACTCGAACCCACAACCTTCTGATTCAGAGGTGAGAGTGTTACCCACTGAACCAATTCCTGAGATGTATTAATTATTTGTGAGATGGTGAGGATCTGGGTGCTGATGGTTACCATATCTGAATCAGGAGGTCGAGTTGCTGTCTGCAGCGGATTGCAACACTGCTGGCTTTTCATGGCCCTTCAACTTTGAAGGAAGGTCCAACAACAGGAACTCAAATTATTTTAGTGACGTGCCAGACTGTTCAGGAGAATGCAATCCCTGCAGTCTGTCTGTCTGTCTCCCTCTATCCCCTCCATTCCGACTTCTCCCTCTCTCCCAGCTGCAAGCTAACTCAACTTCCTGGTCTGTGTGTCTTGGTTCTGCACTTGGCAGCAAATTTCCCATTGGGGGAGTTGCATGTTAAAAAAAAAATCAAATGCATGGTTGCACTCCTGCATCTCTCCCATTATGTGGAATGGGTGGGGGAAGCATACGGGGCAAATGTACTCTGATCTCTTGCAGTGAGTGGAGATTTGACTGGCCTGATTGAGGAAGCAACTGACTTTAAAACAAAATTGTCAGGAGGGATAAGGAAGTTACAGTATAATTTAAATAAAGGTGAGGTAATGGGACAATGCGGCTTTCACTCCCTGTCTGAGTCAAGTGATGTGCAGGTGGGTGTGGACTTCAGAGCGAAGGGAACAAACACTGATGTGTCTTTAGCTGATTACACCAATACAATATGTCAATTGCCAAGTTAAACAAAAGTAAGAGTGATCTCAATGAGCTCATTCCCATTCCACTCCATGTCAGCACATCGCTCTGTGCGGTACTTGCAGCATATTTAACTCCAGGGATGAGCCATTTTATGTCGTGTGTTTCCTGAAGTTCAGCAGAATTAGTATATTTAAAAAAAGGGAGAAAATCAGTTGGGTAAAATTGGACCCCCAAAAAATCTGGGTAAATTCAGAGAAAATGAGTAAAAAGGTTTTAGTTTGAACATTGCTAATATTCAAGAAAATAAGCAAAGACTTAAAAAAAAATGTATAGTCCAGCCAAATGACAACCCACAATTATTCACACAGTTCACGGTGCTATTATGGGCTCACCATCAGACTCTCGCTTCACCCTACATGGCTTTTTTTTTTAATCGAGTAGAATTGAAGAACCTATATGTTTATTGTTGTGGCTGTAGCCTCTTACATGCCACCATGCTGTGGGAAACGGTTGGAGCTTAGGTGCAGTGGAACGGCTGTCGGCTTGCTTTTAGCAGGTAGTGCTTATGTGTGTGACCAGAGTCAGCCTTCAATTGATCACTTCGGTCTTTTGGGGACTGTTAATGCAGCGGTGTCCTTGTTCCTTACCCAACCATGAACGAAACACTGACGTTTGATGCAGTACAAGGAAAATATTCCTCACCAGCAGTACCTTAAGATGATCCAGGTTCCCTTGGAAAAGAAAACAAATGACGCAACCCTCATTTCTTTTCCTGCCTATAGTTGGGCCTAGAATTGCAGACATCACATCTATGACGTCGGCACACAGTTTGCATGCTAATGCAATGCGTACACATTTCTGGACCTGATTTTTGGTAAGGGAACAATGGAAAATTTAGGCTTTATTCCTCAAATTTGGGAGACAATCGTTTTTTACCGATTCACCATGTGAAAAAATTCTGATACTGATTCAGTTTAAAACATTTTTTTAAATAATTCCTAAAAATTATTGATAAAATTATTCAGGCGATACTACAGTCTTTTAGTTTAGAATCGGTCAGTTGTCGGTCTTTTTAACGTTTTTAAATGCAGATTGGAGATTTTTTTTAAATTACCCTAATGTGCACAGAAGTTAACTTATTTTCACTCCATTTTTTTATTACACCTCTGAAGTACCTTGTGTTTTTTGTTCCACGTTAAAGATGCTATATAAATGTATGTTGTTGAAGAATGAAGTACGTGTGAGTACGGGTTTGCACTGTATATCACGAGTGAGATATCGGTGAGCCCAAGTCTGTTACTGGTAAAGAAAGACTTGCATTTCTATAGCGCCTTTCACGACCTTCGCATGTCCCAAAGCGCTGTACAGCCAATGAAGTACTTTTTGAAGTGTAGTCACTGTTGTAATGTAGAAACACAGCAGCCAATTTGTGCACAGCAAGCTCCCACAAACAGCAATGTGATAATGACCAGATAATCTGTTTTAGTGATGTTGATTGAGGGATAAATATTGGTCAGAACACCAGGGATAACTCCCCTGCTCCTCTTCAAAATAGTGCCATGGAATTTTTTACGTCCACCTGAGAGAGCAGACAGGTCATCCGAAAGATGGCACATCCGACATTGCAGCGGTGGTATTGGGATAAATCTGTGGCGGTAAATTAGGAGTAATGCATAAGTGTATTGGTTCAACATTATCTCAAGTTTCACTTTTCCTTTAGTGTATTGGTACCAGTAGGTTCATTGAAAGTTGGGTATATGAAGTGGTATTGATTTGATGTTTGGAGTGTCTCCATTCTGAAGTTGCTGACCCTGGTGAATGGGTTTGATTATTTCAAGTAGACAGTAGGCACAGGTTTGCAGAGATGAATTTTGCAGGGCTTCACTTTGATGTACCAATGCTACTTCCACCTGTCCCTGGAGGGCTTGTTTTAGCTGTCACAATAACAAAGAGTTTTGTGAAGTTGAAGGCCAATGTTTTGGAATTGGATTTAAAAAAAAGATTTCTCTGTAATTTACAGCACTTGACTCGCATACATTACAGATTAGCCCTGTTGCTTGGATTGTTTGGTGGTGTGGTGGCGTGCGCATTTCTACAGAATGAAACTTTAGCAGTTTGTAGTAAAAGGCTTGGCAGTGTCCTTGTGCTGGCAAACTTGGAGAGCTGGCCGTGTTTTAAATGTATTCCTTCTCGGGATCCGGGCATCACTGGCAAGGCCGACATTTATTGCCCGTTCTAATATACTGTACATTTGAAATGTGATTGGCTATTTGGCAGTTGAGGAAATACAACCAACGCGGTATTCCATTTGGAGACTGACCTACATTAATAGAGTAACTGAGGAGCACTGAGTATGCAGGAAAGTTTGATGAATGACTTTGGAGAACTTGTCCTCACAGAGTGGATTATATTTGTCCCTGTTCTTTGATTAGTGTAAAGTCAAAGTATAATCGATTGAAATATGTATCACTCGAATCGTTTTAAATCTTGGGCCATGCGCTATCACTCGCATAGCTTTGAAATAGGCAATGAATGGACTCTCTGGATGATGGGGATTGTTGCCGCACTTTAGAAGGTGATGGTGTTAATGTGCAAACTCATCACGCTGCAATTTGAAATGCGATTATTCTGCTTTCCATCTAACAGAGCAGTAGATTAGGCTCGTTTCTGCTGAGTTGAGCTGATGCACTGTGGAAGGGCAGGTGCGTTACACTATTAACTGTCCCCTGAGGCCAGATTATCAGCAAGGCAAACGAGGCTCACAGAATACTTTATGTATGCACACACCGTTCTCACAATGTGAGTTTTGCACAAGTTATGCAAGAGGAGAGGGACCTTCGCAAGTCCCCTTGGGATGGGGATACTTGTCTTAATCAGTCAGTTTAAATGGTTCATGGGAATTTGAGAAGGTCGGGTTGCTTATGGAATTGTTGATTCCTTTGACGGACTGACAATTTCAAACTTACAAGTTGTAAGTTTGAATCTATTAATTATGGAAACCATGTGAATAAGAGAAAGGCTTGCGCCTCAGAAAAGAGAGAAGAAAAGAACTTGTATTTATATAGCGCCTTTCACAACCTCCAGGACATCCCAGTGCTTTACAGCCAGTGAAGTTCATACCCTGAACACCTTGCTTCTAGACACCTTGAACAGTCTCCTGGAGCCTTTATTTTGAAGCAGTTGGCATTGTTAATATAACGTGTCTGGAATGTGAAGGCTGTTTTTCAGACTGTTGGTGGCATTGAAATCTCTATTATGTCCATGTGCTTACAGCAGCATTGATGTCCAGATCGTGACATGTTTCTAACGATGCCAGTGGCCATGTGATCTCGTGTTGCTGATATTGTGTGTCTGCTTTTGCACATTTGAGAATGGTCAGAGGCCAACAGGAAAACTAGATAGATAACTATAAATACTATTTCATTTAGAGCATGGGAGCAGCGAAGAAACACCAGTGGTTCCCTAGCAATGGTAAGCCATAAAGGGCACTACTTCAGCAAGGCGAATGGTGCTGCCTTTCATGAGCATTGGACCTTAAGTTTGAGCACAAACAAATCTTGGGGAAAGAGAATTCTGGTTTAGCTTCAGATTCTTACAAAGTTTTTATTTAGGTCTGTTTGCTACAATCTTTTTTGTAGATGATCAGTGCAAACGTTATTAGATCCTACAATGCAGTAAGTCTCCTTCCACAGGATCTGTCCCAAAATTGAGGATGTTCGATGTAATGGGATCCAATCTTCAGTAATTGGTGGTGTAACTTCTATGTACATAGCAAATGGACCAGAAAGAAAAGTTCCATCATTGTGAATTTCAATGTGAAGAGATACAGGATTATACTGAAACTGTACCAGTACAATGGGTTATGGTTTCACTCAGCCTTCCCTCCTTACAGATAGGAGCCACACACACTTCAAGATCATTTCTGAAGTTTTTGTGGCTTGGGGATAGATACTGATGATGTACAGTTAATATATTCACACCCCTGATTTACACTCTTCACTCCGATCAGGATGCCTTTGAGACAGCAACAAACATGTAAGAGACAAAATAAAACTGATTTACACTGCAAGGAACCTAAATAACTAATGATGCCGCGATCAGTGTTTTTTTCATAGGCAGCAGCCTTCGATCTTGCCTGTAGGTGTAAAAGTGGGACAACTGCGAGGACCCGTGACTTTCATAATTGAACCTGTTACAAACACTAATCAATGAATGGACTGTCCAGCCTAGCCAGGCACAACCTTGCCCTGCACCCTCAAGTGATTCTAACCCCTGCGGATCATGTTCTATATATGACCGATATTAGGATCAAATCCAGAACACACAGCTCCTCGGCAGTGTGCAACATGCAGCGTGTGACGTGGAACGGAGCAGTGCCTGCCAGGGGTTCCATCCCCGCTCTGTGCTGTGTTTGTGGGTGTCAGTGAGCAGTAGCAGTCGGCCCTGGTGCTTCATGGCTGGGGAGGGGAGAAACCAGCCAGGGTTCTGGTCCGAACTGATGTGCAGTAACCCCCTCCTGGAAAGTGTAGATGTGGACTTGGCAATGGCGCCCTGCACAGTCCAATAGCTTGTCAACATTCACAGTTGAGGTTCACACATGACCACTTGGGTGAAGTACCGGGAGGTGCCCACACCTGTCAAATTGTATCCCAACAAGAGGCAACACCCTTGGGGAGGAGGGGAAAGAATTGGAAAAAAGAGAGGCAAGAAATTGTGCAAAGTATTTTTGGTCCTGTAAGCCAGGTAGGAGACCGACAGATTATTACAGTGGAGTGGGAACAAGCTGAGACATCCCAACGTGGCGTCACTATTGTGAGGTGCTGAACCGACTTGCCTCTGTTTGTAGGTTTAGTGGATCTGAATATTTGGTTCATTTTAATGTGTAATAATTACAGTACCAAAATAATCAGCTGTCAGGTAGAGCAGTAATGATGTGTAATTTTCTTGCATTTTAAATCTCTTTCTAACTATGGGCTTTGCTGTGCCAGACATTTAGAACCAGTGGGTGGAAACGGCTTTGAACAAATATCCTTCAGTGTTCTTGTTTCTCACTTCGAGATGAGGTGAGTGCTTGGTGCTGTAAGGTTTTCTCTGCAGTTGCCAGCACCTAGATCAGTGTGGGCTGTATTTTATACAGAGCTCCTTCCTGCACCGTTCACTGTCCACCTCGCTTGTGGCGGTCTTCATCTCTCATTTCTGTCTCTTCCTCACAACTCTTCGCCATTGCACACTTGCTGCAAATCCTCCCGTTTCTGTGCATTGAGGAACCGCAGAGGCTGCACCCAGTGTCGTGTCACTGAATCTCGCAGTACACCATTGCTCTGGGCCTTTGTACTCTCAACCAATGGACCCGAGACTCCATGACGGTCAGAATTGACCTTTGCCCTCTTCCTTCCACTTGGGGTGTAGTTGAAGTGAAGAACTGGAGTACCCCACCGTGTGCCAGGTATGAGGGGTGCTGCACGATTCGGGTGCAGTGATGGCCGACTTGTGTGGCATGCTCTGTGTATTTTGGGTGAGTAACTACAAGACTTTTGTTCTCTGTTTCTGTAAATTTCCCAGGAGAAGGGTAACGAGTTGAGGTCACAGGATCACGTGGAAGCTCTCCTTCAGTGTGAGCGCTCCAGAACACTCAGTGGTAGGTGGTAGCGAGTCCTGTGTAGCGTTCAGATTACTGCACCTGTCGTGGGGCATCAAATGGAATCTGGAGTTAACCCATGAAGTGAGGATTGAATATAGTAAACCATTGTGTTCATTTCAGTTGTTGGTTCAACATTCTGATAGTGAAATGATGTCGGTTGTGGTCAACACAAGCTGGAGCTGGGCTGGAGATCAGCTGCAGCTGTTGCCGGTGGGGAGGGAAGCAAGGCGTTGCTAATGTGATGTTTATTACTTGGCTGCACATTTTCTTCTTCCCGTTTTCTTCCTCCTCTCCTGACGGCTCTGTCTCTTGCTGGAATATGTTTTAGCAGGAACGCTGGCCATTTCTCAGGCACTGAGTTATTAGGAGGCTGCTTGACCTTCTATTTGAGTCAGTTCCTGCTATCCACGTGAGCGCACTTTTGCAGTGGGTGTCATGGAATAGTGACAGCAAAATGGAACCATGGCTGATTGGTTCTTTCTCTTTGTCTCTTGCTCTTACCTCCCCCTCCTCCCCCTCCTCCTCTTACCTGCTGATACTGAGGCCAGTTGTAGTGATGAACACCTTTATCCACACATTCTACAAATACGCGAGCTGTCAGTTAGCCCATTCAGTAATGGCTGCAAACCATAGATCACTGAGGAAGTAGATGTAGTTAGGAGGGGTTCTGAAACCAAGTGCTCAATTCCCCGCTGTTTATGTATTCTGCATTTGGGACCAGAGTCTGATTATTTCAGGCTTTGTTGCGTTGTCTGATGCTAGCAACAGTGTGTGTGTGTGTGTGTGTGTGTGTATAGGGGAGAGTGTGTGTGTGTATAGGGGAGAGTGTGTGTGTGTATAGGGGAGAGTGTGTGTGTGTATAGGGGAGAGTGTGTGTGTGTATAGGGGAGAGTGTGTGTGTGTATAGGGGAGAGTGTGTGTGTGTATAGGGGAGAGTGTGTGTGTGTATAGGGGAGAGTGTGTGTGTGTGTATAGGGGAGAGTGTGTGTGTGTATAGGGGAGAGTGTGTGTGTGTATAGGGGAGAGTGTGTGTGTGTATAGGGGAGAGTGTGTGTGTATAGGGGAGAGTGTGTGTATAGGGGAGAGTGTGTGTGTGTATAGGGGAGAGTGTGTGTGTGTATAGGGGTGTGTGTGTGTGTGTATAGGGGAGTGTGTGTGTGTGTGTATAGGGGAGTGTGTGTGTGTGTGTGTATAGGGGAGTGTGTGTGTGTGTGTATAGGGGAGTGTGAGTGTGTGTGTGTGTATAGGGGAGTGTGAGTGTGTGTGTATAGGGGAGTGTGAGTGTGTGTGTGTGTATAGGGGAGTGTGAGTGTGTGTGTGTATAGGGGAGTGTGAGTGTGTGTGTGTATAGGGGAGTGTGAGTGTGTGTGTGTATAGGGGAGTGTGAGTGTGTGTGTATAGGGGAGTGTGAGTGTGTGTGTATATAGGGGAGTGTGTGTGTGTGTATAGGGGAGTGTGTGTGTGTATAGGGGAGTGTGTGTGTGTATAGGGGAGTGTGTGTGTGTGTGTATAGGGGAGTGTGTGTGTGTGTGTATAGGGGAGTGTGTGTGTGTGTGTATAGGGGAGTGTGTGTGTGTGTGTATAGGGGAGTGTGTGTGTGTGTGTGTATAGGGGAGTGTGTGTGTGTGTGTATAGGGGAGTGTGTGTGTGTGTGTATAGGGGAGTGTGTGTGTGTGTGTATAGGGGAGTGTGTGTGTGTGTGTATAGGGGAGTGTGTGTGTGTGTATAGGGGAGTGTGTGTGTGTGTGTATAGGGGAGTGTGTGTGTGTGTATAGGGGAGTGTGTGTGTGTGTGTATAGGGGAGTGTGTGTGTGTGTATAGGGGAGTGTGTGTGTGTGTATAGGGGAGTGTGTGTGTGTGTGTATAGGGGAGTGTGTGTGTGTATAGGGGAGTGTGTGTGTGTATAGGGGAGTGTGTGTGTGTATAGGGGAGTGTGTGTGTGTGTATAGGGGAGTGTGTGTGTGTATAGGGGAGTGTGTGTGTGTATAGGGGTGTGTGTGTGTATAGGGGAGTGTGTCTGTGTGTGTGTGTATAGGGGAGTGTGTCTGTGTGTGTGTATAGGGGAGTGTGTCTGTGTGTGTGTGTATAGGGGAGTGTGTCTGTGTGTGTGTGTATAGGGGAGTGTGTGTGTGTGTATAGGGGAGTGTGTGTGTGTGTATAGGGGAGTGTGTGTGTGTGTATAGGGGAGTGTGTGTGTGTGTGTGTGTATAGGGGAGTGTGTGTGTGTGTGTGTGTATAGGGGAGTGTGTGTGTGTGTGTGTGTGTATAGGGGAGTGTGTGTGTGTATAGGGGAGTGTGTGTGTGTGTGTGTGTGTGTGTGTGTGTGTATATAGGGGAGTGTGTGTGTGTGTATAGGGGAGTGTGTGTGTGTGTATAGGGGAGTGTGTGTATAGGGGAGTGTGTGTGTGTGTGTGTGTATAGGGGAGTGTGTGTGTATATAGGGGAGTGTGTGTGTGTGTATAGGGGAGTGTGTGTATAGGGGAGTGTGTGTATAGGGGAGTGTGTGTGTGTGTGTGTGTGTATAGGGGAGTGTGTGTGTGTATAGGGGAGTGTGTGTGTGTGTGTATAGGGGAGTGTGTGTGTGTGTGTGTGTATAGGGGAGTGTGTGTGTGTGTGTATAGGGGAGTGTGTGTGTGTGTGTATAGGGGAGTGTGTGTGTATAGGGGAGTGTGTGTGTGTGTGTATAGGGGAGTGTGTGTGTGTGTGTATAGGGGAGTGTGTGTGTATATAGGGTAGTGTGTGTGTATATAGGGGAGTGTGTGTGTATATAGGGTAGTGTGTGTGTGTATAGGGGAGTGTGTGTGTGTATAGGGGAGTGTGTGTGTGTATAGGGGAGTGTGTGTGTGTGTATAGGGGAGTGTGTGTGTGTGTGTATAGGGGAGTGTGTGTGTGTGTGTATAGGGGAGTGTGTGTGTGTGTAGGGGAGTGTGTGTGTGTGTAGGGGAGTGTGTGTGTGTATAGGGGAGTGTGTGTGTGTATAGGGGAGTGTGTGTGTGTATAGGGGAGTGTGTGTGTGTATAGGGGAGTGTGTGTGTGTATAGGGGAGTGTGTGTGTGTATAGGGGAGTGTGTGTGTGTGTATAGGGGAGTGTGTGTGTATAGGGGAGTGTGTCTGTGTGTGTGTGTATAGGGGAGTGTGTCTGTGTGTGTGTGTATAGGGGAGTGTGTGTGTGTATAGGGGAGTGTGTGTGTGTATAGGGGAGTGTGTGTGTGTATAGGGGTGTGTGTGTGTGTATAGGGGAGTGTGTGTGTGTGTGTGTATAGGGGAGTGTGTGTGTGTGTGTGTGTGTGTGTGTGTGTGTGTATAGGGGAGTGTGTGTGTAGGGGAGTGTGTGTATAGGGGAGTGTGTGTGTGTAGGGGAGTGTGTGTGTAGGGGAGTGTGTGTGTGTGTAGGGGAGTGTGTGTGTGTGTAGGGGAGTGGGTGTGTGTGTGTATAGGGGAGTGTGTGTGTGTATAGGGGAGTGTGTGTGTGTATAGGGGAGTGTGTGTTTGTGTATAGGGGAGTGTGTGTATAGGGGAGTGTGTGTGTGTGTATAGGGGAGTGTGTGTGTATATAGGGGAGTGTGTGTGTGTGTGTGTATAGGGGAGTGTGTGTGTGTGTGTGTATAGGGGAGTGTGTGTGTGTGTGTGTATAGGGGAGTGTGTGTGTGTGTGTGTATAGGGGAGTGTGTGTGTGTGTGTGTATAGGGGAGTGTGTGTGTGTGTGTGTATAGGGGAGTGTGTGTGTGTGTGTGTGTATAGGGGAGTGTGTGTGTGTGTGTATAGGGGAGTGTGTGTGTGTGTATAGGGGAGTGTGTGTGTGTGTGTATAGGGGAGTGTGTGTGTGTGTGTATAGGGGAGTGTGTGTGTGTGTGTATAGGGGAGTGTGTGGGTGTGTGTGTATAGGGGAGTGTGTGGGTGTGTGTGTATAGGGGAGTGTGTGGGTGTGTGTGTGTAGGGGAGTGTGTGTGTAGGGGAGTGTGTGTGTAGGGGAGTGTGTGTGTAGGGGAGTGTGTGTGTGTGTGTGTAGGGGAGTGTGTGTATGTGTAGGGGAGTGGGTGTGTGTGTGTGTGTAGGGGAGTGGGTGTGTGTGTAGGGGAGTGGGTGTGTGTGTGTGTGTGTGTAGGGGAGTGTGTGTGTGTGTGTGTATAGGGGCGTGTGTGTGTACAGGGGAGTGTGTGTGTGTGTATAGGGGCGTGTGTGTGTACAGGGGAGTGTGTGTGTGTGTATATAGGGGAGTGTGTGTATGTAGGGGAGTGTGTGTGTATAGGGGAGTGTGTGTGTGTATAGGGGAGTGTGTGTGTGTGTATAGGGGAGTGTGTGTGTGTGTATAGGGGAGTGTGTGTGTGTGTATAGGGGGAGTGTGTGTGTGTGTATAGGGGAGTGTGTGTGTGTGTATAGGGGAGTGTGTGTGTGTGTATAGGGGAGTGTGTGTGTGTGTATAGGGGAGTGTGTGTGTGTGTGTGTGTATATAGGGGAGTGTGTGTGTGTGTATAGGGGAGTGTGTGTGTGTAGGGGAGTGTGTGTGTGTGTGTATAGGGGGGTGGAGTGTGTGTGTGTGTGTATAGGGGGGGGAGTGTGTGTGTGTATAGGGGGGGGAGTGTGTGTGTGTATAGGGGTGTGTGTGTGTATAGGGGTGTGTGTGTGTATAGGGGGGTGTGTGTGTGTGTATAGGGGGGTGTGTGTGTGTGTATAGGGGGGTGTGTGTGTGTATAGGGGTGTGTGTGTGTGTGTGTATAGGGGTGTGTGTGTGTGTATAGGGGTGTGTGTGTGTGTGTGTATAGGGGAGTGAGTGTGTGTGTGTGTGTATAGGGGAGTGTGTGTGTGTGTGTGTGTGTATAGGGGAGTATGTGTGTGTGTGTGTATAGGGGAATCGTGTGTGTGTGTGTATAGGGGAGTGTGTGTGTGTGTAGGGGTGTGTGTGTGTATAGGGGAGGGTGTGTGTGTGTATAGGGGAGTGTGTGTGTGTGTATAGGGGAGTGTGTGTGTGTGTATAGGGGAGTGTGTGTGTGTGTATAGGGGAGTGTGTGTGTGTGTGTATAGGGGAGTGTGTGTGTGTGTGTGTGTATAGGGGAGTGTGTGTGTGTGTATAGGGGAGTGTGTGTGTGTGTGTGTATAGGGTAATCGTGTGTGTGTGTGTATAGGGGAGTGTGTGTGTGTGTGTGTATAGGGGAGTGTGTGTGTGTGTATAGGGGAGTGTGTGTGTGTGTGTATAGGGGAGTGTGTGTGTGTGTGTATAGGGGAGTGTGTGTGTGTGTGTATAGGGGAGTGTGTGTGTGTGTGTATAGGGGAGTGTGTGTGTGTGTGTATAGGGGAGTGTGTGTGTGTGTGTATAGGGGAGTGTGTGTGTGTGTGTATAGGGGAGTGTGTGTGTGTGTGTATAGGGGAGTGTGTGTGTGTGTGTATAGGGGAGTGTGTGTGTGTATAGGGGAGTGTGTGTGTGTATAGGGGAGTGTGTGTGTGTATAGGGGAGTGTGTGTGTGTGTATAGGGGAGTGTGTGTGTGTGTGTATAGGGGAGTGTGTGTGTGTGTGTGTATAGGGGAGTGTGTGGGTGTGTGTGTATAGGGGAGTGTGTGTGTGTGTATATAGGGGAGTGTGTGGGTGTGTGTATAGGGGAGTGTGTGTGTGTGTATAGGGGAGTGTGTGTGTGTGTATAGGGGAGTGTGTGTGTAGGGGAGTGTGTGTGTGTGCAGGGGAGTGGGGGTGTGTGTGTAGGGGAGTGGGGGTGTGTGTGTAGGGGAGTGTGTGTGTGTGTGTGTGTAGGGGAGTGTGTGTGTGTGTGTGTGTGTAGGGGAGTGTGTGTGTGTGTGTGTAGGGGAGTGTGTGTGTGTGTGTGTAGGGGAGTGTGTGTGTGTGTGTAGGGGAGTGTGTGTGTGTGTGTGTGTGTGTGTGTAGGGGAGTGTGTGTGTGTGTGTGTAGGGGAGTGTGTGTGTGTGTGTGTGTAGGGGAGTGTGTGTGTGTGTGTAGGGGAGTGTGTGTGTGTGTGTAGGGGAGTGTGTGTGTGTGTGTAGGGGAGTGTGTGTGTGTGTGTAGGGGAGTGTGTGTGTGTGTGTAGGGGAGTGTGTGTGTGTGTAGGGGAGTGTGTGTGTGTGTGTGTACAGGGGAGTGTGTGTGTGTGTGTAGGGGAGTGTGTGTGTGTGTGTAGGGGAGTGTGTGTGTGTGTGTAGGGGAGTGTGTGTGTGTGTGTGTATAGGGGAGTGTGTGTGTGTGTATAGGTGAGTGTGTGTGTGTGTGTGTGTATAGGGGTGTGTGTGTGTATAGGGGGGGGAGTGTATAGGGGTGTGTGTGTGTATAGGGGTGTGTGTGTGTGTGTATAGGTGTGTGTGTGTGTATAGGGGGGTGTGTGTGTGTGTATAGGGGAGTGTGTGTGTGTATAGGGGAGTGTGTGTGTGTATAGGGGAGTGTGTGTGTATAGGGGAGTGTGTGTGTGTGTGTGTATAGGGGAGTGTGTGTATAGGGGAGTGTGTGTGTGTATAGGGTGTGTGTGTGTGTATAGGGGAGTGTGCGGTGTGTAGGTAGTGGTGGGTGTGTGTGTAGGGGTGTGTGTGTGTATAGGGGAGTGTGTGTGTGTATAGGGTTGTGTGTGTGTATAGGGGAGTGTGTGTGTATAGGGGAGTGTGTGTGTGTGTATAGGGGAGTGTGTGTGTGTATAGGGGAGTGTGTGTGTGTGTATAGGGGAGTGTGTGTGTGTGTGTATAGGGGAGTGTGTGTGTGTGTATAGGGGAGTGTGTGAGTGTGTGTATAGGGGAGTGTGTGTGTGTGTATAGGGGAGTGTGTGTGTGTGTATAGGGGAGTGTGTGTGTGTGTATAGGGGAGTGTGTGTGTGTGTATAGGGGAGTGTGTGTGTGTGTATAGGGGAGTGTGTGTGTGTGTGTATAGGGGAGTGTGTGTGTGTGTGTATAGGGGAGTGTGTGTGTGGTGTGTATAGGGGAGTGTGTGTGTGTGTGTATAGGGGAGTGTGTGTGTGTGTGTATAGGGGAGTGTGTGTGTGTGTGTATAGGGGAGTGTGTGTGTGTGTGTATAGGGGAGTGTGTGTGTGTGTGTATAGGGGAGTGTGTGTGTGTGTGTATAGGGGAGTGTGTGTGTGTGTATAGGGGAGTGTGTGTGTGTGTATAGGGGAGTGTGTGTGTGTGTATAGGGGAGTGTGTGTGTGTGTATAGGGGAGTGTGTGTGTGTGTATAGGGGAGTGTGTGTGTGTGTATAGGGGAGTGTGTGTGTGTGTATAGGGGAGTGTGTGTGTGTGTGTATATAGGGGAGTGTGTGTGTGTGTATAGGGGAGTGTGTGTGTGTAGGGGAGTGTGTGTGTGTGTGTATAGGGGGGGAGTGTGTGTGTGTGTGTATAGGGGGGGGAGTGTGTGTGTGTATAGGGGGGGAGTGTGTGTGTGTATAGGGGGGGAGTGTGTGTGTGTATAGGGGTGTGTGTGTGTATAGGGGTGTGTGTGTGTATAGGGGGGTGTGTGTGTGTATAGGGGGGTGTGTGTGTGTATAGGGGGGTGTGTGTGTGTATAGGGGGGTGTGTGTGTGTATAGGGGGGTGTGTGTGTGTGTATAGGGGGGTGTGTGTGTGTGTATAGGGGGGTGTGTGTGTGTGTAGGGGTGTGTGTGTGTGTATAGGGGTGTGTGTGTGTGTGTGTGTATAGGGGTGTGTGTGTGTGTGTGTATAGGGGAGTGAGTGTGTGTGTGAGTGTGTATAGGGGAGTGTGTGTGTGTGTGTGTGTATAGGGGAGTGTGTGTGTGTGTGTGTGTGTGTATAGGGGAGTATGTGTGTGTGTGTGTGTATAGGGGAATGTGTGTGTGTGTGTATAGGGGAGTGTGTGTGTGTGTAGGGGTGTGTGTGTGTATAGGGGAGTGTGTGTGTGTGTGTGTATAGGGGAGTGTGTGTGTGTGTATAGGGGAGTGTGTGTGTATAGGGGAGTGTGTGTGTGTGTATAGGGGAGTGTGTGTGTGTGTATAGGGGAGTGTGTGTGTATAGGGGAGTGTGTGTGTGTGTGTATAGGGGAGTGTGTGTGTGTGTGTATAGGGGAGTGTGTGTGTGTGTGTATAGGGGAGTGTGTGTGTGTGTGTGTATAGGGGAGTGTGTGTGTGTGTGTGTATAGGGGAGTGTGTGTATAGGGGAGTGTGTGTGTGTGTGTGTATAGGGGAGTGTGTGGGTGTGTGTGTATAGGGGAGTGTGTGGGTGTGTGTGTATAGGGGAGTGTGTGGGTGTGTGTATAGGGGAGTGTGGGTGTGTGTATAGGGGAGTGTGTGTGTGTGTATAGGGAGTGTGTGTGTGTGTGTAGGGGAGTGTGTGTGTGTGCAGGGGAGTGGGGGGTGTGTGTGTAGGGGAGTGGGGGTGTGTGTGTAGGGGAGTGTGTGTGTGTGTGTGTGTAGGGGAGTGTGTGTGTGTGTGTGTGTAGGGGAGTGTGTGTGTGTGTGTGTAGGGGAGTGTGTGTGTGTGTGTGTAGGGGAGTGTGTGTGTGTGTGTGTAGGGGAGTGTGTGTGTGTGTGTGTAGGGGAGTGTGTGTGTGTGTGTGTAGGGGAGTGTGTGTGTGTGTGTGTGTGTAGGGGAGTGTGTGTGTGTGTGTAGGGGAGTGTGTGTGTGTGTGTAGGAGTGTGTGTGTGTGTGTAGGGGAGTGTGTGTGTGTGTGGGGAGTGTGTGTGTGTGTGTAGGGGGAGTGTGTGTGTGTGTGTAGGGGAGTGTGTGTGTGTGTGTAGGGGAGTGTGTGTGTGTGTGTGTACAGGGGAGTGTGTGTGTGTGTACAGGGGAGTGTGTGTGTGTGTGTGTAGGGGAGTGTGTGTGTGTGTGTGTAGGGGAGTGTGTGTGTGTGTGTGTAGGGGAGTGTGTGTGTGTGTGTACAGGGGAGTGTGTGTGTGTACAGGGGCGTGTGTGTGTGTGTGTGTATATAGGGGAGTGTGTGTGTGTGTGTGTATATAGGGGAGTGTGTGTGTGTGTATACAGGGGAGTATGTGTGTATAGGGGAGTGTGTGTGTGTGTGTATAGGGGAGTGTGTGTGTGTGTGTATAGGGGAGTGTGTGTGTGTGTATAGGTGAGTGTGTGTGTGTGTGTGTGTATAGGGGTGTGTGTGTGTATAGGGGGGGGGTGTGTGTATAGGGGTGTGTGTGTGTATAGGGGTGTGTGTGTGTGTATAGGGGGGTGTGTGTGTGTGTATAGGGGGTGTGTGTGTGTATAGGGAGTGTGTGTGTGTATAGGGGAGTGTGTGTGTATAGGGGAGTGTGTGTGTGTGTGTGTATAGGGGAGTGTGTGTATAGGGGAGAGTGTGTATAGGGGAGAGTGTGTGTGTATAGGGGAGTGTGTGTGTGTATAGGGGAGTGTGCGTGTGTGTAGGGGTGGGTGTGTGTGTAGGGGTGGGTGTGTGTATAGGGGAGTGTGTGTGTGTATAGGGTTGTGTGTGTGTATAGGGGAGTGTGTGTATAGGGGAGTGTGTGTATAGGGGAGTGTGTGTGTGTGTATAGGGGAGTGTGTGTGTGTGTATAGGGGAGTGTGTGTGTGTGTATAGGGGAGTGTGTGTGTGTGTATAGGGGAGTGTGTGTGTGTGTATAGGGGAGTGTGTGTGTGTGTATAGGGGAGTGTGTGTGTGTGTATAGGGGAGTGTGTGTGTGTGTATAGGGGAGTGTGTGTATGTGTGTATAGGGGAGTGTGTGTGTGTGTATAGGGGAGTGTGTGTGTGTGTGTGTATAGGGGAGTGTGTGTGTGTGTGTATAGGGGAGTGTGTGTGTGTGTGTATAGGGGAGTGTGTGTGTGTGTATAGGGGAGTGTGTGTGTGTGTATAGGGGAGTGTGTGTGTGTGTGTATAGGGGAGTGTGTGTGTGTATAGGGGAGTGTGTGTGTGTATAGGGGAGTGTGTGTGTGTATAGGGGAGTGTGTGTGTGTATAGGGGAGTGTGTGTGTGTATAGGGGAGTGTGTGTGTGTGTATAGGGGAGTGTGTGTGTGTGTATAGGGGAGTGTGAGTGTGTGTATAGGGGAGTGTGAGTGTGTGTATAGGGGAGTGTGTGTGTGTGTGTGTATAGGGGAGTGTGTGTGTGTGTATAGGGGAGTGTGTGTGTATAGGGGAGTGTGTGTGTGTGTATAGGGGAGTGTGTGTGTGTGTATAGGGGAGTGTGTGTGTGTGTGTAGGGGAGTGTGTGTGTGTGTATAGGGGAGTGTGTGTGTGTGTATAGGGGAGTGTGTGTGTATAGGGGAGTGTGTGTGTATAGGGGAGTGTGTGTGTGTGTAGGAGAGTGTGTGTGTGTATAGGGGAGTGTGTGTGTGTAGGGAGTGAGTGTGTGTATAGGGGGAGTGTGTGTGTGTGTATAGGGGAGTGTGAGTGTGTGTGTGTGTATAGGGGAGTGTGTGTGTGTGTATAGGGGAGTGTGTGTGTGTGTATAGGGGAGTGTGTGTGTGTGTATAGGGGAGTGTGTGTGTGTGTATAGGGGAGTGTGTGTGTGTGTATAGGGGAGTGTGTGTGTGTGTGTATAGGGGAGTGTGTGTGTGTGTGTATAGGGGAGTGTGTGTGTGTGTGTATAGGGGAGTGTGTGTGTGTGTGTATAGGGGAGTGTGTGTGTATAGGGGAGTGTGTGTGTATAGGGGAGTGTGTGTGTATAGGGGAGTGTGTGTGTGTGTATAGGGCAGTGTGTGTGTGTGTATAGGGCAATCGTGTGTGTGTATAGGGGAGTGTGTGTGTGTGTATAGGGGAGTGTGTGTGTGTATAGGGGAGTGTGTGTGTGTATGGGGGAGTGTGAGTGTGTGTATAGGGGAGTGTGTGTATAGGGGAGTGTGAGTGTGTGTGTATAGGGGAGTGTGTGTGTGTGTATAGGGGAGTGTGTGTGTGTGTATAGGGGAGTGTGTGTGTGTGTATAGGGGAGTGTGTGTGTGTGTGTATAGGGGAGTGTGTGTGTGTATAGGGGAGTGTGTGTGTGTGTAGGGGAGTGTGTGTATAGGAGTGTGTGTGTGTGTGTGTAGGAGAGTGTGTGTGTAGGGGAGTGTGTGTGTGTATAGGGGAGTGTGTGTATAGGGGAGTGTGTGTGTGTGTGTAGGAGTGTGTGTGTGTGTGTAGGAGTGTGTGTGTGTAGGGGAGTGTGTGTGTGTGTAGGGGAGTGTGTGTGTGTGTAGGGGAGTGTGTGTGTAGGGGAGTGTGTGTGTGTGTAGGGGAGTGTGTGTGTGTGTAGGGGAGTGTGTGTGTGTGTGTACGGGAGTGTGTGTAGGGGAGTGTGTGTTTGTGTAGGGGAGTGTGTGTGTGTGTGTGTGTACGGGAGTGCGTGTAGGGGAGTGTGTGTTTGTGTAGGGGAAGCGTGTGTTTGTGTAGGGGAGTGTGTGTACGGGAGTGTGTGTGTACGGGAGTGTGTGTGTGTGTGTACGGGAGTGTGTGTAGGGGAGTGTGTGTTTGTGTAGGGGAAGCGTGTGTTTGTGTAGGGGAGTGTGTGTACGGGAGTGTGTGTGTGTGTGGGAGTGTGTGTTTAGGTGTGTGTGAGATTGAGTGTGTGTGTGTGTGTGTGTGTGTGTGAGAGAGAGAGTGGGTGTGTAAGAGCTAGTTACAGTCCTGGCGACTGTGCATTTCTAATGTTTGTGGCTAGACTGAAAGGCTGTATCAGGGCTTATTGTCCTGCTGTGTTTTATTTGTGTGATGGTTCCGGGTTGTTTTCAATCCAAACTCCTTCATGGGAAAACACACTCTTCATTTGGCCTGAGGTGAAAGTAGAAAAACAAACCGCCATGTATGTTTCATTAAAATCCAGTAATGGGTGGGAAAGAACAACCACGGCTCCTGGCAACAGTCCAGTTACACAGTATCCACGGGTAATTTGCACACGATGAGATCATTCAACCACACAGGCTTTGTGTGTGAACAGGATCAAAGCCTCGAGTCCCTGGAGACTTC
Source organism: Squalus acanthias (assembly GCA_030390025.1). Classification (NCBI taxonomy): domain Eukaryota; kingdom Metazoa; phylum Chordata; class Chondrichthyes; order Squaliformes; family Squalidae; genus Squalus; species Squalus acanthias. Next base: position 62,024,742 of record CM059445.1, read on the forward strand.
TGATTTAAAAACAATCAGGTTTTCTTCTAATTGCTACCCTTCTCTCCCATCTTCCCTGAAGATGCTCGCTCTTGTTATGGTGCAATCCTGCAGGTGTGGCTCCCCTTTGTATCTTGTCCAACTCACCAATCTATCTGTGTGCACCCAGGCAGTGAGCTCCGTGGACTATCCCACCTGAGACTTATCCTGACCTCACCTGGTGTTCAGAACCACCACTTTTCAGCAGGAATCACTGGAGCATGATCAAGAGATTGAACAGTTTGGGGCTTTTTTTCTTTTAGAAAAGAGAAGACTTCGAGGTGACCTGATAGAGGTCTTTAAAATGATGAATGGGTTGGACAGGGTAGATGTGGAGAGAATGATTCCACTTGTGGGAGAATCCAAAACTAGGGGCCATCAATACAGGGTAGTTTCTAATAAATCCAATAGGGAAATGAGGAGAAATTTCTTATCTCAAAGTGGTAAGAATGTGGAACCCGTTACCAGAGGCAGTGGTTGAGGCAAATAGCTTAGATGCTTTCAAAAGGAAATTAGACGAGTACATGAGAGTAAAGGGAATAGAAAGATATGCTGAAAGGCTGAGATGAGGCAGATGGAATGGGAGGAGACTTGTGTGGAGTATAAACACCAGCACAGACGAGGTTTGCCGAAATGGCCTGTTTCTGTGCCGTATATTCTGTGTAAGAGAAGGTAATTTAAGTTGTATAAGGCTAGATCTAGGTTAGATGTCAGGAGCTGGCTCTTTTCCCAGGGAATAGTGGACCTCGTACAGGCTGCCGTCTGGTGCAGTGGATGCTGATTGGCTGATTTTGCCCATCCCTAACCCCGTGACATGGTAGGCAATTGTGGAACCACAACTGCAGCCCGAGGGTCAAGCGTGGGACCTCCTAGTCTCTGTGGCTGCGTGCTGCACCACATAGGTGAATTTACCAATTGACCCATCGAGAAAGCTTTACTCTTCAATTTTGATGTGTTTCCAGAGAAGTAACATGTCGAGAAGTAACATGTCATTAAGGTAAAATGGGAAATTGCTGTTCTTTCTATGATTCAATGGCTTTACTCTGTGACTTAGAATTTGGGCAGCTGATTGGTACGGGACTTAAAGCTTCTCGACTCCAGTTAGTGCCACGTGAAACATTCTATGGGTTGCCCAAATGCTTGGGGTCCCAATCGCTGCTGAATCAACTAATCTCGGCTGAGGCGAGGGTGGTGGTGGGAAAATTAAATTAGCCTCAGTACCACTGGGAGAGAAAGATCAGCCACTATCACTGATCCAGTGCTCCCTGCTGGAATGTGTTGGTCAAAAAAGTTGGCCAACCATAGGACCTAACCCACATGCTTTCTGGTTGTCCAGTGTCAAAAATAATTTCAGGAAGGGTGATGCAGATTTGGTGTAAAATGCAGAGAAAAAGGCTGGATCTTAAATTATCATTTGACCTTAATGAAAGGATAGCTGGAATGGGTTGTCAGGAAGAAGTCTGAGGCTCGAACACTGCGCTTATTTTCAGAAATAACTGGATGCTGTCCAGGGCGATGATGGGGTTGGTTTTCCAGAAGGTTGCAGTCACATGGGCTGAAAAGCACCTTCATCGACCCAATGTTGGGATAGAAGATGTGACTTTTTTGGATAAATATTATTTTATGACTTGTCAATTTAAAAACTAAGTTACCAACATCCCTCTTGGAAAAGGAAATCATATTTGGTATCTGACTGGAACACCCATGTTCTGGTCTGCAAGGAGTGTCTTTGTTACCCTGTAACTGGTGCGAGTGTGAATGTCCTCATCCCTGCCTTTTGTGTCATGTTGGTTTTTGAGAGTGTTGTTTCCCTATCCAACCGTTGAGTTTAAAAGGAAGTTTAACAACAAGAGGGAATATTTCACTGCAGTTTAGAAAACAACTGATGTGTTTAATCAATGATGGTTTTGTTTTTGAACACACCTTGCTCTTCTGGCTGTGACCTTATCTCGTTTTTCCTTGCTTTCAGAGTTGTTAAACCATTCTGCTGAGGTTTCACTATCCCTGCTCTCAGGAAATGTTCTTATGGGGTTGTGTCAAAGGTCTCTGCCCGCACTTTGGGAAATGGAGGGAGTAAGTAACTAAAAATGCATGCCTTTGGACAGTGTCAGCTGTGGCTCAGTTGGTAGCACTCTCGCCTCTGAGTCAGAAGGTTGTGGGTTCAAGTCCCACTCCAGGGACTTGAGCACAAAAATCTAGGCTAACACTCCAGTGCAGTGCTGAGGGAGTGCTGCACCGTTGGAGGTGCTGTCTTTCAGATGAGACGTTAAACCGAGGCCCAGTCTGCTTTCTCAGGTGTGCGTTAAAGATCCCATGGCACTATTTCGAAGAAGAGCAGGGGAGTTATCTCCGGTGTCCTGGCCAATATTTATCCCTCAATCAACATCTAAAACACATTATCTGGTCATTATCACATTGCTGTTTGTGGGAGCTTGCTGTGCGCAAATTGGCTGCCGCGTTACCTAGATTACAACAGTGACTCCACTTCAAAAAGTACTTCATTGGCTGTAAAGCGCTTTGGGACATCCAGTGGTCGTGCAAGGAGCTGTAGAAATGCAAGTCTTTTTGCACAATGTGGAACAGTATGGAGCTGTATGAGCTCAAACACTAGTTTGCACTAATCTCTGGTGGTGGTAAGACCATTAGAACTGGGATCAGTGACAATGGACTAGGGAGGGCAGTATTGCCACTCTGATTTCAGTAATGTAAGTGCAATGTTTAGGGTGTGAAACTTGCATACTGTGTCCACTTCAGTGGTACAATTATAGATTTTTGTGCTGTCAGAGTTTGGGTTGTGCCAGGAGAACATTTTGATCTAAATAACACTAACATGAAGTACTATCGAGGGAGGACAGCATTGGGGACAGCTGTGATGTTCCCACTTACAATCTGCTAACATGCCTTGTCTGGAGCTGCTTTACTGTTGAATCACTGATGCAGCGCCCACGGGACAGGCCCTGCACAGCCCGCAGTCACATTAAAGTCAATCTGCAGGAAAAATGGCTGGCAGGCAGGAAGATCAGCCTTTCCGAGAGTCCTCCTGACTGCACCGGTTTCTTGCGGCACTATTCCTGCGGCAGCTGCGAGGTTATGGGGACATCATGATCTCACCAGTGTGTACTTCTGCACTGGGCAAAGTATCCCTGTGATCTGTGCCTGCACGCAGTGTTGGGACCCCACAGAGCAGCTCGCACTGGAACGGTAACTGGGAAAAAGATGATGTTGCCTTGCTGTCCCAACAACTGGCCTGCAATATTGAAGCAGCATAGGCTTTCACTCAAAGCATGGCCACTAGGGTGCGGTACCAAGAACTGCTGCTAACTGAGTAAGCACATTCAGTACAGGACGGCAGGGAATTGAGGGCAAAAAAAATTATTCCATCTTAACCTGTTCTGCGGATTTACTTATTCTATTTCTGGACGATATTAGTTTCCTTTTTTAAAAAAAAATCAGAATAATTCTTTATACTGACCCCGTGGTAAAGTTTGAGTCATGTTACATTGGTGATAAAGTTTGAAAACCCATCCACCGTGGAATAAAGAGGCTTGTGTATGTCAGTGGAAACAGGAATTTCAACTTCAGTCGAAACAAGCAGTAAGCTTGAAATTTAAGGGTTTGGTGCGGGTGGGGACCGTCCTGTAGAGGAGTCATCATTTTCTAAAACAGAAACTCATTAGCACTGCAGTTAGAGCCAACGGCATCAACGGTAGGAAGCAGATATCTATTAGCAGGATCACAGCTCTCCGAAACATCAGTGACTCCAGCATGCTGCCCACTTGTCACAACTCAAAGCTGACCCTGCAGTTTGAATGTAGCAGCTTGGGATTTAGATAATAGGAAAATTTATGCAAAGGGTTGCTAAGGTATGATGTGCACCATCACAGGGGGCTATTGAAACCAAGGGAAATATTAGTGTCCCAAAGAAAGAAACAGGAAATGGAGACTGCATAGCTCTGATAGAGAGCTCATACTGGCACAAGCACAATGGGTCAAATGGCTATCTGATTTGCTAAACTATCAGTGTGGTTCGGTGATTGCTCACATTATGGGGGAGTAGACAGTGTGATTTACACACTGCTTGAGACAGGAGTAAATAACATTTCCGTGTGGCTGAGGGACCGTCGGGACACGCGGTCTTCTAGCTCGCCTCTCATTCTGATGAGTGTTGATGTTTAATTTGAACAGCATGTTAGACACCTCTGATTTGAGAGCCTTTCACTGACCCCTCATGATGATCTTATAAACCCATTGTAGTGATCCGCAGTCACTTCCCATTACTGAATATTATGCAGCTACATTTGAGAAATGTCCAGACCCGTAGATCATTCCTTATTGTATTGCTTGATTAAAATTTATGTAAATTTTTCTGTGTTTGCAAAGTTCTGTAATCCATTGTGAATGCACAGCTCTTTACTGATGCTGCAGTCAAAATCAGCCATGGCAGAGTGCAGTGTCTCGGCTTCAGCACTGTTTAACGACTGTTACAGTGGCAACCAGGAGACAGGCAGTGCATTTGAAGGTGATCCTGCACAGCTGTAGGTTAAAGAAATGAATTGTTTGGTTTAAAGGTACAGTAAATTGCAATTTGGTAGTTGTCAGAATGCCAAGTAACCATTTCTTGTACTGGACTCTGATAATATAAAACCCATCACAAAGTGTCAGCTTTATTCCTACTGTCATAATTGTGATGGATCAGTGGAAAATAGGTCAGCAAGATAATAAGCAGCCCTCTCTTCCCCAAGGCCAGAGGAATGGCTAGTTCAGATAGGGCATTAACCCGACTGCACAAGGCAGTGATTTGGGAGTTTTAATCGTGAACTAGATGTGTACGAGTAAGCCTGCTGTGTACGAGTAGGATCTGTCTGGCCTGTCAGTGCAGCCTGGAGCCACAGCCTGCTGCTACACATCAGGCTACCACGTTCTTAGCCACAAGAGCATTTGAATTTTATCCATTATTATCACCATTAGCCAGTTTGTTGGCGCCAATGGTGCATTTTTATTTTCTGCTTTCCGCTGGCTGTGGGCTACGTGTTAGATTGATTTTTAAAAAAAAGTTTCATTAAGCTAATTCTGTTGTGACTAAGGAAGTGAGAACGTGAGTGGTTAATTATTGATAACTGAATAACTTCTCAATGTAGTTCCTAAACCGTTATTAATTTTTAACAGGAACACTGCCATTTTATTTGCCTATTTTGCTTTTAAAAAAAAGTTACCTGATTCAGTTATTGGGCCGAGCAATTTCAAATTCCACTTCAAAATGGAAAGTTCCTGTGTGCGAAGGATGATCGGTGTAAAATGGTGATGGAGCCGAGAGAGTTTGCCAGCATTCTTGCAACCAAGCTGTGTTTGGACAGTTAGCGGCTATTTTGAAAGAAGCCCATATTGTTCGTTGGTCTCTCCATTGTGGAGAAGTTCTCTTTCGGCCTCCACTGTTGATATTCCTGTACTTGGGTGCTGTTTGTACCAAGTGCCTGAATGTGAATTACTTCTGCGGAGAAGTCAGCTTTTTCATTCCGTCACTCATGCTGTTCTCTGTTTCATTTCTGGGAATGTCTCTCGCTCCTTTGCTGAGAGCATTCTGAGCTCACTGATCTTGGTTGGTTGGCTTTGTGTACTATCATCTTAAATGATTGTGGGCAAATGGTGCCATTGCAGAACACATGTTCTGCCAGACTGGGAATTGTAGATATCATCTGTCAAAGTATAGTTTTATTTATCACTTCTTGCACTGTCTGAGGGGTGGGTAAGGTTGTACCTCTCGAGTTGCCACAGCTAGCCAGTTCACACAGTATCTGTGCTTGTCCTGGAATAGCTAACATGCCAACTATTTCCTGCGCTCTTCGATTCTTTTAACTGTAGGCCTGTTTGACTCCAGGTTAAATCACTTTTTGGGCAATTATTTTTTATATAACTAATCAGAGACTTAATTTGCACACCGCTTCAGTTAGCGTGTTTTAAATCTATTAATTTTGAGAGACATACTCTGGTGTGACTTGTTTGTTTGGCATTCCATTGTAAATGTTGGCCCTAATACCATTACTACACTTCAATATCTGTTTCAGGATTTTCTCAGTCTTGTGTGACATGACTTCTGCTTTCATTGCTCTCCCCATGGTATGGGCTTGAGGCCTGAAATTGTCAGTTTTCCTCTGGTCGTGATTATTTATACCATTTTTTTTATTTTTAAGAAAGGAATTTTGTTGAAGAGTATGTTGAAGTCTGGATTACCAAGCATGTACTCGCCATTTACACACTCCAGGAATTCTCCCATTATAAGGAGCATTCTAGCTGTTCCAAGTCAGACAGAGGATCCAATTAGAACTACTGGGGCCATTGTGATGGGAGCAGATCCAGATCTGCGGCCATCCCATGGAGTCGGAGCATGGAGCCATTTCCTGAGTTACCTCAACTGGCAAATTCTCCTTTACTTGTTTCCCCTTGGTGATTTAGACCTCCTCCACTGTGGGCCTTGGCCCCTCACGTAGGTTTCTCAATAACAAATATCCTTTGATGTTTTTTGTGTGGCTGTGTTTTATGTCCATGATCCTGCAGTATCTGAGCCTCGCCGCTGGTATTGCAGGAACCTCAGCTCTACACTTGGCCTCAGGTAATCAGCATTTCTATCCTTTGATTATTCGGCATTCGCTGTGCTGTTACTGGTTTTGTGTCTCTCCTCCACCCCAACACTACTACTTTCTTCTCTCTTGCTGTATTGTTACCAGCACTCCCTGAGGGACTAGAGGAGTGTTTGAGAACAGTGACTGCAGCCACGGATTACAGTGGAGAGCTGACAGCATCACAATACAAGCCACATTAAACAGCCAACTTGGACAAATGCACAAAGAGCAGGAGACACCAGCAGCTGGGAGCTGCACATGCTCTCTCGACACTGTACACTTCAAAGGAGTGGGGAGTAGCCCTCTCTCAGCTTCCACCCCAGACGCTAAGCACTTACCTAGCCTGTCAGGGCAGGACGTGAGGGAGGGCAGTTTGTCAAAGGAAAAGCTGATATTGTTGGAGAATAGGAGATGCTTTTCCATCCTGCATCCTGGCATATCACATGGGATTCTGGTGTCGGGATGCTGCTTGTCCACTTTCATTTCAGGTTTTCCAGAAATTCCTCAGCTGTGAAGTGGGCACTAAAAACCTGGGCGGTAAAATAAAAGTTAACTTTTTTCCTACTTACTCTCATGTCTCATGATTTAGAGACATTAGTTACAGAGGTAATGGGGCTTTTGATGAATTTTCACCAGCACAGCAAATCTCAGAACGACAGCCATGATTCCATCTGCTGCCCTCCGCCTTTCCCATTTTGGATTTGGTGATGGATGGCCACTCTAGGAGTATGGAATGCCACCTGGCCGAGCCTTCTGATGCTGCATGTGGGCCAGCACCTGGCTTGGGGAGTGATGTTCCAGCTGGCTGTTGGGTGCCGTCTGCACACAGGTGTTGCCAGGTGCCCCGGAACAGCACAACGCCTTGCGTCAGTGAAAGCTTTCCTGGCACTGGTGACGCTCAACACTCTGTTCTGATTTGAGTGGCAGCCGTTCCACTTGTCATTTAGAATTGGGCCGTTCTTATTGATTGCTTTCTAGTTGAGTGTTAGTTGGACACACTTGGGATTAACTGCAGGTAGTAGGGCCATTCCCAAAGAATCCAAATATAGTGATTACATATGAAAGCATTCCTTTGATTAGAATCATAGAATAATACTGCACGGACGGAGGCCAGTTGGCCCATCGTTCCCGTGCCAGCCTGTTTGTAGAGCTATCCAATTAATCCCATTCCGGAGACTTGAGCACAAAAGTCTCGGCTGTCACTCCAGTGCAGTACTCAGGGAGTGCTGCATTGTCGGATGAGACATTAAACCGAGGCCCCGTCTGCTCTCTCAGGTGGACTTAAAAGATCCCATAGCACTATTTCAAAGAAGAGCAGGGGAGTTCTCCCCGGTGTCCAGGGGCCAATATTTATCCCTCAATCAATATCACTAAAAACAGATGATCTTGTCATTATCGCATTGCTGTTTGTGGGAGCTTGCTGTGCGCAAATTAGCTGCCGCGTTTCCTACATTACAACAGCGACTACACTTCAAAAGTACTTCATTGGCTGTAAAGTGCTTTGGGACTGACTGGAAACAGTTTTGCCTTATTTACTCCATCAAAACCATTCATGATTTTGAACACCTCTATCAAATCTCCTCTTAAGAGGTGTCTGCCTCGTGATGATTTGTGCTGGTCACCAAATCAGCAAACTAATCCTCCCACCGCCCCTCTATATTCTCTTCACTGCATTGGCCCCTTTGCTTGTGGCGGAACTTTGATTACCGCCACCATCTCTCGACCCCTCCACTGAATCTGGTTTCTCACGCTGCTTGTCCGACATCCAGTAGTGAATGAGCAGAAATTTCCTCCAATTAAACATTGAGAAGCCGGAAGCCATTGTCTTCGCCCCCCAACCACAAACTCTGTTCCCTCGCCACCGATTCTATCCTACTCCCTGGTCACTGTCTGAGTCTGAACCAGACTGTTCACAACCTCATCGTTCTATTTGATCCTGAGTTGTGCTTCCCACTCCATAATCCTCTCCATCACCAAGACCGCCTACTGCCACCTCTCTAATATCGCCTGTCTCTGCCCCTGCCTCAGCCCATACGCTGCTGAAATCCTCATCCATGCTTTTCTTACTTCCAGTTTCGACTATTCCAATACTCTCTTGGCCGGCTTCCCATCTTCCACCCTCAGTAAACTTCTGCTCATCCAAAGATCTACTGCCTGTGTCCCGTTTGCCCATCACCCCTGTGCTCGCTGACCTACATTGGCTCCCAGTTAAGCATCCTTGTGTTCAAATCCCTCCACGGCATTGTCCCTCCCTATATCTGTAACCTCCTCCAGCCCTACAACCCTGCGCGATCTCTTCGTTCCTCCAATTGTGGCCTCTTGTGCATCACCCATTTCCTTCGGCGGTGCCTTCAGCTGCCTGGGCCCTAAATTCTGAAATTCTCTCCCTAAACCTCTCTGCCTCTCTCTCTCCTCCTTTAAGACGCTCCTTAAAACCTACTTCTTTGACCAAGCTTTTGGTTACCTGTCCAAATATTTCCTTATGTGGCTCGGTGTCAAATTCTGTCTGATAACGCTCCAGGGAAGTGCCTTGGGATGTTTGACTACATTAAAGGCACAAGTTGTTATTGTTTTGTAGGTTTTTCTTTGTGCTTGTAATCAGCATCTTTGTGTCTGTTGAATAACTCTTTGATAGTTTGATTTTTCTGTTTACTTTTCTCTAAAGATTCGGTCTAACTTTGTAGCATTTATCTCTATTCAGGTAAATTTACTGTTGTGTGTTCAGATCTTGCCCTTTTCTCACAGTAGGTTTCTGATCATCCTTTTATGTTCCTGTGTTGCTTACTCAAACAGCAGCTGATGTCTCATTTCTGTCATGTGTTTAAGAAGCTGCAGATTCATGTCCACTGGTTGTAAATCTGTTGGCTGCTTTGATTGTGATGTTCTTGATGATTTACAGAGCCTATGTGGAATTTCACTGACTATTGATAATTTATTTCTTGGGTACTTCACAGATTTACAAGACTTGTGGCTGTCTTGTAGCAGCTTTTGAAGCCACGTTGCCCATGGCTCCATGGGAAAAGGCCCATCAGTGCGGAGTCTGAGTGAAGTGGGTACGATAGTCTAGTGATTATCGTAGTGGACTAGCCACCCAGAGTTTGAGTTCAAACTCACCATGGCAACTTGTAAAACTGAATTCAATAAATCTGGTCATTTCTGGTCTAGGACCAGGAAAATGACCATGAACGCAACTGGATTGTTGTAAAAAAAAAACAATTGGTTCATTAATGTCCTTCAGGGAAGGGAACCTGACACTCCTATCTGGTCTGGCCTACATGTGACTCCAGTCCCATGTTACGTAATTGACTCTTAAATGCCCTCCGAGCAAGTAGGGATGGGCAATAAATACTGCCGTGCCAATGTTGCTCATATCCCAAGGACAAAATCAGCATATTTGGAAATGAAACCTGATGCACCCCACCAGAAATAAACAAAGATCAGAACCAGCACTATCTGTCACCACGGAGAGACTAGCCTGTTTCAAGTTGGAAAAGTTTCAGTGGAAACTTGTCACATACCTGCAACTAGTTTCCTGATGGCTCAGTATGTAGCAGAGCCGTGTAGACCAGACAGGTCCCTGGCATTCAGTGTCTGCACGGGGTTGAATGGCCAACTAACGCTCATACATGAAGAATGGCTTGGGGTGTGGTACTGGAGGTTGACTGGTGCCTATACCCAGCCCATAGTCAACAACTTCAGAAGGGTGGTGGGGGTCTGAAACTCACTGCCTGAAAGGGTGGTAGAGGCAGAAACCCTCATCACATTTAAAAAGTACTTGGATATGCACTTCGAGTGCCGTGGCCTGCAAGGCTATGGACCAAGTGCTGGAAAGTGGTTTTAGGCTGGATAGCTCTTTTTCGACCGGCTCAGACACGATGGGTCGAATGGCCTCTTTCTGTGCCATAAACATCTACGATTCGATGACATGAGCAAAATTGAAGAAAGGGAAAAAAAAAACAAGTAAGAGAAAGTAACAAGAAGCCGTGGCATGTGTGCAGTAAGCGAATGCGTTACAGGAAGGAGATTGTGATGGGTAGGATGTGTGTACTGCATGGCTGTCGATTAGTAGCCATGGAAGATGATGGAATGGGTCCCAGCTGGGGTCCCAGTATGAGGAAGGCTAAAGCTGAAATCCATGGTCAGCCTAAATGAATCTAATGAAAGAATGACATCTGGCAGGGGAGCAAGTTTGGTTAGTGAGACGTTGGAATGTCTGGCCAGTCTGGTAGTGGAAACATACCAACTCCTACAGACCAGCGCTAATGTATATTAAAAACAGATCATGAAGAAGATTGATTCCTAATGTCAGATTTTAAGTCGGGGCATTTTGCAGTGAAGTAGCACTGGCTATGGGTAGACCTGTCTGACTTGGCACCTTGCTGTCCATTTAGTGCATCAGACCATAATAATCTACAAAAAACTAATACTGAGAATCCTAGACTGTAAGAGCTGGGGAATGGGTCATGTACAGGATAATCTGTACACCCAGACCAAACCTGGGAATTCACTGCATACAGAAACACCCATCTACAAGATGAACGGCAGCAACTCGCCAAGGCTTCTTCGGCAACACCTCCCAAACCCGTGACCTCTTCCACCTAGAAGGACAAGGGCAGCAGGCGCATGGGAACACCTCCACCTGTAAGTTCCCCTCCAAGTCGCACACCATCCTGACTTAGAAGTATATCGCCGATCCTTCATCGTTGCTGGGTCAAAATCCTGGAACTCCCTCCCCAACAGCACTGTGGGAGCACCTTCACCACACGGACTGCAGCGGGTTAAGAAGGCGGCTCACCACCACCACCTCAAGGGCAACTAGGGATGGGCAATAAATGCTGGCATTGCCAGCGACGCCCACATCCAGTGAATGAAAAAAAACACCTTTTGTTTGATGGTATCTGTCACTTTTCTTTGTTTTAACTGTCTCTGTATGTTTAGGGCACTATTGTAGCTGGATGGGTAACTGGAAATGAGCGCACAATATACAGGCTCCCTGTAATTGTGATGGTTTAATTCTTCTGTAGGGTATACACAGCTCGGTATAGGTATGAACAAAATTCTTCCATAATGGTTATAATGATGGCTAAACCCTGAGAGCACTGCAGGATCATTCTTTACCTTTTAAACCTAATCTTCTGCTTCTCCCTCCACTCCTGAAGGCAGTGACTCCATGGCCAATGATCGCCATTCTGTTCCTCTCCCAAGTGGACACTTTTATTGGCGGAGCATCAGCTGGGTACAGTATTTCACTATAGGGGGCATCACAGCCAAGCCAGATCCTGACTGTCCCACATGCACACAGATGCACTTTGCAAAGGAATCACCAAACTAGTGATCAGGACTTTTCCCCTCCCTCGCCCAGGGAACTGAAGCTAATTGTAGCTTCAACTCGCCTGACATCAGCTAACTCAGCACAGACCAGGGATCGTACTCAGCTACTCGATGAGCTGATTTTCTTTAGCCTATTCAATGAGTACAGTGCTGAGTATGTTTTGTTTGTCTCTCCAATTGTACTTTTATAATTAGAAAGCCACAGAAAATTAATTTTGCAAACGTTCGATGAAAACAAGTATGTGAATTTTGAAATGAGAAAAAAATATTCTATAATGAATATAACTGAGAATAAGAGGATTTGGTGGAGGGAAGAACAAAGTTACTTGCATTTAAGTAAGGTTAACATACGAACATAAGAATTAGGAGCAGGAGTAGGCCATACGGCCCCTCCAGCCTGCTCCGCCATTCAATAAGATCATGGCTGATCTTCATCCTCACCTGCACTTTCCCGCCCGATCCCCATATCCCTTGATTCCCTTAGTGTCCAAAAATCAGTTGCTCTCAGCCTTGAATATACTCAACGATTCAGCCTCCACAGCCCTCTGGGGTAGAGAATTCCAAAGATTCACAACCCTCTGAGTGAAAAAATTTCTCATCTCAGTCCTAAATGGCCAACCCCTTATCCTGAGACTATGACCCCTGGTTCTAGACTCTCCAGCCGTGTATACCCTACAGAAGAAGCTTTAGTAAATTTGCTGTATTACAGTAAAGGATGAGCTGCTGTCACAAGGCTGCCATTGACCTCAGAAACCGCACTCCAGGTCCTGGACCGCCCGCCAGTAATGGTATGGGAAGTTTACGGAGTGTATTCCATATCAACAGATACAGAGAATTGAATATCAAGCATTGATCCCAGTTCTTGTGAGCTGTTCAATGTTTATTGAGGTTTTATTTTCTTTAAAAAGATATCAAGTCATGAGACTGTGTCTGTTCAAAGGGGATCTGATTCGTAGGCTACCTTTCAGTGTGTCCTGATTAGGAAATTGCCTGATAAAGAGCCTCCGTGTCAGAGGGAGAAACAAGGGAATAATGGACAGTGAGCTTCCTGCTGTTACCACGTCTGAAACACTTTGTGGATCTGCCAGTTGCTTTCTGCATTGCAACTTCTTCTGATGCATAAATAATTTGTAAATTTGTTGTGGTGAATAATTTAAAGATAAGAGATTGAGGAGAGTAAACACCATTGTCTTATTAATCTTAAACAAAATAATAATAAAATGTTCCCTGCAGGTGTGGTTGGTATGGAAACAACATTCAAAATGTGCGAGTGGGGGGGGGGGGGCGGCGGGGGAAAGCAAACCCCATTTCAGATGGTAGAGGGGAGGTGGGTGGGATTGAAGAGCAGGATGTCACAGTGTGCCGATTCTCGTTTATTACAGTGAGACCGATTGCAATCCCACTCATTGGTATAGAGCTGGGTTTATTACAGTGAGACAGATTGCAATCCCACTCATTGGTATAGAGCTGGGTTTATTACAGTGAGACAGATTGCAATCCCACTCATTGGTATAGAGCTGGGTTTATTACAGTGAGACAGATTGCCACCCCACTCATTGGTATAGAGCTGGGTTTATTACAGTGAGACAGATTGCCACCCCACTCATTGGTATAGAGCTGGGTTTATTACAGTGAGACAGATTGCCACCCCACTCATTGGTATAGAGCTGGGTTTATTACAGTGAGACAGATTGCCACCCCACTCATTGGTATAGAGCTGGGTTTATTACAGTGAGACAGATTGCAATCCCACTGACAGTCGAGCTGGGTTTATTGATGCTTCTCTATTTTAAAAACTCTCTTGCTTTCTGTGAAATGCTTATGTTGTAAGAGGAGCACATTCACAAAAACGCAGGTGAAGGTGACTGCAAACAGATATGTACATGTGCAGTGTATCTAGCCAGTACATGCCCAGAGTCTGAATCGGCACAGGAGCCCACATACACACTAGAATGGCACTGGTCCAAGCCGTAAAATTGGTCCAGCCTGCAAAAGCTGCCCATGTAACTTTTGGAAAATTGATATTTGCTCAGTAATTGCTTTAGTACATTTAAGAGTTTAGGCCCAGCGCTGTGAGGGACTCCGACTGTGCACTGTAATAAGGAAACGCTTGGCATGAAAAGTAATGAAGAATTACCCGGGAACACGGAAAAACAGGCACACAGCTCCAAGAATAGATTAATGCTGTCTTGTGAGTGTACATGTTGATGCGAGTATTTCATTACTGGACTCCGAGGCAGGCTGATGGCTAATTAATGTGATCTACCCCAAGGGGCTTGTTATATATGAAACAAGAGTGTTGATTTTCATAGAGTAGTCTAGATGCCTGCGTGTACCTCTCGGATTAGGCATTCATCCTATTTGGAATCATTTAAGCTTTTCTGACGAGCCTTCTCTGATGCAGACAGCAGCTGTGAGTGATATATATACAGTATGAAAAGAAAAGGAGGAGGCTCACACAGTACGCAGTATACTGCCTGCTTTGGTTGCTGCATCTATTGGTACTCATTCACTGGAGCAGAGTGAATCTTGGCAGAAAGTTGAGCATGTGCGTTAAGCAAGCACAGCTGTGTACAGTGATTGGCGACATGTCGCTGAGGTGTAACAGTCCATTCGATGTATAATTGGATGAATCAGTGATTAGTTATCCTCAGTTGAATGGATTCAACTAAGGGGAGTGAATAACATGGACAGTAATCAATAAGAAATAGGTTTTTGGGTGTCCAGTCATTTGGGTTTTTCAGGTTGGTTGTTGGGGAATGTGTAAGAATGCTGCAGAAACTCATTCTAATCATCAAGTTTATAATTACCAGAAATACGTGCTTATCCATGCGAATGGAAGTTGGTTCCCAGGACTGAACACAGTGCCGTATGTAAAGCAGCATTGTCATCTGAGAGACTTGTCTTGACAAGCTAGTTGCTGAAATGGAAATAGTTGCACGCTGTTTCCTACACTATGCCATTGTTTGTATTCAGCTGTACGACACTCCGATTTCTGTTATTTAGAGGTCCATCATTAATGGATGACATTTCGTGAAATGATTATCTGATGATGGCAAGTGTCTCGGTGGGTCGCACGGTCACCTCTTAAGTGAGAAGATTGTGGGTCCGAGTCCTATGCTAGTTGAGTGCATAATGTAGGCTAAGACTGCCTATTTCCACCTCCGTAACATCGCCTGACTCCGCCCCTGCCTCAGCTCAGCTGCTGCTGAAACCCTCATCCATGCTTTTATTACCTCTCGACTTGACTATTCCAACGCACTCCTGGCTGGCCTCCCACGTGCTACCCTCCGTAAACATAAAGTCATCCAAAACTCTGCTGCCCGTGTCCTAACTTGCACCAAGTCCCGTTCACCCATCATCCCTGTGCTCACTGACCTACATTGGTTAAGCAGCGCCTCGATTTAAAAATTCTCATCCTTGTTTTCAAATCCCTCCATGGCCTCGCCCCTCCCTATCTCTGTAATCTCCTCCAGCCCCACAACCCTCTGAGATATCTGCGCTCCTCCAATTCTGGCCTCTAGCGCATCCCCGATTTTAATCGCTCCACCATTGGCGGCCGTGCCTTCAGCCGCCTGGGCCCTGAGCTCTGGAATTCCCTCCCTAAACCTCTCCGTCTCTTTCCTTCTTTAAGACGCTCCTTAAAACCGACCTCTTTGACCAA
The DNA here is from genome assembly GCA_030390025.1 of Squalus acanthias. Classification (NCBI taxonomy): domain Eukaryota; kingdom Metazoa; phylum Chordata; class Chondrichthyes; order Squaliformes; family Squalidae; genus Squalus; species Squalus acanthias. The sequence goes on from CM059445.1 coordinate 62,040,372, forward strand.
GCTTTTGGTCATCTGCCCTAATTTCTCCTTATGTGGCTCATTTCAAATTTTGTTTGCTAATCGCTCCTGTGAAGCGCGGTGGGACGTTAAAGGCACTATATAAATACAAGTGGTTGTTGTTGAGACGTCAGTGCAGTGCTGTCCGAGATGCTGTCCTTTGGTTGAAACTGTGGATACTAAAGATTCCGTGGCACTTTTGAAGAGGAGCAGCGGAGTTTTCCCAGTATCCTGGCCAACGTTCATCCCTCAACCCACGCCACCGAAAAGCAGAATATTTGGGCCTTTGTTTCTATTAGTGGGATTTGGCTGTGTGTACAACTGGCTGTCACAACAGTAACAATATTTCATGGCACTTCATTGGCTGTGAAGCACGTTCGGACATCCTGAGGTTGTGGAAGGTGCTAAATAGATGCAGGTTCTTTCTTTTGCATGTACTAGAGCGATGTGAGCGACCAGTGTACATCTAATGTCTTTGTTCATATTATTCTGACTAATTTCTAATAAGAAAATGTTGTTGTAGTTTTTCAGGCTCAAACGGTGACTGTGGATGACAGCGTGTCTGGATTTATCGGCACCGATGTGGTCTTGCGCTGCACATTCGCAAACAACAATCCCAACATCAAAATCACTCAGGTGACATGGCAAAAGGCAAACAATGGGTCGAAGCAAAATATCGCTATTTTTCATCCGACTATGGGGGTCTCTGTCCTGCCACCGTACCAAGACAGAGTGTCCTTCAGGATGCCATCTCTGGATGATGCCACGATCGAGCTGTCCAGCTTAGAGCTGCTGGATGAAGGAGTCTACATCTGTGAGTTCGCAACCTTCCCCACAGGAAACAGAGAGAGCCAGGTTAACCTCACAGTCTTTGGTAAGTGCTTGTGTAAATCAGATAGAACCTGTGAGTAACAGCATGCGTGCAGTTTACGGGTATGTTACTGCAGTGGTTATGTTATTGAACTAGCAATCCTGGACTAATAATCCAGAGACCATGAGTTGAAATCCTACCCTGGTCGTTTGAGAATTTGAATTCAGTTTTTTTTTAAAGATATCTGGAACAAAAAGCCAGAATCAGTAAAAGTGACCATGAAGCTGTGGGATTATCGGAAAAACCAAACTGGTTCACTCATGTCCTTTAGGGAAGAAAATCTGCCGTCCTTACCCAGTCTGGTCTATATGTGACTCCAGTCCCACACCAACATGGTTGACTCTTAACTGCCCTCTGAAGAGCTCAGATGCCAAAATCTTAAGAAAAGTGAGTTTTCTCCTGAGAATTTTGATCGATGGCTACATGAACACTGAGGTGCTCTCTCAACAGCATTGATTCAACTGAAATATTCTTCCCCATTCTGAAGTACTTGATCTGACTTTGCAACAGAAGCAGGTGAATGTGTTCTTAAACTCACCAATTGACAGAGTTGAGCTTATGTAATCTCACACACACACACACACACCTCTATACAGAACAAGTATACATCCAAATGTACATGTGTATATACCCATGAGGGGATATATTACATAAAATTATATAGGATATATGACACTGAAACAAGTCCTTCGGCCCAACCAGTCCATGCTGGCGTTTATGCTCCACTCGAGCCTCCTCCCGTCTTTCCTCATCTAAATCTATCAGAATAACCCTCTATTCCCTTCTCCCTCATATGCTTGTCCAGCCTCCCCTTAAATGCATCTATACGATTTGCCTCAACCAGTCCCTGTGGTAGTGAGTTCCACATTCTCACCACTCTCTGGGTAAAGACTATCTTATATTGATCCAGCACCTGCCCCGAGCTCCTCAATATCCTTCACTGTGTAATTATTTTGGTGAGCTTGGAGTCCTTCCGATGAGATGTGAAAATGCTGCTATTAGGAGCTTGTTTTAGTAATTAGTTGTGTGCAATGACCTGCGCTGCATTCAGTGACTTGGAATAAATACTGGGCCTGATCACTTATGGTTTGTTAGATTTATGCACAATTAGACATTTGAAAACTGCTTAATATTTAATTGTTGCCTATTAACATAAAATGAGGCAGCGGCTATTGGCATTTCCAGGGTCATTTCTCCCTGTACTGCAATAATCCAGGATAGAAACATCTGGAAGTGGAGCATGCTGATCATTGTTACACCTGTGAGCACTTGATACCTGCACGTCACATCAGTGTGGAAGTCATTCACAAGTCAGACATTGGTGATATTGACTAATAAATTTCAAGGAGATACACACTGATCATCTAACTGACTGATACAGGGAGTTGTACTAAGTAAATGTGATTTCACCTCAAGGTTACAGTTATTCTTTAACTGACAAACTGGACTTATCTGAAACATCCTCCGAGTACAACATGTTGAAAATGTTATAATGTCATACATTAATTACCAGCGCACAACTGTGCCACAGCTACCAACCAACGGAAAGGGTGCGTATCTTGGAGACTCCGAAATCCTGCCATTGAACAGTGTCTCCTCATCTCACTTTCCCACACGGCTGCAAACTTGTTCTGCAACTGCCAGCCCTAGACCTGCATCCAGACTCAGCGAGCATCCATTTAACAGTCTGGCTGTTAGAAGATGTCTCTTAGATCAATGTCTTCCACCTTCAGCAGTAGATCCTCCACAATTAGAGCGTGCAATGCACAAGGGAAAAAATCTGTAGTGATCTTTTGAACAGTGTAGCCTTCCCTCCTGCAATGTCTTCCCAGTACTAGAATATCAGCATCATGTAACTGTGCGGTTACAGTCTGCATCCATGTCACAGCTAGAGTTGAATCTTATGATCTTCCCTGTTGATCTCTTGGGCGCCAGCTCTAGTCTCTCTGATGATAGAATCATAGAAGTACAGAAGAAGGCCATTCGGCCCATCAAGCCCGTGCCGGCTCTCTGCAAGAGCACTTCAGCTAGACCCACTCCCCCGCCTTTTCCCCGTAGCCCTGCAAATGTTTTTCTTTCAGGTACTTTTCCAATTCCCTTTTGAAAGCTGTGATTGAGTCTGTCTCCACCACCCTTTCTGGCAGTGCATTCCAGATCCTAACCACTCGCTGAGTAAAAAAGCTTTTCCTTATATCACCTTTGGTTCTTCTGCCAATCGCCTTAAATCTGTGTCCTCTGGTTCTCGACCCTTCTGCCAATGGGAACAGTTTCTCTCTATCTACTCTGTCCAGACCCCTCATGATTTTGAACACCTCTATCAAATCTCCTCTCAACCTTCTCTGCTCCAAGGAGAACAACCCCAGCTTCTCCAGTCTATCCATGTAACTGAAGTCCCTCATCCCGTAAATCTTTTCTGCACCCTCTCTAAGGCCTTCACATCCTTCCTAAAGTGCGGTGCCCAGAATTGGACAAAATACTCCAGTTGAGGCCGAACCAGTGTTTTATAAAGGATCGTCATAATTTCCACGCTTTTGTACTCTATGGGCTGGATTTTCAATGACCCGTGGAGTCGGGTTTGGAGGCGTGTGGGGGGGGGGTTAAAGTTGCAGATTCGGGGGTCCCAACTCTAAACCGCCTCCACGCAATTTTGACAAAATCGGTCGCGGGGTTCCCGACTCTGTCCCGCCTCCAAGAGGCGGGAGAGGCCATTAAAGCCCTTAACAAGCCCTAAATTGGCTCTGTAATGCCATTTTGAAACTTTTTAGCTAGTTTAACCCTTTTCCGACGTGAAGTACGTCTGATGTGAAACACGCCAGTGAAACCTGGCGGGAGCACAAGTGGATAGCTGACTATCAGCTGCAGGTCCACTATTACAACGGAGATGTGATGAAGGTAGTAGTAGTATTAGGTCTGAAAGTCGCCTCTGATGCTGCTGCATTGAATGTCTTCAGAGACTGCCTGGGAGGACT